>LR990955.1:14815208-16019010 GCA_905163465.1 Craniophora ligustri
CAGTAAATACCTCACGGGAAATGTCTTCTTATGTTGTGTAAAGAAGTTTATACGATAAAGGTTACGTTACGAATGTATGTGACTTGTGAATAAGATTGAAAAAAAAAAAAAAAAAAACTTTATAAAAGCGGGACTGGCAAATAATCATTCCTTTTTAATCGAGCAAATATCCAGCACTAGGTAATTAGATTTGCCTAATATATAAAGTAACAGTCAACTTGTACGATTTGACGATCTAAATTGAACTTAAAGTTTTCTTACTTGTCTGAAGAAACCAAAGAGCAACGTTCGTATTGATCATTCTGTCATATTAGTTTTAAAAAAGTTTATTCCAAAACTATGCATACATTAAGCTGGTGATGTTAGATCAAAACCAAATTCTTCAGAAAAACCTGACGTATTAACGATGTCTTATCTGCAAACATGAGATTCATCAAATAATCTCCAAGTAGATAGATTCTTAATTTAAATCTTTTCACGAAAAAAGTTTTGATTAAATAAGTCGAAGACGTTTAACGAACTAAGTTTTCCTCAGTATAAACGTCACAACTAGATCAAAAATAAATTTTCTTCACTCATAAAAGGCCGGTTGATTTTCAAAAGCGTTCGATTTGATCAAGCCGAGCTTCCACATCCTTCCTTTAATTTTCTGTAAACGAAAACTCCTTGGTGTATTGGCGTTTTGACAAGTCGCCCCGAGCGAGTCGCGTGGAGGAGCCAATTTATTAGGTCAATGTTCCACTTGCAAAATGCCACGCGGTATATAAATCCTGTGGAATTTTGAAAACTATATTGTACTCTATTCAATGGAGTACAATGAAGTTTTATAGAATAGAATTTATTCAATAAAGGTTCTGTCCTGCGTTAGTTTTTATGTTAAACGTCACTAGACGCATTTATGAAATGTTTTGTCGAAATTCTAGTTGTGACTCAGATAAATAGTGTGAATGATGTAACTATTTAATAGGTCATATATGAATTAAGTTTTCCCGCAGTGTTTTGTGTGTTTTTGGATATTAAGAAAACGAAGTTTTCAGGCGATGTTTCGTCTCATTTGACGGACCTTGACTACTAATTCCTTACACTTACGCGAACTCTACATCGCCATAAAACTACATTTTACGAATTTTTGACGTTGATTCAAATGTTGACATTATTTTATTCGACATATTATTGTAATCGTTACGGTACCTGTACTATTGACAAATAGTAGCAACGTTTTGATGAAATAACCTCAACCAAATATGTTAACCTAGAATTAGCTAAGTTCAACGGAATGCCTGCAATGTGATGGCTCGTCAACTAGGTTTCAATAATTTGCGGCGGCTCGCTTCGACATCCGCTGAATGCAATATCGATGGTCGGTACAATCAAAATATCGAATATCGCATCACATCTAGACGTCGTGACACCTATATTGGCAGCGGCCATCTTTAATTTTTGTATCGTGAGGCGGTTCCAAATTTCAATGATTTATTATAAGAAAGTGATTAAATATACAAGTGGAAACAGAAACTATTTTATATTTTTTGTTTTTTATTAAATGAAATGTGATTATAACACGTAAGGTTGTAATATGATTTTTTTGTTAATCAATACTGATAGTCGCTGTTAATTTTCCCCGTGCAAAACAAGAACACATAATACTTTTTTTAGGTTAAAAAAGTATGAATGCTTCAAACTTAAGTAAGCGATATTATGTAGGTAATTGATTTTGCTGCGATTATCGATTTTTTTATTCGATTTTTTGAATTCGAATGTGAATGCACGCAGAGGCAGGTAGCCAATAATTATGATAATCTGTTGCCTACGATTATCCTAGCCATCAATTTGTTACGGTTTAAGCGTACAAGTGTTTAATCACTTCTATTTGCGCAGCAATTCTGTTAATATTCTTAATTAAAGTAAACATTTCATTACAGATTGTTCCAATAATTAAAACACCGTTCAGTTTTCTCTCTTTTGAAGTTACGAATATTTATTTTGATTAATCTGTGTTAAGTAGATTACGAATAGCGCCAGTTATAATTGTCTGTGTTGAATACTTTTCATTATTGATAAAAAGAGTTTAGACATTTGACCATTGATATTAATCTGTTCGCTTTCAAGCGACATAGCGATAGCCCAGACAAAGTGGCCGTGTAGACTAGAAATGTTACTAAATGGAATTAGGGCATAAATGCCTTCGCCCAGGCGTGGGATAAAAAATATCCATAATGAGCATGAATTAACCTCCATTAGTTACTTTTTTTAAACCGGTGTATTACCTTATTAGTGGCGCACTTCTTGCCAGCAATTGAGATTAATAACTCAAAAAATCTCACAATAAAAACTCTTTATCTAACTACTATTTTTTTCATTTGTGTGTTTTTTCAACATGTTTTTAATTCAAACAATTTGTCAGTTAGTAGGGGTCCACTGAAACTTCCGCCTAGGATAGGTACCCTAGCCGGAAGTTTACACTCCCCTAAATCTGGGACTGGCTACTTCCAGTACCCTATAGGTTTATCACAAAAACCTCCGCGGTCCAGATTAGTAAACACTCTTGCACAATACACCAAATATGTAATAACAATATCATCAACAATATATCAACAGGGTAGTCTAGCGGTGTGACCAGTGGACTGAGATGTCAGAGGTCTTGAGTTCAAACACGCACCACTGACTTTTCGGAAGTTATGTGCGTATTTATCACAAGCTCAAACGGTGAGGAAAAACATCGTGAGGAAACCTGCATGCTTGAGAGATTTTCTCGATGACATGTAATGTCTGCCAACCCGCAGTAGGCTAGCGTGGTGGACTATAGCCTAATTCCTCTCAAATGAGAGGAGACCCGTGCCTAGCAGTGGGACAATAATGGGTTGATAAAAATATCATCCAGCTGAGAGCAATTACATGTATATGACTATTGAAAGTGAAGTTCGCTAAACTCACGCATGCGATACGATTAAGATTCAACAGCAGATCATCTTTATTAAATTAACATCATTAGTTCGTCATACGTAAGATTTTTTTGGCGACAATGTGTGAGTGCGCGTGACTTAGGTAACTTAGTTTCGATGTTTTAATTAGGATATTGGCCTGGAATAATGTTTTTCATTAGTTCACTTTCAGTTATTTCGAGAGTGAACATATTATCGCACCAAGTTAGTTAAGTACCTAATAATAAATCAATTAAGAATTTAACTGACTAATATTAAACATCGTCAATAAATTAGGTATGTACATATAAAGACTGATTTCTTATAGTTATACGAATACTACATATTGGGCAGTGAGTTTAACCGTGACCATGGATGTTGTGATCCGAAATGTCGGGTTTAAATAACATCAATATACGTAAAAGGTAGATTTATATTAAAACTGCATATTAATATACCTACTTACACATTGTTTTTTAGTTGCAATTTATGGCTTGACAAATTACTGGCCGTACATACAACAATTCATTGATATTAATTGCTTTATCGCAATTTGTAAGTGACAATCCGCATACGCGATATCATATTTCTTACCAAAAAGTAGCTCGTTAACCATTATTTACATGAAAAAAAGGCCCGAATGCCATATTGGAGACAATGAAGAGTAATTATTCTTCTTTATGACGCTTGACATACATTATTTACTAGCATCCACAAGGCAACATCCACAGACACACATGTTCATAATAAACATACATTAAACATTCACTAAAGCCGCTTTGTATCGCATAAAATTTGCTTTTGTTAGCTGTGGTGACAGCCCTAGAGTGAGCATATGGTTGGCACTTGGCACTTCACAATCGTAACACGTTTTTAGCAGTGATGTTACATGAATGGTTACCTGATTTGTCAGGTAACCATTATTCATTTACGTATGTTTGCATTGGCGGTATAATAGAACTCCTCAACGCTTTGTGAACAGTGAACACAGTTAGGTATGTTTCAGACGGCTTGTATTTGTAATTTTAAAAGGCTGCCTGGATAAATAAAGCCCAGCGCCACGCTATAAAGTCACACAGTGAAGTTACGACACATCATCAACCCATTAACGTCCCACTGCTGGGCACGGGTCTCCTCTCATTTGAGAGGGATTAGGCTATAGTCCAAAGTTACGACACAATATTCATATAATAATAATATGTTTTTATTTCACACGCTATTTATTCAGTGACAACCATAATCGTAGGGCTACCACGTTAGGTTTAGATTTTATAACCTTTAATTTAGGTGTATTATAGTGTTACATTGTCAATATAACTTTTATTTATTTATTTACACTATACAACTATCATCACAGGACTATCCTAATACAATAGTGTAACTGTGTTGTCACCTCGAGTCGTGAGTGGTCACGTCATTCCCAGCAATTTGCAACTTCATTGACTACACAATCTTCAACCAGGAATACAGTAATGTTAGAACAGTATTCCTTACCGGTAGAATATTTGGAAGTATCGTGATACTATTTCTGTTTGACCTCGGTGGTTCCTCATCTCTTTCTGCACGTTTATTTATATGCTGATGTGTTGGGTAATAATAGAGCCGTTCTTTTGACATTCATCTAATTGAAATGTCAAGGACTCGTAAGTCTGTCTCGTCACGGTGCTCGGTGCAATAATAATGCATTTATAATATTATTTAACTGCCTCGTTGGTTTAGTAGTCGTAAGTGCAAATGCTTAGCAAAAGAAAGATCTTTTCTCACAACCAAGAGGTTGTGATCTGTAAATACGAAAGTTACGTGCGTATTTATCACATGCTGAAACGGTGAAGGATAACATAGTGAGGAAACCTGCAGGCGTCACAGATGTTCTCGACAGCATGTTAAGTCTGTGTTATAAATATGGTAATAATAACAATACCCTGCTGCAGTTGTGCCAAAAAAAAAAGTGCGTCCAACTTTTTTAAAATGGTTAATGGATAACACCAAACTTATCTTTATCCTCTTGGGGATTAATGTCACTGGCATTTTTAAATGCCTGTATTGTAACGAAGTTTCAAGGTAAACACAATCGCATCGGAACCTCAAAATAAGTTCGTCACACTTTCGCTTTTATTGCTAATGTGATATGAATATATTCATCTATTAAAAACATTTTATTACAATTTTGTAGATATCTTGATTTGGTCGGCGGTCTAAAACTTTCATACTTGTTAATAAATCACAATTATCGTTACGGTACATATAATTAACGGTATTATATTTAATTTATTGCCTTTAACAATTAATTCGTATCTAAGTAGACATTAAAAGTACAAAAGAAATAATATAATATAATAAATCGTCGCGACGCCGACGTATCACTGTAAACTTTTCCTTTATGGAATGTAAATATAAAAAAAAACTCATTATTTTTAACGCATCTTTCTTTTGATAGACAGTGCGAATATGGGGGGTGGGGGATAGAAAAAACACTGATCCTGTGATATAGAGGAGGCGGAAGCACGGGAGACAAGCCGACGACACTTCACACAGCTCTATTCCGACTTTTCTGACTGTACATAGAAGTAGATCTCGCCTTATTGGAATATAGATAGGTTTATGTAAACTTATTTCATGTACTTGTTTTTATATAGGTATGTATATGAAGGACTTATAGTACAATCGGCTCCTGCGACCCGTTTCGATCCCTAGATCGTACAGTTGTATGGTCTATTAATAGTTGTGTCGGGTCTAAACTTTCTTGTATGTGAGAGTTTGTGCTTGTACATACAGAAACAAAAGGGAATTGTAGTGTCTACTAATATATGCATACGAGTACACATATGTTTTGTAGTTCTCAAAAATGGCGTTGCTATGTGCCTACATATAATTGAATAGTGTTTGATTGAGTATATACAATGGTTAAAAGGTCGGTTTTTTATTGTTAGCTCATTACAATTTAATTACTTCATCTGAACAATTCCTTTCCGTGATTTGGTGCCGTCAGTGCGCACTGGGCCTTAATCCGTGCGTCTGAATTGGCGTTTGCTCACAACGTTGATGACATATTATTCGTGTCATCATTCGCTGTCTTATTGTAGTCTAATAATAACAAACAAACAATGTAAGTACGCTACAAACTAAAGAGACGAGATGTAAAATCAGCTTTGTACTTATATGATCATAAGGTTCTTTTTCACCTGGTTAACTTATAAGAGACCATCTTGAATCGGCGGTGACGTACGTTTTTGCGTTTGTGGTAGAATTTTCGACATTATCATCATGGTAACAAAGGTGACAGTGGATTACCACAAAGAATGCTGTTTTCTTAGATAATAAGCCCTAATACTCCTGGGGCTTGCGATGCTTCTCCCGGAACAAGAGGGGATAAGCTTAAGGCCATGCTGCCACAGTATGTGGGTTAGTAGACTTCCCTCATTGACAAAAAAAATCTTATAGGTTTAAGAATAAAGCATAAATTAGCCCAACCAGTTTTTATACCGATGACCTAATTAGCGCAATGACTGAGCTATTGGCTTCTACGTCACGGGTTCGATCTCTGCACGGAGCAAATACTTGTACGATGGACATGGAACAGGAAGTTATTCCGGGTGCGGGCGTTTGTGTACACACAGTTACACACACCTACGACACAGGAGAAAATTCTAGTGCGGGGCTACGTTCTCAAAAAATATACGAATATTATTGACATTAACCGCATCGTACTTACTCAAGCGATCGTGAAATCACTTTTCTCGTCGTTAAATGTGTTAACATGATGTGACGACTAATAAAAATCACTCGAGTGTGGGCATTACCGTCTCGTGCAACACGTAACGCCAACGATTGACTGACTGGTGTATAATCGATAACGTTGCAACGGTCTAAAGAATCGATTTAATTCAACTTTTTGAATCGATTATTTGTACGGCTCGTCATTATAGTTGATTGATAGCTCTAATCGAATGATTTATAGTCTATAGTTATATCGACATTGTCACATCGGCTACTTGAATTACTGAACCGTAGTCTTTTTTTTTCTTTTTTTAAAGCGGTGATAGAGTTCCTCATAGCTGGAAAAACCGATTTTACGATAATTTAATAATCCGAATCATTGAATATCATTGTGTGTGAGTCCAAGTCCGAGTGAGGTAAGTTTCTAGCAAATTCGATTTCCTAGTAAAATACTACACACAAACCAGAGCTTATAGCGTTAATTGCGGTAGGTTATAAATATAGCTACCTATACAACCCAAAAGATAATTACATATGATTGGTAAACTATAGATGCTTAACTGGTACCCTGGGTACAAATACAATGATATAAACACTTTGTTGTGTTATTGAAATTATGCAATTTGATTCAAACATTAAATATGAAAAGTGTTTAATAAATTGCTAAGTAAGTGAAGCTTGTATTACAGGGTTGCTAGATGCTTGATATACCTACTACATACATATTACACATACAAACACCAATGACTCCGTTACAAATGTCTACGGTCCTCTCAAGAATGTATATATACATATTTATATAATATCGTTGAGCTAATCAGGTCGTTTAGAATCGTGATGGAACCAAAGTAGGTGTGAAATAAAAATTCTTTAAATCTGCCGCCACTATTTAATCACTCGCCAATAAATCATACGTCTTATCTTCGTCAGACATTATTTAGAGTTTTTCTATGAAATTATATCACCCGAATTAATTTGTATGTTTATAAAGTGCGTTAACCCTAAAGCCACTTCTGACGTCACTCTGACGATGACCCTTAGTTAGTTGGCTTGTCACACCTGACCTGTAGGGCTGACCTATTCTTAACACGACCTTATTCTTATTTCAAAAACGTGTCAAGACTAAGTCTTGCTACGGAACGAACTGACACGACGTATGTGTTAGTTACTTACTATGATTATGACGTAATATTGCAATTGGCTCTAATGGCTAGTATATTTTAATACAACTTTAATGAGCCATAAATACTTATTAAATTCATTCTATTTACTTATTTTTAATATTTAAAAATTTGTTATATATTTTCAATTGTCTCTGACGTAACTTTGAATAGTCATAATAGAAAACAAGTGCTGCAGCGGTAATTCTTTAGTAGTTTGCTGATCTAGAAACCATTTTTGTGGTAACACATAATTTAAAGTATAGTGCATTCACAGTTTAGTATAGTGGCCTAGTAAGGTAAAAAATAAAAATAATTTCCTCCTAAATGTCATATCTAACAATAATGAAGAAATATGTCTGGTTTACCACGTCTCAGTAACAGCGAAGACAAAAGGCTCTTTGCATTACATTACACAGAATATTACATTCCGTCGTATAATCCTGTAAGGTGGGACGCGTTAACTTGAATTTAAGGGCTCTCATTTATTCATAGGTGTTCGGGTCGCTCCATGCTGGTATAATGCGATATATATTTGTGCAGAAACCCTGAATGTTTGATGAATATTACGTAGACGGAAAGAAGCGTGAGCGTCATACTGGTTTGGTCTCTGGCGGATTGTCGTTCTTGAGATTCTGCGATGGGCGGGAAGCGACGTTCCAAATTTAAAGACTGCTTTTTTTTTGCACAGATTCTACGCACGCGTTCAAAAGTTGCACAAAATATGAATTATTATTATTCAATATTATGAACCTATAGGTACTATAATGATGTGCTATCTTACTCCTTGTCGTGGATTATGATAGGCCTATGTTTAGAAGACATATCGATATTAAAATCATTAAAAGCACAGGTATAGACTCAAGCCTTTATTCCATAGGGCTAGGCAGAAGCCACAGACTTCGATATCCTTGCATACCACTTTTGTTTCGTCCGCATTCATACATCTTGTCAGACTCCCGTGCCGTGTCGGTTGCGAGTAATACGCACCTGACCTTTTTGAAGCAGTTCACATGTCGAGATCTACACTTCTAGACTAGTAAGTTCGTCCCCGCTTACCACGTACGTCTCCAATGGCATTCACCTTATATGTAAATTCCTTTTGTTAATCTCCTATTTTTTCTTCGAACCATTCTAGAACATTCTTTGAAAGTACATAGTTCTGCAATATACTTGGGAAATTCGCTTGACTCTACTAAAATGGTCAGATGTTGATAATAATCGATGTTTCTTTCACATTTGTTTGTGGTCTTCTTCATTATTCCGAATACAATAAAAGCTATTTCCATTGAGTATATTGTTTGCCTTTTATTTCTTCAATAAAATTCGAAGGCAATTCAAATAGACGCCCGAACATAACCGACAACACGCGAATTCACCCGAACATCAAAATTTATTGTTTAGGTCAGTTCGTAGTTGCCACTTTATTCTAATTCACATAAGTTTAGTGTACGGAGTGGGAATAGCATTGTCTTTTTGGTTTTATTTCGACACGCACATTGTGTGTAGAATTTATTGGAGCCAGATGAGATTTTACTGTTTGTGTCAGACTTTTTAACGTTTATATAGATATATGTATATTCACGTACATATATTCCCGGCCTAAACAAAGCTGGTGTTACGAATTATGTAGTTGATAGTTTATATTACACACCTATATATATGTATATTGGTTTTATTCAAACAAGAAAAAAACAAAAAAACGCTTGAAGAAATTATTTTGAAAACTACATTTAGTATTCCTTTTAATATGTAATTTGTAATAAGTACTGTAAAGACTATTTTTAAAAATTAATTTGCTGTACTAGTTAATTTATTTTTTATTCGCACATCGTAACAGCCAACGCTCAACAGAGACTGAAAGAACGGAGGATCAAAGTTATTTAATTCTAGATGCATAAAGTTAGGTATAGTATTAAAACGTGTATGAAACTGAAACCTTAAACAAAAAACTACGTCTCTTGGGGTTTTGTCAGTGACAGTCTGTTAAGCTATACCTGCATCTAGATGCAATGATCTTCAATTTAAAAATACAATAATAAATTCTAAAATAGTAGTTTGTCTCAAATTAGGTTTGCTTACAGTTTTATTTTAACCGTCTGGTATTTGTAAATTAAATATTTACTATGTTTGTAATAAGTACATTATCCGTTCTGCCTTTCAATTAAACTAAACGTAGGTATATAGTACCTACATACAGTAGCGTAACGTGGGGGGGGGGGGCATGGCCCCGGGAGGCATATGAAAGGGGGCGGCATATGAAAGGGGGCGGCATCAAGAGCCACGTGTTTTTTATACTACTAGTAAAGGGGGCGGCAAATTTCCAGGCGGCCCCGGGCGGCAAAAATCCACGCTACGCCACTGCCTACATAAGATAAAAAAAATCACTACGAACAGAAAATCACACAATAGTACCTAAAAAATATTTCATTAAAACGTCATACGCTTTTCGCTTACCACCTGACATCTGGCTTAGAGCCTGTCCACACTACCCTGTATCAATGTCAGGCGATCCCCGGGGCCAGGAACATGGATCAGGAAGGAATTATGTGGTAATTTTGTTAGTAAAAAAAAATAAAAACCTTCTCTTTCTCTGATGGTATCTATGATAATATGACACATAGGTATAGATATATGTTATAGGTATGTCATTTACACTGTATGAATTAATCATAAATAGAAATGTAGAAAGCAAAATATAGGTATTTATTTAAAATAAGAGGCGCCACCACATATTTTCACGCGTTTATAAAGTATATACATATATGTATATTTTATTGAAGAATACCTACCGAAAAATAAGCTATTTGTACATGAGCCCGTAATTGCCTTTGCTTGGTCGATTAACTCACGAAAAGATTAAAAGAATTTATCGCACAAGGAACGGAACGTGTGACGTCATACGTTTACTGTGTTAATGTGGACAGTCCTTTATATAGTCTTGAATTTTTAACAATATATGAACGTCTCTGTTTACCTCATTCTTTAGGCTTTGAGTGATATCTCACAAAGGAATTATTTTTCTTACATTTCTCTGAATTTCAACATTTATAGAAAGTTCTCGTTGGATTCAGAAGTAGGTACGCTGTTTTGAACTCCCTCAGCGCCTGTAACTCGGAATTCGAGGAATGAATTAATAACAAATATGTTAGTATTAGCAAACATTCTTCCGTGAAAATTGTTGTGTATATTTGTATTAAAATAACTTGTTTAAATATGAATTTTAGACGTGAAAATATTCAAATCTTTTTGTTTATATTTGACTAACAGTTACCGGAATACCGAATGATGCTGTTGAGTATAAATAAATCAAAAACCTGGTGCTTTGAGTTTAAATGTTTTTTTAATAATATAAACATCCAAATCAACTTACACACTACATAAACCTCTCCTCAATTTTATGTAGCCAATGACTATAGTCTTGCTTCTTTCATTCGCCTGCGAAGTGAAAGAGGAAGCACTATATTTGAAGGTTACTGGACATTAGTGAGCTGTGATAGCCTAGTGTTGTAACCAGTGGACTGGGACGTCAAAGGTCTCGAGTTCAAACCCAAGGTACGCACCACTGCCTTTTCGGAAGTTATGTGCCTATTTATCACATGTTCAAACGGTGAAAGAAACCTCGTAAGGAAACCTGGCATGTAAAGTCTCCCAATCTAGGCTAGCGTGGTGGACTATAGCCTAATCCCTCTCTAATGAGAGGAGACCTGTGCCCAGCAGTGGGACAATACTGGGTTGATGATGACTGGAAATTAAGTACACCTTTTGAGGAATTCCCATAAGGTTTATAACCTCTTAGTTTTATTTAACAAACGTCCAGAGCTGTGGACGTTTGTTAAATAAACTTTGATTGAAAATAAACGTGTGACCTTTACATTATGAAACTGTTACTGTTTTTATAACGACAAACAAGATATTTTTATAAAATTTGCATTTAGAATTAGAATTAGTCTCTATCAAAGAAGAACCCACACATAAAGTTAAATAAAATTAACAAGTACTTACTTTACGATGTTTTAAAATGTACATACACAATTATGTACTACAAATATATTTCGTATTAATATGCCTTGCTTATTGGCTATATTGTTTTTATGTGTTTTATAGAAAGTTTGCAAAAATGGCAACATAGGTTAAAAGGTTGCGTTATCAATCTTGTGGTTACAAGTGCGGTGGCTTACCATGAGGTGCTGTGTAAAGGTTCGATTAGCAGTTCGAGTAAAATATTGCAGGGTTTTTGTATGAAGTTGACAGTACTAGATTGGAGTTTGGTTCTTGCGATCCTCGGGATTAAAATAATATCGATACGTAAAAACTAGTCTTATTTCAACATCATTAGTGTTCACTATTGAAGCGTACTATGATAGGTATATGCAATTCCCATAGTTGACAGAAAAATATGAAACTGATACTATATCATTATGCTTATTTTTCTTCCTATAGGCATACTTGAGTCGGTTCTTATGATATACTGCGACAGTTCATGGTCACTGGAGTAGCTATCAAGTTCCTAGTATTTATGGCACTGTTTTTTATTTCCCACGGATACATAAATAAACATACCTACTTACTTATCAGACCACAGAATAAATAATAGTACCCATTACAGTTCCATTACCGTTCACACTCTTGTCAGACTGAGAGGGATTAAGCTTTAGTCTGCCACTCTATAGGACAAAGTAAAATGGTACCGACGCTTCCATACAACGAGACACGCACACACAAACATTTATAGCCGCAAACGTCCGATTAAATCAAATGCATTGACCAAAATGGCAGCCCGTAATCTTCATGTACTCGCAGGAAAATGAGCTAGAAATAGCTTTTGCATTTTATATTCATAGAAATAAGGGTTTAAATTGGTCATAATAAAAAGCGTATTTTGTTGGATGTAGTTGTGTGCTATGATAGCCAAGTGTATGATAGCTAAGTAACCAGTAAACTGTGAAGTCAACGTTCTCTAGTTCTATCACAAGTGATTTTTCAAAGTTACGTGTGTATTTATCGCATGCTCAACGGTGGAGGAAAACTTTATGAAACGTGCATGGTTAAGAGATTTTCTCAATGCCGTGTGAAGTCCGCCAATCTGCTAGCGCGATGGATTATAGCCAAATCCCTTTTCATATAGAGGAGTTCCGTGCTTAGCAATGTAAATGGATTAATGTTGATGAGTTGTTCTCTGAAATGTTGACATATTTAATTTTCAATCTATTTATTCTTATCAGTAGTTGGCTTACATAATAATGACTTAAAAATAATAGCGAACGTATAATGTGTATAATACCTACGTGGTTATTCATTATCTTATAAGTGTGCATAATCGTTGACCTAGCCATGACTTTTTAAATTTTTTTCGGACCGTTTTTGCTCGAGCGCCAAGGAGATAGTAACACTGGTGGTGTGATTTTCGAAGTAATTATTATTATTATAATATTATTTACTCTCATATATAAAAGTTAATATTGTACAATTAGCTTATTGGTGGACAACTTTTGATCCTTACCCTTGTAAGCATAAGGTCTAAATTTGGTCTACGCTGCAGAGTAATATTTTAAGTACACCTCTATCCTTTGTTAAAGATTAGAGGAGGGAGGGACCACACTCTGACCCTGAATACTTTATATCAGCCATTAAATAGCCATATAAAGAGCGCCAACCATCTAGGTTTTCGGCAGCTCGCATCCATTCCCTGCCAGCCACCTTTACATCATCAGTCCATCTTGTCTTGACCCTGAATCCTACATAGAAATTCCTTCTTCTTCATTACTATTGACAAAGTTTCCATAGCCTCTTTCCGTCGAACAGCTCAGCAGTGTCTCCTTGCTAGCCAGTGCCACTAACAGTAATTACATTAATTAGTGTTTAATGTATAGTTTGATGTTAAAAGCGTGCAGTTTTCATCACGACTTCATTCACCGTTAAAGCGAATAATAATTAATACGCACATGATTTGGATGCATGCTTTGGTTTGAATACGAGCCACTACTGACTAGGCTGTCATTACATTTATATCTGTATAAATAAAAAATAATTGCCGAAATGCATGTACATGCATAACTTCGGAACGACTGCACCAAATTGGATAATTCTTTCGTCATTGTGTTACCAAAGTATTATCGAAAATATTCAAGACAAAAAAAAATATACAAAGTTCGCCTGGTATGCCTTTTTTAATAAAAATACCAAATAATTTTCTCATAAATGTTGCTAAAGAAGTGTTCAGTAACAATGAAATACAAAAGATGAAACCGCAAAAGTTTTGCTTCACGAAATGAGCGGAACAGTAAGAATTATGAGACTTCTGGCTAATTAGGAGCGACGAAGCTTGAAAACTTATAATTTTAAGATATTAATAACGTTAAATTAAGAAACAGACTTCAAGGGAAATGAGTTTTAATATAATACGGGACACTGCAATTTTCTACGACAGATGTTGTATTTGAAGTTGTTGAAATTTATTATAATTAAATTCATAGGTTCTTTTCGAAGAGTGAACGTGACTCCGTTAGATTTGTTCCTGATTTATAACAGTCTATGGGGTAAAAATTAACGAAACTCGTAGTTAAAAATAAGCTCTTTTATTTCTGTACGATTAGCATATTGACACTAGCAACACCAAGCCATAAATGATTAGGAAATGTCAATCATATGTCTTATTTGTGTAACCAGTAAAATAAATCAGAACAAAATACTGCTAGCACACTACTGCCCCATGGTGGAATATTTGACAGTGCGTTGTTACCGTTTTAAATGAACTCACTGATAGATCCAACGAGCTCAATAATGGAATTAATAACTTTTTAAAAACGTGACAGAAAAAAGCTAGACCACATTTCTAAAAAAAATATTTTGCAATTCCCCGTATTTTTCATGGAAATTATGAAGGGCACTTTTAAAACTTCCGACATTTCCCTAACAACAACATAAAATCTAATTTCCCTCCCCCAAAAGTCCCCATTAAGTAGGTACACGAGCGCTGTGAAATCAACGTGGAATAAAATTGCATTAACTTAAAGTAAAATGTGAGAAATGAGGACATAGGGAACTTAACATACCATGTTAAGTTACTTCTATATATAAAATATACCTACCTGTTTTTTTTTTTTCGAAAAAAAAAGACACTCGTGTATTTTTTTCTCTTCCACGGTAATATACATGAAAGGTTAAATAGAGAAGTAATCACGTACATACATTCTTTGCAGATACGTTTTTAGGTTTAGTGAGCAATTAGGGGCATTTTTCATTGCCTATATCCTGTATATGCCATATGGATGCAGTCTTGATTGTTATGTTTCCATTTACATCCAAATAAATCCGTAAAGCTAAAACCATTTTATAAAATCTTTTTGTATTTTTTAGCTTATTTCAAGCTAAGATTATTAAATTTTATTAAGAAAGAAAAATTCAACCTGAATTTTCTTTCTTAATAAAATTTAAAAAATAAAACCATTTATTTCGAACAGTTTTAACATAATTTAAAACAATCACTGTATACCAATTTCGACTGTACTTCTCTAGATATATTCGCCTTATGAATATTAACGATCGTCAGTATCGAAGGCGCTCACAAATCTGCCACTTTGTTACTACGTCTACTAGTGACTACAGACTTGTAATAATCGTAATAATTAACTTTCAACCATTGCTACGGAATAAATGAAAATAAAAATCGCTTAAAGTTTGTGTTTTTTTATTTGTTATCTTAAATGTGTCTCACCACCTTAGACTCTCCTGGGCGGCTGTTAAAGTATGAGGTCCTGATTTCAAATACCAGATATGTTTGAATGTTAATTGTACAAGATAGGAAAATCGGACTAGAGTTTAAATTCAGAATCGGTTCATTGAGACCACTAAGGCAGTCCAGCTTCAGAATTTTGATTGGACTATTCAAACTCTTAAAGGCATTTACTGGACCACTGGACAATGTCTTAGAAGATCTATTCATCTTTACAATCTCCATACATCTTGCCTTAATGTGTATCGCCCACGTTTTTCCATATAGATTTATAGTAAACTGGTTTACCGTAACGAGCGACGCACCGTTTGAATCCATGAATAGCGAAATTTATTGAATTCAGAGATCTATTTAATGAGCTGCATCCTATTACAGTTTGCACCTTAATGCGTTCGCTGTTACTTTATTTGCATCAAAGAGTCATTGCGTTGATTTATTTGATACCCGTATGGAACGGAGTTTCCACTAAGGATGGTTACAGACATAAGGTACCAAGTAATAGATATGGAACTATGTTGAAGAGCTTCAAAAAAGTTCACCTGGGTTTTGGATCGATAAAATAAGAGATGGAATAAATGCTCCTATTTATGGGTGCATCAGAAATATTGGATTTAGGTAAAAATTGCAACGGATTATTAAATAATCATGATGATTCTGTCTAGAGTATATTGATGATGAAGAACGCGACGAAATGCTTACTCGAAACCCATTATAAGTTCAGTTTATAATGTTCAAATCTAGGAATATTGAAGAGAATGACAAATTGTAGAGCCTTTGATTCGAAGCATATTGAAATTCTACGATATACATACGATAGCGAATAAACAAAGTACCTCGTTTTATATGCATACAGCTAACATTATGCTTGTTAGCCAACTTTGCATTGGAAGACAAACAGTAATAATATTAAAATAATCGTAAAGTTTTATGTATTTCTAATATTGCTCATTGTATTTGCTAAACCTGACGCGAAGGAACGAAGGACTAAAAAGTTCTCTGTAATTTTTCTGTCCGTTTTTTATTACAAGCTTGGTAACATTCTATGTTTGTGAGGTCAAATCTTGCAAGCTGAAAAAGAACTACTTCATCTTATCCTACGAAGTTTGAATTTAACATGTTGGTTTGGTTTCGATGTCAATACATTTTTATGACCTGATTCTAAGAAATAGGTTTGGTTCCAGATGATGTGACCTATAAAACGTTCAAAAGTATATGTATATACTAAATTTTCTAAACAAATCCAATTCTTTTCAGCTGACGAAACAAAAAACGGAGGAGGTTCTGAAAGTCGACGCGTATATTTTTAAAACCACAATTTCGTACCATCACTACTTTCTTCTTTGTTTATTAGGTTAGCAAAAAACCAGTGTAAGATAACCTGACGGCTTTCTATTGACCTTAGTTTGGGAGATATTAAAATCTGGCACGGAGAAGGAGTTGTCCGTTCCAAAATAAAATGTTCACAACATTTAGATCCTTAACTCGATTCACTGAAAGGAAAACACTTCTAACAATTTATCAGCCAATTCATTCTGGCACTTATGATGTCAACTTTTGCTATAGGAACGACAAAAAAGTGCATAACGTCACTATAAAAGATTTTCCTTCATACTAACATTGAGCTATTAAAGCAATATGAAATGCAATACATTTTAAAAATAAATGCTTTTTATTATTGACGGCCTCTGTGGTCTAGTGGTTCGAGTACCGGACTGCTGATCACGAGGTCGTGGGTTCGATTCCCACGGGACACAAATATTTATGTGATAAATATAGATGTTTGTGTTCGTCTGGGTGTTTCCTATGTATTATAAGTATGTATTTACAAAAAAAAAAGTATATAAGTATTATATCCATTGTCTAGTACCCATAGTACAAGCTCTGCTTAGTTTGGGACTAGATGGTGCTGTGTAAAATGTCGCAGAATATTTATTTATTGTTTTTATATGTTTTATAGAAAGCTTGCAAAAATGGCAACATAGGTTAAATATTATCTGGTGGTTACAAATGCGGCCGCTTACCATGAGGTGCTGTGTAAAGGTTCGATTAGCAGTTCGAGTAAAATATTGCTAGGTTTTTGTATAAAATTGACAGTATTGGAGTTTGGTTCTCGCGATCCTCGGGATTAAAATAATATCGATACGTAAAAACTAGTCTTATTTCAACATCATTAGTGTTCACTATTGAAGCGTACTATGATAGGTATATACAATTCCCATAGTTGACAGAAAAATATGAAACTGATACTATATTATTATGCTTATTTTCCTTTCTATAGGCATACTTGAGTCGGTTCTTATGATATACAGCGACAGTTCATGGTTACTGGAGTAGCACTGAAATGTCGCAGAATATTTATTTATTTATTATATTTTTTATTTAAAATAGTCACTATAGTTTTTAATGTGTAGAATTGTGGAAAGCTGCACGTTGTTTTTTTTGCCCGACTGACCGGGGCTACAGGATTTAGTCAAAGATTATCATGGGCAACCCTGACAGATTGTAATTCATTTGACAGTTTTGCTCGACGTGATTCTTTATAGATAAAACCTCAATCTACCTTGGCGTAATCCTTCCAGATTTATGGACTAGTGAGAGGAAGCATCGGTTATCGATACAAACAAACCGCTACTAATAACACTGTCTTTAATGTAGGTATCTATTTGGAAGGAGGCCAACGTGCCCTATGTCATAAGTTTTCCTTTAATATTATGTAAATAAAATCTGGTGTAACACAGTAACACAGCTTCGAATATGGGTTAGATGTCCTTTCCATGTTGCAGAATATGCATAAATTAGCATTCATATTTGATGTTTTGAAGTGATAAATTTCAATGAAGCTGTTTGGACTGGAGATTGTATTGGTATGATATGCTAAATTTTTCTGTACGAGTGTGTCACTGACCTCCTAAAGGGAAGGGGTGCATAGGGAATTGACTGAATCTCTGGTGGGTTTATAAAGATCCTAATTGGATCATGTAAGTAGCTCTGCGATGAAATTATAGTTTTTCTGTCAGCTAGTCTAATATTTAAAAATCTCGTGGCACAGGGTTTGTAATCGGACTCCTCCAAAACGGCTTGCTCGAACGAATTTTATAAGGCATACCCCTTCCCCAATTAATTTAAATCGCGATTTTAGTATTTTTATGTAACAGAACAACGTATGCCAGGTCAGCTAGTATTATATACAAACTTATTTTATACTAGTCATAGCTTGACTTGAGTGCATTTTATTTTGACTTTGTTTGATTTTCATCTGACCTTTTTTAAATAACTTTAAAATTATAAGATAGTTTACAACTATAGAGGATATATATACTATTATTCTCGGTGACCGCGACGTACCTATTAACAATTGTTTTTATTCGTTATCTTTCCAAGAAATGGACGTAAACTAATAGGGTTATTTATTTAACCTTAATATTTTTTTTATTAATCAGAAATTAATATAAACATTGGCGGCAAACAGCCATTAACATTGATTAGAACAAATTGTATTTTATAAATGAGTATCGAGGAAACGGTATAATAAATCATACACTCTACTTGAGCTAGTACGAAGTCGTCGTGTACAACTTTATTTACTTTGAACTGCTTTTGCTCAAATAGTTCATACAAATTTTGTAAGAATAAGAATAGAATAGAAGATTTTATTTCCAAGAAAATGATCATTACAGATCGTAGTATTTAGGGACCTGGTAATCTAAATTAGTGATTGTAAATGATAGTTTATTTCTGTAACTAGATATTTTAAAGATACTTATAAAGATTTTTTAGTATCTAGATGGCATCCGTATTCCCTAACTGACGACCTCTGGGAAGAAATACCGAAATAACTAAGAGAATCGAATCGAAATAATTTCTAACAAGGTTTTTCAAGTTCAGATACTCTTCCAAAATTGCATTTTGTTTATTTACATATTTTTTTAAATTAAAATCATTTGGGAAAGATAATTATAATTATAATTATTATGAATACCATAGAGATATTCTCTAGCAAAGTCGTGAATACGATAAAAAAAAAGAAAAACCAACTTCAAAAACTAAAAAGCAAAAAATAAATCAGACAGTTTTACCTTTTATTTAGTTTTAAAGGTATGAAGTCGGTGCCAAGCCGGACGTAATAGTAAGTACACTCAAGGCGAGTGACCTTGAGTGGGGTGGTTAAAACCACCACATCATCGGCACCGACTTCATATCTTTAAAACTAAATAAAAGGTAAAACTGTATGAGTTATTTTTTATACCCTTTTAAACAAAAAAAGAATTTTGCAAATCGGTCCAGGCGTTTATAAGTAATTCGTGAACATACATAAAAAAAAAAGATTTCGACGAATTGAGAACCTCCTCCTTTTTGTAGTCGGTTAAAAAGACAAAACAACATGTATATTATGAAAAGCTTGGCTGGGTTAATGGAGGTCGAGATGTGCCCCCAGCTGTGTTCACCGCGAAGCACACTAAAGACAAATGAGCCGAATATCCGATCCATTCTTCCTTATCATTTATAAGAACAATCATATATTTTCCTACTCATTTCTTGCACTTACCTACGCGAATATAAAACTACTTTTTTTCGGATTTTATCGCAGTATATTGATATCATTTTTAACGTGATATTGATATAATGAAACGTTAGGTATAGTCATGGTCAGATCAAAAAAATACTTAAAATGATACCCCGTAAAAAAACATAAAAGTATTGTTTTACTGATTTCTTGACCTCGGTATTATATAATATCAAAATAACGCGATAAAACCCGTAAAAGTAGTTATATATTTTAATTTAAAAGTAGAAGAAAAGTTCTAAATACCCTACAATATTTCCCTTATTGTAGGGTATTAAGAACTTTGGATACATTAGATATGTTTCACGTGACATACAAACTTACCTGGGTTTCATATGTTACAAGTTTTTTCAAAAATAAACTGATTCCTGCCTCGGCTGATTTTTGAGGCTATACAAATCAAAAAAAATACATAGATATAGAAAAGATGGCTTGGTCCACTAGCTTGCTTAAGAATTAAATCGAAACATAAAAATGCTGTAAGTTTGTTTTGTGTAATTGGGGTTGTCAATAATTACCAAGAATGTTGGGTACTTAGCTGTAAGTAATAAACCCTCTATCATCTAGATTAAAATTAGGTATAACATTAATATACCGCGATAAAATCCGTAAAAAGATTTTATTCAATGTCTAATACTTGTGTTAGGTAGTCCTTTTAAACCTAATAAGGCGAGTTACATACACCGATCCTACGACCCTGGCATGCCATCGGCGGGTGATTGATAACCTCCGCCCGTGCGTATCTGGCCTAAATGCGCTATCTACCCTTATGTCAAAGTCAACTTGTTCGATAACATAGCTGCTGTTTACATATAAAATAAAGTCTTGAATGTGTGGGTTCCGTGTTTTCATATCGTAGTATTACGACTTTAAGGTAGGATCAAATTCTCTGACACTAAAAGTTCGTCTGGGCTCTACCTACCTACTAAATATTTAGGCGGTTAGGAATTAGAGATTATTTAAATCAATTAAGGTACTACCCTAGTGTCAAAACAAGAGTTCCCTTAAATAAATACAAAACTACAAAAAAATATAACAAAAGTAAACAGAGTTCAGCAGTTGAGTTTTTCTATGAAATTCTCAATAGCAACGCGGAGTTTTGTTTTGTGCCCGATAATTTGCAATACGGGAGGCCTATTATTACATTGGAAAGTTCGGTTACCTACCCGGCCGTGGATATAAACGATATAGTATTTTATCACTTATGTCGTATTAACTTACAACTTTAACTCTATACTTACGTTTGGAAAATAAGAGAGCATAACATAATTCTTCTGATGAAAAAAATAAGTGAATTGTGTAAAAAGTCCTACGCTTTACAACAGAAAAAAGAACGTATTTCCCAAACGTAAGGATAGAATTAAAGTTGTAAGTTTTATACGACAACTTGAGAATAGGGTGCTTTAATATCATTCGGTGTCGGTGCTTTAATGTGTGGTCGTGCAACTAGAATAAAAACCTTTTGATTTGATTTGATTTGAATGTTTCGACCGACGCACCTGTCCAGTTTAATTCCATACTACATATGGTTTTTTTTTGTTTTATGCATTTATGTTTAATGCAAGCTTTGTTCTGTGTGTTTTTTTAATTTAGGAACATAACCACTTTCTTTAACACGTGTTATCCAACGGGTTATCCAAAAAATACACATAACGATGTCTCAAACGTAACCTTGTGTATTGATAAGGTTCCAGTGTTGTAACAGAACCACTCTCAGTAAGTGGATGTTTACAGATTGCCGCGCCAAATAGCGTCAATATCTGAAAATGTTCGTGTTTCTTACGTGTTTCTTTCATAGTCACTGTCAGCTACGGAATAAATTTAGCAAAAAATGTATAGTATTAACTGATAATGCGTCCATTTACAAATGTAAAATATGAATTAATGTTTTAAGAAAATTAAACTACCGTATTCATCTAGTGTTTGCAATTGCGAAGTGTGAGCACAACAGACAGCGTTTACTACCGCTGAGCTAAACGGGTCGTCATATATTGAAAAAAAAAAAAAAAAGAAAACTTAATTTCCTTAAGTGACATAAGTCTGGATTTCTGGAATACTCGTTCATTATCAACACATTGACTGTCCCATTGTTGGGAACGGGTCCCTACTCTATTAAGAGAGACTAGACTATAGTCGACCACGCTAGCCTAGTTTGGCTGGCCACTTAATGCGCTATCGAGAAAATCCTCGAAAAGTTTCTTCACTATAGTTATACCCGTCATTGATTAAACCAATTTTAGCTTATATAAACTAAAATTTACGTTATTTCGAAAATTAAGTTCCAAAACAATTATAAGGGAAAAGATTCGCCGGCAAATTGAAAAGCGCAAATAAATAAAAACTCTCGATAACCACTGAGAAGTATTTGCAAATTAACAAACTTCGGGCCAGTTGAAATTAAGTAGCCCATAAAAAGGTAGGATCTTTCAATTCGCTGAATAATAAATATCTTTATTACCACCAGTCTTTACTTGTAAATAGAGGAGTTTTCTTCGTAAATTAACATACGGTCCCTTCCTGATTATTTATCTGTGAAAAGTATTATGTAAGGACTTTTTGGAATAACAATTTAATGGGATGGTTTCCCTTTTGTTTTTGGAAATTTGTTGGCAGTTTTGAGATAACAATAACTTTTATTTTCTTGTTATATCTCTATTATTTATTGGCTAAATCGTCTTTATCTCATCCACCGATCCCACTGCAGGACACAGATATCCTCCCGTCATTCGAGAGCGATTAAATTATAGTTCAAGCTAGACTTGTTCAGATTGGCAGATATCACACGCCATTGAGAAAACCTCTCAAACATGCAATTTTCCTCATTTTTCGCTTTCACCGTTTCAGGGTGTGATAAAAAATCGAAACTTAAGCGGTTCGTTCTGAGTTGGGAACCAAAATTTCGACTTTAAAGTCCACTGTTACCTCAATGAGCTATCACAGCTTTCGCTTGCGAAATCAAGTAAGCCTTTTGGAGAGGACTACCAATTAAACTAGGGTCTTTTTTTTTGTTTACGGGGTGGAAATCCTCATGGATGTCCCCCGCCGTCAGTCCATGTTAAAGGATACCCAGGTTATTATTTTGTCAGTTAGTACTCCTGCAAGGAATCATTAACAAAATTTTGAAAGCATAGAGTGTTATGTGGACAGTGTTTTATTATATTAGATAGTTGTAGTCCGTGAGTAAAAATTACAAACGATATTGTTAATGCAATTAACTAGACATGAGATACAAAACGGTGGTATACCTATTGTACTATAAATAAGCCCCTGTTATCATAAAACCCGTTTAACACCTATAGTGCTTAATAGATCGGCAATAATTTCCTTCACAGCATGAAAGTTATTGAAAGGACGTCGGAGCCTATCAGAGACTTTCAATTTCAGTAATATCACCGTGGTATTGCCACTTTATCGTCCATTAATAGATTACGGAACTACCAGATAGCTGCTACACAAACGCTTTATGCTTGACTCAGATGCCTCGAATCTGAAACTTGATTTTGAGGTTAAAATTCTGGCTTGAAATCTGGGATATTTATACTAGTACTAAAATAATAGTTTGAAGTTGTTATAACCTACATTTATATAGGGTTGGATTGTTATGATTGGGTTACTTAACTTGGCGAAATAATAGTGTTAGAAAATTGTTTCAATTTCTTAGCTACTAGCTCAATCATTTTGGTGTCTTAAACTTCATTATTTATTCAACTTAAACAAAAACTATAAACAATGGGAAGCAAAGAAAACAAGGAAAGTTATTCCGCATCCCATCTTCCTGTAAACAAAATTGTTTGCATGCAAGAGAGTAGGTTCCGCCATATTTAGCGCGTCGGCGGGAAAGTCTCGCGATAATATTACATATGATTTATTACACGTATTAAGTGGGTATTTTTACACAAAATTGTGGTCGTAATTAAATAAAATAAAAAGACAGTTTTTTCTGCGAGATACGTATGTAAAAAATAGTAATATGAACCTTGTTTGTATATTTTTTAGGATTCCAAGGTCAAGTTCATAAAATTTCGTACGTACTTTAAGCTAGCGCAGCCTGCGGCCAGGTCTGGAGGTCGCATTGCTCCAAGCTAGGGACACAACGGATCGTTTTTAATTCATGACATACTTAAACTGTTGTCTGTAAGTAATGGCGTCATTCAGCCCCTCATGGTCCCCCTTCGTAAGCGCTTTGATCTCATACCGAATAAACCCAAAGGAAAAGGCTTGGCTTTTAACTGTGAAAATGTCTTCCTTATATTCGCTGTCGGATTATGGGATCCAACCTTTTAGGATGTTGTTAGTAGCTAGACACAGAAAGTGTATGTCAATATTGAATATACAAATCAGTTAAGGTTTCCAATGAGTGAAGGATGAAATACTTTATGAATTTCAATTCTGTTTTCCATTTTTATTTATGTCGTGTTATTTTTTTGCAATTAGTTAATACCTATTTAAAAAGCATACCCACAAAATTCACATATTTCAATAGTCAATGAGACCATAAAAAAATCGACTCCACCTTTTTAAAATACATTTTAATTCTAGTTTTTAATTATTTATTTCTTTGTATAAATTGTATGAATCGTTAGAAATGTCATTTTCGATGTTCATGAGCGTATCACTGGGACAGTGATTTAAGACTGCAAGATATCATCAACTGATAGGCTATAAATCTAGGTAGACTAAAAATCAACTAAAAACTATAGGTGTAAAATAACTCCCTAATATGACCTTGACCCTATGGTCTTATCTGTCTGTCTAACAAAAAGTAGTCGACAAAAAAGGTTTCACTAGGCACTAAAATATTGACGAAAATGTTCAAGAACTACATAACACAAAATAATGGACACAGCACTTATCTCAGCAGTGACATCACTGCAGACCCTTTTTTCGCAGTCGACTTTTTACTCACGGGATAAAATGCTGAAGTTATTCATGTATTTCCCTTCAGTGGCTTGCTAAACTATGCACTATACATAGGTAAATCTGACTAATAGTCTGGGTTGTTTTGTTTGTAAACGATGTAATATATAGACCGTTATTTTCATATACCAAATTAACGTGTATGTACGTATGTATAATATTAAATTAATTATTTGAAATTCTGTAATAAGTATGTAAAGATTTGGTGATTACAAACATATCAGGGATTTATTCAATTTTCAACACCATAGGAAAACAAAACAAATGCAAATCATACGATATAATAGTAGGTATATACAATAATGATCATCATAATATCAACCGTTAGACGACCACTGCTGGACATTGGTCCCCCCCCCTAAGGATCGCCACGACGACGGAAAGTATCCGTAAAATATTTGCTTTATTAATAAAGCAAATATCGCAGAGCAACGTAAATACAGATGCCACACAGCTTTATATCAAACTTGCAGATAAGATTAATTAATATATTCTGGAGCGCACGTGTTAAAAGCGAGCATATACACTGAGCATATCCCGGGCATTAATCATGCATCTCGGTCGGCAACACAACACCTGATCCTTCGTTACTCTGTGTTACCCGCATTTTTTATGAAAATACGAGTTTTTTTATATTTTATTTAAGCTCCGTCTTTTGTATGGCTGCCGTAAAGATGTTTACGCTATGTTAGGGTTGGCGATTTTCGAAAGGAAGCGAGTTCATTACGTAACAAACTTAACACCTACAGTCCCAGAAGGATTAGGCAGAGGTGTACCAATGTTTACTATCATTTCGCGTCTCATGTGTTTTTGGTCCCCTCTAGTAGGGACGAGCCTATTGCCATTAACCGAGCACGAACCTCGGAGCTGCAACTGATAATTTCTTGAAAAAACCCAATAACACTGCTGGACCAGGGAATTGAACCCAAGATCTCTTGCTCAACACTCGTACTCTTGTCTAGTAAAATAACGAAGCGATCCTTTACAAATATAAAAAGTAAGCTTTGCGGCAGTAGGAAGAAATCGCAATAAACTAACTTTAATAATATTACAATGTTTTTATAAACATCATTGAAACTGGTCCAAAAAAATTTACCACTATCATATTACAGGACTATAATTTCTTCTATCCTTTTCTCCTCCTCATTTTTAGAAAGAGATAATGAGACTCAATTACTTCGGGCGGTAAACAAATGAATCAGCAATAACGTTTGCGACAACCCTGCACAGAAATCTTTATGGTTTGCGTTCTCTTAGTTATGGGTTACGTTTACGTTCGCCGTTTATTTAAGTCGCATTCACGTTGCTTTCTTTACGATTTTATTGTGCTTTGAATACAAATAAAATACAAAGAACGGCATTAATGTGGGATGTAAGAATTTTGGGGATAAACTATTTGAATTTTGATTGATTAAAAATGAGTACTTATTTAGTAACAGGAGGACGACCTACGAAGTCCCCTAGGTGTTGCGTAATCGTACAGTTGATATGATAAAGAAGTTTTCACTTCAAAAATGTAACAAGTAGCGCCCATTCGCATGGTATGATAAAACCTGATATGCTACGCAGAGGGCTTGTGAGTCTTGTGACACACCGAAGTGGCATATAACAACGCTAGCCTAGCGCGAGTTGACAGACTTCACTCGGTTTCCTCACAATGACTTCAACCTTTCGAGAAGTCAGTCGTGCTTTAAACTCGAGACACACCACAAGGCTATTAATTAAATAATTCAATATAAAACTATGCTGAAATTAGTTAAATAGATAAAGTGAGGGGGTATTTGCACAAGGCCGAAATAATTTGTGTCAAAACATGAATTGTACAATGAATTTTGGGACCTATTATGTCACATAAGTAAGTGCAGCCTGTGTCAATTACGTCAGAGTAACGCTAGAGTCACGCCACACGTGATCTCGAAATCACGTTACTATGCTAGATCTACATCTAGTAGGGACGGACGTAGAGCCTTAGGCCTCGCAAGGTCAGTAACTTTTTCTATGAAAAGAGAACCCCTATAAAAGCCCTTTAGAGTAGAGTTCAGACAGCAGAAAGCAGGGCTTAATATTATGTAGGTAATATACATATTTTTTGTAAAAAATATGGACAGCTTTGTGATTCTATGTTGTTCTTTTTGTGAGTAACACACATATGTACGAATACATTAACTTGAAGTATGAATCCATATTAATATTACTACTACACTACGCATTTACGTAATTTGGTATGAAGACAGTTCGAGTCTCGGGGGCAGCTCGTAGTTGCAGTCGATGATTTCATAAAAGATTGATTAAACAAGATTGGATAAAATTAGTAATTAAAAATGGCGAAAGGTAATCTGCCTATAGGTATAGATTACATCATCATCATCATCATCATCAGCCTATATTCGTCCACTGCTGGACGTAGGCCTCCCCTAGTGAACGCCACAGAGCTCGATCTTCGGCTCTTTTCCTCCAGTCACTGCCAGCTATCTTGCGCAAGTCGTCGCTCCACCTGGCCGGCGGCCGTCCTACACTATGTTTATAGATTACATACAGATGTGTTTTTAAATTTATTAATGGTCTTTTGATCCCTCTAGTCTCTACAGATCCGGTCTTTTATCTTCCATAGAATCCGTTATACGCCAATCCGAAGGGGTCATATATACATGATTTCTTACTAAACAAGCAGCCGTACAAAAATAAAAGCATCCATCTCCATGAGAAGGAGGTTTTTGTTGTATTTATTTGTATGTAAAAAATTTAGTTAAAAATATTGTTTGTTGTTTTAGGTGTATCTTTTTATAGACCAATAATCTAAATATCCAAACGAGCAACCTGATATCAATAATACTTTTGTACTCTCTACTCAATGTAATATTTCTCTATTGAGTACCGACTATGTTTAAGTTTTAGTTTCTATTATTACGACAGCAATTATCTTCTCCATTTCCGAAACCCTAAAACAACATTTAATAGATTTAGTTACAAATTACTTGGAACACTGTTTTTCCTCCTTATAATATGTAATTTCACCCTTGATATCACTCACCCCATTCCTGATTAATTTACCAGCGTGAGAATACGGACAAATGTTCCTTTTGTTTTACTTATACGTATTATTTCACTAACCTTTGCCTTATGTGTGTATTTTCTTGTCCTTCCTTGTATTTTCAATGAGAAATATGAGATTGAGTTCATAGGTATAGGCTGATATTATTATATATGAATTAATATAAAGATTTAGGAGGTAGGGCATAGCGAGATTTCTCGCTTAAATTGAGCTGCCCGACTGGGGAAGTACCTCCGCTTTACAGAAGACCGCAGTGAATCAACAATGTTGTCTTTCTGTGAGTGAAAAAGGTCACCAGAGCTCATTGGGGGAGTGACTATTCTGACAGCATGGGAATTCCGTTTGCTGTCAGTTCAGTAATTCCCTATTTTAAGAAACCTGATCGGTTTCTAAGGGGTTTGGCAACGCATTTGCAAGCCTCTGGTGTTACAAATGTCCATGGGCGGCGGTCATCACTTACCATCAGGTGAGCCGCCTGCTCGTTTGCCCCCTTATCACCATAAAAAATATATATAAAGATAACATGTCTTTGAATCAAGATTGAATTGGTTTCTTCTTGGTAAGCGCGCTCCATCGTGGATCGCAGTGTCGCTTAACATCAGACTGACGGTCAAGCGTGAACTTGTCAACAACATAAAAAAAACATATCAAAATAATACAATCGCAAATAATTAATACATAAATATGTAATATGATGCTTCTGTTTATTCAGTGGTCCACCGTATATAATTCATCTATCATAACAAACATTATTTATAACTGAATGTAAAAGATTATTCTCATCCAACGATAGATTTATTGGGTCAGTATTATTTTCCACAGGCAACCACATCGCCGCCGGCTGGTTTTTACAGCGGCGACCCGTAGGTACGATATATTCCTAATTATCAGATATAGGTACTTCTCTACATACGACCACATCATATGTATCATCTATCCAATTATTGCCCCACTGCTGGACACTGCTCCACTCATATTTGAAAAAGGCTTTACTACTTTATTACTTTAGTCCACCATGCTAGTCGATTGCCTGTTGGTAGACTTCACATGCCTTCGACAGGCAAACTTTCTTCACGATATTTTCCTTCGCCGTTTGAGCATGTGTTAAATACGAAAAGGAACTAAGGACCGTTGACTCACAGCCAATTCGTCACATAACGAGGTTATAACAGCTCTATCATATGTAGACACTACCTATCGTTCAATTCCATACATAAGTTATATCCGTTAAGCCGAACCAGTGAATAAGTTTTGTGTGCACACCAATGTTTGTCTTCTTTGAAATATTCTAAGTTAATGCACTATGTAAATGCGGATCCGAGTTTCACTCTGTAGTTTTGTATGAATAAAGTTGAATGGGATTTCGTTGAAATCGCTCAATCTAAAGGATTCTGATTGTGAACTAGTGTGGTTTATTAAATAACTTTGATAATTTGCAGTAATGAAAGTGTTGACCGACCTCTGGTTGCAATAGTTTCAAGAGTTTCCGCACTATAAATGTGGATGTGAGTGTTTTGTTGTCTACTTTTTTGGCCAACAACTTTCAAAGTCAACTGCTTTATTGTTGTCAACAAAATTTTAGATTTGCTTTTGCAAATTTTGTAGATTTTTTCCACTATACGACGACTTTGACTATGGTAAAAAATAATTATTTCAAGTATTTATCAAGAACCACGAATCAAACCTAGTTATATGCATAATTAGGGGGAAAGCAAAGTTTAACAGCATATTATTTCTTTTTTTACATACATTTTGAAGTTACGAGCCTGATAATTCCAAAACGTAAAAAGAAGTTCAAAAAGTAATCGAAGCTTCGTTGACGAATACTAAATATTTAAAGAAATGGCAACAGATTTCATCGAGCGATCACATACAGCAATAGTCTTCGAATAGATATCATCCATACGTTATTTAAACGTACCCCGGCGAAATGAAATGCAAATATCGCCGCGTATGACGTAACAAAATATCAACAGTGTCTTTGGCGGGTGCATCGATGCATCAATTCTGCGCCACTAAACGGAGGTATCTGGATTTGCCAGTATTTATATTTTTAAAGGATTTTATCGTTTCCTTTATCCTGGCTATCATTATGTTTTATTTCGTGCTTTAAATCTGCTCATCCACAATGATTGCAAACACGACTGCCGAGTAAGATCTTTCTAGACTTTAAAGATCGAAGCTTCAGTGGGATTTTTTGTGAGCTTCTTAGTAAATAAAGACAAACCCTCTCAACATGTAAGTGTGATAGTATATCTGTAATTTACATATACAAAGTAGGCAAAAATTCATAAAGTTAGTATAAAGATATTGAAGTACCTAAGTAATAAAAATTGCTGATGCGAATATACCAAAGGAATACATATAAGCAGAATTTTAAGCGTATCCTGTATTCCAGTGATGTTCATTTCACCGGCAAAATCCCTTAGTGGTCCTTGGCATTCAGCCATGGAAAAAGATGGCGGCGTAGGTACCATTTGTATCCGACACCGGGCCGATACTGCATGCGTTATTAGGTGGTATAATGCGGAACTCAAATTCGAGCTCGGTTAGGTTTCGGGTTTTATTTACTATTCGAGTGACAAAATTGGAGAATAAATTCATCTACTTGGTGTTCCATAGGCACTTGGTTGCATATGACTCTTTTAAAAACATTTTTCGGACTCTACAAAGCTTTCTTCCGTATATTTTTTAATCCAGCTATCACCGCAGAGAATCCTAAAAACGTTGTAACTCCGCAAATTAAAACCAATAAAATTTTACAGGCGAGGAAAAATTAGAACACGGTAATGCCAACGTTGTTCGACGACGCGACGGTGGACCAAACCGCAGGAACATATGTGTTTTATCTATTTTACGACTCGCTCTTTACGCGCGAGAACATTCGCGACGTCATTTTACGGCGGTGCTGGGCGCGTAAATCAATCAGGGTTGACTTGTTTACGTTATTTATGTACTTGCTAGTTCGATGGGGTGAGCAGCAGTGGTAGTGGAGAACAGTTTACCCGACAGAAAAGGAATTATCAAAATCGGACTACTCTGTTAAAAGTTATGCGTGATTATACATCATAAAAAAATAATAGACGCGTCGACTTGATAACCTCCTCCGTTTTTTTTCGTCGGTTAAAAAACCCAGAACAAATTGCTTTTTTTTAACGGTTTCCTCACCTCTTCCTTCCACGGGGGTTAATTTAAACAGTATACATTCCATATACAATTTTACACTTTATCGCAAATTTGTAATAAATGAAACCTTTTAATAAACATAATATTATTATGTATATGCTTCTGTTACTTGCTAGAAGGAAAAAATGGCTGCCATTTTGTTTTTGACGTTACGTCACTCACGCTTTTGACATCTTAAATAATGACATCTCACACTCGCGAAACGAAACGTAACTATATATATCTAAATGACTAAAACATAAGGTAGCTATATAAGATATAGCTATTCCAATAAACATTCGAGTTAATGTAAGTTGTAAATGTAAATGATTTTATTTGTAAATTTTGACGATCCATTTTAAAACTTATCTCTAACTAAGATTTTCTCTTTTTTAACATAATATGTTTACGGTGTACTAATAGATTATACCCATTTAATCTTACATTTGAAAAACTGCTAAATAAATAGCTAATTATAAAACATAACATTGAGGTTAGATAATTCGACATGTAAACAACTGATTATAATTTTCTACGAAATAAACACCACAAAACAGACAAAAGACGGAATTCCATTCAATACTGAAATAGCATGTTGTCAGTGAACAAACCTGGAATATTAATTAACAAAGTTAAATTAGTAATTAATGCGTTTTTGAAAATATGATAATTGAATTTAAATGTTAAATGCTTTTTGTTTCAGGTAAATACATCAACGCGCATTTAATATAAAGTCATGACTTTATATTAAATGCTTTATACTATGCTTTATACTAAAGCATGATTTTTCAAGTGAGAAACTCAAGAAGACGAAAATCTTTCGGTATGTGTAAACCAATTTTATCTGATTATTGTATTGATAAATGTTCCTTCTGAAGACACTTTTACAACGATGTACTTGCATTGATGTAGTTGGGTCGTTGGGATACACGAAGAAATGGCGAAGGAAGAAAAACTGTTCTGAAAACAGCAAGACTATAAAAATTTCAATTACGCTGAAATTAAGTCAAAATTTGGTTGGGTGTTAGGGATGATTTTGTAAATGAACTCCCCTAAATATTGGAGTTGAGTCTAAAAAAAACGAATTATTACTTTTAATTACTCATTTATTTATATATTTAACACATACTAAAAATACCTTTATCTTTTGAGCGTGAATTGGACCTGCGAACGTCAAATTAAATGAAAGTCGGATCGATTTAAAAAAATGAATGAACGAAATAAAATACCTAAAATAAAGAAACACAACACAAACAAAAAATAATTTTACGTGGCAGAGAGCTAGTTATTTAGTAGTATACGCCTATTAAATAACTATTAATATGCTCACCATAGTTCTTGTTTAACGAGGTTAAATCAAAAGTTTAAATTTCCACTAATCTAGTCCAGTTGATCTTTGTATCTGGGTGAAGTTGCGGGTACCGATTAACATAGCAGCGCCACCAACTTTACCCTTTGACTTCAGACGCGGCGTTATGTAAATGTATTGAAATACCCTTGTTTAGGGCATTTATTAACACAAATAATTAACATTTATCATTGATACCAACATTGCCAAATAAAACCCATAGATAAGCTAAAGAGACGGGAGATGTATATTGTCCGCATTCAACACCTTCTACGCGACCTTAACCTTGCTTACGACGACGTGTTTAAACAGACATATTGGCGATAAAAGAGAGGGAAGGCGCTATACAGGTCGAATAGCGCCATCTCTCTCTTAGAGCCTGAACGAAAAAATAATAACAAAAATATCAATTACTGTACAGCACACAAAAAAAGACGCGTTATTATGACATTGCCGTAAGAAATGTATGTATGTTATGTATTGACGCAACATTGCACTAGATAGTAAATATTCTGGATATCCCGATTTTTACGCGGTTTCTCGTTACAGAGAGGTTGCTCGTAAAAAAGCAATTCCCACCACGTCAGATGGATTGATTTACGATACGAACCCTCAAGTGTATCTTGGAAAGTTAAACAAAAGGCCATCGCTGCGTTGAAGGGTAACCTTTACTTAGTAAATAAGATATAAGACTGGAGGCCGGTGGATTTCTTGTAAATCCATGTGCTAAATGTAAGGGATACTTCTTCGGATTTATTTTACCCAAAAACTAGGGTAAAGTTTTTCCGTAAAAGGCTTATTGTTCCATTTTTTTTGTTATGTTTCAGCGTGTGTGTCGTGCACTTAACACAGCGTTGTGGACTATAGCCTAATCCGTCTCAAATGTGAGGAAACCCGTGCCCAGCAGTGGGACAATAATGGGTTGATGATGAGAGATACATGCATATTATATTGTAGATTAGTACACAGAACCCGTGTGAAAGGGCGGGTCGATAGTGTAACTTAATAATATGTAGTCGATGATTGTGGGATACTCAGTAATAATAATATGATCAATAACGTATTCATGGATCCAATATCTTAGTGTAGGTACTTACATTTTCTTACTAATTTCCTTTTTACGAAAACATGGCTCCTTTTACAAGAATGTTTTGATAGTATTAACATGTACGATACATGTATATTCAATATTTATACTTATAAAAAAATGGTCTGAAGAATTTCACATTTCTATTTTCGAGAACTTGGCGGAATTCACGAGAATTTTATTATTACTATAAAATATTATCATAATTACCGTCGATTCATTTTCGCATACATTTAAATAAAGTCACTAACTTCTAATTTCCATCTAACCACAGTGTCCCACAGTGTACGAATACCTAATTAGAATTCTACGTATCTCCCAGCAAATATCAACACTGTGCATTGACATTTTAGAACATTTGCAGTAATGTTGCTAGGTTAAGTATCATAGTTTAAAGTAGGGGACAGTTTGCCGGCCCATTGCCTGGCAATACGGCAGCCGTTTGTTCCGACAGTTGCACCCCTGCTGCGAGTACTTGCATCGATGTGAAGTAATCAGAGCTGGATTGTTGTATACTCTGCCTGGCTCCCAACCGAGCATCGCTATGCTAGTGTAGATATAGCTGGAAAGTCCCTAACGAAAGTCTTAATACTCTGTTTTTAAATAACAATTGATTCACACAAATCTTGCGTTCTGATATTAAGCTTATAAAAAAAGATAAGTCAGATAACTCAGGATGTGTGTGTTTTTATGATAAATAATATAACAAAGAGACTGATAGGAAATGTATCATCCTATTATATTGTGTGCAGTGATTAGGCACGAAGTATAAATATAAACGGGTTATCTCTCGTTAATTGCATGCGTGCTTGAGACATCCACGAAGCCTAGCAGTGAACAGTGGAGTGTAAAATCAAAGGTCCTGCATACAATCTTAAGGCCACTGATTTATTCTACCACCATGTATGTACTTTTTTTTATGGCGATAAGGGGGCAAACGAGCAAGCGGCTCACCTGGTGGTAAGTGATGACCGCCGCCCATAGACATTCGCAACACCAGAGGCTTGCAAATGCGTTGCCAAACTCCTTAGAAACCTTTCAGGTTTCTTAAAATAGGGACTGAACTGACAGCAAATGGAATTCCCATGCTGTCAGAATAGTCAATCCCCCAATGAGCTCTGGTAACCTAACTCACTCGCAGAAAGATAACTATTGTTGATTCACTGCGGTTTTCTGTAAGGCGGAGGTACTTCCCCAGTCGGGCAGCTCAATTTGAGCGAGGAATCTCGCTATGCCCTACCTCCTACAAACTGTACTAGGCTAGGGTGGTGGCCTATATAGCCTAATCGCTTTCAAATAAAAGGAGATCCGTGCCCAGCAGTAGCGGGGGTTTTTTTTTCTCGTAACCCTTCGGTGTCGACAGGCATATACATGTATGTAAAAATCCTTAAAAATCGTTTCATTTCATCGATTAGTATTCTTGTAAGTAATAAATCGGTAGGTACATAAATATTATCATGAATTAAGTATTCCGTCAAGGATTAAGTATCAGGATATCAGGCAGCAGTATTCAGCGGCGCAGTGTATTACCATCTGAATAGGATCGCCAATCTCCTCGTGGACCAGTAGCTAATCTCTAGGAAGTGGTCACAGGCGACTTATGGTAATGAATGGCAAGAATGGACCATTGTTACACTTCTATGCCTCGGGTTAGCCGCTATTTATAGGTACCGAAAGCTGAAATTGCTGATAGAAGTTTTCGGGGCGGTCAGGAGATCTGCAGATAAATGCTTATATCTGGACATTATGACACACCGCCATCTAGTTTAGTGGTAAGCAACGACTCTTGTGTTAGGGATAGGTACTAGAAGGAATATGCTTCTTTTATTTTGTAAATACTACATATTATACATAGCTACATTCAGATTCGGTTACGAATGTTGATGCTCATCTCACGAACATTTGTCCCTATCGGGATTTGAACCGGGATACGGATCCCGGTGCACAGAAGGCAGCGTTCACTACCGCTGGGCTAATCGAGTCGTCGCAGATGATTTATAAATATGTAAGGGTAAATTTGTTAAAAAGTTGGATTCGAACTCACAACATAAAATACCATCATGCCTGTCGACCTCGAAGGGTTAGGCAGAGGTTTACTAATATAAGCCCACATTTCGTCAGTATTGTAGGGGACGAGCCTATTGCCATTAATCGGGCACGAATCCAAACTTCGAGCAGCTACTGAGAATGTCATAGAAAACTTTTGCTTGACCTGGGAATCGAACCCAAGACCTCATGCTCAGCAGTCGCTTCAAGATCCGAACTCAAGATTTATGATTTGAACGTCGACATCACTACGATATCTCTGCTCTTGAAATAATTATTATTTCATCAAAATATATAGGTTTCATTTAGAAAATACGCAATTAATTACTACGACACCAATGTAAGATAAAGTTGTTTTTGAAAAAAAAAAAACAAGTCTAACCTAAACACTAGTACACACACGTATGTATTATGTAAGTAGGTACCTAACCTAGTTATCAGCGAGTATATTATGTGAAGTGGTAATACAAATATGTTTTTGGAATAAGAATAATTAATCAGTACATTATCTGAGGTCACCTCGTTAGTACGCAAAATGGCAATTAAAATTAGCTGTAGTCGATAAGACAAAAACATTATAAATATTAAGTTTATCCCTATTTTATATTACTTATGGCGTAAGTAACTCAATTTTAAGTACCCTTAAAATATATAGTAAAAGAGGTAGCACTAAATTCGAAGGTTAGGTACTTAAAATTGAGTAGCGTATGTGTCTTTGGCTTAAGTTATATGAATATAGAGTTGTCTACAAATATATTTTGCAAGCGAGATAGCGACATAAGTGTCCCGCGCTTGCAATGGAATATCTCATTTGTCATATACGTAGACATGCATAGAGGTCACCGGGCATGGATCTCTAAATTAAATAAAAGAGTAAATGTATGTAAATAACACACACTTACGAATCATACTCAACAGCCGCTTGGGTCGAATAGACCAATGAGATAGTTATTTGATGCCTAGGTTAGTGCAGCGATAGTTAACACTGATTTCTGTGTTATGGATCCCGGATTCGAATCCCGGTAGGAACAAATGTTTGTGTGATGAGCATAAATAGTTATATCCGAGTGATGGATGTATAATAATAATAATAATCATAATATTTATTCAGTAAAAACATTCTCTGCTAAGTTACATATAAACAAGGTCATGGAAAGTATTAATAAGTTACAAAATAATACACGTGCCTGAACTAGGTAATCCTGTGTTTCAGGCGTCAGAACTCAAAGTTCCATCCATTTTATCTCGATGTCCAGCGTTCCACAACAGTGCGGTTTTTAAGGCATTTTATGCCTCGCACCACCGCTCTGTGGAACCAGCTGTCGCCGGCGGTCTTTCCGAACCGTTACGACGTGGGAACCTTCAAGAGGAGAGTATATTCTTTATTGAAAGGCCGGCAACGCATTTGCACGTCCCCTGGTGTTGCAGATGTCCATGGGCGGCGGTAATCACTTACCATCAGGTGGGCCTCCTGCCCGTTTGCCCCCTTATTTCCATAAAAAAAAGGCGTATAATAAGTACGTAATTACTAAAAAAGTATATATGTAGTATATCAACCAACTAGTATCCGTAACAAACGGCCTCGGTGCTTAGCTCGAAACTAGATGGAGCTGTCTCATAATGTCCAGAAATATTTATTATTATTTAAACAAAAAGGATTCCCAATTCTAGTCTATTATTACCTACTTCTTTCCACAATATGACGTACAAACGGATAGTTTGAACAATAATCCCAACTGTAGTAGATATGAAACTGATATAAACTTTCCGAAGACATTTGAAATGAATTTTCATGCTGCTGCTACAAGTTGGCCAAGAAAACCAATATCGATAAGATTCAATATTTGTAGTTAGTAACACTGAGAATAATAGTTTTAGTTGGGGTTGCCATATATAATCCTTAAAAGGGTAAGTAGGAGTTTTGGTAGTTCCACCGTATTGGCCTACTCATTTATTACAGTCCGGAAGGGACTAAGATGTTTATGGTTCAGTTCTCCTGGGGCCCAAATCGTGATGATAATCTGACCCTTAGGGAGGTGAGCTCCTAAATCACGATTTTGAACGCTTCAATTTATTATCTTGCCGAATTGAGAATTGGGGAACAATTTATTAGAGTATTCAAAATCAATAAGAGACAGGCTACATTTTGAAGGTAAAAAAGTCAACAGCAGTTAAATGTATCTTTTAAAATTAATACTTATTCTATAGTCATAAATTCGAAAGCACACGTGTAGGTTATATTATCACTGTGATAAGGGCAAGAATGGAGTCTTCTTATTATAGACACTAGTCGTTGAAGCTCATATTCAGTACCTACCTTAATAATATCATAATATGATAATAGTAAAGATTTTATAAAAAATACATTAATGTTAGTCATTGAAATAGATATACTTTTTATGTGTATACTTGTATAGGTATTGATATTATTTGATTTCATCGTTTCGGATTCTTTACAGCATCAAGGTCACGGGCAAACATAGGTCTTGGTAGCCTTGATGGTGTATTTATCAACAGTTACTCTACATTTTTATTATTTACTAATTGAGCTAGTAAGCTTTCATACTACATAGTTAAAAGTAACCTATATGTTAATCCAGGTAATAAACTATCTGTATGCTTTTCATCCAAATCCGTTAATCGGTTTTTGCTTAAAAGAGTAACAAACATCCATACAAACTTTCACGTTTATGATATTAGTAGGATAGTAGGATTGACAAACCGCTTTACACAGAACAAGCGCACCGTATCCTTATATGCGGCAATAAGCCGGAATTACATAACGAAACTAGATGCATGAAAGTACACACAAGTACACAAAAAGATACGACTCATGCATTGTAAACGTCAAGTTTTATATCGTTTAAGTCGTATCTTTATGTGTACTTGAGTATACTTTCATGCAACTAGTTTCGAGATCTAATTCCGGCTTTAATGTTAATGACAACATATCACCTACTACAGAAGCTGTATCAATATACGAAGCGCCATCACGGGACGAGCATCGTAAATCTGTGCGCCATCTTTATAGCTCACAAAATGCATTTTGAACTCCCGAATTTTACGGCCAAAGATATTGGCAGGCGGGAGGTCGTGTCGCATCGAATCTCGTTCAAAAAGTCGTCAGTTGTCGGACTGGCGCTGATTGATATACGAAACGGAAAATGTAGCACATCTGTACCAGTACGATGCGATATAGAAAATATTATGATATGACACATTGGAGAACAAATATAGGTATTTTATTTGAAAAGACTAGTAGAAATCACTGTAGAGGATGAATTGCTTGATGTTATAGCTCAGCGGTAGTTAACACTGCCTGCTGTGCTATGGGTCCCGGGTTCTAATCCCGGTAGGGACAAATGTTTGTGTGATGAGCATCAACATATCTATGTATCATATGTATATATTTACAAAAAATATATATATATATGTAGTATAACAACCATCTAGTATCCGTAACACAAGCCTCGTTGCTTACCACGGAACTAGATGGCGCTGTGTAATAATGTCCAGAAATGTTTATTTATTTATTACTGTTGATTTAAAGGAATCATCATCGTCAATCCAATCATTATTTACTCCTGGGACACGGGTCTCCAGTCATTTGCGAGACTTCGCACGTCATCTAGAAAAATCTTAAAATGGTGGAACAATCATCATTGAACTCGAGACCTTTGACTTCACAGGCCATTGGTCACACCACTAAGCTATCACAGCTACAAGTAAAAAGATTAAAACAGAAAAATTAATATTTATTTTGAACTAAGATACTAGATTTTATTTTCAGCATAAAAGTAACAGAGTACTAGATATTATTTTTTCGTTAAAACGTTACAGTTCGTTGCAGAAGAATGGTATACATAACATTGTAAAAGCAGCCTTAAATTATATGAAACATATAGAAATGCTAAAATAAAGCTAACAGCAGGATATCTGTTAACAATATACCTACCTATTACAACTAGTATTGTGAAATTCACTGAATTCCGACGCATAGTGGTCCAACAATGTTTCATTAAACAAGAAACAAATGAGTGCTGTACACTGAATTTAATTACGGGTACAAAACGAAACGCTAAAGTATTCTTTTTTAGTGATTTGTTTGCTAAATTCCCAAACGCACAGAGTGCTCTAACGTGGTTGGTTTTATTCCAGTTTTCCAATTGCAATCACCAAATAGCCCATACTTGAACCCATCATCTAAGACAGGTACCTACATGCCTAAAACATTCAAATTGCAAATTACGAAGTGCAAAACAAAACTCAATGTGGGTGTCACTGGGGTACATTACTTTGACGTATGTTGTAGAATTATCAACCCTATTGTGAGCCAAATGTGTTTGAATATTTACACCAGTGCAGGGTTGAAAATTGCTTAACATTTCTGTAAAAAAAAGCCAAAAACTGACCCTTAAAAACGAATTGACGTCCAAAAACGTAATGGCACAAATTTGTTCTGTGCGGAATGAGAATATTCCAATTTGTTCGGCGTTACAAACGGCGGATGTGTTGATCTCGCCCCAGGGTGCCATAACTGCCCCAGGTTTATTGTGATTCAGTGCTTCCAAGTTGGATGCAGTTTCATTGAGGAATTCCCGAAGTAATCCTGTCGTTTACCGCTAGTTGTTACTGGCGTTTATTGAAAATTTTCGACTTCTATTTGATAGCTTTTAGTTTGAGCTATTTGTCGGCAATTGATTTGTTTTGTTAGTGTATTTCATATTAGTCTTTATTCATTTAATGCCCATACATGCTAATACACTTACTATTTATTGATAAAAAAAACTACTAAATAACTTATAACATTTTCGTAACAAAAATATTTAATAAATCGTCGTCAACTTTGTTTTCTTTTATTTGTTTTTGTTATTCAATTTTAATTCGTATTATAACAGTGAAATGTGTTATAATCCAGTATCATATACAGTTTATTATGCCATCATACCTTTCTAGTAAGGACCACTTTACTGTATCGTGGTCATTAGCCATAAAAACTTTATTAATGTACTTTGTATGTGCAGTAATAAAGTCTTTATTTTTCGCCATTTTGTCGTGGTCATGTAGATTTAACTGTGTTGTATCTTCGGGCAGCGCTGAGTTTAAACAAAGAATACAGGGGTTTAATGCAATTTCACGCTCGGCACTGTATCTTGAAGCTAGTTTAGTACTTATTTTAGCTGGTATAATGTTAGTTGCACGACATGTAATTTGTGCTGACATGTCGCTAAATCTCTAGAGCACGTTTCAACGTTTTGTTTTCGTAATATACAGCATGTGACGTAAGTATTAAGACGTTTTATTTGATGTGTCTTCACTCAAAATACCTACTTCTTTTTACATACCCTTTAATTTATTTTTAGAGTTAATTTAGTCAGAATACCTATTTTAAATAAATATTTGGAGTTATCTAGAGTTGAGTGGAATATTTGGAGGCTCCATGATTGATACGAATAAAGTTCAAAGATTGCAATATTTACTGCAAATAACAACTGATAAATGGACGATTGTGTTTACTTTTGAATGAATAATGTTGTCCCTTTTCTTTGTGTGGGCTCGGGTGAGATATGAGATGACAAGCCTGCGTCATTCAAAGATTGGCTGTAAATAGTTATTCATACCTACTTGGTCATCAATTTTTTCTCGGTGTTATCAAGAAGATCATTCTTTGGTTGAGTTAATAACACATGAGCTGTGGTATTCTATATTGATGTGACCAGTGTTCTGTGATGACGAAAATCGCCTATCCAATCCCAAATTATCGAATTTTATTATCGAAGCTATGTGCGTATTTATCACATGCTCAAACAGCGAAGAAAAATCTTGTGAGGAAATCTGCATGCCTGTAAGATTTCCTCGATGGCGCTGTAGGTCTGCCAATCCGCACTAGTGATTCCCACCCGTAGTGGACTATAGACTTATCATTCTCTAATTAGAATAGACCCGAACCCAGCAGAAGGACAATAAAATGGGTCAATGATGAAGGTAGTGGATAAACAGGTAATATTTTTTTTTATAAAAATAAAATAAACCAAATATTATATTTTTTAATTAAATATGCTCATAAACGACAAAATAGATGACTTCATAATACAATAAATATATATTAATCTGCAGCTTAATATAATAATAACATGTCGTTAAATACCTAATTATGTACGTTTGTATCCATCGAGTTCTCAGTATTCTAGTGTATCAACGGGTCATGAGATCGAATGGCAAGGGAGTGTCGGCGATATAAAGACTAAATTTATACTAACTGATGCCCGCGACTTAGGTCGTTAAGTACACAATAACAGTAGGTATGCTATTATCTTTAGGTTCTTTGTTGGCGTTAATATTTTGATTTCAATGTTATCATTCGTGACTCTTGCTATCACGGAGTCTGAAACAAACACATAGGTACGAATTTTTTGCCTTTGTCTTTTTTTTCTTTATTTTAAAAACGTTGCCCCACATTAGGATTTTCTCCTGCGTCGTGGGTGCGTTTACAAACACAAATTTTCACATACACAAACGCCCAGACCCGGAACAACTACCTGTAGAACGTACAAATATTTGCTTCGTGCGGGGATCGAACCCGCAACCCGTGACGCACAAGCCGATCGCTCAGCCACTGCGCCACCGAGTCGTCATTTGTCGTCGTTGTCAGTGGTTTAGCATGAATCATTTTTCAAGTAATTTACCAAAGTATATATTTTCAAGTTCAATCAATAAACTAGAACTTAAAAAATAACATCAGGCAGTTTGTAAATTATTATTATTAATTAATGAATATAATTTTTTTATTACATTATTATTTATTAATTATTTTTTATTAGATATAATAATAAACGTAGGTACTAACACTAACAAAATGGTCGATTTAAAAAAAGAGAAATCCAATGGATTTTTAAATTGAATCGAAATATAAAAAAAAAGGAAATCGGTTGACAAAGCGTCTTTGCCTATTTATACATATTTATGTTTATGAAAAATTGGGTTGTCATCATGTCAAAATGAATACTAAATAGAATACAATGTGTATATTTATACACCTAGCAGCAATAAAATCCTTGTAAACATTGAAGAAATGTTTTGTCTTTAAAGACAGATTTCCTATTAAGGTGACGAAGGTTAGACAGAGCTAGGCGCCAGATGCCTATTAATATCGGGACGGAACATATGTGACCTTATGACATTTACTTACCAAGCAAATACTTTGAAGGTTACTTTGTTTCACATGATTTTTCTACTACAATACTAATTAATATACTTACTATATTATTAAACCTTAGTCAGGATCACCAAGCTAATACTTGACCAGGAAAAGTACAAAAACGGACTGCTCATTATTATTGCAAAATTATTGCAAATTTTGCAACTTTTTGGCAACTTTGTAATGACGAATTAAATCATAATGGACATACGTTCATTGAAAATATTTCGGTCGTTAAGTAATAAGTTATTTACACTGATTTATCATCTCGTATCACCCACCAAACATTTTAATTAATTTAAATAATGGACCTGCTGTTTACCGGTACTTGATCCGTATAATCACCACAGGTATTAAATTGTAAATTAATTTTCTTGCTAAAAGCGTTGCCAGAATTGAACTGAAATGAAATGATTTTTTATTTCTGTAAACAGGTCTTTTGAAGACCCTTTTACAAGTCACGTATTACATTATTTTAGGATCAAGTTGGCATCGGCATTTCCTAACTGACGGCCTCTGAGAAGAAATGCCGAAACAAACAGAGAATCATGGTCATTTTTAAAGTCCAAATATCTTTGTTTACAATATGTGAGCTTGACGATATAGGTCAAAGTCTGAGATGGCCTTTTGAAGAAAACATCAGATCAATTGGATATTAACGAAGTTGTTATGTATGTCATCTGACTTCACTGTTGTGAATGACACGCACCTGTGATAGCCTAGGTGGTGTGACGAGTGTACTGTGACATCAAAGTTCCTGAGTTCGATACCAAGACCATCAAGTTTTATAGGTTACGTGCTTATTTATCACATGCTCAAACGGTGAAGGACAACTGCATGCCTGAGGGATTTTCTTGATAGAGGTTTGTATTTAGCAGTGCGACAATAAATAGATTGTTCGATAATAACAATAATTATTAACTTAATTATTGTTGATTTTCATATCAATATGCAATAATAAAAAAACAGGCTTTGAAACTGCAAACAGCTTGAAAATAAAGTTAGTCAAATAAAATTAAAAGAGATAGTAAATCAATTGTTCACATCTGTTTGATTAAAAAACTAACAATGTCACTGTCTATAAAAATCTTTAACAATAACATTCAAAGTTGAAGGTCATTCACATAAAATGTCTCACGCTGAACGATTGCTGCTACGAAAAGACCGTAAATCGTTGACCTTCAAAGAACAAGCGATCTACAGACAACCCCTGTAATGAATTAGAAATATAATCAGAAAGTTGAATTCGATCTGACTTTATCATTGAATAGATTAAAAACTTACGATTATATCAGTAAAAAACTTGTCTTAGTATATAAATGCGACAAATGAATCATATTAAACCAACAATATGAAGAGATGTTTTAAGTATTGTCTGTCTGAAGGTCATTCGCCTATCAGTAATCTTTTGCACATTATGTTATTGCAATATAATTATTGATAATTCAAATAACTATTTTCAGGTTAACAGGAGAGCTAGTGATAAATAAATACCTTTTTAAATAAAATTCCCAAGCAAGTTTCAAGGTCAAGGTCATTAATAAAATCGTAAACTCTTCTACCGCATCACCGCAACTGACCTTGAACAAGATATATAAATCTTCGTAGTCGGGTAATGATTGTCTTGTCTTTCATCCTTCGAGGGTTGTAGAGACCCACAGCCAAAGCTTCCTAATGAGTTAGAAACACAATCAGTTGGCATTCACGTGATTGTTTGCCAACTTGTGGGTAGTTGCTTTGTCAACAAGGTGACTGCCGAAATTAGCTTAAACTGTTGTTGCTTGGATGTGGATCAGAGTTAAGAGTAATGATAAGACTTTTTGCTACTTATGTGCGCCTGGTACTTTCGTTATTTATATTTTTTCTTTTTTTATATATTTTAAAAAATAAGCAACATTATAAGCAGCATATATGTTAGCCCGTAAGATATGTATCTATGGGCCATAGTTGCCTGATAATAAATAAATATTATTATTATTATTTCTTATGTTATATAGAGCAACACTAGGTGCAATTGTAAAAAATCAAGTCGTAGTATAAACAAGAAGGTTTTACTCACAGGCTGAGTCTCGTCGTAAAACAATAAAGATTCCTACAAACACTAGCCCGGGGCTAAATCCAGATATGCTGAAGGAACACAGCCACCCCACCCTCTAGTGATAACACTCTGTATAAGGGTTGAAATGCGTCAAGCGTTGAAACCGGCTTCCTTTGTTAGACATGTTTTTTTTTCGCTTTCAATGACGAACAGAAAGTAAATTTACCATAAAGACGTTGTTCGTAAAAAACAAACATTTATTTATAACTCGTTGATTTTTGTCTCATTTTATCTGTAGTATTTACTTACTCGGATTCTAAAAAAACCTTTGATTAATAATTTATTATATATATTACTTGAAGTATTGTACTGGTCTTGACATTATTTTTATTATAGCCTTTACTTAGTTAATTATTTTAAGAAAATGTCGGGATCAGGCTTCAAGCTACTGTAAGCTAGGGCCCCAAATAAGGAAACCTTATAACAATATTTGTCGTTTTCAAGAGTCTTGCTTTCTGTATCAACCATTTTAATAATTAGTAAAACTGAAACGTTTGTCCTATTATATCAATTCATAAGTAATAATAGAGAGTCCCAGGGCTGTCACTTCATTTATAATATTAAAATACTACTCGCGTTTGCTAAACAGTGTCAGCATTAAATTATAACTACAGTGGGTCCCGCCGCGATCGTTTAGTATTGCGAGCGGGATGATAATTGTGCTAAATGCCACAGTTATCACGAGATATGACGGTGTCATGTTGCAACGTGGCTGAGCGAGTTTCAGCGTCATGACGCGGATTCAAATTCCACGTATATGTTTGTACTTATGATCTTTACTTTTTAGATGATTAAAGCGCTATTTCTATGTAAGTGATACTATGAAAATTTTAATTCCTATAATAAAAAAAATGTTCTGTTACATTCGCCACACCTATCTGTCTGTCTGACTTACTACTAGATAATTGTAAATTGGCATACATACATATTAAAAAACAATAACAAAGCGTGAAATTAAATCTTAAGATGTGATGAAATTCTAATATTGAGATCAGTAAAATTCATGCCTACTTGTGATATATTCGACGTAGCAGACTGCTACGAAATTCTCGCACTGCAGGTAGCAGTGAAGCTGGTATTAGATTTCAAAGGTTACAGTCTCGTAGCGATTTTCGTAGCAGTAGCGCTACGACCGCCACCCGTAGCATTATCGTAGCCACTGAAAGAGTAAATTTACTTTAACGTAGTTACAACTTTACTACCATGTAGCTTAAATCATTTAACTGTTTACGTCATATGACTTTATGACGTCACTTGTAAAAGGCCAGGTGTATTTGCGAGCAAAAACTGATGCGGCTATTAATATACTTAATTAAATGGCTTCATCAGCATTAAAATGACACTTAATATTTATAATACCCAGTATTTTATTTCAGACTTAATTGGATTAATCGACATTTTAATTCCGAAGCTTGGGAAGGCTATCAAATGATATGGTCAATAAATGTAATACCTTTAAACGCCATTACAGCACGTTTGACCTGTTTACGTTGGTAGTAACAGTGTTTATTAATTTATTATTTATTTTGTTTACATTTACAACGAAATATTCTTAAAATATACTGGATTTTAAATGACGGTTGAACTTTTATATTAAGTATATTACATTTTTTGTTTGGCTGTCTACCTTTTCGCAATAAAAATAAGAATGAATCGAAAATTATTTGTAAAGATATTTCAAGTCATTTAATACTGGCTGCTGAGACTGAAATTTCATCTCCGTGAAAGCCTAATATTAACATCATGTCATGTGCAGATATCGTCGTCGGATTTTAAAAGCGATCCGATCTTTATTATCATAGATTTTTTTTACATTACACAATAAAACCTTTTATATTTTTTTTCATGAAACGTGCACTTACGCATACTTAGAAAAAATAATCTTCAAGTGAGATTTTACCGATGGGCAGATATCGATTTTGAATCCTAAGCTCCATAACACTAAAAAAAACCATTTAAAAATAATTATTCCATTGTTAAATTAATTTAAAGTTACTGATTTAAGTAACTGCAACAATGCGCCATCTGTGGCACTAACCACAGATAACAAACAAACTAGTCTGCCCATCAATTTAGAACCTGACTGCGCGAACTTCACGTACAAATGTATTGAGTAACAAGTTGGCAAATGAACTTATAGTTCTCATAGGCTTCTGTTCAACCTTGCTGCTTACCATTTGTCAGGCTTCGGCTTGCGTTGTGTAACTGTTTGTTGTGTGATTGTAGCAGATTATTAGATTATCGTTCTACCGTTGTATGTGTTTTCTATTTAGATTCGGTATTGATCCGTTTATTGTCACACTGCTGGGCCTGCGTCTTAGGTTGAAAGGAAAAGCTATTTTCTTACGAAGCAAGCCGGGACAGGGTATGTGGACAGTTAAGGTACAGATCTAAAGTTTTTCAAACTTATTTATTTATCTGTGTATTCCATAAATTGAAGGCATGTTAAAAATGATTAAAAACCTTTTTGTAAGGCAGTTAAATAAACCTTCCTTCGTTTTTCCTCATTAAAGTTTATTTTAAACGTTTTACATTTAACGTTTAATGTTAACTTTAATAATCTCATTTATCACAGGTAATTTACGAGTGTCGAATGTTTATGTAATATGAATCGGTTTATTTGTTATTATCGCAAATCCCATCGTAATGTTGTATGGCCTGAAATTTAAATTACACTTACATTGTGAAGGTATCGTTAATGCATATTTATGAATGGGGGAAAAATCCCGACACACAGTCATTAGTAGAGCATTACTTCGTCCGCGGCGTATGTTATAAGCGATAGCGATTTATAAATCAACGCCGCACAGTGGCGACATCTAGTTTTATAAAAAAATAGCATTGTTTTTTTTTAAATTAAGCATTGCAGTATTGAAATTCGAAACTTTTACCTTTTAACTTTTTCGAAGTTTGACTTCGAAGTAACCAAGCATTTTTTTTTTCATTACAATTGTACCTATTCTGTAGTGTAGTAAGGTGGTATAGATGTTTAAATCTTGATATTAATGTTTGGAAGCACCTTAAGAAAGTAATATAAGTGTGTGGTGTATGTGCTAGAACCCCATTTGTAAAGACTCGTCTGCGATTATTTTCAACGCGGAACTCTATCATCTCTCCATTTATAAATTTAAATGATATTCTTATAATATAATTTAAACTGTTTCTTATAATATATTTTAAACTGTGCCCGGTCTCTCTAGACTTGCGTCCTGCTATTACTAAGGGCGGCGGCATAATGGCTGCGTGCGTTTGACGGGGCACGCCCCACTCCGCTCACTTAGTTCCAAATGTATTGGACACTGTTCGCGTGTTCTTTTTGATATCAGTGTGCACTCACCTAATTTTGAACGTAACATACGTTTAACACACTATCACGCGTGTATCCTCTAAGGGCTAGACAGAGCTGTTTTAATACAGATTGTAGCGGTGATAACCTGGTGGTGTGACAAGAGGACTGAGAAGCCTAACGCTCGAGTTCGAACCCAAGGCGCACTACTGACTTTTCGGAGTCATGTGAGTAATTGCTTCTTCAAATAATAATTACTGCTAACTAAAAATGCTCATTAAGTACATATACCGACATATCGAAAGTGCCACCAAATTGTAGACAGCATTAATTATTTTAATTAACGAAGGTTTATTTGTTTCAGGTACGTAATGCTGATGGCAAGTGGGAGGTTCAGTGAAGCGTTATCCATTAAGAGTTTTCGGCAACCGCAGTCGTTAACGTGATGTGGGGCAGTGACCACAATGTGGGGACGGTAGAGTTGGCAAAAATATTAGCCTGTACATTGCCAGGCTATCAGTTTTGCCAATTGGCGGCTAACATCTACATTTGAGATTGTGTTGTCATTGTCATGTCGATGTGACTTTTTATTATAATGTACCAAATAGATACTCATCGAGTATCTATTTGTGAGAATATATAAATTTGAACGCAAACACTCAAATGGAGGGCATGATTATTATTTATTATATTATTTTAGGAAAGTGCTGTTGTTTATGAGGTCAGGATTATTTCTATCTGTTTATTTTTCTATTTTTGTTGATAATGGATGACAATCAAGCTTACGACCCTTTTGGCGGTAAGCAGTTACCGTCGCTTAGGGAAGTTTGCAACACAAGAGGAATTACAATAGAAATAGTAGAAAATTATAAATATATGAATAATCAAAGTCAAACAATCAAAACAAATAAAATCCTATTTGATATTTTCAACAAAATTAATTCACAAAATCCATTACGCGAACAATTTTAATCAATCATTCGACCACAATAAATCACTCGGTGTAGTGGCATAAAAAACTAATGAACGCGGAAAAATCCGTTGAAACAAGCGCTAGATTGTCGCCCTACGTTTAATTGTGTTCAACCGCGATAATACAGATTAATGATCGTTTTGTACAGCGTTTATCATAATTTATGGACACCACTTTGTGTAATTTAAAAGTTTTGTTCGCTGTTAAGTAGGTTGATACCATTTGAACTGAGAATTTGTTTTTTATTGTGTGTTTAAATATTATTTTTATTAGAATACTCGTGTTCTTATTTGTAGTGTTAAAGAAATGACTGAATTATGCTGTTAGATGTAGAACAATTGACATCTCATTGTGATAACACGCGGCTTAGAACCCCGAACTTGGGGGTTTGCTTAGGCCTTGCTTAGTAAATTTAGAACACAATCTTGAGTCGTAAGACAGTGTGAATTAAATAGTTAATACCTACATTAAAAAAATTCCACATACCATCAAAACAAGAATTAAAACCTATTTCACGCCATGCATAAATAAAGTTCACAAAGAAACTAAAAATTTAGGAAAATTAATAAATTCGCACCTACACGGCGAAATATGTCTGTGACAAACACTTTCTTAGTAAATGCCATAAAAAAACTAAGCATATTTCCTAACATCATTATACATACAATATTCTCAGACCATAGAAGATATCATACGAATATGTTTAGTGTATGTACCATAATAACTCCTGGAATAATCCGCTTTGAAGATTAATTCAAATTTTTACGGCGCCTTTGAGACCCTGAATGAATTTCCGTATTCTCGAGTAGTTATTATAGACATATATTTAAGGAAAGTCCTTCGATATACATTGTGTGATCCAGCTATATATATGATATTCATATTACGACGGTGATATGATTAATTATCATATACAATACAATTATGACAAACAATAAAGGCCACACGGTATATGCAAAGTAACATTTATTTATGTCAATAATACAGTTAGTAACATTTAAAAAAAGCTGTGATAGCCTGTTGTATACTGTGAAATCATGGTCTCGAGTACAATCCTAATCCATGAAACACTAACTTTCCGAATGCATTTTTTTGCGTATGTATTGTGTGGCAATTGAAGTTTGCCGACCAGCACTAGGCTAGCATGGTGGACTACAGTCTAATGCCTCTCAAATGAGAGGAAACCCGTGCCCAGCAGTGGGACGGTAAGCGGATTCATTATAATGACTACAATTAGTAGTAATTCCTTGAAATAAGTAGACACATACTTCCCTCCAGCAATAGGTTACATAGGGGGACAAGCAGCGTTATAAAACAATACACCAACGCCTTATTATTCAAGAGCTGTGTATTTGGAGAATATGATATTCCCAATTCTTAAATTGTTATCGTTTACGTACTGTGACGGATGCCTCTAGTTCATGGCTGGTTTAGTATGTGGTATGGGGTGCAGATCGTGCTGTGTGTACGAATAATGTACTCGTATATATTTCATACGATGGCGGTTCTGCCCACGTAATTTTGTTTTCACTTACAGTAACTGTAAACATAGTTAGAAAAATATATTTATTGGCATTAAAATACTAGCATTAAATACTGGGGAAAACATAGGGTTTTTTGTTTATTTAGTTTTTAGTTTTTAATTGCACCATCAGTACAGCCAACACTCCAATCAGTTTAAGGATCTAAAACGTCAGAATTAAATATTATTAATATACTACGCATTTGTAGAAAGTAGTTTATTCAATACCAATATTAAAGTAAATAAGCCATCAGCCCCCTCAATTTATTTGCCAAAAAAATGATAGTCTGTGAAACTTTTCTTTATTTTGTACATCATTTTAACCTACTCCACTCCACCCCAAATACATTAGGACAGGGGCAGGAGAATGATGAATCTAACCTACTTATTTTACATTGAGTTAACCATTTTGCCCGTCCAAATTACCCTGAAGGGTTACGTCAGACTGAACCACTGGATAAATAATAATCTCTTATTCAAAGCACTGACGGAGTTACTATAACCTAACGCTGGCAGTTTAAACCCATGAATTTCACGAAAAATTGGTTTGAATTCGCTTGAAAAGAACTGAACGATATGTCGATATTGGATATTCGAAAAGCTTAAAGGCAGATTGCGTTGAAGCAGGGATATTATAGCTCATGTTATTATGTACTGATAATGTGACTACATTGTTTTGTTTAAGAGTTTGACATATCCAGTTACATCCTAAGGATGGGTATCATCTAATGATTATATTCACTCCTGTATCTGATATTCTGTTTATGAATATCTTCAGCGTCGTGGGCAGTCACTCATTTTGATATCCAGCGTATCCTTGATGAATCCACTGACTTGTTTCTTTACCCTATCATTCCTTTCGTGCCCAAATTACCACGGAAATTGAACACGCCCGATTGCCGCTTTCGTAAAACTTCAATCGAACTTGCCAAACAAACCACAGGCGTTAGGCAGGAAATGCCCTGATAGTGTTTCGAACTCATTTACCCTGCTATAACGTAAATTCACATCAAGACGGGAGCGGCCGGTAACGAGGCGGCGAGTAGTTTTAGTGCCATAAGCGATGAAATGAATGTGAACTTTATGTACATTAGGTGAATATCCTAGCGACCGCTCGCGACTGGACCAAATAAAAGCGTAGTGTGAATTGACCCTCAAGGTTCAAACACTACAAATAAATCTAAATAGATACGATTGGCTAAAGGGCCCTATAAAATAGATGATCCCCTATATATCATCTTTGGGTCGGATGAGCGTAAAAAGATTATTCATAATAAAATATCCGATTTTGTGAGGGATAGTGTGGATTTTTGCGACGGACCGTTTCGTATAATATTTGTAAATATGTGATTTAGCCTAATATTGTACTAGTGGAAGGCTTTTTATAGCCTCAGGTGGGTTATAGGCCATCATACTATAGTGCGAGTGGAAACAGTTTGGATACATTCAGTTATTTTTAGAGTACCCTCAAAGCATTAGTCTTCGCTGTAAATGGCATCATTATCAACCCTATATACTGACATACCGACCAAGGTTATTATACTTTACCGCACTGGCCTTAATGTATGACTAGGTCCGTAAAACGCTTTCTAAACATCTCTCAAACATGCAGGTATATTACGATATCCTTCACCGTTTGATGTTCACTAGGATGTAACTGTAGATTTTTTTATGGTGATAAGGGGGCAAACTAGCAAGCGGCTCACCTGATGGTAAGTGATGACCACCGCCCATGGACATTTGCAACACTAGAGGCATGCAAATGCGTTGCCAAACCCCTTAGAAACCGTTCAGGTTTCTTAAATGGGGAGTTACTGAACTGACAGCAAACGGAATTCCCATGCTGTCAGAATAATAACTCCGCCAATGAGCTCTGATAACCTTACTCACTCGCAGAAAGACAACTACTGTTGATTCACTGCGGTCATCTGTAAGGCGGAGGTACTTCCCCAGTCGGGCAGCTCTTTTTTTTATTTGCCTACCTACCTCCTACAAAGTGCAGATACAATTTGCTTACACAAAAATACATGCACTCTAATTATATTTAAGGAAAAACTAATGTGCATTCACTTGACACTATTTTTTATCTAGAAATTTTCTACGCCGAGTATACGTACCTATAAATACCTCACGAATATGTAGCATTTGATCTTAGCTCCGTGCTAGCAAACGAAACCAATTTACTATATCGGTTTCATAAACTATTTATGGTTCACATCTGGAATCGTGTCACGTAGAGAGGGTCCGATATATATTGCGTGGCGTCGGTGTTGCCGTATTAAAGCGTTACTGTTTTAATTTCTGGAGTTTTGACATTTGTTTATTGGGATTATTACGACCCGATTACGGTACGCTGCTTTCCGTGGTAGGTGTACTGGGTTTGAATTCCGGTAGGGGCAAACGATTGTGTGATGAGCATGAATATTTGATCTAAGTCATTGATACCAACGTAAGCTAATAAAGCTAATTCCCAAGTAATAATAAATAAATATATCTGGACATTATGACACAGCGCCATCTAGTTCCGAGCTAAGCAACGAGGCCTATGTTATGGGTACTAGGTACTTTTTTTGTAAATACACACTTGTTATAACATAGATACAACACACAATCCTTCGTCCCTACCGGGATTCGAACCCGGGATCCGTAGCACAGAGGGCAGCGTTTACTAGTGCTGGGCTAATAAAGATGCTTTTGAATTGTCAAGACTTGTTGCACGCCAACAGTAAGTTTTATGTAGAAGAGTCAACAAGAAACTCCATACGCTATACAGATAGATAGAGATAAAGGATACATATAGAAGAGGATGGATATACACCGAGTAAAAAGTACAAATGTAGAGTATGTTCTTAGTATTTTCCAAACTTCAAAAGAAAACGTAAAAAAAACTAATTTACATCTATACACTTAGGTAACTCCATTTCAGTCCCAACCTCCGCGTTATGGCCCCTGAACCAATGCACTCTATAACCAGAATACAGGTAAAATACACTTATTAACAACAATACCGCATTGAATATTTTCTATGTAAACATTTTCAGACGAATATGTGTTTGTTTGTGCGTTGAACCGTTTATTTACAAGCCCAAAAGCAAACACATACAACATTTTATGTATGACGTACATAGGTTCTGTATTATTGTAATAATCGGCTTTGAAGAGTATTTTTTTATGAATATGACACATCTTACCCCGAGGGATAAAAAGCGGTGTTATGAGTTTAACGTATACACATTTTTGCTCCAATATTTATAATATATAAAGGGGACGCCTAAGTCTAGCTGTGGACGAAAACACATATGTTTATGATAGCTATTCGTAATTATAAATGATAAAGAAAGTATTTCGAGTCTTTATCATATAGACTCGTTGACTGCATCCCATTTAAAATCGATTAATTCGCGGACCCCATCATTCGAATTAAAGCGCACTTAACGAGATCAATTAAAGCGACATTCATTCGGCAAATCGATAATCGAGTGAACTGAGTACCGATTCCGATTACGAGGCGTTCGACGCGGCTGCGGTTGCGAGTGTTTTGTATCGATGCATACAAATATCGATAGAACAGAGTAGTCTGGTTTGAACCGATAAGCCTGTTATAAATGATAATTAATTGCTGTTGGGTTATGAAGATTATGGCTTAATGATTTGCTTCGATTTTACGATTAAAATATGTTTATAGGCAATTGAGAAGATATTTATTAGGTAATTGAGCTTTAACGTAGTTTTATGGTGGGCCAAATATATTATGAAAATTAGTCAAATTAAGCTGATCATACTACTTAAATAGAAGTCATCTATAGGCCAATGGAATTGGTTTTGAATTCCTCAATGCAAAAAGATCTGGTATCTGTGTATGCGATAATTATCATAATCGTAAACGGATGAATCGATTTTATCACACACTTTTTTAATTTGAATGTAATTGTCATAAAATCATGTTTCAACAAAATCTTTTCAACCATCTGGAAAACATCACCTATGTTTGGGTTTTTAGTAATTATATTTAACGTAAATAAATAAACACGCACCAATCATCATTAATGTTGATTGAAGAATTATTTTCATTATAACATAAAACATGGTGCACCCCCGCTCATTAATTCAATTCAATTCAATTTATTCAAGAACAAAATGCATTTGTGTATGAATATTAAATAATATAAAATATTAGAAAAAATAATAATAATAATAACTATAAATTACCTAATTAGAATTATCAATAAAAAATCGATTAATAATAAGTAAAATTAGATTCGATTAACAAAATTAGATTAATAAAAATAAAATAAAAAATTACATAAAACAGAATATCATGCACACATAGATGAATTTGGTTATACATCGCTATAAAAATATAATCATAAAATTAAAATTAATACAGAATTACAAAAATATATGTTAGTTTATTTATAAATCATTAGCGTTGTAAAGACATCTTTCCAATAGGAATGCTTTAAGTTTACTTTTGAATGAGCCCGTGTACAATGCAACTTTTAGAGCTAATGGTAATTTGTTAAATATTTTAACTGCCTGATATTGCGGACTATGCTTTGCGATGTCACCTAATGGAGCAATTTTGCCCTTAAAGTCTTTTCTGCGCGTTTTTTCCCTTAATAATCTATCCTCATCCGTTTCAAATTCATGTAGATATTTTTTAAAATTTGTTAAAAGCACTAATATATAAAGACCGGGCACTGTAAGAATGCCTAATTCTTTAAAGTATGGTCGACAGCTTTCCCGTTGGGAAATACGCATAATAGTTCGAATTACCCTTTTTTGGAGAATAAATGCTCTTTGACAGTTGTAACTGTAGCTATTTCCCCAAAACTGTATACTGTACCTTAATTTCGATTCGATTAGTGCGTAGTTTACCATTTTCAAATGTTTAATTTCAACTGCATCCCTAAGGGATCTCAAAGCATAGCAAGCCGATGAAATTTTCTATTATTTAAATATGAGGAAAAGAGTTGTAGTGCCTTGCTTCTAATGCCATAGTGTTCTATTTTCATAATGAGTAGTTTATGATCTATTGTGTCGAAAGCTGAGCTTAAATCTAAGAAAATACCAGCTACCTTCATCTTACAATTTATTTGATTAATAAAGTCTCTTATCAAAGTATAGATGGCATCTCCAGTACCAACATTCTTTTGGTAGCCAAATTGTCTTCGATGTATAATTTTGTTTACACTAAGATGCCTAATTAAACGATCTTTCAAGATTTTTGAAAGAGTGGGTAGTAGCGATATAGGTCTGTAGTTTTTCGGATCTGTTTTAGTACCTTTTTTATGTATTGGGACTATCTTAGCAATTTTTAATTGTTGTGGGAAGATACCTTCTGCAATACATTTATTATAAAAAGTCGATAGAGGCTCAGATAGAATTGGTAAATTGTCTTTTATTACTGATATCGGGATTTCATCATAACCACACGATTTTTTATTTTGCATACTATGTACTAATTTTGAAATTTCATTTGAGGTAGTAAGCGTGATATCCATATCATTTCCTCTGCCAGTGCTTTGCTCAAGAAAAACGATGGCACTTTGACAGTCCCTTGCAGGCGTGGTATGTTTGTGATTGAATTGTTTGACCGAAATGTTAGCTACTTCCTGCGGGTTATCTACAAGTTGGTTGTTTATTTTGAGTCGTATTTCTGTTTGTTTTGCCTTAACTCTATTTGTGCATTTATTTATTACTTTCCAAATTTCCCTACTTACATTTTTAGTTTTACAGATTTTATCGCTTATCGTAAGTTTTTTAGCCTTTGATATTACTCTTCTATAAATTTTTATATATTTATTTTTGTAGTTAAGAATACTAGCATCAAGATTATTTCCACTAGAACATAGGAGACGTTTCATCTTGCTTGATGTCTTTACGCCTCTAGTAACCCATTTCAATTGGAAACAACTTTTTAATCTGATTTTGTGTTCACGTTTCCTGAAACTATAGTGAAATGTCCTACCAAAAGTTTTAAAAAAAGTGTTAATTTCCATACCACTCCAGTCATATTTAAGTATGTTTCGGCTAAAAGCTACCCTGTTCTTAGAATTAAAAACTCTCTTATGTATAGTAATATGGTTGTTATTGTTTATGTTATCGATAACATTTTCCATCAAGAATTCCCCTATTAGAGCACCGTGTCCGTCCGCTAGATTATTGTGATCAACTTCACATCTCTCTACATAGTCATCAGGCAAATTTGTTAAAATATTGTCTATGCAAGAAACAGAGTTATTACGAGTAAAAGTGTGAGTATTAATTAGGTATCTAAAATTGTAACATGTTAATAGACTCATAAATTCAGTACGTTTTCTACTTTCTGTAAGCAGGTCAATGTTAAAGTCTCCACAGATTATGCACTTCCTATTAAATAAATGCTCCAGTATTTTTTCTAATCTATTCATGAAATTATCAAAATTCAGTTCATTAGGGTTACGGTAACAACAACATATATAGAGACCAGTACTAATATCCCTTACACAACAAATTTCAAAGCTCTCTACTTTGTATAATTTATTTATAACATCTATATTCTGAACTTTTCTATCTGTATGCCCTAGAATTAAAGTACAACCCCTGCTCTTTTTATTACGAATATTATAAGATACAAGACTGTAGTTCTCTAGGTTAAATAATTGAACAGTTTTATCGTTTAAGAAATGTTCACTTAAGCAGATATAGTCAACTTTTTTATCAAGCATTTGCAAATATATTTCTAGATCATCTTTTTTATTGCTGATTCCACACACATTCTGATGACATATACACATCTTATATTTTAAATTAGTTGAGTATGACGTTGTACTGTGACGTAATGATGTAGCAAGTAAAAGATCATTCACGAAAAAAATCTGATCTTTGTGTGTCATGTTCAGTCTGCGTTGCAGAATTTACAAATGGAGTATTTACATAGTTACGGTTTTCAATAGCAGAGACCGAAATATCTGTTTGGATGGAGACATTTTTAAAACTTTTATGTCTAGTTAGTTCGCCATGTTCTGACATCTTTTTCCTGTAGATTTGATAATTCATTATATAAGTTTTTCTCAAAATCTCTCTATGGATGAGTACATGCATGCAACTTATTTAGGTTGCCTATCATAATAACTTACTTCATAATGATTTACATCTAACGAAATAAAACTTGAATTCACAAAATTTTTACATTACTAACGCAAGATAATCAAAAACAAAATAAACAAAACATACCATAAAAGTCGTACATTTCAACATTCCACGTCGCTGCTGTCTGTAGGCCCCGCTATCTCTCCAAAATTACGCAATATTACACCCAGGCACCCCAAAATTAACCAACGATATATACGCACATCACGCGATCGTCGATCGGTTCCTGCTCAAGTTAAGCTTTAGGTACACTGAGCGAGTACTTTTAAAGGGAAGGCCGCGTAGACCCCAGCACCGGTATTAGAGCCCCCTATAATGTAGTGGAAATGTTTGTGTGATGATCATGGACATTTGTACCTGAGTGGATGTTTCTGTGTATAATATGTACCCAGTTACGTATTTACAAACAAAAATATATCTCGTGGCTTACCTCGGAACTAGATGGCGCTGTGGCATAATGTCCAGGTACATTTTAATTAGCTTAGGTAAATCGTATTGTCATGTATGGTTCGGCAGAACAGTTCCGAAAAATATTATATTGAGTATTTCTACTTATGAGTAGGAATATTTATTTATTTATGATATATCTACATATATATGTATTACATATAGTATATATATGTATAAGCTATTCATGATGATATGTACATATGTAAATATCATCATGAATAGCTTATTTTTAAGTCGATTTAAAGTAGATATTTACTCGATTCGCCTGTTATTATTGATCCCAAAGGTTGTCTGGAAGTTATTATCTTATTGAATAACACTTATTGTTTATTGTACGAAGATAATGAAGGGTCCCACTTCAAGCTACAGGTCATATTGTGGCACAAAGAAGAAGCTAAAGAAAATATTTGCAAAGTAAACGTACTTACTACCAGCCCGGGGTATATTGGTCACGAGTAGAAAAAAAACAGGTTTTTAATGAAGTTTTTGTATACTATGCTATCATAGTAAATATTAACTTAACTTGAGATTTCAAACTAAGTTGGTCCTATTAGTCTGATGGTAGCTATCACGGCTGCTGAAAGTATCGGAAAATCCTCAGTTGTAACTGGAATTTAGATATGCGACTTCGTAGCAGCCGACCAAAAATTAATGTTATAAGGTCCAATTAATTGACAATGTATATAAAAATAGGCCTTACTTGTAGATTAAAGGTGTTGTATCGTAATTTTGACATAAATAAAACCTTATTTTGGCAACACATACCCACGTAATGAGAACACTACTCCTGAAGCGCACTTGACCTTATGAACTACGCTTACAAATTCACAGCTCAAGTGTACCACAAGCTTTATACCGCTAAGCGTAGAGTTTGTTAGTCAAGAACCGAATCCTGAGGGAGTAGTTGACCTCAACTGTACTTCGAACGTGAGCCGAATAAGGGAAATTAAGTACAATCGAAGACGGAAGTGTTGATTTGGTGTTATTGTGTAACCCAGCAGTATAAGGACAGGGCAGGTGTTTCTGTAAGATAGTTATCGACCAAAGAAAACGTAAAATAATAATAAATAATATTAGTTTTTTATTAATATATCCGGACATCATCACGCAGCGCCATCTAGTTGTGGTACGGATGCTAGATAGTTGATACACTACATAGATATGTTTACAAAAGATATCTATATCTTTTGTAAACAAATATTTCAAGTCTACAAAGCGTACTTGCGTAATAAATACTTTAAAAGTATACTTAAATATGTTTTTTAAATACAAGGCACTACGCAAACTATGTACCTAATTATTTTAAGTTCGTACCTGATTTTGAGATGACAATTTACAAAAACTTGTACCGGTAACCACTATACCACTAATTAAGTTGATATTATACACTAGTTCTATATATTAGATTTAGTTCTAAATATTTACATATAGTTAGGCCCGTTTTTATGCTATAATTATTAATTTTACACTAAAAATACGAGTCAAATTTAAATCAGCTGTTAGCTGTAGTGTTGCCAGAGGAAGAAAAAAAAAGAAATAGTATGCTTAGTAACATAAACACAAAGTCTCAGGTACAAAATGTCTATGCTCATCACACAAATATGTATTTACCTCCCCGGTATTCAAACTAAGGAAAACTGTATAAATACCGCTATGCTAATTGGGTCGGCCAACCCGCCAAGCTAAGCTAACTGTAGTAATAATTATAAAAATAAATATAAAATCTTTGCTTAAAATCCGCCAACATTTAAATTAGCCTTTAAAACTATAATAAACTCGTGTTATTCTCTTATCTAATGTTTCACGGATGTAAACTTCCCGAAAAAAAAAACCCCGGTTAGCCTTTTGCCATTTTTGTATTAAAGTTGTTTCAGCGATGCACTCGCAGGTGCCAACACAAAAATAACTTTTACATGAAACGCCAAAAGGCAACCGGTTTTTCCAGGAAGCATTACATCCAGTGAGTTCCTGAAAATCTTGCAGTTCCAGACCTGTATGTCAAACAATTGCTGGAGTTGTTGTGACTTTTTTGTTTTAAATTTCGGACCGGATTGGCGTATTGCACGACAACGATTTTTATTTATGAATGAACTATCGAATGACATCCGCAACGGATTTGTTCAATTACTAAAACGGCAGTTGTGATCGTTTTAGATCGTACGAATTAGTCCGGTAGTATCTCTTTATATTTGTTGTTTATTGATTCATTTAAAAAAACTTTACAATCATATACCTATTATAATTATCCTATAAACCGTATCATCGTTTTGACTATACATCTTTATCTAAAACACGCTAAACGGAAATAGAATGGAGATAGTATTAAGAAAATATCTTCATTATCACCATCATATGAGCTAAATGACGTCCACTGTTGGAGATAATCCCCAAGAATTTCCACAACGACCGGTTCTGCGCCACCCGCATCCAGCGGACAAAAATACCTTACCCAAAAAATATTAACCATACCAGAAGCCACTGACATTAAATAAAATATCTAAAAAATAGTAACATAGCCTAAACCAAGTTCTGAATGCAAAATATAAATGTAATGAGTAGGTATGTAGTGCGATTGCAAAACGACAGATGAACTCTAAGAGAAACGCAACAGAGGAAGATCCCACAAAAGATGAAGATATAACAAAAACGGCTGGATGGATTTAAGTAGCCCAGGATTGAAAAATTACGTCTTCTTTGGAGGAGACCTTCACCTGCTGAGTCTTGCATACTATTTTCAATAAGTATTCAAAATTTTACAATCGTTCAGCTAAACTTTGAAGTGATAAACGCACATATTTCATCGATAATTTTTTCACAAGCAAATAAGATTCTCAAGTAAGGCGACAACAATAACACAAGAAATAACATCACTTGATTGAAGGCGTCGCAATATTCTGATGTTTCAGGTAGGTATGTTTTAACAACCATTCTCTTATATGCTGAATCTTTCAACAGTTACTTCACGGGATGCGAAGAAATTGGCAAGAGTTTCATTGGAATAATATCAAACATGATCGGAATATTGATCCCTTCTATAGAAATCTCGCGGACAAAGAAGGGTAACCACACTTTGAGGGAAGCTCGAGGCAGTTCCATAAATTCTCCATTTCAGTCTGATCCCCTGATCTTCCTTCCCCTAGTTAAGTAACATTGGATATTTTTTAAAGTGGTTTGAAGCAACTGCATCGAAATAAAATTGAATGGTAGAACGTCTGCCTTTTACCTTTAGCAAATTGCATTGCAAACCAGGTTTAAAGGCTCTTAGTTTAGAATTTATAGTATACTATTGTAGATATCTGATATTTTTGTGCAATTTTATCGCAACGCCATTGTCAATGATTAAGTATGATTTTTTACAGTGTCATAGTATTTTTTACAGTGTACAGAAAAAATCCTAATTCAAAAAGGAAGAAATTGCTAAATCAATTAGATTAAAGCAATTTTAACCAAATAAAAACTGAATATAAGTAGAGGAATTTTATTGCGTTTTGTTGATATTTTTTTATTCACGTTGTGTCCGATCTGTTACAGAATCCATGAATAGGAATAGATTGATGTGATAAAATCGTCAATTTTTTTTATTTCTATGTCTAATATTTGTGAAGGTGTAAGAAATACTTCCGTCTCTATACATACAATAGATACTTTTCTACAAGAGACCTTACAAATAATACAAATTAAATTCTTAATTTAATCTTATTTAAACAAAAATAAAACAATATTCCATTAACATTATCAAAAGTAAAGCAAAAAGCTTTATATTTCCCGAACCAAATTAAGCCCGAAAGTTATGCCTTGCGTTTCAGCTGGAAACTGCAACAATATTAAATCAGATTCACGAGCTGTCGCAGCGGAAGTGTGAGAACGGACTCACGTGTGAATACGTCCTTCCTGCTCGACGCGTCAGGCCGAAATGGCTCCGGTGTTACCGTTGCGCCTCTGTCATTTTAATTATCAATTTGTTCTTTATTTTTTGTTAATTTCGTCTGGTTTGTTCTTTATAGGATCTCTTCATGGTCCGTTCTTCATCTCAAGGGTCAGTTAAGAATCTTATTCAGATGCTATTTCAGGTATTCAGGTACTTACTACATGCATTAAATACCTATTAAAATAATCGAAGCTAATCCTGAAACGGTGCAGAAACAGTAGGTACACAACTTAAATTCACTAGATGCCATTTTATTCACAGTTATTTCACCAATAACATAATTTGATGTGGTTCAAGTAACTGTTCCAAAAATACACTAATGTGTTACCGGTAATAAAAAATAATAGAAGGCTTTTGTTGACGTCAATTTATCCTGCAACATGACATGCAACACAACGCAGTGAAACATAAATAACATCAGGCACGCCTGTATCTCCGAGCTGAGATGTACTGACGTTTAAACTGACATTTCTCCGATATGTTTGTGGGTCCCGACTTTCGTTTAGTAGTAGAGGGCAATCTTACGGCCAGCCAAAGACGAATTTAGTAGCCATGTTAAATAAATGTTATATAGATGGTAATTTAAAAAAACAATACTTTTTCAACGTCTAGTATCTTTAACAGGATGGCGATCTGAGACCGATTCATCGTTATACTCAGTAACCTTCGCTTCGCCTTCCTCACTTAAAAAATAAATAGAAAAAAAACCTTTGTAATCGATTAGTATGTTATCTCTTTTGTTCTCTATGAACTTACCATTTCTTTTAAATAACTGTTCTTAATAACAGAAGCTGATCGCAATAAAGTTTCGTTGAAGTTGATTTAATAAAACATGGTAGTACCTACCAAAACGTTCCAGACATGCAACTGAATCTTCCAACAACATTTAAATGCAATTAGAAGAGGGTGTCAGTGATGTAATAAATCACGTACCGTGCAACAGAGCGGAAGCATCAGACTGACGCAATGTATCCTGCAACACGTAACGTAACGCTTTACGAAGCGCGAAGAGCGACAGTTGTTAAAATGTTGATTGTTTATTCTTTTAAATATTTCATTTGTTTTGTTGTTTGTTATGCGACGTAACATACTTTTTTTAGCCATCTATGAGTATTGTTTGTGGCAAATAAATGTTTTTTTTTTTAGTTTATCGACTGATTTTATTTAGACTTTATGTAAAGCAATTCAAATTATTGATTGAAAAAAAAAAACGGGATTACAATTTTGTGTCTACGATAATTGACTGCATTAGTTACTGCTGCATTGTCCCAAGTGTGAGAGTTGAATGAAAGGTCCTGGGTTTCATTCCGAGGTCGAGAAAATTGTTATTGCATCTTGATGAAATCCCGATAATCGGATAAAAGCAATTGGATCGAACCTTATTAAGTGGGAATAAATAAAATATTGGTATAAATTCATTCATCTTTGATGAACCCTGCAGTAAACAGTCAAAACGATTAGTTATCTCCGAGATACTTTAAGAAGCTGTTCTCGTTTATGGGGTCTTGCAGTGTGCTCCGCGTATATCGTAAACCGGACTACAAGCGCAAGTTTCAAAGTCATATGAGCAAATTCAAAATTAAACTTGTTAATCTCGACAGCTTTGTTTAAAGACGATATAATCAAAGTTTTGTCATTCAGTAACTGCAAAACTACTGTTTGCTGTGCAACCAGTCTTTAAGGAAATTTGCTAAATATTGAATAGATTTACTTGTTTTAACGACCCAGTTAAGGCTACGGAAAAGACTGCCTTCAGTGGTAAGAAACATGGGTTTGAATCCCAGTAGGGGTAAGTGTTTGTATGATCTGTATGGATATTAATACCTGAGCCATGGATGTTTCTATGTCCCTATAATATGTAGGGATGGATTTACAAAAAAAGTTATATCTACCTAATTTCCATTTTCCTTCGGAAATAATATGTTCCTTTTTACGATGATATTATTATGAAAAAAAAATTACGTGCCCCTTAAACGCTACGAAGCATTTCCTTCATTAGGGCGAAGGTACCTCAACACCGCTGTTTATCCGTTTAATACCCACGATAGCTACTAACATTTTAACATAACCAGTCTGCTAGACCCTCGGGTTGTTTGTGGCGCCCCGAATTTCTGTAAGGTGCCGGGGATCTTGGTATACTGGGCTGGTGACTTGTGTTGACACTCTTTAAAGCTCTATTATGACGTTGCCGCGGATACGGCGGACTAACGGCGATCCTCCCAATATTTGCACTTCGGCTAAGAAATTTTTGTTTGTGTTGCAATTCTTTGCAAGTTTCCCCAGTTTGGTTTATTTTGAACGTTTTAGTTTGTTAGCTGTTGTGACAGAACACCAATATACACACTAAATAACAAAGATCAATATAGGATCACCTTGAATGATGGACTGTTCCATTCATGAGGTTCGCTATAGGCGTAGCACGCAGAATAGTCTTTGGAAGAATATATTGCTTACCAAAACTACTCTTTTATTGTGTGTAAGATAGCCCCCGGAACGAATTTAGTGTTCCAACACTTCCATTATACTACGGCTTACTCTCCGTTAAACTGACAATCTTGCGGAGGTTTTCCCTCTCATAAAAAAGATTAATACAGTATGACTATACATATAGGTACACTGTGAAATACAGCATGTTATAAAAATTCTCTACTAAGGGTGGCTAGAAAATAAAAACGCAGTATCATAAATAGAGGGATAAAAGAGAACTCCCATTCTGGTCATTACGTTTGACACTCAAGTTGTCTGGCGGAGCGTTGCGAATGCAATCACAGATGCGGTCACCGTCCATCCTAGAGGCATCCGGCGGGACTGCCGTGCTCAACCGTACCCCACTCGTTGGGCCATCCATTTGGAACAATACCGTTTGCTTTGTTTATTGGAAGCATTATCGTGCTTATTTGACATTTAGACTATTCCAAATACGAAATATGCCTTTGCCACAAGTCTTAAGCAAGCATTAGTAGATCTAAAAGAAAACACTTATGATTTATGATTTGGTCCCTATTGCAAATTAGAAAGTAGAAATATATAATTCAAATTTGACTATTGTTCGTCATACGATGGTACGTTTTGCTTTTCATTAGGCTAGAACTAAAAATAAATAACATAGGTATCAATTTTCATCAATAATTTGATTTCTTATCCCCCAAAATTTATTTGAATACAAATTTATAATACATCATTTCGGTCATTTCATAAATATTCGATTTCGACATCAAAAATTTAATTGTCGATTAACTTTGTTCTTTGGTGTTAGTGTAGGTTAATTCTTCAGTACACGATTACGAGTTTTTCAAGATTATTTGAAAAATTGTTTCGCTAAAAAAGCTTATTTAATCTATATAGAGTATACTTTAACGAGATACCGTCTGATTTGCGTCCATTCTTCAGACATCTGGCAAAGCGTTTTTAGACTATTTTAACAATATTAGTTTCCTCCTTTGAATACTTGAAGTTCTGTTTCGAACTTTATATAATAATGGAAAAATACTTTTTATATTTACTGTTAAAAATATCGCTATAAAAAGAATGCCTTTATAAAAACCAGGGTAGAAATAGAACGTACGTATGAGGTTTGCAAATTTACATTTTCTGATTATATTTTATATTCACAGGGTGTTTAAAATGCAAATACGTGCAGACCAAATAAAATAACATTTGTGTACATAGAAAAAGATTCTTTGATGATAATAGTAAGTTATGCAAATGGTTGAAAATGGCTACGCAAAAGGGACGAGCAAAGGTACTGTAAGAGGACTAAGATGTATTTTATTATTTTGCACATCAGTTAAGTAAGTAGTTGTTTTTGAGTTTATCGTATTGGACATATTACTTCAGAAATACGTATTTAAACCATTTTAATTTTGATCAGTCTGGTAGCGTGAACAGTCACGGCCGCAGTTATTTAGTTACTTTTATTTTATTAATTCAACGCCGGCAAAGCGGTTGGAAAGCTTGGGGAATACGCGTTTCATTGCCATTCGGGTCATCCTCAACACCGGCACTAAAGGCTCTCGCGTGACCACTCGTTCGGAACAATAGTGTTTGTTTTACCGCCAGTGCTGCTATGTACTCGTGCTTGTGTTGATTGGTGGCTTTTATTCGATGTGTGCGTGCCTTACCCACACGGAAGCATTAATATTATTTCATTCTCTTTTTGATTCCATTATAATTTCTTGGTGGCTTACTTATTTAAATAACGAAAACAAAACGAAACGTCTTTTTTTAAATGATACGTTTTTGCTATAAAATAACCCGTTATTCTTTATTTTTAAAAAATAATTTTAATTATACAACACGCATTTTATGCAAATGTAGCATGAATAAAGAATCGGACATCCATACATAGTTTCGGCTCGCAGAGTATCAATTATTTAGTAGCTCTCATGGTAAACATACATAATACTAGAAAAGTCCCTCAATTCCTGTTATTATATTCGAAACCGGCAAAATGTCTGGAGAGCGTGGGGAATGCATTGCCTTTGACCGGCTTTCTCCCGAGTAGAGTGACCACGGCATTCGAGTCGTCTCGGACACCGTCACTAAAGGCACTCGTGTGTCCACCCGCTCGGAACAATACTGTTTGCTTTACCGCGAGTGCTTGCATTCTGTGGACCTCTGTGTCTGTTCGTCTCTTTGTTTGTTGGACTGTTGAGTTTCTTTGTATAGTTCAACATTTTAAGTTATCATTACTTATGCTCAACGAAATTATAAATCAAATGACCTTATATGCTTGTTATTAGTTTTTTGTAAATATAGCGAGTAGGCATGACATTTATAAAATATAAGAGTATCTTAGTTGCTGATCTATTGGCGAGCCTTACATCGGGAGTTCGAAATGAAAGTACAAACTGCGTACTTTTCACACGAAATGATGGCTAGGCTAAAAAGGTGGGGAATCTTGCATGCCTGAGGGATTCTCTTGATGGCATGTGACCTGGCTGCGGCCGCTAACTGCCAATCAGGTGCCACCGTGGTGGCCTACAGTCTAACCACTATCAACCTGAGAAACTAAATGGGTTGATTAGACCCAAAAGTACTTTCTGTGTTATAACTTTCAAATATTTAAGTAAAAGGTACCTTTTAAATAAAACTCACTACTTGTGTACATTTTATTGAGATGGATCACTGTGTATTGTGTATAAGGAGTGAAGTCAGATCTTCCAAATTTGTGGCTTATTTGTTTTTTTTTTCCTGTTACAGGTACGTAAGAAGCGTGTGATATAAATACTTTTGTACTGAGTATGGGTAAGTTGAGTACACATAGTTTGTTAGTTTGAAATAAAACGTAAAGTGAAATCAGTTTTATTGATAATTTTCAAACTGTTAGTTTAGACCTCAGAAATGATACCCAAGAGTAGGTACTTCAGTTCCTTATACGCTGTATAGACATACGGATAAATTACTATGTTCTAGAAAAAAAAAACAATATGATATTGAAAAAAACTCGGACTACCACAAGCACCAAGTAGGTGTTACTTCATACCTATTGCAGTTTGTTTTTATCCATGACAGTTTATTGAAAATGATTTAATACCCGAGGTGTTAAGATGACAAATCGCCTGCATTGAAATGAAAAATAATATTTTTTATAATTTTTATTTCTTCGAAACGAATGAATGGATCTATTCTTACTAAGACTTCTTATTTTAGCACCTTGATATTTCAATCTGATTTGTTTATACCGCATGATATGCGAATATAAGCTCTATTTCATGGTGAGAGGGTGTTTATTGGTTACGCGAATGGTATTTCCATTTGAACGAAGTTGCTGTAGCTCTCTGAAGGAGATATATGGCTTTGAAAAGGCGAGAATTGACATAATATTGTCCTTTGAGAAACGCGAGAGCGTTAGTCCGTGAACGAGACGTTTTAAGGTGGATGCTTTTACTGTGCAAAATTATTACGGAATAGATTGAATGTTTATTTTTATAAAATTAATAAAATTGAGACTATAAGAAGTATGCATCTAAATATGAAATAATAATATCATCTTTTTAAAAGAAAGCACAGGAATTTATATGAAAACATACATATATTAAATACACACATGTTTTTAATTGCTTTGTAAATAGTTATCATCGTTTAAAACAATATTTGGATTTATGATTCATGGATTCATTAGTTACTGCAGGACAAAGTAGTTTCCTCATATGTTCCCAACACTATTATTTACTAAGTCATACTATGGTTATTTTTTTTTCCAACACTAAGATTCTATTGTTGACTATGACTATCCTGCTCAGCCTCCATGTGTAATAAATCGTCTTCACTAGCCAAGATATATTATTTCGCAAACCCAGTACTCAATCAAATAAAAACAAATAAAAAACTAAAGCGTTCATCTTAGTACGACATTTTCTAAATGCCATAAAATTTTCTGCAATGCGAGAAAGTTTCATCTTTCCAGTATCAAAGAGTTTTATCGTCGTTTAAGTGAAGAATCAAACGATTTTATGCCATCATTTTATACCCGGAGATTTAGACACTTGACTCAAAAGTACATACTAAACCAAGACGTACAATCGAATTCATCTGGAACCCACCGTACCAATATAGTACTTATTGATACCTTTAACGACAGTCAAATTCACCAGCCTTTTTATTGTCCCACTGCTGGGCACAGATCTTGTCATACATACTTCACTGAGACGTATCAATATCCTTATCGATTTCTTTGACGATAGTCAAATTCTTTTTATTGACACCTTATTCACTGCTTCACTGCTGTACGGGTCTGGGTCTGCTCACATTTGAGAGGGATAAGGCGATAGATAGTCTATCACGCTAAAACGGTTCAGCAGGCTTTCTATAAACCAAGATTTCTCACACCAAGAAAGTTTTCTTGGTGTGAGAAATCTTGGTTTAGAAAAGCCTTACTTTCTTGGTCTATGTTTTCCTTTAACGTTTAAGCATGTGAGATAAACGCACATAATGTTTTGGGGTTGAAATCGAGACCTTTTACTTTACAGGCAACTTCTTTAGGTACTAGGACACCATAAATGTGGGATACTAGGAATCTTACTAACGCTTTGCCACCCTGCTATAAGGCGTCTCGGGTTCCTATAGCTGCATCGACAGTCCAGCACCACAGTTCTTATATAAATAAAGTATTAAATTACTATCCCTTATCACTAGTAACTTTCAACAATATCCACGAATATAACACATACTAATTTACAGTGAACACCAACAGTGGTGTCCACAACTGCGATCATGACCCGATAACAGATACGTAGTGTTGTGACCCAAATAACGTGGTTTATGACTGCCATTAATTTACGGCAGCTGTTTGTTGTGGAATTTGAGGTATACTCTCGGTCTCTTTTAATAGGAAAATAACATTCTTTCTTCAAAAAAATCTTATGTAAAATAGAGTTTGTTTTTCTTTTTAAATGTGGAATTTTTCTTCTGTATTGTAGGTGCGTTTATAAACGCCCAAAAGTAAAAGCACTGCTTGTGGACCGTACAAATATTTGTTTAGTGCGGGTATCAGAGCCGTGATTACTGGTCCTACTGCGAAAGTCCATTGTTCGGCTTTCATGCCGAACGTCTCATTTGATAAACAGTCTATCAAAGTAAAGTGGCATGTAAGTATATACATATATCAAACAGAACTCCCATACTGTCAGAATAGAACACTACCCTAAAGACCGCTGGTAACCTTACTCATTTACAGCAACACAACTTTTGATGTTTTACTGCGGTCTTCTGTAAGGCGGAGGTAGTTCCCCACTCGGGCAGCTCAATTTGAGCGAGAAATCTCGCTATGCCTCTCAAAAATATCGTACTTATATCCTTTGAAATAAAATACATTTATGTTGGGACACTGCTGTTTACAGTTCTTCCAGACAAACTCGGCAGCAATCTTCACAATCTGTTTGTTTTTCTTATGTTGAAAGATAAATAAAATATTGTTTTAATGTCTTCATAACTATTCTCTGACGAACGCTATCAAAATAAAGCTAACAATATCGTGGCGTAAGCCGCAGCGATCTTGACCCAATACTAAAACCGTTTTAGTTTAATAATGCGTTTTACAACTGACACAAATGTATGGTAGGTGACTTTTATTTAGAGTTTATTTCGGTTTTAATGCAAAATAATATCGAAATAATACCAAAATATTTATGTCACAACACGGGGCAACCAAGGAGGGTATAATTCTCTTGTTATTAGTGATAAACGTCACTAGAATGGCAACTTTTCAATCGACTTACATAACAGCTCTCAAGTTTTTTATTTTTTATTTAGTAGAGAATTCCCCGACATAAGGTAGGCGCCTCAATCTAAATTCTAAACTCACACAGATTTTTTACACTTTTTTTCCTTCATGATACCTATTTAACCAATTTAACAAATTTTCAAGATTCCAAAACTGCTTCATGGTTCTAGTGGTCGTGAGTGCAACTGGTGAGCAAGAGGTTTTGGGTTCGATTCCCAGGTTGAGCAAAGTGTTATTGGGTTTTTCTATGAAATTCTTAGTAGGAACTCTGAATGTGGAGGCGAGCCCAGTTAATGGCAATGGCCTCTATTAGGTACATAGGACCTAAAACATACCAACTAAATCTGCGTGTACATTCGTACATCTCTGTCTAACCCTTCGGGGACGACAGGCGTGATGTTATGTCATGAAAAATGTATGAATACATATCAGTCAAGTTCGCGAAGGTCAAAACCGATGTTCACGCATCTATCAAAACAAATTACAATTTCGACGCAAAAAGTACTGACAAATGTTTGAAAACGGTTCCTATCATTAATTTCAGCGGACAGGGGTCCGTCAAACGGACCTCAGTGATTTATTCTCGTGTCCTCTTTGATACCTAACACTGACCGTAAAATACCGTTCTTCAATATGCCGGCTGTCATTAGCCAGTTTGAAACGAAAGGGTAGGAAAAAATATTTTTGGTGAGCTGCCAAAGTATTTTTTAGTCTCCTGGTGTAGATAAGGTACATAAATTTTACTGCTCCTATGATATATTGGATGGGTGGGACGTATATGTTTGAGGGGATATAGTATACTTTCTGATAAACTGGTTTAGTAAAGGACATTAGAAAAAATACCATTAAGATAAATAATATCGTTTACAAGACAACAGCAGGTCGAAAGCATAACTAGCATTTTTTCACATACAATTAAATTATTTGCCTAGCTTACAGCAGGCGTAAAAGAGAGATAATTTATCACCCAGGTAAGTGAGACCTAGACTTCCAAAGTTAAAGGACGTAAGTTACGAGGCCCGGATTATATCAAAGCGAAGAGGAGTGGAAATGTGCGGAGATGTGTTTTGAATAACCAATAAGATTTCGTTATTTATACTTCTCCTCCTCGCAACGATATCTGATGTCCGACCATTTCCTCTCCTTTCCGCTTTGGTGAAAACCAGGCCTAAGGTTACTTGAATTGCTTGCTCCAGTTTAGACACTTTGTTTCTCAGAAGCCAAGATGAGGTTCAAATATAAAACAAAAATCATAACATGTGCGCCTGTCTACTCTGTGCATCTTAATCGAATCTAACATTTCCAATCTCCCCGACTTCCCTCACCGGAACACATCAACGGAATCGCGCCCCATTTTCCTACTCCTAGACTGCTTTGATAAGCAGACGCTTAAAGCATGTTCCACCTTAAAGTTACCCCTGATGGTATTCCTAACGTATACCTTATCACTATATACAGTAGATACTCATTTCCTTGTACCATCTTCTTCACACCGTTACTTCGTTATCGCAGATCTGAAATATTGTGGTGAATATTTTCTTTACATCTGCACAACTATCCATTCTGTACTTACTGCTGTAAGAAAGTTATTCGTGTTATATATAACACGAATAACTTATGCTTTCGCCAGCTTTTGAAACCAATCAAATTAGTTGTTATTATTACCCGAGACTCTAAGTTTTTTTTGATAATGACCTAACTGACCTCTTGCTATCGAGTATCGACCAGTAGTTTACAAAAAATAACCGTTTTATATTAAAAATCCATTCACAGACTATGTTTTGAGCATGCCATTTTAAAACTGCATTCCAACATTCCATCGATCGCTTTAAAATTGATTTTGAAACGAATAACAAACTTAAATCATATTAGCTATTACTTTATTTTTATTCTAAACCCCTTAAAAATATCATATCACCTAGAAATAACTTACAGAGTATTTCCACCTTAATGTTCACCACAAAACGTTTGCGAAAGCATAGCTTCTTCCTTGCTAGTTCAAAATCGTATATAGAACGAATATTATCAAGTACATATTAAAGACTGTAGTGGTAGCTGCATCAGTGGAAGGGTCGGCTGGGACATCTACGGGGATTGGTACGCCCACGTCTGCTGGGACCTCAGTGTCTATAGGAGCATCTGTCACTACAACTACTCCGTCATTTATGTCTTCTTGCCTGAAATGAGGACATATTTTCTCATTTAATATTATTCTAGATTATCCCACTTCATAATTTTCCAATAATCAACTACAAGCAAGACTCATATTGTCATGAATTGGAATTGTTTGAAAGGTTTTAATTTAAGGAACCACAAGTATCTACGATAATTTTTCAAAATTTTTGGTAATCATTTTGTTTGAATAGCGGAGAAAAACATGAATGTCTATAATAAATAACGCGAAATTTATGAAACTGATTGCAGTAGGTACCGTGATCGTCTATGATCGCTTGCTCTTAATTTGTAAGAAGGCGCTTACCTATCGGTTACTTAATATAAATTGTTGCAATTTTAAATCCTTTAGACAGAGCAAACGTTATAAACATCCACTTCTCCGATCATCTTTATCCGAATTTTCTTAAAAATGACGTATTTATTTTTTGTCCATACACATAATTCTCTTTCCGACTTTGGAAAATTGCTCTCGAAAACAAATCCATCTATATTATATTATCACCCATTGAAAAACGGCGAAGGAAACCTATGCAATAGTCTGACGTAGTGAACGTGGTTTAGCCTCTAACATTCTGTGAGAAGACCCATAACTAGCAGTGGGACTAAAAAATAATTATTTAACGATGATTATGTTATGTATAACTTACCCCACATTCCTGAGAGCTTCAATAATGTAATCAGTGACCAATTCTCTAACATCAGGTGCGATCACAAAATCTTCATGCAGAAATGTGGGTCTTGCCACTTGCCTCGCTATTGCTCTGGGCATATCGGCTACCATAGCGTAGACATCCCTTGGATCTTGTAACGTATCACTGAGCGTATAGTGCATGGTTACATGGGTGGTAATGAGACTTAGGTCGTATAGTGGTGGGTCGGCGGTGCCGTATAAGGTCGGGTTCACTGCGGACCCGTAATGGAACCGGCGGAATAGCCTGTCTCTTATGTTTTGTCCATAGTGCGCCATTTGTTTCAAGGCTGCACCAGGCATGTCGGTTGGGGAGCCTTGTTCTCTCTGAAATATAAATTTGAAAATATTGTATTAAAGTAATGACGGCGTGGTTGGTGCAGTGGTCAAGGAACCGGCTTTTGAGCCGATGGATATGTAGGGCCAGATACAGGTCGTTGTTGCGGGTCTGGGTATTTGTGCACCCACGGCAATGGAGAAATTCCTAGTGGGGCAACATTTTAAATAAATGTGAAAATTCTGTGCTGGTAACTGACAATTTTCAGCGGATTTACCATAGTCAAGGTTATTTTATTTTTGGATAATGTTATATTAAAAAAAAATAGATTTATAGGCTTCTCAACGGAGATAATTTGCAGTAAAAGACTAATCGAGAAAAAAATAATGCTTCTTTTATAATTAGCAATTAATAGTTTCTTCCAAAAAAAGAAAAAAAAACGTCTGTCACAATAATAAATAATTGCTTAATTATGGTAACAGCCGCATCAACAAAAACACAAAAGCGTGTGCAATCGTGCGTAGAAGTGTAAATATAAATAATTCCATTAATTTACTATAGTGAGTGTACATAATGTAACAGGTTTCGATGTTAATATGTAATTTTGTATGTCAATGTACTTAAAGTATGTATGTTTTAACATTTATCAAATCATCCATGATTTTGGTTAGTTTGATTGATGAAAATTATTTAGGAGTCATTATTTTATGTGTAAACTGATACACTCAATATTCACGTATTATTTTTAATAAACTAAACAAAAGAATAGTCAAAAATTACAATTTTCATATTAGTGTAGATATAGAAATTCTGGAATTTTTCAATTTATTACTTTCCAAGAATTCATTTCTGTGGCAAAAACTTAAAAGTTCAAAGTCCGAAGTATACACTTATACATTTTCTTGAATCTTCCTCAAACTACATGAATCGGCGTATGCACATAATTATATATTATGACATGTTTATACCAACGTGCGGCAAACATAAAACAAAGTTTATTACTAATAATAAATAATAATATAGATAATAATTTATTTATTGACGCGCAATAACTTGTTACACTAATTCCGGTATTAGATAACTAAAAAAGTATACATGACATAATAAAGTGAATGATTAATCTTTTTTTATTCTTTACCCCATGTGATTTTATAATCAATTAAATCCACGCAGGTATTTTTCCGCTATGTTTATTTATGCACTGAAAGTGTGTATAGCTCTATAAACTAGTATTTTTAGTATGACGTTATACAATGTGGAGATGATAACACGACAATGAATGAAACGACGAGCCATACTAGTTCAAGAGAGTATTTTGACTCTATTAAATAAGTCGTAACATCGACATAAAAAAAGCTTTTAAAAAACTAAATAGCACAAATATGCAAATGAAATTAGATTTGCGTAAGTTTTTTAAAATTGGCAAAGGTCTTTTAAGGGGAGTTGGCAACACTTGTTTATACTTATGTTGCAGGTATTTAATCTTATCTGTGATAGCCTAGTAAAACAATACATCATGTTGAAAATTTTAAAAATGGAAAATTAAGTCCTGTGTCTAAACTACTGGGTATATTTGATTGATTTTTGGTATACAGACTTAGAATATCATTAGGTATACTGGGTTTAATTTATTGTCGTGTTATCATCACCACATAGTATAATGTACTTAGTATTTTTTAAAACGTCTTTCTACTGTTGTCTCCTAAATCATAAGTGCATTTACAAACACAAATTCTCACATACAATATCTCTGAAACCTATAAAGCCAAGTAAATATGTATTTGTTTCATTCCGACATCATCAAACCCACGACCCGTTTCGCAATAGCTGTTAAGTTCAGCTACTGCGGCACCGGTTAATGATTTCAGCGTACCAGGCAAACATGAAACGAAAGGAGTTATCTTCATATATTTTCAGGTGTAGGTTTTCGTGCTTACCACAATATTACGAAGTCCAAAGAGTTGACACATATGCCTCGTGTTGAAGTCTCCGGTACAGTAGTCTGATCTGGCCGTCGCGGAGGGCCCGGGAAAGAGATCACTAGGTACCATCTCGGTTGAGTTTGGTGGGTACAGTTCCACTATGCCGATTTGTAAACCTATACCCTGTAAAATTAAGTTACTGCCTCGTTGGTCGAGTGGTCGTACAGAGCGACTGCCGAGCAAGAGGTCCTGGGTTTGATTTTCAGGTCGAGCAAAGTGTTTGGCTCGGAGTGCTCGGAGTTTGGATTCGTGCCCGGTTAATGACAATAGGCTCGCTCCCTATTACATGTGACCTAAAACATACCGGCAAAACGTGGGTGTACATAAGTACACCTCTGCTTTACTCTTCGGGGATGACAGGCGTGATGTTATGTATTTATGTTATGTTACCCTGTCAAAAAATAATAACCGTGTTATCATCACGTATCGTCAGTATTTCTCAAAGGTGTACCTACAGTAATAATAATAAAATATTTGTTTGCATAAAACATGGTATACATGATGTTACAAGAATTATAAGTATAAGGGTTTACATGTTTTTCCAGAATTGTACTAGCATGAAAATTTCTTGTCCATAAATCTCGAAGCGATAATTTTCTATCATATTTCTATGACTATGTAATAGAAGGCGCAGGTACCATTTACTGGGCACAAATCCAAACTCAGGGCTCCTGAGAATATCACCCAAACAAACCGATAACACTTGACTAATTGTAGGTTTATTGTATGTTTAAATGTTCAGCTTAATTTTCCCAAATGACAAATTCTTACAGGAATTTGGATAATAATCATGGTAATTATAATTTGGATCAAACGAAATCATCATGAATAAGGTTTTACTTATGACGACCCGTTTAGCTCAGCGGTAGTTAACGCTGCCTGCTGCGCTATGGGTCCGGGGTTCGAATCCCGGTAGGGACAAATGTTTGTGTGATGAGCATAAACATTTGTATCCGAGTCATGGATGTATCTATGTATAATATGTATGTATTTACAAAAAAAAAAGTATACATGTAGTATATCAACCATCTAGTATCCGTAACACAAGCCTCGTTGCATAGCTCGGAACTAGATGGCGCTGTATCATAATGTCCGGAAATATTTATTTATTTATGTAAGTACGATGAAAACTCTATAGCTATCATGGTTAGCTGTGCCTTTATCAAAAGTTTGCTGGGTTATAAATACTTTCTAATAATAGAAGTAGCTTTTCCTACTAGATAGTAAAAGCCACATTTTGACATTCAAGACTGTCAAAAAGTCTACACAGACATATTCAATGACCAGAGTCTTGCAATAACATCGACCCAGGACCCGGGTGTTGAGCATTTAATGGGTTAATAAGTACGTCATAAGTGTCACGATCTTCGAAGGTTTTGAATTAGACAAATCTTAACAAAGGATCTCACATAAATGATATCAGTCATGGCTGCCAGCTGAATTATTTCTTGATCGGGGAAATAGTCTTGGTATCCAACTCCGGCCAGCAAATGAGCTGATATAATCTTCTCGTTAATCTCTGGTACCATAGAAGCCATCACCAAGAATACTGTGCCACCCTACAAATGAAACAGAAGATTAAAAGATAATTTAGGACATTTTTTTTTATGGTGATAAGGGGGCAAACGAGCAGGCGGCTCACCTGATGGTAAGTGATCACCGCCGCCCATGGACATTTGCAATACCAGAAGGCTTGCATATGCGTTGCCAACCCCTGCAGAAACCGTTTAGGTTTCTAAAAATAGGGAATTATTAAACTAACAGCAAACGGAATGCCTATGCTGTCAGAATAGTCACTCCCCCAACGAGCTCTGGTAACCTTACTCACTGACAGAAATACAACTATTGTTGATTCACTGCGGTCTTCTGTAAGGCGGAGGTACTTCCCCAGTCGGGCAGCTCAGTTTGAGTGAGGAACTCACTACCTCTCAAATTTAAAATTAAATTAGTAGATTAATTTGACACATCCACAGACTAACCTCATCATGTGGCAGCTTAACTTTACAGATAGATTGATCAGCATGGTTTTTATTTGGCAATGAGCCTTTTTAATTGACTTCTATAAAAGCAGGAGGTTTCAATTCGTTTTTTTTTTCGGTTTGTCTCAGAACTTTCGACTGGGCGAACCGATTTTGATGATTCTTTTTTTAATTTAAAGCTGGTGCTTTCCATGTCGTCCCATTTCATTTTGATCTGGTTTGAAACCGGTTTTTTAGTTAACAAGTAGTAGTTACCTGAGAGTGTCCGATGTAATGTAGCCTATCCTTCCCAGTGTATTCTAGAATGTAGTCTATCATCGCTGGTATGTCGATCATCCCTATCTCTTCAAAGCTGAAGTCGAAGAACTGGAACCTCTGCTCTTCATCATCGGGATTTAAAGACACGTGATAGCGGGAATTCTTCGTGCCTCGAGCGTTGCCCATCCAAACGTCAAAACCAGCATCGGCTAGGTTGTAAGCTGTGAAAATCAAGGTCTTTGGATTGATACGATCATTTTGATTTATCTAGAAGAATAGGACTACATTTGCCAGTCCTGCTGAATGGAATTACGACGTCTCAATCTTGTAAACTATATACCTAAATTTTCGATTACATTCACTTGACAGAACACAGACATATCTTTCTCATGTTTACAGCTGTGGATTGAAATCCCTATTGGAGTATGTGTTTCTCTTAGTTACAACCTTTTGAAAGTCACTACTCGTGGATAGCTTCTAAGCTCTTCTATACTCCATCCTTACTTTACATCGGATGAAAAAATCTTCTAATATCTACCTATGCTTTGTTCTGGGCCGAGTGCAAGGTAGGCATTCGAAGCACCAGTAAACCCATGCATGAGGAATACCGCTGTTCTATCTTCATTCACATTTTGCCCTGATCTTCCGTGTGGTATCCTGTGCATCTCCAGGATGTAGCCATCGGGTGTGGTGACATGGTGGGTTTCTGCTGGGAAACCGTCTGCTATTATTCTTTCGTTCTGCAAATAGAAAACCTCAAGTTTTATTTCATTATCATGTAAAATGGTATCTGGTATTTTAGAAATTCTGTCTCAAAATCTGGAATTAGAATTTTAAACCGGGAGAATTTTAAAACTCTATTATATAGGACCTAAATTGCACTATAAATGGACACTAGTTGGTAGGTACATATATTTTTTTTACATAGATTTTTTCTGTTCCTTAATCGTCTTCACGAGAGCCCAGACTCGAAACTACTAATGGATACATACGAATATATTTTGTTCCGAGAATTTAATCCGTGACCCGTGACTTAAGCCGATCATTTGCCAATTACGCCAGTCGTGCCGTATTTATTAGGTAAGTTATGAAGTAATTGGATATATTAATATATAGTGTTTAGATACGTCAGTTTCAGTGGGCAAGTTCGTAATTATCCTTGAATATTACATATATTCTCAAATTTGTCTTTTCTGTGGTCATGTTATTTTTGCTGCGCCTATTATCAATTTGCAGGGAAATTTATATCGTTATACCTACCATACATGAAAGAAAAGGTAGGGTTCAATAAAAAACTTTTAAATTGGTTAAACATTGAAATGAATATTTAAAAGATTCTGTACTTACGGTTTGATATACCGAGAAATATGGCTGCTCTGTTTCATCTGATGCCACTAACGCGCACACCGCAAAACCGAGGATCAATCTCACTAACATCATTTTAAGTCTTCAAAACTAAGTCCATAAAAACAATGGACTCGAGAAGAACGCGTCTAATGGGGCGAACTGAGCACCTAAAGAAAGGTCCTTGAAAACCGATTTCGGAAATATGCTGGACTTAATATTGTGACCAGCTACTCGACTTGATAGCACTCACAGACCACCCGTGGAGTGCGACGTCTGAAATCTAGTTTCGGAAATAGACCAAATATTGTGACCAGTCGCATTCAATGAGGACTAATTTGATGGTACTGAAGGCTCCTAAATTCATGTAACATTTATAATTTAGCCTTTATCATTGCCAATGTCAATTTAGTGTGTATTTTATCTTTGTATCTATCACAATTGCTTTATTGGCGAAATTGAGATAAAAGTACCTTTATGGTGTTATTATCGTATCGTGTTTATAAGGGCTATTGAGTGACGGTAGTAAATTAATACTTTAATGGATTTGGTGGATTTGCTGAGTTCCGTAATAAAGTAAAATAATGAATACAGAACCCAAATTTGTATGTTGTGGCGTTTATCCATGGCATCACTGGAATTTAAAATGGAATGTACTGTTTAATTACGTCCAAACGTGACGTGTCCATCACGGGTCGAGATTTAGTTGCTTTGTTCGGCACGGAGATCACAATAGTCGCTTTGCCGAACTATTAATATATAATAAAACCAGTGATCACATGACTAGACTCAACGGCCCTCCTGTGTCTCGCTTGTTTTGTCTCGGGTTCAATCCTTAGTTGAGCAATAAGTTATGTGTATGTAGAAGTTCTGGTTGACATCAATTGTGCTCCCTATTACATGAGACCCTGGGCGTATCTAGCCTTTTCCTTCGGGGGCTGATTCCTTCTGGGGTGGGCACCTGGAGTGGGCACATTCCACCGTATGAGAAATTTCTGATCGGAAACCCAATCAACCCCCCTAGGGTGTGGGCACGCCTCTCCCATACGATACGCCCATGAGGCAAAAAATATTGTCAAATTAAACAGTAATTTACAGATATGGTTAAATCTTCGGGATACTGACGAAAAAAACCACTGCAGAAAAAATATCTCATTTTAAACTAGGACCCATTAAATTAATATTAAAACACCTACAGGATCAGACAAGGGCTATGTCATTAGCATAAAACTCCCCGCCACGCGTCGATATCCGGCGGCGAAGTAATCCAGTTACATGTTAATAATATCACAGCATTACCTTAAGGGAGGGATTTGCGGAGGGAGAATTTGTGCCACTAAACTTGGCATTAGCTTAGTTTGCTTATTTACCTATCTTTATATCTTTGAAAAAAATGCTCCTTGCTTGGATTCTTCTGTGTGGTGGGTGTATAAGTTTCACATAAATATTGTATGCAAAATCTTCTAATTATCGTTCGATAACGTATTTTTTTATACCTCGGAAAGCTAACTAACTTACGGCTCACTAACAAATTTATGGACGTTTGCAATACCAGAGGTGTCGCTCGCGCGTTGCCGACCCCGTAGAAACCGTTTCATAAAATAGGGGAGTTACTACACCGACTGCAAACGGAATTTCCATGCTTTAACCAGCTCTGGAAACCTTACTTACAACAAAATGAGGAAACACAACTATTATTGTATCACTGGAGACTTCTGCAAGGTTGAGGTACGTCATCAGTTCGGCAGCTCAGTTTGTAGAGAAATGTCGCTATGCCCTGCCCTCTATTTTTCGAGATCTTTCTAGCTCGACAGAAGAGAGTTGAGTTGAGAAGAATTACAAAAGATACTGCGTGCGAAGTTATGTCTTATATCGCACGCAGTATGGCAGCACGCGTTACCATGTTTGATTTAAATACATTTTGTGAGCGGGGTGTTAGATTTTATTGTATTAATAACGCAAGTGAAACGCAACTTAATTGGTACTCTATATTTACGATACATTACGATATTTGGTACTCTATGCAACATATGAGGAATATGTGTCTGATAAGGATGGGACAGGCAATTCTCGTATCCGCCGGGGTTGTGGTGCATGCTTTTGCGAATCCCATGGCCCCGGCAATCGGGTTGGTGGCGTTGACGGGTGCGGTTTTTTAGTCGGTAAACGCTCACATTGGGCGGAGTCCGACACACCCCGTCGCCTCCCCAGGCGGCGGGACGGTCCGCAAAGGATTTTTCCGCACTTAAAAAAAAAAAAAAGGCAATTCTCGTATAGATATATAACCTATGTAAGAAGTCGGGAGGCATTATCGCAATGTGGTAACGCGTGAGTAAGACCCCAAGTGTGGCTACAGTATCTCGTGTTTATGGTAGCCTTAGCCTGTACGGCTATCAGGTGAGTAGTAAGCTAAATCGATAAGATAGCCTATTATTGTGACCAGTGGACTGCGATCCGTGAAGATCCGAAGACATGAACAACTAACTTTTATAAGTTATGTGCATATTTATCACATGCTCAAACTCTTTTTTTGTTGAGTGGTAGGTAAATAAGTACTAATGTACCCCGCAGTACAATGATAATTATGTTCATGATAACATGCTATGTTAAAAGGGGCGAGCTTATTACCTTATTAACATCGAATGTTAATATACCTAGTATAAAGTATACGGGCTTTTTAAAAATGTACCCGCTGATAACATCGCGCTCGATCGACCGCCGAGAGCAAATTTTTTGTGCCAGTAGCTATTCTTTGCATTCCGGACAACCCTAAGTACCGTACAGTCGTAAAGAACTCTACTTAGCCCTCGTTGTTTCGAGGTGTCGTTAACGCTGAATACTCTGTTTCGTTTCTACCCGTTATACAAATTTCGTGAATCTAAATAGACGGAAATTGTGTGCTACAACATTTTTGGAGCTCGTGGGAAGGGGTATTTATACGGAGATTGAGCTTAAAGTACTTGCTGCCATCATATTCTCATGTAAAATCAAAAGCACAGACTGAAACATTACGTTAAAAAAAAACAAATAATATGTCCCCTTCGACTATTCTAGACCATTCATGGTGTGTTGTCTGAGGGACAACGCTGCCACAGGTCTCACATGGGAAGTTTGTGGTGACTGGTGCTGAGACACCTTCATGACGTTCTTTCTTTTGACATGGAGGGCTCTGAACCAGACTTCATAGCATACTTGTGTATTAAGCAAGTTATTCAAAAAATAGAGTATAAACAATATACATATGTATATGTAACTTGCACCGCTTTTCCGACCTCATAAAATATGCAAACGCAGTAAGAACAAGAAAGAACAACACAACATCATCGAATTGACCAAAAACTCTTGTTTTATTTAATTTTTTTACTATGTTTTAAACAGAAAAACTAAAAATACATGCATGTATTACCATGAAATATACCACGGAAAGGACCCTGCTATCAGCAGCTTCACTTAAGAGTCTCTGATATTATACTAATGTCATACCAGTACTAATATAGATGATTATATATTATCGTATTTAAGATCATTAGGGAGGCTGCGAAACGCGTCATCATGCCCCGCAACACGTGGGCGTAACCGCTTGTTACTTAATAACGTATATTTATTCTCAAATTAAGTCCCACATTTAATCTTGAACCTTGTAATTAAAGTAATTGTCTCGATAAATGGGCCTCCATTTAAGTACATTTTATTTGCTTTTAAGTGTGGACCTTTGGTAAAATAGATGGGAAGTTTTTCAAGATAGGTTTGACGATGAGAGACGTGTAAGGTGCGGTGTTGGTGATAAATGAAACCAATGAATGCTCGAGTAATACTGTCTTATATTTAATAGAATAGTGCAATATAAAGGGTTACAATGGTGCATAGATTATTAGATATAGAACTTAGAATAGGTAGATTAATACATCCCTTACATCACCGTACTTATTGAAAAAAAAAAATAACACATAGGGTTTTTTTTTTTTTTTTTAATTACATATAAAGTTAAAATTAAGCAACATGATATGGTTTTGTACGGTTTTTATGAATAATATCCTTCTTTCCATATTTATTAATGATCTCTACGTTTGGTGGTATGTCTTTAATTACTTTATAAGGACCTGAATATATGTTATCTAACTTGTTACATGGTGTATTTTTAACTAAAATTAAGTCATTTTCCTTATAACTAACAGGGTTAATATTTTTGTCGTATACTAATTTCCTATTAAACTTATTTTTTAACAGGTTATTTCTAGCCTCTTTTTGAGAAAGTTGCAAACGGTATTTTAACTCATACGGATAACTTTCGAAATTATATAGTGGATCTAATTCTTCCGTTAGATTGCTGGGAAGAGAACATTTCTTACCAAAAACCAATTCGTAAGGAGTGAATCTGGTCTCTGTGTGTACTCCAGTATTGTAAGCAAAACACCAAAATGGGATCCACTTACTCCACGATTCAGGATGGTTCTCTGTTTGAATCCGCAAAAACGCATTCAAATGTTTATGAGTAACTTCTAGGGCTCCTATGCTCTGGTGATGATGTGCTGTAGAATTGAGCTGTTTAATATTTAATAACTTACATACCTCTTGAAATATTTCCGAGAGAAACTCCTTTCCCCTGTCTGTTGCGATTATCTTTGGCACACCGTACCTTAGAATAAAATTGTTGACAAAATTTCTCGCCACTTCTTCAGATCTCTTGGAAATTAAGGGATAGCCTTCCACAAACTTTGTGAGTTCGCATTGCAACGTTAGCACATACGAAAAATTACCATTATCTGTGTCTATAGGACCAACAAGATCCAAAAATACTTTTTCAAATGCAGTATTTGCCGTGCTAGTAATTATCATTGGCTCTTTTTTTGGCAGTGAATACTTTTGTCGTTGACACTTATCACAACGCTTTACAAATTCTCGAACATCATTATCAATACCAGGCCAATAATAATATTTTTTTATATTATTTGACATCCGTCTCATACCAGCATGGCCACTACTTGGTAAGAGATGGAAGTCATTAAGAATAACTTTTATATCATCCTTATTTTCTATTCTTTTTACGCTACTTAAAATACATATACGCGGTCCGGACCTATTTTGATTATTCTTTATTTCTTCTAATAGCTTTTTTATAAAAATTTCATTATCTTTGCTTTTTAAAATGTATATTTCTTCTATCTTCAATAAATTGCAAAAAATATCTATCTCTCTCACAAATTCGCCTCGCGTCATTTGCGATTGAGAGTTAAGAAATTTTACATAAATATTTCTTTTACTTTCAACATAACAAAATGATTTATTTTCTTTGGTAATTAATCCCATTTTCCTTAAGTTCTCTAATCCTCTAACATCAATAAATCTTAATTCAACTGAATCTTTCGGTTTGATATGGGTGCTTACGACTTTTGGGTGATCAAGCCTCAAGTCTAAAGGATCCACATCTACTGTATAATTAGGGTTATTTAAGTTTTTTGCCTGAGCTCTTGTCATTACGTTTACGACACTTTCATGCATTTCCTTCAACTCATTTAAGGTAATTCTGGACAGTGCATCTGCAGCTGCATTGTCAGAACCTTTAACGTATTCTACTTCAAAATTATACTCTTCTAACGTCATCCTAAATTTCATAAGCCTACTTGACGGATCTTTCATATTAAACAAGTATACAAGTGGTTTGTGGTCTGTAAGTATTTTAAAAGGTCGACCATACAAATATGGACGAAAATACTTTACAGCCCAAATAATCGCAAGTAATTCCTTCTCTATAACAGGATAGTTCTTTTCGCCTTTGTTTAAGCTTCTACTAGCGAAAGCTATTGGTAGTAGGTTTTTATTTGACAAAATTGCTCCTATAGCATTATTTGACGCATCAGTTTGAACAATAAAATTATTATCTTCCGAAAAATCTGGATATTGTAATACAGGCGGATTAATTAATTGTTGTTTTAAAGTTTCAAATGATTGTTGACATTCAATACTCCATTCAAATGGTACACCTTTTCTGGTTAATTTATTTAAGGGAAAAGCAATTTCAGCGAATCTTGGAATGAATTTGCGATAGTAATTAGTAAAAGCTACAAAACGTTTTACTTCGTCTGTGCTTTTTGGGCATGGATAGTTTCGAACTACAGCAATTTTTGCAGGATCAGGCATTATACCCTGGCTTGAAATAATATGTCCTAAATACAAAATTTCTTTCTTAAGAAAATCGCACTTTGCTGGATTTAACTTTAAATTAACCGATCGTAACCTCTCAAATACGTCTTGTAAATTTTTATTATGAATTACTAAATTTCTACCAAAAACAATTAAGTCATCTAAATAAATCAAACATTTTTCATAATTCAAACCAGCCATTGCCATTGTCATCATTCTTGAGAAAGAACTTGGGCTAGTTTTTAGTCCCATCGGCATACGCGTCATCTGGTATTGTCCTGAATGGAAAGCTGTAAATTTTCGACTGTTTTCTTCTAATTTCACGTTATAGTATCCTTGATGTAAATCTAAATGCGTGAAATAAATGCTGCCTGTCAATGATTCTAAAATTTCTGTAATATCTGGTAATGGGAACTTATCGTCTTCTATACAATTATTCAGTTTCCGGTAATCTACTACTAATCTCTATTTTCTATCTTCCGATGAATCCGACTTCTTGGGTACCAATAATATTGGGCTTGACCAGTCGCTTTTACTGGGTTCTATAATACCTTCTTCTAACATTTTATTAATCTGACGTTTAATTTCATCTTTTTGAGAATGTGGCAAACGGTATTGTTTAGAAAATTCTGGTTTTGTATTAGGCTTTAAAGAAATTGTATGGGTATAAATATCTGTAGTACTTAATTTATCTCCTGGAAGGTAAAATATATCCGAATATTTAGCGCAAGTATTTTCAATACTTCTTTGTTCCTCATCATTTAAATGTTGTAAATTCATTAAGGAAAATAATTTTTTCACCCTATCTGCATTTCTTTGCGTTTTCTCAAATACACAAATATTAAATTTACTAAGTTTCTCAATTTTAGGCTGTATTTCTGTTAACGATAGGTTATTTTCAGTTACGTTTAATATTCGAACAGGTATTAAACCGTTTTTAGGAGTACCTATAGAACTTGCTAAAAAAACGCCATCTTTGATTTCCTTTGATGATACTACACAATCTTCATTGAAGTTTGTACGTATAAAATGTATAGATTCACTTCTAGCAGGAATGTTAAAATTTGCGTTAAATGGATTTATTAAAGGCAAAGAAACAATTTTCTTATTCGGATACAAAGTTAAAATATTGTTATTAAAATCTAATTGAACTTTGTACTTGTTTAAAAAATCACGACCTAAAATTCCGCTTCCCTTAATAGGTAAGTTATGAAAAACATAAAACTTGTGACTAATTGTTTCATCTTTTAAAGTCAACGATAAATACAAGTATCCTATTGCTTGGACTTTGCCCCCTAGTCCGTTTATTGTTACGTTCTCTATATGGATTGGAATGTTACATTCGAGAGCATGTTTATATGTACATGCTGACAACGAAGCTCCAGAATCTACGAGAAAATAGTGTTTTTTATTAATATATAATGACGAACATAAAGAAATATAACAATTGCTATCACTAGCTAAAATAAATTTATCACTATCAGTCACGAAAAAACTGATTGGACGTCGATTCAACCGAGTTATCTGAGTTATTTATAACGTTTATATCGCGGCGTTCACGTATCCCTTGATTTCCTCTATTATAAAAACTTTCGAATTTACCTCTATGCTGCCTGCGACCACCAGTTCCACCTCGCGTCCACTGTCCTCGTGACACAAAGTGGGTTCCGTGCTGTGGTACCTGAGCTCGTCCTCTAAATGAAAAGAAGTTGCTACGTCCTCCGCGTTGGCCTCTATAAATATTTAAGCGGCCCCTGTTCCTATTAAAATTATTATTATTGTATGGTCTTTTGTACATACCCATGATTTCTCCAGAAGACATTGTGGTTGTCGAGACCTCCTCGTCTTGGGCTGCTTGAACGGCGTCTTTGAGTGACCTGTAATTTCTTGCAGAAATAATCGTACTTAACCTACGATTTCGCAAACCATCGGCGAACTGTTTGATTGCCATGTTTTCATTAATTGGCTTTAATATATTATAGCACTGCTCATTCCCGTCGGCTTGCGTAATCGTCAGGTCCACAAATAATTCCGTAATTTCTTTTCCATAATCCACAATTGACTTTTCATTTTGTTTAATTTTTTGTAGTTTATTTTGTATAGCCGTTGCAGCTTTCTTACACAATAATACATTTTTCATATCAACAATTAAGTCAGTGACACTATCATATTTCGATTTTAATTTTAACTTAGCTTCCTGGGAAAGTCTACTTTTCAACACAAAATTCATTAAATTTTGTTTACAAGCACTCTCCTTTAATATGGAGTTATAGTATTCGATATTATCAATTAACTGTTTCGTATTGGCCTCCTCATTTGTCATAACAGGTAAAAGATTTAAGGCAGTTTTTAAATCAAAAGACGTCATATTGGACAAAGATTCTGACTTATCACTCTGAAATAACAATAAAGTATCCTCTCGTAAATCTAAAACTAGACGACAATAATTTTCTATTAATGAAATATCTTGGCAAGTATAATATTTTTTCTCAACGTTATCTTTAAAATCAATTAACCAAGTCTCGTAGTGATCATAAATTTCATTAATCTCATTTATTTTTTTGTCTAAATTTTTTTTTTCGTTCTCCTTTTTGGTCCTAATTTTATTAAATAAGTTCTAATTTTCTTTAATTCATTATACAAATTTAAAATAATATCCATAATCCACTTACCACCATAACGTAGAGTAAAGTAATCATAATTATGTACCTGTAATTTGCATTAAAACAATCAAACGCAAATAACACCATAGTCCAAAGTTCAATCAGCACATCGTCCGTATTTGGTAAGACACTGCATTCTTAGTAAAGTCAGGTTGTAATCACTTGCGCGACATTATAATTTTGTAAACTTATTTTATAGATTATATTACGATTAATATTCAGATTTAAAATTGAACCGTATTATAATTATGTATTTATTTTATTTATTTTTTTTAACTTTTACCGCACTTTTATCACTTTTTTTTTTATATATGCACTTTACACATTTTTATTTTAATCACACAATATTTTCTGCGTAGGTTTTCGTAGCGGGATCCGTGGCTCCCAATTGCATTTGTCGACGAAACAGCGATCTCCTGATAGCCGTACGATTTATCTCCTTAGTAATCCATTTCCCGTGACATCTTCTATAGAGCCGATATATAAAAAATAGTCCGCCGAGTATTATTATTAACAGGAATATCGAAAGAATTATGTTTGTCGTAGACATGTGAAAACGAATTTCTTCTGCTGTGGCTTGGTTAGTACCAGCCACCGCGTTTTGGATGATGACCTTTTCTTCTTTAGATTGCGGCTTGCCCATGTTCGCGGATTATGCGTACAATCACGTCCAGTCCGTAATTACAGTAAACTAGTACTCGTCCCATTGTCTTTAATATTCCGCGATACTTTCGAGATAGGTATTAGGTTCATTCACGTCTCAAATTCGCGGCACGCGTGCAGGCTGACTATCCTGGCAGGGTCGCCATGTAAGGTGCGGTGTTGGTGATAAATGAAACCAATGAATGCTCGAGTAATACTGTCTTATATTTAATAGAATAGTGCAATATAAAGGGTTACAATGGTGCATAGATTATTAGATATAGAACTTAGAATAGGTAGATTAATACATCCCTTACTTTGGTTGTTTTAAAGAAAAAAATGGATTCGTCTTTTTTTTGCCAGCTAAATCTTTGTTTTGGGCTATACATCTGGGGTGATGAATTTAACCTAACATGGATGAATGAATTCTTACATGTACGCGAATACTAGACATTGAAATAAAACATCTATGGTCACGAGCCGTCTGCCCGTGACCATGATGGTCATGGGCAGACGGCTCGATCAATCATCAATATACCACGATAAAATCCATCAAAATATAAACATACATAACCTATCGTCACGCCTGTCGTCGCTTATGTTAGGCAAAGGTTTGTTTGTTTGTTTGCTAATGTACATACACATTTCGCCTGTATATTTTAGGTCCCATGTAACGGGGGCATGGACGAGCCTATTGCCATCAACCGGGCGCGAACCCTAACTCCGAATCGCTACTGAGAATTTAATAGAAAAAAAAAACCAATTACACTGTGCACGACAGCAGCAGCAGTCTACGACCACTAGATCAACGAGGCAGTAAACATTATTTATTTTATTGATGAACTAATTTACTGGACCACGTTTCCCCAAAAACTCAATAAAGTATAACACCATCAAAACCCTTTAATTGGACGAAGATAACTCGAATCGGGGTACTCCGAAAAGCGTAACACTTCTAAATGAATCAAAACTTTTAATGGCAGCGGAAAAGAACTTGACTACACGGTTGAAACAAATAAACTGGGAGAGTGAGTAACGAGTAAACTTTTTGACGACGACACTCAAAGACAAGGTAGAAGGCGATTTGGACTACTCTAGAATTTATACAGCGATTAATTTGTCGTACTCCCAGAGATGGAAAATTTGTAGCCTGACAAACTAAGAGGCTTCGATAATAACTACGTTGATCCATCAATTTGTGAAGCTCAGCTGCTTCTTTTGAGGTCATTTGTTGCATGGGTGACGATTCTAAACATAATAATTATATTAGTCACCAAAAAAACATTTATTTAAAGGAAATACTTCCGTATCTTCAGGAGTACGTTTTGCTGTCAGTCACTGGGACCGTCTGAAATAACTTTAACAATCATTTGTGGACTGGTGGTATTCAGAAATCTGAGAGTCTGGACAACCATAGTGTCCGAGATATCTACATATGTATTATTATTGGGGTTTTAAAGTTGAAGGTATAAAAATTGAGAGTTTATAACATCGTATCAAAATGTAGTGTAGGGTTACCGTAGAGCCACAGATTCCTTGTTGGAAATTGCAGTATTCGATGAAATTATGATAATGTACCGTTGCACTATATCGTACCGCATCGCCCGTCGCGACGGCTTCGTGCAACCACAGAACTTCTTTGAGACTTAAAATAAAATAAATAAATAAGCTGCCCCACTTGATTTCTTGCACGAATTTGTATTTTTTTTTAATTTCTAATTAATATCGAAGGGTAAATATATTAAATAAAGATTTCTTCAAAACAAAATTTATTTTAATGTTACTTTTCTATTTCGATTTATAAGCAAACCAATAAAAATGTACTGTTGCTCAGTTATTGTACGCAGGTATCGAGATAGCCAGGTTATGTAGGGTCACGTCCAGACGAACGAGGCAGTCAGCACGTCCCGCAGGTTGCCACTGATCGGAAAAATCCGTTTTAAAATCTGAGAGTTGCAGCTTTAACAACTTAAATCCTCCTAGTTTAATATACTTCCATTACCAACAGTATAGAGAAAGAACAATGGCTACATCCGATTCAGCAACGAATTCAAATCATATGCCAAAAATGCAGATATTTTATGTATTTTAATATCATTTAAATCTAACAATCTAATTGTAAGAGAATGTGAAGCAAATTAAAATGATAAAATCATGAAACTGTATTGCTATTTTTACCATTTTAATGTTACCAAATTTGTTTGAAAGCATAATTTTTTCGTAATTAATAATAAATATTGGTATTTATTTTACGTTGAAATGTATCGCTTAGTTTTTTTTGTAAGTAAAATTAACTCTGTAAGCGTACGAGTACAATATTAAAGTTTACGGATGTAAACGAGTGTATGACTTATAAAAATGGCTTAATTTTTTATAGAAAATAAAAAAACTATCGAATTAAATCGTCGCCAGTTATGGGACAAAAGCGGCTAGCAAAAAAAAACAGTCCGTTGATCCCATTAATATAGTTATAACATTAATATAATTGGACAAAGTCTTGTATAGCCTGAAGTACTGTATGAGTAAAAAAACGACGTAGACCAAGCTTTATAATCTCGTCTCATTTTTATTACAGAATAAAAATAATAACGAACATTTACATTTCAAAAACTCATTGCGTAAAGTCTTGTTGTCAAATACATATTATTCTTCACAAAACATTCTAAGGTAGGTACTCCTCAGTATGTATGATCCGTATTTTTAATAACTCAATTCATATAAAAAGTCTTGTAATTAATTTTAAATATAAAACATAAATTATATCTATCTATTTTTTTTTCTTTTTAATAATACTATCGGTCGTTATTAATGCAAGATTTTTTTTGTATATTATTTAATTATCTGCTACTACCGTAAGAAGGTATACTCTACATATAAAAACAGTAACTTCGACGGCATAGGTGCGCATAGTTCACAGTCATTCATTTGCCGCTAATCCACGGCTCACGCGTGACAGTAGAGTTTCCTGTATCGGGATTACACTTAAATAATTAAGCACGATGAATAGTGCTGCTCCCCGATAGCTCCGTCCGGGATTTATTTTTGAATATGGAAATATTTTTACGTGAAATATGTAAGCGCAAGAGATGAATGTAGTATATACATTTGGTATTTAAAACTGATTTTATTTCAGCACCCAGTGGAAATCGCGATTTGTTCTTCAAATGTTAAATGTTTATAGTTAACGTAAGTATTTTTTGCTTAAATTTTATAACCTAATAGAGATTAAAAATAAATTCTGTCTATGATATAAACATATATTATATTTTTTTATAAACTCTTTAAGTGAATAAAATAAAAGAAAGGTGCGATAACTATAGCAAAAAAAAATGTTCTAATAAATACGTCGATTTTCTGTACAATAAATTAGCCATTTTATTATAAGAACTTGTCAACCGTAGTAAACGACATTTTGTTCTATGATAGCTTTTCTCAAAGGTGTGTTGTTTTGAATTTTGTCACGCTAAAGAAATTAAGTTATGATCAAAGCGGTTAAGTGCTATACTGCATTGAAATTGCGGGATTTTGTACTTGTCCTTTGCACAATGGGTCTGGGGCGTGACCTAAAGTCCCGGCATCACGGGGTAATTGCCAGCTGTCCCGGCAACTGGCAGTCCTACTAGTGACGTATGCGTGTATTCTGTGCTGGCAGTATACCTACATTGATCAGACGCGTTATGTTAGTCAATGCTGTTTAAGTGCCTTTGTGAATTGTGGAGTGCGATGATTTGGAATGCGCATACAAAATTTGAAACATTAACTTCGCCGTTACTTTACTACCTTGAAAAGAAAATACTACTAGTCCGTTGCCAATCACGTAATCCTTTCTCCATAAAATATACTTGAATTTGTCTGTTTCTATTTGATTGAAATAAAATCAATTAGTAGATTCATCTTAGTTTGAGAAACAGTACCAATAAGAAACAAAATTATACCTTCGATTGAGCTTATCTCATTGTGACATATTATTTGTGTCAATTTTTTTTATTTATTTAATACTCAGACGCCACTCAATTATGTAACATTTAAATATAGGATTGCCTCTTTCATTTTGCAGGCATTTATTTTAGCGCTACTTAGCGACAAGCGTATGAGAGAGTATGTAGCCGATAGTACTTTAATAAATTGTACTTATAATTCTTATCTTTTGTTACAGGTATGTTCTTTATATTTGAACCACAATGGCAGAAGCTAGTTCTACAACATCTTGGTACAGGGTTAACAAGATCTTAAACAATATCAGTTTGTATTTATTCGCCGTATTCTTTCTTTATTTTTCTTTCTTTAAGATATTAACAAAAAGGTTATTTGTTAGTATGAAAAAGGTATTGATACCTTTTTTGTTAATTCTGCATAAAATCCTGCCTTTCCAATTGCCTTACAGTCAGGGCCGTGGAAATGGCGAAACATTTATCACGACCCCGACCGATATCAAAACCTATTCCTGGCATTGCAAAATTGTATGTAGGTCATTAACCTAAGGATTAAATAACAATTTTAGATTTGAGCAAATCATGTAGTACTTTTAATATTATCTATTTTACTTAGGTCATACTGAAAGTATCCTATCAGTCAAGAGTCAGATCAATCTTTCTTAGCGTTTCAAAATATTTTAAAAATCAGCCTTGCTAGCGGCATAGTGTAAGACCATCGCGACATTTGACGTCGCGGGACATAACCTCATTTATTTTGTTAAACACGCTACGTGACAGGATGTCGATACAGGCATTTGCTTCATCTCACACGTGTTAAGAAATACGCTCTAAAATATAAGTGAATAGATTAGATGTGAAGATAGCGGGATGATGTTATACGTGAAAAAATATGGGGCGGATTCCTTGAAAATCTCACGCCTGGCGTATGCTTTTAACGTGGACAATGGGCAAGCGTTCTGATCATTTATCTTAGGATGTACGGGGGAATAAAGTCGAGACGGACGGCTCCTGAATAGCCTTTAGCCTCCACGAATTTGTTACTGATATACTTTTTTAGATTCAACAAAGCGCCTGGCAAAAAAATATACGCAATATGTTGGTCAAACGCAAGATGGTAATATTATTTATCAAGGAGAAAGCAGTCACGTCCTTAGCTTTGGTCAATATCACTCCTTCGATTTATTAGGGCACGCATAATTAAAGTTATGAAGTCAAAGTAATAAAACTCCGTTTTAAATTCAAAAGTCTGAATGTTAAATATTTTGATAAATGTGATTATAATTTCAATTGAAAGAGCCAACACAGCAATTAAAAATTCATTGAAATTAATAGATTTTTTTAGAATTCACGCTTATTTTTTTAAATAATTGGAAAAGAATATTCTACGACTCTAGTCAAAGTTACGAAGATAATTTAACTAATTAAATTTTAAACACGCTTTGAAAGAAAAGTAAACTAAGAAATTAATTTATTTTATTGTAAAAAACGTGGTGTTCGTAACATTAATTGTTCTCATATGTAGTATTTAGTATCGGTAATTAGTATGAGAAAACATTTGTGCACGCTTTTTTGCAATAAAAGTAATTATTACCTTTATTAAGCGTTTTTTTTTATCGCCCAAAACGATCAGTTTTGAAATATTGGCCTTACCATTATCCTGAATTCGTATTAAGATACGATGTCACTAAAACTTATAAGCCCGTCATCTTTTAGACATGAAATATGAAGTCCCAATTTGCCAGTATTCCTACTTTCTTACATATTTTAACCGGTTTCACAGAAAGTAATGAAATTATGATTTATAAATGTGATGTGATTATCGGAACCAAGCAACTAGTTTTGACAGTTGAAAAGTCTAATTATAAGGTCTAATTGAACTAAAATATTTGATTTTGAGCTTTTAAGGTCAATTTATTTTCTATTGACCCCCTTAAAGGGACAAGCAGGCTAGTTAGTATACCTAGACCGAAATTCATCCTGGTCTAGACAGATGGGGGAGATTTTTTTCTTGATACAAAATATGATAGGTACTACAACATTCACGACCTGTAACGGTGTATACATATTACAAACACAAACTCGTAAATAACCGCTGATCGATATTTTTCTCGGCCGATAACCGTTTATTTTATCCATTAAAGGAGGGTGTAACGTAAGGGATGGTAATCTTTTTACAGCTTAAGATTAGGGTATTATATAACATTATTTAAGGTTATAGCCTAGTATTAATGTTAGTCATTTTGTGCTTTTGCAGTGATATCTATGTACATTTCTGTATTACTTTTTTTTGACTGATTGTTTTTTTTTTGTTTTGTGTTTCCTCCAACGAGTATCTAACCACTTTATAGTCTTTGGTTTCCTCCAAAAGCCTCCGTGAAAATTGATCATGATCAGTTTACTTTAATATCTGGGAGCATCCGTAATCTTCGCAAAAATCTTTAAAAATATGAGCCGTTATAATCAATTATGATCACTAGCCTAACTAGACAGTAGTAGCCGCGGACAAAACATTGCGTATGTAATTTCTTTACACAATATTAACACGCGAAAAGAAAAGTTAGTACAAGACACCACAGTTAGTACAGTACAAAGTAGTAGTAGTAAAGTTAGTACAGCACAGGAGAAAAATCCAAGAGGCTGATAAGTGGCAACTATTTATAGAAAAAAAAATAAGAATTTTACTTCTAGATCATCATCATCAACCCATTAGGATTACGCTATAGTCCACCACGCTAGCCTACTGCGGGTTGGTAGACATCTAGACCATCGAGAAAATCTCTCAAGCATGCAGGTTTCCTCACAATGTTTTCCTTCACCGTGTGTTTGAAAATTCAGTGGTGCCCGGGTTTGAACTCAGTCCACTGGTCACATCACGATGCTGCCACAGCTCCCCTTTAGATATTATATTCTTATTTTCTGACATATAAGTACCGCATATGCTGACAAAATTGATGGTCTCGTATGCAGCGTTATAAATGTTCCGTCAGTCGACAGTAATGCAGCATAATATTCGCTGATGGATCGCTCGCAGATCTGAAGATCCGTCTTTGTGCATATCATATCATAGGTATCAAAAATTAAGTTGCATTTTGTTTGAAGCTTTAACCTTTAAGGTATTTTAGTAGCATTTAGTAGCATATTAACCGTTAAGGTATTTTAGTAGAAGGTGCTGGAAAATGGTATCACAAGCTTTCAGCTTTAGTAAAACTTGATTTACTTATGGTATTGGGTATTGATAGACTTCGGTTTAGGTGAGACGATTTCATTTTTATTGTCTTCGAATTTATCTTAAGGTGGTAAGAAACTAGTAGAATTTTTGTTTTTACTCGATTAAATCGATAAATTTACAAATTTCATTTAAAATTGGATACCATTTAGGATTTTGGTGCAAAAACGAGAGCCACTATTTGGGGCTATTAATTTAATTTAGTTGTCGATGTATATATATATTTTCTTATTTTATCCTACCGAGATTTAAACTAGCCACTTACCTACAAAATCGGTCTTAATGCCGATGTTCTAACAGGATCGTCGTTTAGTAGCTATTGAGGAGCTTTAGTGTTAGTCAATACACCATGAATCTTCTGCAATAGCCGAAGAGGACATAATACATATAGACTATATGTATTATGTCTCGATATATTACTATATGATTAAGTAATATATCATGATAATTTGTGAACAGTTTTTTTTTTGTCGTAAAGTGAACATTGAAAAGTGATGAAGTGCGAAATACAATTATGAAGCTTTTATTTCACGCTTAGCTTAGAGCAACGCAACCTGTTCGTGTTGGCCGAAGATCGCTTCGTTTTAATTACGAAGCTCTGTCAATAAAATAATCTTTAATACCATAGAGAGCATTCGAAACTTCGTAATAATACTCTTTTTATTAACTATTATTCTTTTCAAAGTCATCTGTCAGCAATAGACGTCTATTTTTAATATCGTAGCGCTTTTATAATCTTTGAATTATTTATTACATCCATTTGAAAACATCTGGTCCAGATTGAGGTGTGATATATATAAAAAATTATCGGAAATATGTCGATAATAATAGAAGATCCAGATGAGATACCATGTTCACACTGCGACAAACTTCGACAGACTTGTATGTTGATAGCATTAACAGCTGTCCTTCCAATGGTGGTGTTCGCAGCTTTACTCCTCATAACGGTGACTGGAGAAATGGACGTACAAGTGGAGTTCACGACCAGCCTCATCGTGGAGCTCGTATTTGGACTTTTGTACTTGCAACTATTTGTGGCCACTGCGATTCTGATCCTCAGTTTTATCAAGAGACATCAACCGCTGCCTTTGGAGTACCATTATTGGTATTTCTTCTTCCACATAGCGATCATGGGATTGTTCCTCGGGTCCACTTTGGTGATGACCATTATCAACAACTCTTACGTCGCATCTGGATTAGTGTTTTTCGGTGGTTCCTTTTACTTTTATATTTTATATAATTTTATGGAGACGAACAAGAGCGTTTGGACGACTTTAAGAAGAGCTTATTGAGGTGATTCGAAAATGCTTTTGAGAACTTATTAAATGGCACTCCGATGTCTTAAAATTGTTTGTGAATTTTGCGAAATTTAAGCGAGTTTAGGTGGCTTTTCGGTTAGTCTTGTAAGATGGGATTCTATAATAATATATTTATGATAAACTTGCTAACTTTGATGTCGTTGGCTAGACACTGAAGTAGGTCTTACAATGTTAAGTTGTCTATTGCATTGTTACAGTTTTTTGGGGATCATCTTGCTTATATTTAATCTTAAACTAGCTGTCTCGCTGATGAAGTGGTCGCAAGTGCGGCTGATGGGCAAGAGGTGGGTTCAATTCCCATGTCGAACAAAGCGTTGTTGGGATTTTCAGTGATATTCTCATTCGCCTCTCGGAGTTTTTGTACCTGGTTAAGGGCAATGGGCTCGCCCTATATTACATGGGACATAAAACCTACTGGCAAAATATGCAAGTGTACTATTACACCTCTGCTTAACCCTTTGGCGACGACAAGCGTGATGGTTAGTTACACAAGCTCTCATTGTGACTAATATGATAGATACTACTTTTGATAAATTGCATACATAACTAAATACATAGTCTACCACGCCACGTCTGTCAGTCTGAACGCAATAAACTACTGAACGGATTTTCATGGACGAATGGTCCTTGAGGAAGATTTAGATGTATAATTAACTAGCTGCCTCCCGCGGCTTTGTCCGCATGGTATATAGATAAAAAGTAGCCTATGTGTTAATCCAGGCAATAAACTAAACGTATGCTAAATTTCATTCAAATCTGTTAAGCGGTTTTTGCGTGAAAGAGAAACAAACATCCATCCATCCATACTTACAAACTTTCGCGTTTATAATATTAGTAGGATTAATGCTTTTGACATAAACGCTATGCTACGCGTGCGGACCCGGGCGGCTTTCAGTATCGTACATAAATGTGTAATAAGATACAATGATACATTACATTGAATTTTTATTTTGGTGGTACCTGCATGTTATAATATTGTATGAATTCTCAGAAACTTTTAACCTCTCAATAACTGAGCTTTATAATAACATCACTAAGGTCCATTTTCTTTCTATTTATTAACACCGTTTATCATGTTAAACTTGGACAATAATATGTTTTCTACTCTATCCATTCAACATATTGTAATTCCCTCTTAATCAGACTGTCTTAGACAGATCTCTTACACTTATTCGAATATTTTACAGTAAAATTGCTATCGTGGTATATAAAAAAAAAAATATCGACCCTTCTGATTCTTTCGTCAGTGTTCTTTTGACAACATGATGTAAAGGATTCTAACCGGGATTAAATACTGTTACTATCATCATCTATGATTAATCCCGGCTGCTACTGACATCATCTAGCTGATGTCCACTGCCGGGCATAAGTCTCCCCCAAGGATTTTCACAACGACCGGTCCTGCGCCACCCGCATCCAGCGGAATCCAGCGACCTTTACCAGGCCGTAGGTCCACCTTTCAGGGAGCCTACCAAATTACTTGACGACCCAATTAGTCCAACGGTAGTTAACACTGCCTGCTGTGCTATGGGTCCCGGGTTCGAATCCCGGAAGGGACAAATATTTGTGTGATGAGCATAAATATTTGTATCCGAGTCATAGATGTATCTATGTATAATATGTATGTATTTACAAAAAAAAAGTATATATGTAGTATATCAACCAACTAGTATCCGTAACACAAGCCTCGTTGCTTAGCTCGGGACTAGATGGCGCTGTGTGTCATAATGTCCAGGAATATATTTTTTTTTTTTATACTACCTGGTCGCCACTCAAGTAATAGCGATAAAATCCGTAATAACTACTTTTATTTCAGTACTTACCTATTACATTTAGGTACGATTATAAATTGTACTTGCTAAGGTTGCAATTTGGATTGCCAACTATTTTACATTTATGTTTCCTATAAGACACTTCTGTAAAAATGCATTCTAAGACAGACTCTCTCGGCTCGCTAAAATAGCAAGAGCTGTCGTTTCAAATCTCAAAATAAATTTGCCAAACCGGGTAGTGTTAGCGAAAAATAACTCAGCCCAGGGGCAAATTCAGTCTAACTTTGTTTACTTAACAGCTAACCACTATATAATTCAGCTGCTTTCTATTTCTTATACTAAAAGATGTAGTTGCACAAAGTTTCCTCTGTAACGGATCCTTGAAGTTTCTCTTATTCGTGTTTAAAAATGTATTCTTTCTAATAGGTGAACTTATGATTAATTATATATTTAGTCAAGAGAATAAGAAAACTGTTGAATTATTTTTGCATGTTTAATAATTTTGTGAGTAAATAATAATAATAATATATTTGGTCATTATTACGCAGCGCCATCTAGTTCCGACCTAAAATAGCGGTTGGTTTACCGATTCTAGATTTTTCATAAATAAATAAAACTGTCTGGTAAATACACAGTAAATTCATTAGAAATGAAGAGAGAAGTGGAAAACTGATATTCTTCTTCTACATAACTTCATGATTAAATTCGCTGCGGGTTCCAAGACAGTTAAAATCATTCCCCTGGGACACGTCGGTCTTCATTATCTCGAGGAATTTCTGGATGGTTACGATTGATGATCCTGGTTTACAGGAGTTGCATTATTAGGGATTCGGGTGGAGGGCAAGTCCCATTAAAAAGAACTAGAAATGCTCCAATGAGGTACGAATCCGAGACCCTTACCATGGAAGGTAGCCTTAATACAGTTGCACTAATCAGGTCGTCGAAGTAAGTTGATTATGTAATCTGGATATGTTCATAGGCTACCCAAATGTAATTTAATGGAGATTCTCACTATTACCAACAATAATTATCATAGATATTCGTATATGTGGGGTCCGCCTAGGCCTAACCTAGCTTCTATGTTAATGCAATAAGGAACTACCATGACTAATCAAAATTCTATGAGTTTTGAAAATATTGATTTATTTAACACATATCTTCGCAGCCAGATTCTACGTTTCAAGACATCCAAATCGAATCACAACAGCGGCAAATTGATACAATTGTGCGAAAAATACAAAAGAGATAAATTTACATATAAACGAAGTAATTAAAATATTCGTGTAGGAACCTATCTTCTACAAAGTTAATTCGGGCGTTTGTCTGCGGCCCCAATTTCTGAGGATCCGGAGGCGGGCCACGTCATAATCGGATTTACGTCTCCCAACCTCACATAAAGTTTATGAATTTGCATAAACTTTACTATCGTATCAGCCTTTTATGTAAGAGCTTGGGTCGTGTCAATTAGGACTGGGTTTTCGTGATTTTCTTATACATTTTCCGAAGCTTTGAGATTCAATAATGAAGAAAGTATTCGGAAGCATAATTTCTTAGTTTTGCATAATATAAAGCACATAGTAACAGTAACACTGACGGCAGAATTGGTGCAGTAGTTTAGGAGATCGGCTTTGATCCTCACACGGAACAATAAAACTATGTATGACCTACAGATATTTGTCCCGGGTCTGGGTGTTTGTTCATTGTAAATATAATATTTGTGTTCGCACCCACGACTCAAGAGAAATTCCTAGAGCTCATGATTAAAGTTATTATCTTATTTGGTTTTGGCGTTAAAATACGTGCACCTGACAGGATATAGTAAACCAATTTGGCGCCGGCCTAAGACGGGAGTAACTAGCTAGCTGCATCATTAAATTCTACCACCTAACGTGATAAGTTTAAAATTAACACTACCATATTGACGTACCTATTAGATACCTTTCTAATACGTACATTTACTATCAATTGTTAATTGAAAATTTACTAGGTAATGAAAAGTAACGAAATTCCTAGTAATAATAATATTTGGACAGATTCAAACATGAAATATACGTTGTAATTTTATACTTTTTTTACTCCCTTAGACCATCCAACTTCGCCTCATATCTTCAACCGCCGTAGTGGCAGTTCGTCGCATATGACTTTGGACAGGCTGATTATTCATATATCCTACAAATTAATATTGTTTATACACATGACGTGCAGAACGACCGCCGCCGGCCAGGTGGAGCAACGACTTGCGGAAGGCAACTGGCAGCATCTGGATGAGAAGAGCTGAAGATCGAGCTCTGTGGCTGTCACTAGGGGAGGCCTACGTCCAGCAGTGGACGAATAACGGCAGATGATGATCACGATACACATGACTGTACATAGAATAAAACGAAAAAATATTAAGAGGGAAAAGACTAGAAACTTTATAATTTCCTGTAGCTCTCACGAGTGTAACTAGCAATGAACCTTTCGAAACGATATTTATTACAAATCGAAATGGGTACACTTTAGATTATTCTTAGCCTACCTTAAAATATATAAAAGAAGTCGCCTTTAACGTGAATAGCCCCCTCAACGTAGATACGACACGGTACTAAAGATACAAACTCATTCATTTAATACATTCTAAAGTCGCCTAGAGGCAGATAACTTGTTGTTTTGCCTACAAAAACTTATTCCCACTACTAACTGGTTCCTACAGAGTTTATAAAAACCCGCTGCCAGATAATAAAAGCCGTAAGTTTCAAGCTCAAGAACAAATTGGGCTAACTTTTTAAACCTTTTTCATCAAATTATCTTTCCGTACAGCGGTTTTTCGACATTACTTTTTTTCTTTATGGAACCGCTCGTGGATTCTGAAGTGTAAATGATGGACGTCCATCAAAAATATTGCCGAGTAATGAAGGTAAATACTGAGTTACAATTTGCGAAATCTGCTTACGTCCACATTGAAGGACGGTGCGATTTATAGCTTTTTTTATTCTCTCTCTCTCTTATAACATATAAGTCGCAAGCTTTGGACTCTTTTGTTGAATTAGATGTAGCAAAGTTACTCTAATCAGTAGGTTGCTATTTTCATGTTTCATATAGCACATACAACATGCATTCTCTACGGATTAAATAAGGATGAATATATTTATAATTGAGGCATAGATATAATTGACTTGTAAATTGCAAAAATCTAGTCTTTTGCCATTTACAAGTCTCCGATTTAAACTCGCAATGCAGCTAAGAATTTCATAACTACCAAATAACATTTAGGTATCAAAACTATTAAGGGCGATTATATCGTCACTATTACTATAAAAAATCTATCATTCATAATATCAATTGATTTTTTTGCTAATTTAACGATAGTGTATTTAAAAAATTAGCACTGTAACATGAAGAACAAAATAATCTTCCATTCTCACGCTTTGTATAGCTCTTTGATGTAATGTTGAATTTAGTGATAAGTGATTTTTACCGACTTCAAAAAGGAGGCGGTAATATGTCCCGATGTTCACCGATTACTCCGCCACCTGTAAACCGATTTCAAATATTTTTTAGCATTTAATTACATTAGTACTCATTAAGGCATAGGTACTTCTGCCTCAGAACTTGAATAAGTTTGCTGTTGGAAATAAGTTTCACCATTCCTGACCGATCCCCATTATAGGTAGTGTTAATGACCTCATACATTTTTACCACATGCTCAAACGGTGAAGGAAAACATCGTGAGGAAACCTGCATGCTTGAGAGATTTTCTCGATGGCATGTAATGTCTGCCCACCCGCAGTAGGCTAGCGTGGTGGACTATAGCCTAATCCCTCTCAGATGAGAGGAGACCCGTGCCCAGCAGTGGGACAGTAATGGGTTGATAATGATGAATGACCTCATATGCTTCGCGTGTAGAATATTACTACACCCCAAACCATTCCAGGGTTTCGAAAGAGATTGGTGATTACTATAAAATGTTTTTTTATGTGATTAATTCAAAGAAACATGGGGTTAGCTGCGATGCGACACATTGCATTTTATGACACCCACGGGGTATTCAGGTTATCACCATCATACCACATTAAAACACACCCTGGTACCTACTACTATAAAATTAATTCGTCTGTTACCTATGCTTTTAAAAGATTGCTAGAATATATGTATATGCGTTGTAAAATAAGATCTGTTATCTTTTTTTTATGGTGATAAGGTGGCTCATCTGATGGTAAGTGATCACCGCCACCCATGGACTTTTGCAATACCAGAAGGCTTGCATATGCGTTGCCAAACCCTGCAGAAACCGTTAAGGTTTCTTAAAATAGAGAATTACTAAACTGACACTAAACGGAGTACCTACCCATGCTGTCAGAATAGTCACTCCCCCAACGACCTCTGGTTAACCTTATTCGCTCATAAAAATAAAACTTGTTGATTCACTGTGGTCTTCTGTAAGGTGGAGGTACTTCCCCAGTCGGGCAGCTTAATTTGCGCAATCTCGCTATGCCCTACCTCTCAGAAACATCTGTTAGTTTATAATGGAATAATATTTATTAGATTATATGTGCTGTTAGACATTAAATCGTGAATTTATGATTATCGTAGCACACACTGATTGGTTGTACCTCCGGCGCCATCTTGAGTGATGGGGGCGGTTCATAATTTAACGGGTGGTAATGTCTCAGAAAATAACGTTAAATTGTAAAACACCTGGAATGTCGTTTAGAATTTGATAGCTAGACGGGGAATATTATAAACTATCGAATATTAATGAGCTATATTGTATTATGTATCCTGTACTAGCCTGCAGGGGGTTAGCAGAGGTGTGCTGATGTCCTCCCACACTTCACCAGTATATTTTAAGTCCCGTGTAATAGGGCGAGCCTATTGCTATTAACCAGGCACAAATACTCGGAGCTGTGATAGCCTAGTGGTGTGAAGTTAAAGGTCTTGAGTTCAAACCGTTCAAACATACTATAACCTAATCCCTCTCAAATGAGAGGAGATCCGTGTCCAGCAGTGGGACGATAAATGGGTTGATGATGTAATTCTCTGAACTTATACTGACAGTTCCATAGAAAGACTCAATAACACTTAGCTCAGTCTGGGCAGACTAGGCAGTCTGTGGCACTACTAATGCTTATCACATTAGTACAGACTATTAACATAACATCTGTTACAGATACGTCTCAACGCAAAAGTGACACAACTTACTTAGAGCACTTAACATGATATATGAGCTGGTAACGCTCATATTTACGTGTTCTCATAGTATTAAGGTTATGATACACAGAATGGGATCAAGGAGTGGTAGTCTAATTTTTTTTTTCTTCATGCTTAATGTAATATGTCGTCTTGAGCCCACTAACTGCAAATGTAATTGTTCTTTTGGCAATCGGAGATCGATACTGTAATTATTAAATAAATAAATATTCCCGGACATTATGACACAGTGCCATAATTCTCAAATACTTACTTATTTAGAACGAGATTAAGCATGTTACACAATATCTTAACATAGTTAACGCTTATACGTTATAGTTAAGCTTAAGCTCGTTTTAAAGTCTTATGTGGAAACTATAGCACTATAAATAGTATTAATGTCAGATTCCTTGATTGACTAGAACCCGATTGACTAGCGGGCCCCAAGTAGACTCTGACAGGCAAGACGAAGAGTCAAAGGCCTTTAAGTCAACAGTATACACAGAGGTTATAACAGAAATCTATTTAGTCACCGGTTTTATATGCACTCTATGATATAAGTCAGTACTCACTCGAGAAAATCAACTACTGCTACTTTATAAATAAATATGTAAACGCTGACAAAAAGACATTAGCTGTCTATTCAATGACGTCAGTCACTTAACAAAATAGCTACGACTTTGACTTTATAATTTAAACAAGTGCCTAAATTCTTCCAGTTCACGAGCTTTCATTTCCATCATATTACTCGAATAAACCATTTCAATATTCAGTAATAAATTCATCACATATCGTATAACAATAAGTAGAAAGCAGTCAGTCTAATTTCACATTTATTTCTCGGCAGTGCCAGTTCAAACATGAGCGGTATAAGATTTTCATATCATTCACTTCAGAACATAATATTATGAAATATTTCGCTCAAATTCTTATGTATGAATAGAATCATGTGTTTATTTTCGTTTATATAATAAATTTTACGCTTATTTAGATAAATAATTTGGTACTACTCATGTATTTAGTGAATAATTTCGTAGTATTAACTGCTTAGTTATTGGTCTATTACATTATGTTTTACCTTAAACATACCGGCGAAATTTGGGTACCTATACATTAGTACACTTCTGCCTAACCCCTCAATGACGACAGTCGTATAGGTATGTTATGCTAATTTGGCATGGCAAGGCCAATATATGAAGTTTGGCTGGAGAATTAGTTAGTTAATTAGTTAGTTACCTAAGGTCACAATATTCTAGTGATTTCCTTTGTTACGTGACTCGAGTTCGAATCCAAAGGACGAACCTCGGTAAAATAAGACATTGTGAAGAAATCTACACATTTAAAGGAAAGTCTTCCAAGGTGTATGAAGTCTGTTAAATAAGAGAATCATGGTCTCTGGTAAAGTCCCGACATAATAGTATCTAATATTAATGTCACGAGTTTTGCGTCATAGGTCTTGCTCAAGCCCTTCCATGAAGGCCTTGTATTAATAAAGGTAGTAAAGTAAATATTTTGGAACAAGGCCCTTTTTTTTAAATAGTCGCAGGTGATTTTTATTATATTTCCTCCACTCCGCTCTATTTAAATCCAGGGACTTGAAAGGAACGAGTGAAATGGAAATAATATGGACAGAGACGGGTTGATCTATTCTTAGTATGGGATAAAACTGTCTATTCTAAGACAAGTTTACTAGTAAAATACAGTACGTATACAAATACATACATGGTTACTGATTTTTTACCCTTCCTAAACAATGAAGTAAAACTACTTTTTACGGTTTTTATCGCGGTATATTTATATGGTAGTATATGATTGAATGGTCTGTCCGTGACCTGAATGCTGTAAATAATCTAACACTTCGTAATTAAATAATATATAATACTATACCGTAATAATTTTGTTTCACAAGGCATCCGAATTACAATGTTAGAACCCGTGAGAATCAAGAAAATTTCTTAAAATAATCGAATGCTTCTGTATGATATATTTTTGGGGTTTTCTGTAATTTGTAAAACAAATATTGTTCACTGTCGTTTATAACCCTTTCCAAATATTCTTGTAGCATGGCGTAGCGTGTGTATCTATGTTCGATACTAAAATACATTTATAAAAATATTATCTTTGTGTAGCTTCCCTTACTAATAACCACGCACCAATTGCTACCATTAATTGTATAAACAACATAACCATATTGCCATTTTACGTTCCAGCATTTTCAATACTTTATGGCAAAATAGTGGCGCCAATTACTGCTGCCGAAGCTTATCGGAGCTAACAGCTCTGTCTTTTTATTGACTGTTAGCAAAATGATTTTTGAAGCACAAAATCTACCAGTAATGAATATTCATGGACAATGGACTATTCTGTTCGTACATAATTGTGTTAACGATCCGTGGTAACTTCGTTAAAGGTAGTTGCGTTCATAACTTTCAATATACGTAGCGCTCAGGAGTCCGAATAACATTGATTTTTTATCGCCTGTACTTTGGTGTTGTAAAATGTTATCTCTATTGAATATGGAGGGATGAAGAGTATATGAACAGCCAATAAAGGGATAGGATAAGGTGGATGTTGCGGTGACAGCAGACAGACAGATAAAAAGGCCATGTTCCACTGACTCAGAACGAGTTCGGTCTGCATACTTACATACATACACTCACGCCTTTTTCCCATGGGGGTATGCCGACAGAATGCCACGGGCTATGTCAATCCCTGCATACCACTTTTGCTTGGTCCACATTCACTCATCTCGTCATGCACGCGCGCCGGTTCAGAAGTTTGTAGTTCAGACTAATACTAACATTAGTACTCCTAATTATTATTTTAATAATTATTTTTCGTCTTCAGAACGTTGAGTGTACAACAACTACATAATATTAGTGAGTGTTATACTAGTAAGGTAAAGTCAGTCTGAAGGTTCTGGTAAAAGGTTTTGAGTTTCTATTATATTTTATTTGTCTATCATAATAACTGAAACGGATATTATTCAGTTAGATATAACGTATTGAATCACTGAGTGTATTTGGCGCTTAATAAAATAACCTCTTTCAATAAATATATTATGTCTGTTATCTACAATAATAAATCAATGTTATTTTTAATTGAGTATGTATTACCTAAAGAGAAGAAGCATATGTCATTTAGACACCAATACACCTACAGATGAACTCCACAAAATTAAGTTTCTGGCAAATTGAGTATCTGCACGTCCAGAACTCCTGTATTTTCGTCTGAATCAGTCAGGTAATTGGTCTGGATGTAAGGGGTGCACTTGGCTGCGAAACTGAACGTATTGAAGAATCAACTGGTAACCCAAAGAGCGGGAACATGGAGGGTGGTGAACGCAATATCGTGTTAGTCTGTGATACTGAACCGGAATGGATTTGAAATGCGTTTGATTTATTCAAACTTACTGGCCGTTTGAATCAGATAAAAAGTTTGATAGTATCTATATGCTGTGATTGTCATGTTAAACAGAGGTCTAGTTTTATTTCAGCTGGATTTTTTTTTCACGTGCTTCAAAATTTATAAAATATTTTTTTTATTTATATACTTTAGTATATAATGTGATTTTTGTTTTCGGATTTCCGGAATACCTACAACTACGGGATTGCATTGTTATTACAAATATTATTTGCGATGTCAAAAGCTCTTTAATGTTCTTCGATAACATCAGTTTTGAATGGTGCCTTATAATCTTATAGAATCAGAACTCTGGCAAAACACCTCTTTTAACTCGTAAATCGTTAAAGGGTGTACCTTCTGTCGCATACTGAAGGTTACAAAATTATTGCCCAAAAAATCCTTAAAATGTACAAGAAAGGACAAATGGAACCGCTTTCACACCTAAAGTTGTCGGCACCGCCCTCATTAGGCATTCTACACACGCGCCATAAATGACCGTAGCAACGGCAATGGTGGATGGTGGGGAGGTGCGACCAATTAACTTGCCGCGCTGTAAAAACGTGTGTAGACTGCCTTATAGAGAACATTCTATTCAATGATAGGCGATATTAGAGCATGTGCTGGCTTAATGGCAGGTCTGATAGATATGTAGATGCGACTAATTTGTCGGAGGATTGAGTAACGGTTGTTATGGGTATTGAAAGACAGCTGAGACTGAGGCAGACCAATTAATTTGCTGTTGAACCTACGTAGGTCTAGATTTTAACCTCGACAGTCTGATTTTCTTGGTCAAATGCCTACCTAAACTAGTTGTAGTTTAGGTGACATGTTTGGAAATCCTCAAATAGCACCTGGCCTCTGGGTAGTGCAGTATTTTTACTTCACTGAACCAACTCGGTGATTACCATCAGCTTGCGACGGACCTCCCTTTTTCCAGGTTTCTTTAAAATACCAAGTCCAGGACTCTCCGTGCAATGCCTAAAACGTATCCCTGGGGATACCTAAACACCTAGCCTCACTTAACAAGCTTGAACGGTAAATCAGTTCTTTATCAATTCATTAGCACCTTTCCAAACTTCTTTTCCTGTACCTTTAATACCTCATTTGCTGATAAGAATCCGCGTAAGCTCTCCGAAATTTTAACGCCATTTATTTCCTCTAATAATGCACTCATCTTTTGGCGGACTCCGATCGAAATCAATTCACTCCGCTCCGCCCCGTCAATTTAAGTTCGATTAAGCCGTGGGACACACTGAAGAGCGAAAAAAACTATTCGAGCGGTTTCTTCAAGAGCTTATTGTCCGAGTTCACACAAGTTGGACACTTTTGTAATTGATGTCGAGGCTTTGTGTGTGACGACCGTCATATTTTTAACTGAAATAGAAAATATTTTTGAATTAATTGTCTTGATGAATTGTCGGGAGTGGAAGTGTTTTTGGCGCCTAATCTTCTATTTTTTTTTGTCAAATCTATATAGCAATGTGAAACTCCATTGAAGTTATGTATATCATATATCGCTGAAGTTTCATACATTTACTATCCTAATGGGCCCCGTGGCTAGAAGAGGGACAGAAAGTTTTCTCTCATTTGGGAGAGATTTAATATTTGAGATTATTCTGAGAGGTACACATCAAAACAAATATCATTTATTCAAAATACATTATTAATAGTGTTTATTACTGCTGAACAAATACATGATTATGATTTGTAAATAGCTTGACACAATTTTTTTTTATACCAAGCTTTTTGCAAAGACATATGCGCTTAAATACTTACACTGAATTCTCAAACCACAACACATGAAACTTGAAACCTACTCCATTTTATTAAAGTTCCAGATTACAGGTGCCTCTCGGCGTGGAAGGCATTTAGATAAAATCCTCTCACGCCCAGATCTTCAGGACTGATAAAAAAAATTACACTGAACTGCTCGCGACCCAATGGTATTGCAGAATTAGGGATTTAACGTGTCTCCCATACTTATTTCAAATGTCTTTTTAAGGTTATCACAGATTATTCGGTTAGAAAGATAAAAGAACGTGTTTACATACACTTTTTTTTACAAAGTAGAGCTAATTTTTTTTTTATGGATCTTATTGAGATAATGATATTATTTAATGCCGATGTTTCAGATCCATGAAATAATACCTATATACCGTATAAGCAGTTTATTTAAAATAATATAATTATACCATTTTGTCACTAATGATTTCAATAATATAGTATATTTATAATATATTTTTAGAAATGAGATAGCACCAGATAGATAACCTAACTGACAAATTTAAAACAAACTTGAAGAAAACTCATGAGCCCTTTTAAAGTCCAGACATTCTTGTTTACAATATGTCAGTCCAACAATGTAGGTCGACGACTGAAATGGCCTTTTGAAGAAAGCGTCCTAACAGCTGAGTGACAGCACACATACAACCAATGTTTAAAGGAGCTAAACGACCCGATGCACGTCAATGACAATTAAATATTCATAAATATACTTATTTAATATTCTGAATGCGAAAGTGGGTCTGCCTGTCTGTCTGTTACCTCTTTACGCTACAACCGCTGAACCGATTTAGATGAAATTTGACAGTTTTCATCCCGGAAATCATCCCTTAAAAGGGACAAAAGGGGAGTGGAAGTTTGAATGCAGATAACATTACTAATTTTACGCAGCACACTATCCTGTAACGAATCAAGAATATTCCGGTGAAGTGTAATCAGAGATAAGTGTTATCTACACATTGGTGGGCCTTCAATAACAATGATACAACACACACACCCGCAACCCTTTAATCGGAATTGAATACAAATGAATAATTTCTCGTGCGAAACCGACCACTCACGGCACGGGTGAAAATAATATACGTAATTCTGTTCATGTTATGGTTAGACATTTTGTTTTTAAACGACTTAAAAAAAGGAGGAGTTTCTTTGTTTTATGTTTGTTACCTCATAAATTTAGACTGGGTGAACCGATTTACACGATTTGTTTTTGCTGGTGCTGGAAGCATCACCACACGGGAAGGGTCCCGTGTGGTCCCATTTCAATTTGGTCCATTTCTGACATTTAACGTCGGTTTTTTTTCGACAGAATTTTAATTATTCGTTTTTTAAGATAAATAATTATTCCATTTGAAAATACGAATTCTCATTACCTTATCATGTGCGGTACCCATATAAACTTCATACAAGAAATGTATTTTTTTATAACATCTTGTAACCCTTTACTAAGTAACCGAAGTAATTGTATTGTTTGTTGTTTCCGACACTGAAGCAACATAACGCTTCTCGTCCCATCACAGCATTATTTAGCTGTATCCACTCACAATAACATCCAGCAGTTAGAAGCACCCTTCCATCAATTCTCTTCGAATGGAGCGTCCCTTACAAATAAAATAGCTTTCGGTACCACAGGAGCCCATGTTATTGTCATGGCTGAGAACAAATGTTGCCCTTACAACCCTATATAATATATTTGCGTTCAAGGAATCCGCCAGCACAATGTTTTAGGGTTGCCAGTCAAAGACAGTTACATCTAATGATTCGTGAGGCTATTTAAATAAGGAAGCGCCAGAATTTTCACCAGAAAATGGCTTGGTTGGCATAAAACTTCACGATCAGAGGACGCGGTAGATTCGTTTTGTGTAAATCGTATTGTCGATCTATACAGTACTAGCGGACCGCCGCGGTTTTTATTTTTTTATGGTGTTAAGGGGGCAAACGAGTAGGCGGCTCACCTGATGGTAAGTGATGACCGCCGCCCGTGGACATTTGCAACACCAGAGGCTTTGCGTTGCCAAACCCCTTAGAAACCGTACAGGTTTCTTAAAATAGGGAGTTACTGAACTGACAGCAAACGGAATTCCAATGCTGTCAGAATAGTTACTCCCCCAATGAGCTCTGGCAGCTCAATTTGAGCTAGAAATCTCGCTATGCCCTACCTCCCCGGTTTCGCACGTCTTACTTCGAGAGACATAATTTTTTGTAGTAATAAATAAACCCTATGTTCTCTGTTCCCTGGTTCTGTACTTTTTGAGTTTATTCGTTACAAACATACAAATCTTTCCTCGGAGTTCCATTTGACGTAGGTCGGCTATAATTGTTTTTTTTGTTATAATAATTGGTACTGCTAGCAACAACCCTGCACCGACAAATACCAAAGTACCAAGATACAAATCCTAATAAATTATCCAGTAGCGGACAAGTGATTCTTTGAACACAGCTCCATAATCCTGGCCAAAAATATACACTCCAATTTAGGTAGTATGATGTAGAGCTAAGGGTCAAAATTGTGTGGTGTATGCCAGTGGTTGTCGTTGACCGTACCGAACTCAACTGTAGTTAATGTTGCGTAAGGTCGATTGAATTTAATTGCTTCTGGGTGTTGGATACAGCATTAAATACAGCAGGGTTGTCAATTAGCCGTTTTAATTATTTATACAGATGTACTAGACCTTGTATGTAAGTTTAAGCCATTATTCTAAATAGTTCACATACAAATATCCAGGGAAGTGATTTGGATATAACTATTTCCGTCTTTAAAACTCTTCTCTCTCATTTTCTTTAGTTTTGCCTTACCCAAAGGGTAAAAACGGAACCCTATTACTGAGACGACAAATACTAAAAACAAAATAAAATAAATATTTAAGGGGGCCCCCTTAAATATTTATTTTATTTTGTATGCAATACAAAAAAAACGTAATTTTTTGCCTAATTTTGTACGGAACCCTTCGTGCGCGAGTGCGACTCGCACTTGTTTTCTTTTCTGTAACTGTCTCATAGATTCTGATCCAGATTAGATAAACGATTCGAAAACGTCTATTTCTTTCACCTAATCGGAAATTAGAGACACAATAAATCGGATATTACATAATAATACGTTACATGCTTAAACTAGAGTCTACAATAAATTGTGAGAGAGATATGATGCTTTATAGGTTGATAGCGCTCTCTCTCTCACAATATGTTTATTTAAATTTAAATATGTTTGTTTTTATTTTAAGAATGGCAATAATCAGAGACTAATAAAAGGGCGTATACACACTTATTGATAGGCTTTTTTGTAGATATAAGTTGTCAATCGGACAGTAGGCTCACCTGATGGTAAGTGATCACCGCCGCCCATGGACATCTGCAACACTAGAGGGCTTGCAAATGCGTACCTGGCCTTTTAGGAGCGATTATGCTAAACTTCGTTTATACTGACAGCTTATTATCAATTTCGAAGTCGTTTTATTTATATGATAGTCAAGAATTCGTTTGACTAACGGTGCAGATATTAAGCTATTTGCACAAGAATTCGTTACTCAAACGAATTCTTGAAGACCGAAGATGCTACTATTGATATCAATGTGTTAAGAATGGGCACCCATCCATAAATTGACATCAGCAGGCGTAGCTTAACCTAACAGTCCTATCAATCATCATGGTCTTCATATTTTATTATTATACCGACAACTTTTGCTGTAAAATGTAATCCCTCTCTATCTACCTAATTTCAGTCCAAAGAAATCCTATTCAATCGGCAATATACATACATACATACAGTCACGCCTTTTCCCCATGGGGCTAGGCAGAAACTACAGAATGCCACGCGCTACGGTCCCTACATACCACTGCAATCTGCAATATCTTAGAAAGAATTCGTTCGTTCGTAGTAAGTAGGTATTTGTGATGAAATGTAATGTCGCGTCTACAAGAAACTCGGTCGTTCAACTTCCTTTGATGTTGTTATTCAATAGTAAAGTTTTATTCTTTGAATTAAAATATGAATTCGAAAGGAATTTCTGTGATCTTCTTTTTTCCTCTTCAATTGGTGGGTTTCAAAAAGACGTCAAATATCTTTGTGTATTTTCCTCCAGTATGGCAAGAAAAGCTAGGTTAGCATCAGTCCTCATAAAACATTTATAATTTAATTAATAATAATTACAGCTAAATTAAATTTACGTTCTGAAAAAGTGATAGCTATGTATCGTTAAAAAGCGTGCTGTTATTGTCAGAAAAGAATATACTATGTATATTAAAATATTTAGCCGCATATTCTAAAAATAAAATTATAACTGTAAAATTCTAGCAGAATTCAAAAAATCTCAACTGAAAACTACATACCGGTTTCAATTGCGTCTTAATAAATCGAGTGGTTGGTTGTATCGGACAGGGCGACCGCGGTGTTACGATGTATTGTAATCGATTCTGCTGCTCGATTTCGCTGAATCGAGTCGGGTTTACTAGGGGACTGCAGTTTGCCGAACTTCAATTGATTGCGAATCGAACATTGTGAATTCCGAATTATTGCTGTTGGATTTTGCGACGGCTTAGTTATTCAAGTACTTATGGCTTTTATTGATGAAATATTTCGGCATCGGCATATTTTGCTGTCTTGCTACAATAAGCTGTGATAGCCTATTGGTGAAACCATGACGTCAAAAGATATGAATTTAAAGAAATGTACATATTTCTGGTGGTTCAATTTAAAGAAGAATATGTATTCCAATGTCAAAGAAGGAAAAGAGTTGAAACCTTATTGTAGTGTGTCTGTGTATAACGACTGTCCACCACTCAGAGATTGACAATTGACAAAATCTTATCTAAATTTCCAACCTACCTACATATTTTCATAATCGAGACGACATGACAGTCCAAACGGAACGTACGAAACTTTATTAACCTTTTACGATCGACTGGTTCTAGTGTAACTGGCGTGTGAACTCCGAACTCCTAAGATATTTGAGGATATTTCGTTAGTTTTCGACCATTTGACGACGAAACTTGTGTGTCGTAAAAATGTTGTCTGCTCAGATCATGAACTTTATCCTTAGTATTTTGGATGGACATTGGCGAAAGCATTTGATTTCATGGTTTTGTTGATTTATCGTTCGCTTTTGGTCTAACAGCACGAAATATCTTTAATGGTTAATTAAATGTATTTCTATTAATAGATGTTTTGAAGCTTCTTGCTTTGTTAAATAACTTAATGTTGAGGGTTTCCTAACGGACGTCGTTTAAAAAGTAACACCGAAGCAAACCTAAAGTGTCACGTTCTATTTTAAAGTCTAGACAGTCTGGTTTACAGTGTAAATTATTATGGGAGTTCAACGACCCGTTGCACAAAGCTGTGAAGCATCATGCAGCAGGTCATTATTTGCGTCGGTCAATAAAAATACTCAAAACTGAGATTCCGCAAAACTATGTCAATACAAGATATATATGTATACAGTAGGTATAGTATAAGTAATACACTTCTCCAATATTCACTCTGAATTATAAATCGACAAAATTCGATTTACAAGAGACCCTCGTCGTCGAGACGTCCACCAGAAATCTACATATGAATGTTAGTATATCGTGTCATCTTGTGCCTTTAATTATGTATGCAGCAGGTTTGGCGGACATACCCTACATCTGCAATGACCTTTAAAACCCTCCAAGTCTGCAGTGTTTTGACCCAATTAGTCTTTCACCGGTACAGATGGAACTTTTGCACTACCTCTATGAATTACAAACACTGGCATTGGCGCAAAAACGCCAAACCTTCGGTTATCTCGGCATGTTGGTATAAAACAGTAAGGGGATCCAATTTACTGGACCTCACGTTCGGTTCCTAATTGCTCCCATATCGAAGGTCCATGCTTTATAAGAAAACGTGATCAGAATATGCAAAGATAGATTGATTTTAGGATAACGAGGTCGAGTGCTATGTCGAGGTAGGTTCATACTGATCAGGTACGTGGTGGAATAAATTCCATGCAAGGTATATATTTGATATACCTGTGGATGTTGGATCTAAAAGAGGATTGGAGTTTCACGTGGTAGCGTAGCTAGCCAAGTGGATCAATATAGATCACATCATAATATCACTTTAAAATGAAACTACTTTTTACGGATATTATTCCGGTGTATTAATATTATTTAAATCGTAATATATAAGTAGTTCTATTTTAATGTCTTTTGTTTGTGTAAGTGTTAGAAGAAATCAGTGCAATATTACCATCTTTATTTGAGTGATAATAACACTAATAAACTTTTATCTTTTGTTTCAGGTATGGCAATGAAGCAGTATATAGAGGCATAAATTGCTACATATAACAGTAACATATAACTTTATTCAATATGATTATTGGGACCTGGGACCCTATTACTTACGTACTTGACCCTGGAGGTCTAGATTATATTGTAATAGACGACACTACACACAATACCATTCTTATCAGCCCATTACTCTGCCACAATGGGCCTTAATTATAATGAATATAGGACAAGTCTGGAGTCTATTTGTATGGCTCAAAACTACAGTTATTTTTCTTTATTTATTGATCGGCTATTTGAAATTACTGATTTTAATAAAACCTTATTAGTAATACCATTCAACAGGCACTTGTGCACTAAAAACTAATGAAATTGATGAAGAAGTGACGCAAATGCGTAAGTCACGTCATCGCCGGTTAACGTTTGAATGTAGATAAAGCAAAGGAACTAAAATGGTTGGGCATGTGGAATGCTATGTCTAGTATTGAAGTTTGAATAATAATAGTTTTTGTATAGGGAGCAGGTACGTTGAACTATGAGTGTTACATAGGACGCATTGTCCAACATCATTGCAAAATCTCTTTCTTTTATCGCCTTTTTTCTATTTCAGCTCTGTACAGAGCAATGCTCCCTCTTCATTGTAAAAACCACTTTATCAGTTGGACCAAAATAAATATATCTTAGACAATCATAGAAGCCTGTGCCAGTCTCGCGATACATTACGCCCAAGGTCAGCAGAAAAAAGGTTTCTCGCTTCGTACTTTCAATTCCATCACAGACACAACATGACCACAGTGTGAAAAGGAATTTGATTCGACCCAAAATTGATCCTTTGTCTGTGTCTTTGTTGTAATAGGTTATATACATTTTATTATCTCTAGAATTCTAGGCAGACTTTCTGACATTTTAGAATTTTTACTAAACTCAAAAATAAGTTGAGCAAGAATTCTAAAATCTTCAAAAAAAACTGAAGCCTTTTTCAAAGGATACTAAAAAAAACTTTTAGCGAAATTATAACTCCAGACAGACGTGTCTTAATCAACAGATCCCGATAGAAGTCAGGGGTCCGCCATTATTGAAATTGGTTGAGAAACGTTACAACTGAGATGGATAGTGAGATAAGCTGCATTTAAATCCTCCTTGGAGCTCAGACAATTTTTTGTAGAAGGTGCAAAGTTATTTTGTTTAATGTAGACTTTTTTAGCTAACACCTTTTATTAACGTAGTCGTAGATATTAATGTTTACCATGTTTAATCGGTATAAATTAAGCAATAGTACGCTAGAATATGTTCCTTTGCAGGATAGACCAGATATAAACAACTTAAAATAATAAGATCTTTTATTTAGAGATCGAATATGTACATCTTTAGTAGTGTTTACTCATTTTGTTGATATTATAGCAACATCCTGGTAAAAAAGGATAATGTTATTTCTGCCAAAAATTGAAAATAGGCTTCTTGAAAAAAAAAAAGTGCAGATAATCTTAGCCCACATATACCATTACTTTTTTTGGGACGTGCCCACCACCCAAATCCCTACTACTATAACTCCTGTAAACCAGGATCAACAATAGTAACCATCAAGAAAGTCGTCGAGACAATGAAGTCCGACGTGTCCCAGGGGAATGATTAACTGTCTTGAAACCCGCAACGAACTTACATACCATTACTATCAGGTGAGATAGTGTCAAAAAAACCCTTAAACTTTATTCAGCCATTTCCAAATATTCGTGTACAAAGTTAATTGTAAGCTACCCCAAACTTTTCATTGCTTCTGCTGGTGGCCGCATGCCAGAAAGCCTTTATTACTTTCCCTCTCAAAGTATTTGAGGGTGCGGACCCTTTTTTATCGTATCGTAAGGTTCAGCGAGGTCTTGGATATACGGTAAATGATATGCCTGTCATTTATTTAAGCGGTTGTAAGGATCGCTTACTGGCGTTGCGTAATGGCATAATGTATGTTTGCGCATGGGATATGTGACACCTCTCTGATGAAATATAGCGAGGTGATATTGAATATGTAAGCAGTAAAAACAGTATGGCAGGTAAATGGGCCATAAAGTAAAATCAGAAGATCAGTGTAGTTGTTTATTGGGCTTAAAGAATACGTATAGCATCAGTAAGATTTTTTCGTGACTACTGCACATTTTTAGTAGGCGCAAGTTTGTATTACATTTAGTGTAAAAGATATAGAAAGGGTTTAAAGTGACAAAAAAAATGCTGAAACTTTCTTTCTTACCATACTGGAGACATTTCTAGCTAATATTTAATTTTATTTGTCAAAGAAAGCGAGAAATCCAAATTTGAATATTTCTCATACCGTTGAAACCGTTCGATCAATGCGAATGTTTCCCGTATTGTATTTAATTAAAACTTTGTTTTTTCCGATCGGATCGGTTCGGTTTAGGCTCGGGGGAATGTTTTTGATCTTTGCCGGATCATCGGCTAACCTTTGTGGGGGGGCATGTTTAGGCCGTTTGAAGTCCGTCAAGAGTTTGTGTTGTTCACTGAAATGCTTTGTGGATACATCTGTAACATACAAACGTCAACTTGTCCTAGTTCAGTTACTTTTTGTAAATAATTTGGCCGTGTATTAACGTTTAACATGATGCTTATTTCGGAAGTGTGTGAAGTCACACAAGTACTGGAGGCGTTTGACTCCTCAGTACACTGGTCCTACTATTAAACTATCACTACTATTACTAGCTAAAACGCCCAAACGGTGAAAGAAAATATCGCAAGAAAACCTGCATGCCTGAGAGATTTTTGTACTAGTGTGTGACGTAACTCCTGGACTAAGCTAGCGTGGTGGACTATAGCCTTATCGCGTGCTCAGCAGTGGCACAGTAAGTAGGTTGATGAGAGAGATGAGAGACAAATGTTTTAATGCAAACACTTTACATCTACAAGCTTGTATCTTTAGCATCCCTCGGTAAAAAAAGACGTAACTTTAGAGTACTCTCAACATTTCCACGGACTGAAATTTAACAAACTATGAAACCCAGGTCAATGTCGCCATTCACTCTCCCTTTATACATCTTTAGAGTCAGATTACCTTACAATATTAACGTTTTTATCTCTGTCAGTAGTCTGAGATGTAACACTAAGTTTGAACCATAAAAAATCTTAAACTCCCACGTTCAAACTTTATTAAGGCAAGATTTCTACTGCAGCAGCGTAATAAAAACCCAATAAGCACCAAGTTGCGAGGGTAAATATGAAAATGATTCTCCTACGGAGTCATTAAGTGAATTTATATTTTTCGCAACAAAAGTGCTGGCTTTGAGCGCAAGTTGTCGCTAAGTGCCATTAGATGAAAATGCGCGTTGTTGCTCGATCCTAGTACGAATACACTTGGACTATCTTTTAATGTAGTTTGTGAGCAAGGAGATTTTTATTGCAGTATTTCATAATATAGATATTTATTTTGTTGCAAAGTACAACTTATATTTTTTACAGTGATATTAATAATAACAAATATACCCGGACACTATTAAACTAAGCAACGAGGTTACAAGGTTTGTGTTACGAATACTGGACGGTAAAAAATGTAAACATATTTGTGTAGACGGAACACGTACAGTATATTAGTGTAAAGTATTAGTTTTAGAAATTAATTCTGAAGCTGATAAATTTCAGTTTCTGTTTACAAGACTGGGAAAAAAGATGTGGGTGTATGTTTATCCAGGTACGGTCTCTGTACACGGTGGTTTCTTTGTATTAGAGAACTACAAAACAATATACCAAGCATATTTCAAATCAGACCGCCGTTTGTTTCACTAACAACTCGTTACGAACTCAACCCACACTGTGAGATTACGACCTCTATGTTATGCAAATGGATTTCCTCAGGATATAATTGTGGTTCCAACTTCCACCGTCTCATTTAAAGGGCATTCAAAAACTTCAAAACTCAATTCTGAGTTGCAAACAAGCGAAGACGCGGCGTGTTTGTGGTTTGGGAAGAAAAAGTGAAAGAATGCCATGGTGCTGTATAGACTTTAGTTCAAATAATGTAAAAATAGAACTAAACCAGCAGGATTTATCAAAAAAAAAACGAGCTGATATCCTAGTGATGTGTACAGTTGATTGTGAAGTCACTTAGCGGAGTGCGTATTTATCACTTGCTCAAACGGGGAAGGAAAGTATAGCGGAAGAATGTTATATCATGAAAACTATGAGTTACAAATTGCAGTGTATCCGCTCGTCCAATTGAATTGTTCCTAATAGCCATTATCACCAATTTATCAAAGATCAAAGCAACTGCAAATGCCCATAACACACACAATGATAAACAGCGTGTTGGTGTTTAGTAATGAAACACACACACGCATTCCGGACGTTAATTACTTGACTAAACTCATTTCCTACTTCTGTTTGAACGGTACGGCGGTTAAATACTACTTGTGCGTGTTAATGTTTGTTTAACCTAGTTCTGAGAGTGATTATTTGGTATATACATATATTAAACGTAACAGTAATATAATAAATGAAATTTAATGGAAATTTCAGTTTTGAAAACAGTAATTATTTAATTATCAAATCCCGCTATGGAAATCCAGAAAGTAGTTTTCAATGTCTGAGAAATCGGGAAAGTAAATTCGTATCCGTACGTTGCTTTTTTGTAATTGTATGATATTTTATACAGGTTTGTTTGAAACGGTATCATTTACAGGTAAGTATGTATGTCGAAAAAAACTCCACAGAAATACGCTATTGCTATATTTTTAACTTATATATGTACAATAAACAGATCAAGACAAAACATGGAACTGTTCTGTGTTGAACTTGATATTTTTCTCCTCTGTTAGTCTAGACAGATTTTCTAACCAACGAAACGTACCACCAACTCCGCTATTCTATTAACAATGGCCAGCAAATGACTTTGTTACCACGTTGGTGAAATATTCTGGCAATTCTAACTGCTAGTTGACTGTAACTGCTGCTTTCTGCGCCGCTAAGTTAGGACAGAAGAAATCTAAATAAATATGCAATCTTCTTAAAGATATCCCTTCTTCCATCGTCGTCGTCATTCACAAATTCATTGTCAACTCATTTAATGACTGAATGAAACGAGAAGAGAGTGGTTACACTGTAGATTCCAACAAGCCATGTGAAGTCTGCTAACACGCTACTTGTGTGTTGGCAGACTTCATTCATTAAGAACATCTGTCAGGTATGCAGGAAGCCTCGCTATGTTTTCCTTCACCGTTTAATCATGTGATAAATAGGCACCTTACTTTGAAAACTCAGTAGTGCGTGCTTTGGATTTAAACTCGAGACCTTGAACTTCACAGTCCACTAGAAACTTGCTCCACGATAAAGCAGAAGAAATGTTTTCTCGGTATACTCCCGCTTCAGAATACATACGCATTAGTTCTATTTAACACCTAAAACGAACAGCACTATTTCCACTTACTTCTTCAAATGTACCATGAAGGTTTAAGGCACTCTGAACTTTAGTTAACTCTTTAGTGCATCTTAAAAGCGTCTAGTGTTCTCCAACGACCAATTCCGACTTTAACTGAGCCCGGGGACACTAACGTGCTTGAACTTAGAAGATATTTCATTGTAATGTTTACAGATACAATGTATTTCTGTTTGTTGTTTCTTAAGCAAGATGAGCATTATGTTTGAAACCAAAATAACTTTATTTCTTTCTTTCTTTTCTATATATCAGCCTATTGCCGTCCACTGGTGAAAGTAGGTTTTCCCCAAAGAGTGCCAACCATCCCAGTTTTGGGCAGCCATCTGCTGCCAACCACCTTCTTCAAATCGTCGGTCCATTGTATCGCGGGGCGTAGTCTCACACTACGTTAGCCAAAATGCGGTAGTCCACTCTTATAATTGTACACACGTCCGTCCGTTTGTAAACATGGCCGGCCCACTACCACTTTACCATGGAATCTCTTGGAGGAGACTAATATTCGTAGGGTGAAAACATATTATTAGGCATGTAAACATTTGTGATAATATGATTTTTTATTATAGAGTTACATTATTATTTAATTAATTACTTGTATAATTACTTTAATCAAAAACGAGGCATACAACGACTGAACCAGGTCAATGTCTAAAATGTAAAATTCTAATCGTCTGCACGAGAAAAGTAATGCTTTGAGTTCTTGCCCTACAAATCCAAGTGGTTCTTTCTTTATCTGAAAGAAAAGACAGTGAAGTCGAAAGCCAAGAGGAAGCGACGTTTTACTCACGGGGAGTAATCAAAGGCTCTTGTGAGATCTAAGTGTGCTGCAAGGCTTTATATTTGAATTCGATGCCTGAGTTCTGCGACTTAGAACGAGTGTGCCGAGTTTAAAAAGTTACGAACATGCAAATGTGTATTGATATGATTTAAAGAAGCGAGTGTTTTTGTTTTGTTATACAAAACAAAACTTTTGGACGACTCGGTGGCGCAGTGGCTGAGCGATGATTGGCTTGTGCGTCACGGGTTGCGGGTTCGATCCCCGCACGGAGCAAATATTTGTGTGTTCTACAGGTGTTACGGGTCTGGGCGTTTGTGTAGGTATATGAAAATTTGTGTTTGTAAACGCACTCACGACACAGGAGAAAATCCTAGTGTGGGGCAACGGTTTAAAAAAAAATTAAAAAAAAAACACATATTATGGAGGTAGGTACATACTTTTTTCATTAGAACGTAGTTTTTTCACAGCTTGTCTCTTGTTTTTTGTAAAAAAAAGGTTATTTTTTATTGTTTTGTCGTACGTACTTATAAAATATTGATAAGTTAAAAATCTAAAGTCAATTTAATTGAAATCCCGAATGTCTTTCTACTCTTATATTTTTTTCAAAACGCCCAAAATTCTGCACATCCCAAAAGAACTTCACAATGAAAGATGGCCGTCGACGAATCAACAATCCAATTTGCTTTGTGAATGTAAATTACAATCAGGACTCGCTCAACGCGTGTACAGTCGCTGATAAAATTTGATTACCAAATGAGAAATTCTATAACATAATGCATGCAGTAACAAAGCATGTTGTTTTAGCTTCAACGAGCTGGAAAAATATAATAAATTTTATCATGAAATATTACAAAAGGTCAGGCGGTGTTGCTTGTTTTTGGGCGTTACACGTGCCAAACTGAAAAAAGTACGCAGAAAAAAGGTTGTCGAGCCAATTATACATATTTGGAATTAAGAAAGCCGTGATGGTAATTACTAATGCTGTTTATTCCAAATAAACGGGAACTCGGCGCGGATTTGTATCAATCAACACGTAAAAATAATTTAACATCGGGGAATATTATAAGCGTTAAGAATAAATTGTTATTTTTCATTCCGTTTACATTTTGCCTTGGACCTATGCATAGATAAAAGCCTTGTAATAATAATAACTATTCTGTTGAAAATGTAACGCACTGGCCGTTTTTAATTTAACTACATAATGTTTTTTTTCCATAGATTATTGTTTTATAGTTTCCTTGTTTTATTGGTCAGCGTCAACTTTTTTATTTGATACGCGAACTTGTTAAATTCCTCGTTTGCAATATGCGGTGCTACAACTGTTATGAGTTATTGGGAGCGCTGGGCTTTTTTAATAAAAACATCTGTGTTGTTTGCCTGTCAAAATTTATTTTGTAAAATTTTCAATAGATATTAGTTTTATGATAGATGTCAAGAAAATTGGAATAAACTGTTCTTACAATTTGTCCGGTCTAGATTGTAGTAGTCCTACGAATTGTTGTGAGTAGAATACTAAAAAGTTTTTAAAATACTACTTGTCTTTGGCGTGACAGCTAGTATAAAAAAAAGATAATATATTGCTCTTATTCTAAATATCCAGCAACAAATGATTGCTGGCAACTTTCCGTTCGAAACGAGAATTCCCGAAGTTCGAAATAACCGTTAAAGGAATACCTGAGACGCGACTTGCATCGGAACATGATTTGAACTTCGAAATGCCTTCGAGTTTCTGAACGAACAAACTTTTTGGGTGATTAACGGATGAATTATTGGAGTGTTGTTTTGGCTGATTGAATTCGTAGAATCAAATGAAGCGTAAACATTAACTTCAAGTAGTCAATCCGCGGTTTATACTCGTAGTTAATGAGAAAGAAGGATCATACAATATCGTAAGTTGTAGAAAGTGTGGTGCTACTTGGAATATAAGATTTGAAGCTTTAATTCAACAAATAACTTATTAAACATATACATCATTATTTCCTGAAGATCTTTCTTTATTCTTTAATAGGGATCAGTCCTCAGTCCTTATTTACCTCCTGGGCATATCTAACTCCGAGGTGCTCAGTATTTCTCAGAACGATCGATTTTGCAATTAAACGCAGGTAATCACACACAGCAGTCATGGTTGGGACTTTTTTCAATTGGACCATCCCATCACTATAAGTCTCTGCTACTGCAACTATTGTAAGTCAGGATTAATAAAAGGTACCACCCAGAACATGCGTGAATTATTTTAAAAGAAAATTGAAGGAATAAGAAAAATATAGCTGGGACTATTAAGCACTGAGACTGAGACTGAGACTACAAAGACCAATGAGACAATTCTAATAAAAGTAGCTAAAGTTCAATCAAAACCAAAGGAGCACACAGTACACTTTCTCTTTCAGTCTTACCAAACTCTTTAACAGCTTCGATATTTGACGCATGAACGGTCTACTCTACTCTATTTATATAAATAAGCGCTCCACACCCTGGAGCACTCAAAGGTTTCCACTCTTTCGTTTGTTTAAAACGACGCAGTAACCTGAGCTGTAAACAAAAAGTTTGAGCGGTTCTCCATCGCCAATATGTATTGAGCACTCAACGGCTGACATGAAACTTTTCCCATTACAACTTTGAAAACGTGAAAATTATTCGGTTTCGAACCACTCCACTCCATATGCTTTTTATAAGCACTCAGTATGACAAACGGTGACTGATTTTATTGCTAAATCTAATGGACGGGTCGCTAAAGTTGGACCTTTGTTCTGTAACTAATGTTTCTGTATGGACCGGAATATCCCATTCCTCTGCCGGAATAATGGATGTTTTACTGCGAAGGTCGGGATGTGATTAGGTTACGCGTAAACTCGCTTATTCTGTGTGAGTAGGCAGTGTCAAGGCTGTATTGGTAGCTTGAACTGGTCTAATATAATGTCCGTTATTGGGGTTAAGTTGATTTCTCATCAATCCAATTACTGTCTCACTGCTGGGCATGGGTTTTGACGCTAACCTAGGATTGGTGCGAGGATTGAGGTAGAGCTCATGCTCTCAGGTTTAGTCATGATGTTTGTCTTTATCATTTGTGAATATGATAATTATTCCCTGGAATGTCACATGTGCGTGCCTTTTTGAAAACCATGGAGGCGACAAACCAGCTTTAGGCCCGCTCGGTGGTAAGCGGTTACCGTAGTCTTGGCTTTGAGCTCGAAACCTTTGACTTCACTTACTATTGGTCATACCACATATACATACATATGTATATCTACTTTCTACTCTACTCTTCTCTATAGTCCAATAATAATATGATAATATTTACATAGAACATATTATGATTGATTATGGATACCCTCACAGTTTGTCGATTTCTTAAGAAAATATGACGGGGCATGACCCGTGTTGACTAAATACACATTTAGGTATCCTCTAGTGTCTATGGCTGCGACTTCGTAAACACCCACCACAACAAACCAACAAGTAACTAACTACACAGTCATACAATATACATCAGCAGTTCTTAGTATCCAATTAGGTCAACATTCAACATAGGAGGAACAGCATAATTTAATTGCAAGTGCAAACCTCACCGCCTTTAGAGATTCCCTTAATATCGCAACACGGTTTTATGTTTCCTCTGGCGCAGAGCGAAATACTCAGATGTGTTTCTGATTTAATATATGATACATGCCTGCGGGGTTTAGTTTCTAAATTAATTTCTTGTCAACGTATAGTATATATGTGATGATTTTTTTATTTTTTGCAGTGTCTTGCTGGTTTTTCTCCATAAGACCTACGTCTTGGAACAGTGCAACTAGTTTTGACAATTCAAAACTGCCTGAAATACTGGTCTAATTGAAATAGACTATGACTTTGACTTGCACCTTATATTTTTTTAACCTTTTGTTTCATAGGTATTGCATATTACACACAGCTCATTTGTTAAAGTAAAGATATAAAACCTTTACGTAGAAGAAGAATTAAAAGAGTTTTTGTTTGGTTTCCCACACTTATTGACGCAGTTGTCTCTAATTTGTTTTGTAAGTCACTCAAAAATTAAAATGATTCCCAATTACAATATTGTTATTTTTCATTCCGGTACTACCAATAAATGAGTAATAAAAAATATAACATTATAATGTTCGGCGACATTTGGCTTGGCGGCACACGAGTTTTGGGGAAACAATTGGAAACTGCTAACGAATAGTTAAATAAGTTGGCAACATTAACCGACCGCCGCATACGCTGACCCGCGGTGACCTTTACATTGGCTCAATTCCATGTTTTTGTGCACATTACACAACATTACGATGGTTGGGCTAAATTGTGGGCAGAATATTGTTGTGTTTGATTTAAAATTTCATGAATATTTGTGGTTTCTGCGCGCGTGAGGAGGAATTTCTGATACTAATGTTGGGCGGATGAATAGTTGACCTAATTCCCTTAGAAATCTTGGCTGAGATCGTAGCATTGTTTGTATAATATGTATAAAATATATAGACTGCTCTTAGCAATTCAAGTTTTCAAGTTCGTGTAATATATTTTATTATCATTCAAATAGCAGGCAAGAGTGACAAAGTGTCAATATTATTTCCGTATATGTATGTATACACATACACACATTGATCGGCATATGAGGAGGTAAAATCAGAGTGTGGTTCATTTCATCGTTAGTAATAGGAATTATGATTATTTTATACTATAAATATATTATTATACCGCCCATAGGTATTTTAACAAAAACCGTGTACCAAACTGAACGTAATATGAATAATGTTAGAACATGTAATCTGGGCTTATGTACCCAGATTAAACAGGAGGGTGGAGCGGGGCTCGAACGGACCTGTTTAGAATTACAACTGAATTATTAAATACATTTCAATTTTTAAACTGGCCATCCCAGAGGTTGAGCTGAATAGAGGCTTGGTGCAATCACCCCAGGTATTCATATATGTTTAATAATTAATGTAACTTATATATTCCCGGCAAAAACACTAGAAAGCGTTGAATGGCGGGTCTTTTGAAGGCTCTCTTTATTGTCGACGTTCAAAAAGAGCCAATCAAATTCGGGCTAATTTAAATAAATGATATTATTACTTTTAGTTGAATGTAGGTAATTAAGGTTTTAATGTAAAATTTTTTTACATTTAATGTTGTAATGTTAGTCCAAAATATACAAACTCGGATGTATCTGTCTGCACATATTATTATTCGTAAAAATAAACCCTGCAGACAGAGTGTCCAGTCCTCTAGTTGATTTTTCATCGAAACTTTGAGGCTTAATTTACATTTTTAGGGAATATAAAATGTGTTTGTCACACGAGAGCAATCAATGCGAGTTTGGTAAAATTTTGTTTGTTAGACGATTTGTTAAATATTTGCTAGGCTTACCTTTTACACAGCATAATTTTAATATATGTGAAGGGAACACACCAAATCCATGTCATTATTTTGCAAGGTCCGTGGTTCCTGATATGGACAAACGCGGTTGCTTTTACAAATATTTTGTACTGCTTCAACCATGATCATTGATTTCTTACTCCTATTATATTTATAAATATAAGGTCCAAAAGTGGTACGTTTACCACATTGAATCCTTCTAGCTTAAGATCATCTACAGCTTTTCTTCATAACCTCACCCAATTGCTCTCTTTATTCTGTGCCATCCATCTCGATCTAGTGCCAATCTAATCTAAGTACGGCCAACAATAGGCAATTCCATCGACCCATCTCGCTTATGGACATTCGACTCTGATTTGTCTTTGACATTTTCTTCTAAGATTTAGTAACCGAACTATGGGCTGGTAAGAGTAAAGACAATTTAATATCATATTTAGTTAAGTTTAAGACTATGCGTAGTTTAGACACTGGAATTTTTAATAGACTTTATAGCGTTATTGATATGATTTAATCCCGACGTTCCGTATCCTTTAACATCTGTGGTCAGAGGCAGACTTAGATCTTGATTTTATAAATACTAAAAGCTGCCCTACATTATTGTTAATTATTACTGACGATCGGATTTATACAGAACGAGCACACCGTATTTATGTGTAATAGCTTCACGTATTAATAACTAGTACCTTAACTCAAAACACATCTACTAACGAACAACGTTGTACACCACAGTGGGGTATCCAACACAACGCGGCCAAATTCAATAATTACAGCACATATAGCTATATTAAAGTACGGTACGGTAACTGTGTGTCCCCTTAAAACAGAACTTATTAAATTAAACAGTGCTCCTTGAGTTTCCTAGGGGCTCTTATCTCGGTGCCGGCTCGGAGGCCATTAAAACTTGGACCACCCCACTAACTGTGACACAACACTAATTGGTTGGAGAAACCACTTTGTGATAAATTAAAAATTATTATCAACTCCCCAGACCAAGGAAAAGTGTAGTTTTAGAGCAGAGTTTGGATTGCCCAGAGTTTTGTTTAGTTTTGGCCATTTCATTCTACTGTTGCCAGACAAGGTTAACGTGGAAGCAATTTTATTAATAACGCTTCTCAAGGGATTTTTAATCTAATTAATTAAGAAATTATATTAGCTAGACATAGCTGGGCCATATTCGAATATGAGAACTCATCACTACCATCAAGCATCACATTCTAAACGTCTTCTAAACTAATTTCATAAGTGTGAGTGCGGATGTACTTTAAATGCACTGGCAATAACTTGTAAAATCTGGTACGAACCTGTTCAGTTCAGATTGAACAGACTCCCGCCTGGGGCGCCAAGTAATGCTCAACTCCGACTACAATGAACCGTTTAGACTCTCTTCTATCGTACGGTACGTGATGAGCCTGTCTAATGTTTCTATGTGAATATTACCCACATATTTCCGCTTTTGAAGTCGTAACTTACACTGTATAAATTAAGGATTTTACAGAAGTTCAAAAATGATTTTTCAAATGTTCACTACGTTCATACTGTATGTAATCAAATTTTTTTTTATAATTAATTAAGAATCCATTTCTGCCAAGGTGTCAATCAGAATTAAATAAATGACATTTGCCAAAAAAAAATTACTTGCTATGAAAATGAACTACAATCTGGAATGCCATAGCAATATATGTATGTATATGTAAATAACTTGAATAGGTTACTGTTGCCCATTCAGCGGCAACCTATTTGCAGCCAAGTTCAAACAGATAATAAGTAATTTTTAGCATTGTTGCAACTATACCTATTCATGTTATTTACATATATTGCTATGGGATGGATTGTGTTATGTGATGATTTATTTTTGGCAATAGTCAATTAATATTAAAAAAACTAGCGGACAAATTTTGATTGGCACCTTGGCAAAAATAGATTATATTGCGTAAAAAAATTAATATTTCTAAAAAAAATATTTTGACTACATACGCTATGAACGTAGTGATTTTGCCGCCGGATCTAAGACTGAGTATTTCTTTATTAAGAAGGCAGTCCAGGCAAAATGTTAAAAAACCACTTAAAAAGACTCAAAATTTTTTAGATATAAAAGAAATATTTACCTCAGGGAAAACTGACGGTACGGAACAGTGAAGCAGTTTGTTATAATAGAGCTGTGTTCTTTTTGAGGTTAGCCAAGTTAAGGTTAAGTTCAAGTAGCTAATTATGAAAAATTCTTACTTTGTATTACTGAAAATCATTGTAAGAAGTAAAATTTTTCGAAGTACCATTGGTACCATACGCGTCTCTTAATAAAAATTATTCAGTCCATTATCAATACTAGAAATATTAGAATACAAAAATATTAAAATTTGAATATTAAAACACATGAATGCACACAAGGGCATTTCATTAAAGACTTCTGTTCTTGATGCAAAATCAATACTTCTTTCAATACTACTTCAGATTTATTATACATCCGAGTGAGTTGCTTTTGAGACATACCAACAAATTTTCGAATATTTTATATTAAAAATAATACTATTGTATAAATCTTTCTCTTTTCATTTGTCTTATTAAGGCATTGTAATCTTTCGTGAACTTTTCATATTTCCAAAGGTGACGGTATCTAAATATCCGTAAAAGATTGCTAGCCAGGCGTGATGCTGAAATTTATATCTCCCCACTTGGCCATAACGACAGCGTAATAATGAAACTCAGTATAAATGAAAGTGACACCTCGCCCCCTCCTCCCAATTCTTATTTCCTGCCTGACAGTCAACGTGACAGATGTCAACTTTCCAACCCAATTAACTTTTTGTCGCTTTAGTAACGAAGGCACGCTTAGAATTTTTATTTCGTTAAATATGTACTTGATGAATATTTTATGTTCAAGAAAATGAGTTGTTAATTATTATTTTTTTTGCTACGCTATTTTCAAAGCTTTTCAAGACTCTTAATGAGTGTACAATATTTATTAATCTTAATTTTTTTTTTCAGTTCTAATTTTAGTTTTTAACGCCAACAATTAAGTGTCTATTTATTTTTTCCTAATACTAATTATTTACCAAGCTTTTTTTTATAATACAACACTATTGCTTCTTAAAAAAAATGAGGCATATTCTGATATTGGTTTAAGTAAACAGAACTCAACTAAATGTTTAATTAAATTTAAAAAGTTTTAATTTATTCTAATAGTTACGATTTTTTTTCTACGAAGACTCAACTTTGTTTATTAACGTTTTCTAACCAACTAAGCCTTTTCTCGCTGAGGCTAGTGGTAATCTACTAATGAATAATACAATGTTTCGGATCTTTCCTTCCTTTTCGTATTAAATAATTTAATTCTGATGGATTTTGTCCGCTATTGCGATACATTCATAAACATTGTTATATACACGCATACATGGCATAATGAAGTCATCATTATAAGAGTTTTATACCTTAAAAGGGAAACCTGGTTAAACGATAACTTCGTTGTCTGTCCAGCCACTCAAGACAGGGGTTGCCTTAGGAGCTGAAAAAAATCCAGCTTTAACATCGATGCATTAAAAAAAAATCTGAAAATTTGTGTTCATATCAAATAATCTTTGTTTACTATTATAAAACCAAACTTTTATGTGCAGTAGGAAAGTATGAGAGGACGTATTTTTGACTCCAAATTAATTTAGTTTTTTAATTATAATATCTTATTCTATACATATATTTTCTCTTGAATGAAAGGTTCCGAACCATCGATGAGCGAATCCGCCTCGCTGCTCATTTTTATTTATAGTGTGTACTTATTTTAGAAGACGAAAACATTCAAGCGTCGCAAAAAACTAATAGCAAAATTCTTCAATTTTAATCAGGTTTTTTTCCAAGCAAAAAACAAATAAGTAACTAATTCCGAACTTCAAAAATACTCCAAGGAGCCTACAAGCGGGCGTATAAACTTAGGCATGTTTATTATTAAAAAAAAACTGGGACGTAAATTGACCTGATCAAGTATTCTGAAGAAAAAGTATGATTAATTTATTCTTCATTCGTTACAGAGTATCCAACGTCTAATGAACCTTCCTCAGAAATAATGTACATTTGGATTTTTTGTAATTTTTTATTGATCTTTAAGAAAAAAGGCGTTTTATTTAATAATTTTAATTAAAACCTCTAAAATTTATATTAAATTCGAGAAATGAACTAATTTCTGAAAGATGGTCGGTCGTTTTTTAACCGACTTCAGAAGAGGAGAAGGTTCTATATTCCACTGCATATTTTTCATATTGATATCTACTTACATGTCATGAGTTACCTACATATTTTAAGTCTTCCTAAGTGTTTTTACCTTTGAAGTTGACCGCATAGCATTTTAACGGCATATTTTAAGAAATGATAGTTTATTCTTCAATGTATTCTCAAATATAGCCTGATATAAGTACAGTTCATGCAAATCCCCCACAAATTCAACATTCTCCAGCCTGAAACAACTAACTTCATAAATATGCAACATTCAAACATTGTCAGAATTCCGTTAATCACTCCGCTCGAACAGTGCACATTTTGAGCACTTATAAGCATTAACAATGGGCTGAAACTTTCCTCATTATTTGGTGCGTTCCCCGCGATTTACCACGCTTTTCCGCCTGCTGCAACATTCATGAATAACCACTCAGAAATTCGCCAACTGAACTCTGCGCTAATTCAGTGCAGATATTAGTAAACAAAGCTGCAGACTTGCAAGTGACACACGATTATATGTCTTAAGACGTTGAAATAGGGACCGACGTTGCACATAAATTTTGGATCGCAAGAACTTGCAGCGGCAAGGATATAAACAATTTGGATGTAGCCGCAAAACAAGCGAATTTTAGGCCAAATTTAATTTAAATAAAGTAGGTAAGTAATAAATGTCCAAATTTTAATATTGACTCTTAATTTATTTAATGTTAATTAATTCATTAAGATATATAGAACTATAGACAGAATATTTCAAAATAGTCAGTCTATTTATATGTGAAAATTTCTAAATATTTCTTAATATACCTATCTACCCATATTTTGCCATGTTTATTTACGGTAGCCATTTATTTTTAAGAGATTGTAGATGTGTTATTTTAATAAAAGTGTACAAACAGTTAGGTTCAAAACATTAATTTATTATGTAGGTAATTAAGTGTGATTGACTTAATTAACTATGTAATTGAAGCGTTCAACTTTAATTTTATTAACAGCTTTCCATATAATTGGACACACGTTTAATTTAACTGAAAATGTTAGCTGTGTAAATATTCAACATTAAACTAGTGTGTTGTTTGAAGCTTTTAAAGCATTCTTTACAAAAATGCTTTGAAAATTCAGTTTACCTTTTAAACGGATCAACTAATTAACATTCATATTTTTTAAGATTTTTTAGGACTCCGTAGTTTTTAAAAAAGAGAAGTCTTATGAGTACTCGTTGTCGAACGTTGTCCCTTTATTTATCAGCCAAGATTGTTTTTCTCAGGATTGCATGAAATTGCCAAGGTAAACCTTATATGAAATTGCCAAGGTAAACCTTATATGAAATTGCCAAGGTAAACCTTATATGAAATTGGTTTCCAGTATTGGTACTATGTTAACGCATACTATGTACATAATAAACACGCCATTTATGCCTTATCCGTTAACGTTTGTGAGTAAATAACGAACATAATATGGCACTTGATTTTGTCGTACAATAAAGAAGCTTGACAAGAAGCAAGTTTAGCAAGGCAAATAGACAAAAACAAATAAAAATGTTTGCTCAAATTCTTATCATATAGCGTGGAAGATTGTGCCTTGCGTTGAAGTTAGTTTAAAAATGTTATTAATATTTGTTTTAAAGCTGACTAAATAATAACGGTTCATTCTTCATTTTGATTAAAGATATTTAATAAATTAAATTTAGTTCGTTAAAAGCTAAGAATAAGGTGACAAGACTAATAAGTTGTTAATTAAATATCACACGTGCCCGCCGGTTTCATGGCCCGTACTTCAGTGCAGTAAGTGACGACGGCAGCAGTCCCTCGCCAAGAAGATTTACAGGTCTTGCTGAATGCAAATGAATTCACCTAGTGCCACTCACTCCACCCTGTGCAGCTGAATTACTTTGACACGCTGTGATTTTTAATACAGGAGAACAATGTAGCACTTCTGTTTGGCAAATGTTCTTCGACTTGCGATTTATTGCTGACTGTTGGATTTTTCTAGAGCGCGTCATTTATTTAGTTGTTTTTTTTTTTACAATTTGATAGAAAGTAATACTCAGATTCCCGATTTACATATTTTAACGTTTTTTTCAGAAGAACGCCTCAAATAGAGTAAAGTTAAAATTTGACAATTAAGTTATTAATTTAGTATTAAATGTGTGGGTATAAAAAAATATCGTCCTCATATTATAATGTTTAGTACATAGTAGGTTAGTATTGTGGTGATTATTGTAGCCTATTGACTTGCAATGCGTTACCAAGACTAAAAACCTTGACACTCCTTTTTTTGAATTTTATATAATTAGTTTGCTAAAAAGTGTTAAACTTCTATCAAATAAAATTATACTTACCTTAATATTTATACTTATAACGTGTTCTATTGTTTCAGGTACGTGGCAATATGAAAACAAGATGGCGCTCAAAGTTTAATTAAAAGCACACAAAGCGAAGTTTTCTTAACATACACTGACTTTACTGAGTGAAAACGTTCGACTAACGTTTTGTCTGTTTTTAAATCGTTCGTCATTTTTTTAGTCTGTTGTCGGTTTGTAAAGTAATCATAATTTTAATAGTAATTCTAAAACTACAAATGTACTATTTTGCGCAATTCCTGTTTTTAAGAACTCTCAACCACTGTTTAACAGTCACTCATTTTCCAGTATTAATACTTAGGTCGGCAAATCAATAATTTCCATATCATTAGGTACAAACACACACGGCTAGCTTATACAAAAAAATCCAGGCAATTGCAAACGAATCACAAATCGCGTGCGATAACAGCGGCGGCCATTTTGTTGTGCAAAACACGCGTCATGAATATGCAATGAACGTAACGATGCAACACAAAGATCCCTCTGTTACCAGTGCAGCGCTTATCTAAATTTCGGTCAGATTTTTTTTCAAATGATCCACTCTTATTTATACCCACTTAATACCTAATGGTTTTTGTACCTAGTACGATGCAAGCCAGTTTATGGCCAATATTCATGATATTAGTTGATCACCGCCATATACAAAAGTCTCGTGTCTGTCACATGTTTGTTATCGAACTCCTCCAAAACGGCACGACCAATTTTTATGTAACTTCTATCGTCGCGGGCAGACTGATGATGACAATATTTACAAAATACTAGTAAATATTTAACGTTGAAATTCATATAAATTATTAAAATTCGTTGCATTTGAAAACCTTGTTAGGTTTGTTTATATATATTTAAATGGCAACATTTCGCAACATTTTGGTTGGTGGAAACAAAGGTGGTTTTATGTGCTTGATACCAGGCAAACATAAATACAAAGTTAAAATTGGTTAAAAGTAAACAGCTCGCGGTTAACGTATGAAACCGCTAGGGAGCGGATTAGCGGCTTATTAAAGATTTTATATAGAAAAAGGTATAATTTACCCAGTGATTCACATGTTTTTATTATTTTTGATACTTAATAAATGATATAAGATTAAAACTTCATAGCTTTTTTTATACTACAAGCGTGGCAAACAAATTTACAGTCAGCCTAACGGTAAACGGTTATCGTAGCCTATAGGCGTTTGTAAAACCAGATCTGTCGCTCGCACATCCCCACAATTAAAAAAAAAGTTGTCATTGGTATTAAAAAAGAGAGCTTATAAAATGAATAGGAAGAAAATTCTCTCAAAAAAGCGTTTAATTAATTTGAGAAGCACTTCGCAGTACGTCCATTAAAAGGACCTAACTTTTTTTTAATTAGCAAATTTGTAGCGTTTTCTCTACTATATATATATATATATAATAAGGGTACCTACCTATATATATATATATAGGTAGGTACCCTTATAAGTTACACATATAGGATTCAAAATAGGTCTTACACAAAATTCAATTACTTTGTATAGGTAAGTAATTTTCGTTCCAAGTTGAAATATCAGCACATCCATAAAAACGTATTCTAGACTGTCTCAGATCTTCAAATAAAATTTCGAAACGTGAGGTAGTAAAAGTGTTGGATGGCCGACAAATTGTTGAAATCTTCTGGAACATTTAAAGCAAACGGGTGCTTAAGATTTTTGTAGTTCCCATATAAACTTCAGTATTAAAAATGTAGTTATTTCATTAGGTAGCGTTTCCGTTATGTAGGGAATATTTTTAAATGAATACAATCTAAATGAAAGTTAAATATTCGCCTGCGATTTTGTCTTTTGAAAAATATTTGGTTTTAATCAAGGGGCATATAATTATATTACAAAAGATATGAAATGTTACCTAAGAAAACAGCTTACTTTATCATAAACATGAGTGAATTGTTTTCCTAGAAAATTATTTTCTTCTATAAACTTTACAGTCTTAAATTATGTTACTTACTAGCTGCCTCCCGCGGTTTTGCCCGCATAGAATATAAATCAAAAGTAGCCTATGTGTTAATCCAGGTAATAAACTACCTATGTATGTGTACAAAATTTCATCCAAATCGTTTTTGCGTGAAGGAGTGTTAAACATTCATAACAACTTTTCATTTATAATATTTAACTTTAAAAATGGCACTTGCGTTTGACAAGACAATTGAATTTATGGAAGAGTGTATACTTAGTAACTTGCCTAAACATTTGCTTTGCTATTAATTTAAGCAATACGTAACACAAACATTTATATCCCACAATAACGCCTTCAGGCCATTTCACAATTAATTGAACTGAATATTTCGCAAAAAGTTCGGAAAAGTGGAGCAGTTTAGAAGGCTCGGCCGCGTCAATCGCCGAGAGCCAATTGATTGAAAGTTTAACCTTGTCGACCACTGCTAGTTTTCAATTTTGAAGTATTGATCGTTCTTTTTGGAAACAAATGACATTATGTTGATGTATCCGGGACTACTGACTGAGAATATATAAATCACTAGCTGACCCAGCAAACGTTGTTTTGCCGCATTATAGGGGTTGGTTGACTACCCCTAACTTTTAGGGGGATGAAAAATAGATGAAAAATAGAATAGATGTTGGCCGATTCTCATAGATACCGGATAAGCACAAAAAATTTCATCGAAATCGGTCAAGCCGTTTCGGAGGAGTATGGCAACGAAAACTGTGACACGAGAATTTTATATACCTACTAGCTGACCCAGCAAACGTTGTTTTGCCACATTATAGGGGTTGGTGGTAGAAGGGTGAAAATTTAGGGTTGTATGTATTTTTTAATGCCAAATCTAAAAAAAAATACAAAAAATATTTTGTCTAAAAAATAAAAAATAAAATTTCGGGGTGGACTACCCCTAACATTTAGGGGGATGAAAAATAGATGTTGGCCGATTCTCATAGATACCGGATAAGCACAAAAAAATTCATCAAAATCGGTCAAGCCGTTTCGGAGGAGTTCGATTACGCACCCCGTGACAGAAGAATTTTATATATTAGATTAGATAATAAACATTGAACATAACTGTCGTCCCCGAAGGGAAGGCAGCGGTGTAATAATGTACACCCACATTAGGCCGGTATTTCAACCGAGCACAAGTATGAACTCCGAGCTGCTACTGAGAATTTCATAGAAAAACCCACTTTGCTCGACCTCAGAATCGAACCCAGGACCTCAAAATTATTTCGAGGTATGAAATAATTTATTTTGAAATTAATAGTTCTTAAATACACTTTATCAAGTCATTGTTTTAATTGTTTTAATTATCAGAGATGCTGCCACCTCTCCTAGATCATTTCTCCGTTGTATATCACAACACCACCTTGATTCCAATAACATAATTAGCGACTATAATTACTATTTACTTGTATTACAATCCAATAATAGGTAATGCAATAATTAGTTAGGCTATAATTCAACAAGTGACGCGGTATGATTTACTATTCACTCGAACAGAATCTAATTAATTAATTGATGCATAATTATGGATTAATATGGAATATCTGTCACATTAGACATGACTTATGATAAGGAATTCTGGCAGAAACTTCAACCAATTTAAGTTTGCACACAATTACCCAATTAGTCCAGCGGTAGTTAACACTGCCTTCTGTGCTATGGACCCCGGGGTTCTAATTCCGGTAGGGAGAAATGTTTGTGTGATGAGCATAAACATTTGTTTAAGTCATTTATATATCTATGTATAATATGTATGTATTTACAAAAATGAATATATGTACACAAGCCTCGTTGCTTAGCTCGGAACTAGACGACGCTGTGTATATATTATTTATTTATTATTAATATTAATATCAGTTGTAATTGAAACCAAGATACACGGCTAAGTGTGAGTCGAAGAGCTGTTATAGATCCTTTAAGTCAATTTTTTCTTACCATTGGTCATTACTATTAAAGTTACCATCTGTCTAGATTCGTCCAATTTTCGTCCGGATATTCGAACTTAGAGCGATTTAAAATGCGGACCTTCTGTCCGCATTTTAATTTAAAACATGTCCGGGTTTATTTACTAAGGAAAATTAATATGAAGAAATTACTGCGTGTGAGTAAAATGTGGATTTCTTGGAATAGTCCGTTTAGACTGTTTTTAGTAACTGTGATTCTTTAATCTCGACAAAAATACTATATATAATACGATTTTTTAAACCTACCTTACCTACCTTACGCTTACCTACGTTTTTATTGTATTTTTTATTTTATTTATTTAAATATTATCGTTAAAATAATAATTAAGGACTTTTACCAAGATCCCACTAGTTTATATTTTATGAAGGAGACATGGTTATTTGGTTATATATACCTTTTTTACAATTAAAAAATCACAGCACCAATTCTGGGTATCCTACTCCGATAACATTGGAAAGAATAACACAGAATTGAAATGGTGTACTGGAAAAAGCTACACATGTCCCGAGCTCGTAGAACCTATTGAATAGTCTATGAAGTTGGATCGCTCTTGAAGTCAGTTCGTTAGGCACGTGCCGTAGTTTTCAGAGGTTACTTTTTTACTCGTTCAAATGCTAAATTATACACGAATATGGAGTGGCGAGGTTCCACGTGTGTTGGATTTCTTTCAGTTTCGGTAATAAATTTGCTTTTAGAATTCTGACAAGTTTGATGATACACCTCGTAACCTAACCTTCTTTGATATTTTGAGGCGAGTGAATTATGAACAATAAAGTTTAACAATGTAGGTACCTAACTATGTCTTAATATATTTAAAGACACGTCGGTATTATCCTTCAATATATCGGTGAAGGAAAACATCACAAAGAGGAGGGTTACAAATAAATCAACAGATTGATAAATTTAAAGAAAAATAGATACGATAAAATTAAAAGAAAAGACAACAGTAGGTTTGATAAAATCGCCAATTCTACGCAGACAAAATCGCGACAAAAAAAACAATACAAACTATATAACTCCAAACTACTATACTTAACCTTTTTAACATTACATACATACTAAAAACGAACCTAGACAAAATACAGAAAGATAACGATATACCAGGTCACAACGCGTAAACGATAACACATTTTTCTTATGGCAATAACGAAAACTATATATCATGAAGTTACCTACATTTCTCATTACGTAAACGACGTGCCCCTTCAAAATACCTGTCAAAAAGTTTTGTACACTTAAGTTCCCAATTCACTTGAACGGTTTTAATTAATCATTTTTAATCCAAATAGTTCAGCAAACTTGTGAACGCTGAACGCGAAGGCATTTTGCAGCATTCCTGTAGACTTGCATATGATCCTATAACGCTCCATTGAAGGAGTTTTTCCGCCCATAAAACTTTATCCCATTAGAGCAGGTATAAAGATTGCCTTAAGTCACAGGCGGAGCGATTTAGCCAGTAGCGGAAGCGATTAAATACACGCACTAAATACTGACTATCGCCAATCGCTTTCGTTAACATTATAATGCTACAGTGTGACGTAATTCAATATTATAAGACTGTAATCTAAAAATCAATATGTCTAATGAAATTATCTTAGTTCGTGTTCCTTGTTCTACTTAAATTTGAATTAAGCTATGACTTATTATTTACAAGCATGATATTTTAGCATTATTTGTTTTATTAATAAAGCACTATTTATTCTAGGTACTATTCTCTAATACAATAAGTATCTAATACAGCAAAAAATATTGCGACCCCTCTACATCTCATTACTTAAACCTAACCCTAAAGCGCTTAGTGGGTGCCGAGGCTTGCTTTAATTAAAAATACCTACCAAGGAGGTGGCGACCAACTTCATTTGCTGCCACGATTAATTGAACTGGAATAAAGCCTTCCAGGTGTCCGATAGTTCCTCTTTGTGCGGCCGTACGAACATCGACCCTTTGTTTTGGGATCGGAGATAAATTCATACTGTCATGGTCAGCGCAAAAGCGCTTTGAAGCAATTGTTACGGATACCTTAATACTATATTTTGTTAGTTTAACAACAACATTTTATATTTACATACTATAGCTACGTACATATTTATTTATTTTAATAATATAATGTTAAACAAATGTATGCACAGTTGAACTACTTCGTACTAACTTATTACCTAATTATTTACCTAACTAGTTTGAATTTCAAAACTATAATAAAAGACAAACACACACAACAATAGTTAAAGGGCGCTCTTGTTTACTTTCCCCACTCATCGGCCCCCCAATTTTGCACACATTCAGCAAATAGGTACAATTATTACGTACTCAACGAAGAACAGATTAAAAACAGACTGAAGCATATGTTCACTGTGGTACAAATAATATATATTTAGACGGCAAAGTCGATGTAAAATGCGAATGGAAGATTTTTAATCTGTCGTCGTTTGACTTGGAGGATTCTGATGAGTTACTCGATGTTTTTTTACTCTACGTGGAATGTTTGTAAGTTTTTTTTTTGGACCTATTAATGTATCTCTTTGGTAATGGTACACAGGTGTTCAGTAGGCAATTTGGGGAAGTATAGTTATAAAGAAGGCATATGTTAGATGTCTTTTAGGCGAACGAGGGTTTGTTTGATGTTGCTGTTATTTTAATACTAGGTTTTGACGCACTGTTTCTTTTACCCACCTAACTTCTTTGGTATTATCTGATTGGTGTAAATATAGGTCCAATCTACAATCATTGAAATTAGTTTTTTAGCAGAGATAAGTTCTAATAACCTATTTAAAATTTCCCGAATTGTTTTTGAAATTTACTTAATGCTATATATATTTTTACTTATTAACATACATGTATTATTTTTGTATATTAGATACTCACATTGTTATATGAACTGTGATTGCTAGCAATTGAATTTGAAACAATATAAAAAAGAAAAACAATTCTTCCACTGCGTGATCAATTACTAAGTAGATACCGACTTAAATCTGTAAATATCCTACAGTAGAATATTAACATGAACTCATAAATATTAATGAGACACAAATAATACACAGTAACAGTTATTCTGCTAACATTATTTTGCTCTACAAATATGACCTTAAGTCCTTTGCTTAAACCGTGTTTGAAGTTAACGTACAAGAATTAAATGGAACAATAGTGTCTAAAAATTTAAATATAAGCCGCAGGCCACAAGTTAGTTAACAAAAGCAAGTTTAATTAAATCTACGAAAGTCCTACCAACATATGCGAACAAACTGGTTGGCAGTCACATTTGTATTATATTAATTTCTAAGAATAACCGCCGAAATGTTAATACCTTTATTTATTTGGAACTAACGAGTAAAGTAAATATTTGATTAATAAAGCTATTTGTTTTTTTAACTAGTATACATGTTAGGGCTTTCACAAACATGTACTATGTTTATCAGGGCTGCTACCAACATGCATTCACACAAACCAATTCTAAACCAATTCGCAAGCGAGACTGCTGGACGTGATGTTCTTGGTTCGATCCCATTCGATCAGTCCATGTTGTAGTAATATTAAAAAATATGGTTTAATGTAAAGGCCAATAAGATACTAACAGATTTTTATTATATTTTTTTAAATGTTTCTATAACATCCACAAGACTGTAACATTTGATAAAAGCTATAAATTTTAGTGGTAGATATGTGATGTTCATAATAAAGATAACATTTATTTTTCACTCGATTGAACTAAATCTAAACTATTGGCAAATACTGATATATAATTTAACCGTCTCATGCATGGTTTCCGTGGTGTAGCGGTTATCACATCTGCCTAACACGCAGAAGGCCCCCGGTTCGATCCCGGGCGGAAACAGTTACTTTTGTATTTTTTTACTTTGATATTTTTTGCTGTTTAATTGCATAAGGTAATTTGTGAAAAAAAAAATGTTGTTCTTAAAAATTTACAATACAAAGAACGCTTTTAATATTCCGTACCGTGCAATACTTTCAAAAGCCGCTATAATTAAAAACATTAGTTTAAATAACGTCCAAATAGTGTGGTTATTATTAGAGTTAATCCGGTAACTCTATTACAGCGCTAATTCCCGACATTAGTTACCAATTATATCACTATTATATTAACTACATCAACACATACAAATCCCATTGCAAGTTCTGTGCGGGAATTGAATAATTTATCGTATGGGTGTGCCAATTGAATAATACTATGTAGTAAGACCATCAACTCTAACTATGAACATATATGTTTTTATTATGACTTACATCATCAACCCATTAATGTCCCACTGCTGGGCACGGGTCTCCTCTCAATTGAGAGGGATTAGGCTATAGTGTGCCACGCTAGCCTACTGCGGGTTGGCAGACTTGACATGCCATCGAGAATTCTCTCAAGCATGCAGGTTTCCTCACGATGTTTTCCTTCACCGTTTGAGCATGTGATAAATACGCACACAACTTCCGAAAAGTCAGTGGTGCGTGCCTTGGGTTCGAACTCGAGACCTCTGACATCTCAGTCCACAGGTCACACCGCTCGGCTACCACAGCTCTTCTCACTTATGACTTACGCGAATATATAATCTATAGACATTGAAATAAAACTACTTTTTACGGATCTCATCGCGGTATATTGATATTGTTTTTACGGAGAGTTCGTTCTGTGTAAATCTGATCGTCAATAATAAATAAAAGGTATATGCAGTATACTTTTTATTCATTATTGATCATATCTTATGCTGCAATAAAATTACCATCGGAGTTACAAAACTCTTGGATATGATTATAATGGGATAAGATTACAATAACATCATACAAAATCTAGCTTAAAGGTGAAATCGGCCTATTTCATGACCTGTAGTCTATTCTAGAAACACGTTTCTATTTAGACATCTCGCTAGACAAAGCTCTGTCGGTGCTCTCACTGTTCCAAGAAAAATCAACACTAGAGGCGGCCGATTTGAAAAATAGAAGCGAGGCACGTTTGTTGAAAAAACGAAGCACGCCCGTGTCAGCTGCGCACTGTGCACCGTGCTCATGTACGCTTTGAAACACAAACGTGTATTGTTCAGATTATATTATCACGGATAAGTTTCAGGTGTATGCTTTATTTCGAACAAAAGTTCTGGAAATAATACTGCGTTCGCAGAAATGTTTATTATTTAAACGGCTTTAAATTATTGTAATGTATTTTGATTACATATTTTAATGTTTGCGTTGTAAAATATCAATTCGAATTATATGTCAGTGTGAGTGTAATATTTTCAGAACTGAAAGTTGCGTTGATAAACAATTTTAAATGTTGTCGGTGTTTTTATTAAAATTCGCCGTTTCGACAATAGCTAATGGTGTTCAAACATATACAATTATACATATGTATATACGAAAATGATACCCACATTAATAAAATATTTTTGTTACAATTATTTATTTTCATAAGCTGCTTTATGCACGAAAAACACATACACGATGTCCACATGACAAGACAGATAAAAAATATCGAAGTCTCTCTGTATACTGTGCTACTTACATATTTATTGTTTTATGTGTATCGCTAACATTGATCCCTTATAAAATATAAATAAGGCTTCTTTCTAGTGTGGACATAAGTCACTTACACGACAAAGCTAAACACAGCTCGGAACAACAAAAGAGTTCACATTCAAATAGGTTATAAATTCGTACGCGAGACGATGTTCTGTTGTCTCTTCTACCTTGTCACTCTAAAGTGTATCTAAACATCAAGGCTTTTAAACCTATATCATAATGTCTCAATAAAAAAAACACAACTAATGTATTGATGTCCATAAAAATGTACACATTTTCACGTCACGTCTTGGCGTGAACTAACCCTTAGTGTAGGCTTTTAGGTGAAATTGATATGCCAAGCCTAGATAGATGTAACGGAATATTTTTATCTACACAAACGGCGAAAAATGAAAGACGTAAAATGAAAAGCTTTAAGAGTCTAAAACATGTGGCTTGTCAATAATGGCCATAATCGTTTGTCGCAGAAGCTTGGATACGGACTATAGTGAACTGCGAAGTTCAGATTTGTCGCACAAAAGTCAATCATTGTACATCCATTTGTTGAGCTCACGCAGTATACTTGTCGGCCAAAAACCGCATTTCTGTAGGGATAGACGTTATTTATCACATCCCACTACGTTTATATGACCGACTTACTGATTTTAAACATTGCTACCTTATCAAGAAAATCATAGACCTATATTCGCACACTGCTGAATGTAATCTCAAGTACAAGCTACTGAGTAAAAATTGGTACGTAGTATTTTAAATGTTGAGTAGAAATTGCTGTAGGTCGTAGTCCATAATTTAAAACCAGAGTATTTACTGATATAAACTCTTCAAGTCTTTAAAAACCTAAGTACACTATTTTACTTAGAATTATTTTTCGTTATTCCAACATTCCTTTTCTGTAAGGCTTGACTATTTTTTTGAAACGTTAGCTACATTTGTTGCCACTTTAGGGTCGTTATTTAAGTAATCCTTTCACGTAACTGCCACCTCACCTCGTTATCTATTTCCTTTTTTTGTTGTGAAAAACGAATTTACCTTATCCGAATTCTCATTTAACACTTTTATAGTATATCTATTATGAACACATACACATTCATTCACTAAGCCTTAGTGTATTTTTTACCAGCTTTGGTGTACCTTTTATGAAATACTAAAATATTTATTTAATCCTCTTTGAAAACACTTTTAATACATGTTGTAGAATAATACATTATTTCAAAATATATAACAAAATGGCGGTGTTTCGGCGCTTACAAAATGGCGTCGTACGATTTGTGACGTCAGTATGCAGCGTGCGCGCTTCGATAGCGACATTAGCTCACGGTGCCCTCTGTACTGCGGTCGTGTAAATCACTCGCGTCAGCTTTGGCGGTTTAGTGGCGAATTGATGGGGATATATTAGACAGTTTTATTGTTTCAATTTACCAAATATTGAAATCAAAATCCGAGAATCGTTATTGAAAAAAATGTATCACAGTAGCGAACCATTTTGGATTGGAAATATTAGAAAACGTTTATGTTTGCTTTTAGATGTCAAGTCTCAAAACTAGCATTACTTTACAAAGTTTTTCTTTTTTTTTTCGTGTACCCAGTAGGTATATGGCATATTATTTTCTCATTTCTCTTTTTTATTAAATTATTAATAAAATTATTTATAACGGGTTTTATCGCGTATAATTATTTATATTATTTAATCCGGACCATCACCACAGTTTGACCGCATGAGGCCGTAAAAGTAGTTTTATTTCAATTATGACTATTTAAAGACTATTTTTCTAATAAAAGAAAACTATTTAATCGAGTAATGAAAGTTAGTAGCACTATTTATGTGATATTAGTCGCACCAGTCGTTAAATTGATGATGATAAATTGTACTACAATATTGTCTCTAATGTTTGTAATCCGGCTTGATTTATTCCGCTATAAACAAGACAGTAGAGGTTTGAAACTTTGTTTTAACAGTGAATAGTCGTACTTTGAATAAAATTGACGCTCTGAGTAATGAAATACGGAAATCATTTTACGTCTTGATAAGTGGGGGTTAATTTATACGACAAAATATGTAAATTAAATCAAACTGGTACTCTGTGCAACACCTTAAAGTGTCACAACATCTGGATTTTCTATTGTTTTTGTGTGTCTAGATTTCCTCAAGTTTACAGGTGCTTGTTTGTACATACATACATAATTATGTCTCTCTAAAAATGACGTATTGAAAGATTTTGAATTGATATTACTTGCGTTGACTGAAAAATTATTGATCTTGTAGTCGCACTCATGAATATACTGAACATGTCAGGCATACCGTTAATATTAAGATCTAGATATTATTTTAACACCGTGGTTTCGGATCCTTTAGTCACGAGCTGACTAGATATTTAACATACTGTGCTATTTCTTCAATGTTAAGATTCCAAAATCTATCTGAAAAAATATTCCTAGAATAGTAAAGAAAAAAATTACGGACTGAAAATTTTAACGACGCTATTTTGCGACGTAGCTTTGAAATGCTTTAGTATTTAACAAAAAATTTAAGACTTACAATTTGTTTTTATAGCGAGATCGTTCTTCAAATATTTTTTATACCTTGGAATTTCTTTTTGCCAAAACTTTCGCCATATTTTTCTAAAGGTTACTAGGTCTTTAGTTGCTAGGAAGAAAATATATTATTATTATTCTGACGAGGTCGTCAGAATAATAATAATATATTTTCTTCCATGGAAAGTAACGCTAATCAGGTGATTAGCGTTACTTTCCATGGCAAGGTTTCCAAGTCGCCTATTCGAATCCCAGTATGTTTGTGTGATGAGCATCGACATTTAATCCGCTGAATGCAAGTTGCGTGGGACCAATCGTCGCCGTCCGTCGTGGCAATCTTTGGGAGATCTATGTCCAGCTGTGGACGTCTATCTGTTGATATGATGATGAATAATGTGTACCTATGTACATATTTCCATAAAGTAATAACAATATGTAATTTATAATATCATTACTTATGTTAAGTGTCGCCCGAAGTTAAGTGGTTAGCGTAGGTGGCGTTAGGAACACCAGAATTGTCGACCATATTAAATATGTGTGTTTAATGTCATACATAAAATATAAATGACATCTCTTAGCATTCATAAAGTAGAACATTCAAGTGAAATACATGAGCTAAGAGGATTACATGGAGACTCAGTTTGCAGGTATTCAGTCCGAGCTAAAAGGCAATTCTAAAGTAAAGTATTCAGCTGAAATTTCTGTTCTAACTACGAATATGACGTCACTGTAGAAGCACTCTGTAATTTAATTCCAGATGTTCATACGTCACAAAACGGATCATGGCTCCTGTACGACTAATGGGTTTAGGCAGAAGTGTAGGCATTTATATTATAGAACATCCTCAGTTCGCTTGATTGTAATAGGAAACAAGCCTGCCAATGAATCAATAACCCGGCATGGATTCAAACTTCGAGCTGCTACTTTGCTTGATCTGGGAATCGAAAGAAAGATATGACGCTCAACATTCGCGCTTGGCTTTGGTGCCGCATTTATTTCAAAACTTCCTAGTGAGAAGCCTCGAGATATTGAAATATGTAAGCTTAGCTCAGAATTGTATGAAATTGCAAATAAATTATAAGAGATAAGCAAGCAGTTGAATAAAATTTTCCCCATATGTGTGTGACCACAAATGCTGTAAAGGATCCGGAATGTCGTTATTAAAATGATACCACTACATACATAATTATGTTTACTAGTCGCCTTAATGTAAAAAAAATCGCATGACTGAATTAAAAAATTTCCGTGTCGATTTTCCTGAACCGCCAAAACTTCTCCCTCGATCGAAACCATCTCTACGCTGTCTTTGTCTTTGTAATTAAGAAAAAAAAGCAAAACGAACCAGCTAATTAACTTAATTATCTTCCACGAGACGAGTTTTAAATAAAGTCTATAATTTTCAGCTTTATTTAGTGCCGACCCGCACAATAGCTGCCGCGGCCGGCTGAATCTCGACGGAGATGGAATTTCAGTTAGCTGAAACACTGAAATTTAATTACGCGAAAGCAACAAGACCTGTTGTTTCTGCACTTCCGTCGGATATCAGTTTGGTTATAATTTCCACGGTTTATTTTGTTTAACGGAGAGAAGTTTATTGTAATTGTTTCGTTTTTATCCCATTTTTGTACGAATTATACTGTATTGCCATTACTGTAAATCGTATTTTCCCATTTCCATGATTAAGTTAATGAGATATTGATCGTTGCCTTGTTTAATGTTATATTTATTCAATTCGAAACTTGGCATAGGTATAGTTATTAAACCTCTATGAAGAACGAATATAAATATTTTCTGGCCCACTTTTTTTCAAGTATGTTAGGTCGGTATTCAGTCTATCCAAATACGGCTAATAATCTTTGTTTTACACAAAGCGACCTATAAGAATGTAATGGATATAATATAGTAACCTGGTTGTTAGTGTTCGGATTTTTGACTACCACAAACGATTGTCTAAGTTTTTGTATCGCAACTTGAACCAAAGGTAGAAACAATGTGTTATAAAACGTACCCACCATTCGTATTCTGACCTCGGCTGTTGCAGCTTAACCTTATAAATTGAATTATCAGCCAGGCCCCTCAAAAAATGACCAATATCATCATTTTATTACTTATTATTACAAATTATTAATTATTATTTATTAAATATTTATGTACCATTACCTATTATGCGTAGTAATTAGTGTTGTAATCAATTATAACTCTGTAACACATCTCTTTAATATAATTAAATCCCAATTTTTGTTTGGTTACTTTTCCCCGTTCTCTTTGAACGTGTTATTACGAAAACGATGTGTTTAATTCGTATATTAATTAGGCTTATATTCATAAACTGCTTTGAACGAAAATTAATGATGGTTTCTTTCACATTTTTCTTTTAAAATCCGTAACATAAAAAGGGGAGGATATTTAATATGTGTACCTGCGTATCCGCGGGAAAAAGCTGGCTACAATGCGCGTAATCCTGAGAAGTTGGGCGGAAAGGTCCTCTTGGGCATGAGGATGTCCCCACGATGTTTTCCTTTGCCGTTTCAATACATGATAAAAATGCAAATAATTTCTAATAGTGTCCTTTGACACCACAGTCCACACACTTAGGCTATCACGACACATCTTATTTAGGTATATAAATTATAGTTTGTAATAAGTTGGGCTGCTGGGAAGTTCATTGCTCTACTTCTTCATCCCAGCAAAAACTGTAAGAAGCACTAAAGTGCGGGCGTTTTTGAGAGCTAAACGTTGACATTGATTAGATTCGGCGTACTATGAATAAATGATATATTTGCTTTGACTTTCAGTTGTGATAAATAATTTAACACGTTATTGAATAGCTAAACCTTGGTATTTATTCAAAGCGCCTTCGTAAAGGTATCACAAGCTTTGTACACAAGTTAAAGTTCGACTTATTTGTTGTATCACAACTTACTTCGCTTGAAGTTAGTGCACGCCACTTGGTTGCCTCTAACATAATCAAGCCTCTACGCCTTCATTTTGTACTTGCTCAACTAACAATGTACCCAACGATTACTTTAAGTATCTAACAGTTTACTGAGACTTAGGTAATATTTATTTGTATATGATTTAGTCTAGCGGTAGTTAACACTGCTTTCTGTGCTAAGGGTTCCGGGTTTGAATTCCGGGAGGGAAAAACATTTGTGTGATGAGCGTAAACTTTTGTGTCCGAGTCATGGATGTATCTACGTATAATACATACATATGTATTTACAAAAAAAAATTATATTATGTAGTATATTAACCAACTGGTATCCGTAACACAAACCTCGTTGTCATTATGTCCAGAAATATTTAATTGTTTATTTATATTTTATAGATATTTTGGGGACATTTTCTTATTGATATGATTTGATGATTGATTCTTGGGGATATTCAGTATATCATAAATGACGGCTTCTGGGAAAAACTGCCGAAATAAACTCGAGAGAAAAATCTTTAAACCTTATTATTTATCTCTTTGGTTTTACGCATTTTTGAAATTGAGATTTCTAATTTGATTTTATTGAATGGTTTTATTTTTATGGAAACATAAACTGCACATATTTACTCGACTTTAACTAGATAGCCGTACTATCTGTCTTTGTTGTTAGCTACAAAATGTATAAACACCGCATAGCTTCTTAATTTTAACAATAAAAGAAGCAAAACAAACGAAATATGTAGGTTTTGTACACTTAATAAACGAGGAAGGTATGTTCGCACATAAAAAAGTTAGCCGCACCATTGCTCCTGAAATACAGGTACTTATACTGTTTGCCCTCATAAAATATTTACGTAGGTCGGCTTTGGCTGGGGACTGAATGGAGATTTACTTGGTATTTTTTTTTTATTCTACCAAAGATGCAGGTGGTGGGGTCTCTTAAGAAGACGCGGGATCTTTCTTCATGTACGGTTGGTGATAGTCCTGATCCCGATCTATCAAGTTAGAAGGTCAGTTTGTCGTATGGTATAGTCATTGTAGGCTCGGTTCGATTACAATAATTATTCTTAAAAAGAAAGTACTTCATGGTCGTACCAGGCCCGCCCCGATTACGACACCCATGACGCTCTCCCAGGATCCGCCCCTGTCAGCCACTGAGGTGGTTCAGTTTCTCCGACGACTATATGGTATTCCACCGACTGAATAAATTTTCTTGAATTAGGAACACTAGAGCAAGTCACCGTTTAAATAAAAAAAGGATATCAAAATCGGTTTATCCGTTAAAGAGGATTCCTCATACACAGAGACAAATGATTACCTTAAGACCTACTCCTCGTTTTTTTGTGTGCTTAACAAATATTTAGGTAAATAAATAACGTTCTTTGTTCTAAAGATCAAAAAGATAATACATATAAAGAGTTTCGTATCTCAAAAGATTACTTTTCGAGGTAGCGTTGAAATTAGAATTTCTCTTTATCGTAGTAAAGTGGATACATTTCTGTATCCAGTGCTACGCACGTGGCGCACTCTAGCGGAACAATTCAATTGAATAATATTACAGAACTTGATTTACTAGATCCGATAGTTCGAAACGTGGCTTAACAAACTTCTCACATCGCGAGATTTCGAAAAAATCAAATATAAAAGCTCTTTTTTTGTAGCTATATACTTACGGAATAAATATATGTATACTGTCAAATTTGGGGACTCTACATTTTTTTATTGTAAACTTGACATTTTATAGACGTAAAACATACTGCCAAAATTTATAATATTTACAATGATCAGAGTGATCTATTGTTTTTTTTATTTAGCATAGATATTAGTTTTATATTAACAAATTAAATATATCCCAAATTTTCCTTGACAATGCAATCATAACGAATTTCCATAAAGTAGACGCCGTATAACAGGACCCATATGACCAATTGGGATTACTGAAAAATGACACAATATAATGGTAACTGATCCAGTAACTGTACTTCAAGTTTTAAAGCAAGCTTTAAGTAATTTCCTAAAACGTTGTCACAACAAGACTCCGGCAGCAAACGTTCTTACAGTTAGCGCACGTAATGCTTTGAAAAGCATTTCATGTATTTGTTTTTTTTTTATATCTACGCTCAAATTTTGTTTCTCTCGTAGCTATAGTAATATCTACCTACAATTGCATTATATTTTCTCCATGGAAAGGCCAGTTAGGTAATTAGTCAGTTTTTTGACACTTGCTTGTAGTATGTTCACTTATTAAGTAAACGGTGTTGGATATTTATCATTTTTTTTTCTGATAAAATCTGTTTTTATCCGATAATGCAAAAACGGTTCCTTGTCTGTTTTTTATCAAGCATTAAAAGTTAAAAAAATAACCGATAGTCTCCATGGAACCGGATCGATATTCGGCTATCATGTAATCGGTTTACTCGCTTAGTCTAAAGGTTTACCGGTTAATGCCGAGTATTTTCGTACATTAAAAGGAGTTGAAGAAAGTCTCCGATAGATGTTGAAAGCGTGCTTTCACAAATTGTGTTTTGCGGAGGAGATTTAGAGTATTGTTTTGTTTGTCTACAATTAACTATCGCAGTCCACTGCTGGACATAGGCCTCTCACTAACTGCAACATAACACACTGTCCTCCGCCTTCCTCTTGCAATATAACTCTACCACCTTTTTGTTTGACTTGGTATAATATTATTAGTTAAACCACACAATAAGCTAGTACCTAAGGTATTGTACTAACCCGCCAAGCAACAAATTTCTTACAAACACAATAGATAATCTATTGTTCTCCATCGCTGATTCATGAAATATTTGACTAAAGCCTACTAATTTGGTTTGATAAAGAAAATAGTGTATCGTTGTTATTATTAATTATGTTGGTAATTAATGGAACATAAAGACAATACTAATTTTAGTATTGTATATCTCTAAACGGATGCCCAGCCCCGAAAATACGATAATATATGTATAATATAAATACGAATAGAGTTATGATAGACCTAGATGGACGTCGCGATATTTATTTTATTTTATACTTAGGTACATTAAAAGTCAAGTGTCTCATTATAAGTGTCACCTTGAATGTAAAACATTTTATTGCCTAGATTTAAAACAAAAAAATACATTTTAATTACTCTAATTATTGGTTATTTGATATCAGATTGATACAAATTGAAGCGGCTGTGAATTCTAAATGATTGAACTTAATGAGGGAGGAATTTATACTAAATCTGATTGTAAATAATTAATATAAATAATTTGGGTTTTTATTTGATTGATTTAATTGGTGTAGGTATTCATTGTATATCAATGTCACTCAAATCAAATTAAAAAGTATGTATATACTTGTATTAAAAATAAACGTTTTCAAGCGTTTATGTGTCGTTAAGCTTCTAACTGCACGATTCCAAGAAGTTGATCTTATGGAAAATAATACGACAATAAACTCAGAGACTCTTAAAGTAAAAGGTATTACAAACGTAGTACAATATTCTGATAACAGGTATAGATAGTAAGCGAGCTTCACGACTTCACAAGCTTCACTACTTGCTTCGCTGCGTGCTTGGCTTCGAGCTGCGGACGACATTCGTGTCTTGAGCTTGACCTGGTTGAAACATATACATTATAAATTAGATTAACTATAACTGAAATAGTAGAATGAGCGTGTGTGGTTTCTCTAATAGTAAATCAATAGTTCGTAGCGATAATAGCCACGCAAGCTATTAACATGAAAGAGGACGAAGTAGAATATTTATGAATCAAATGATACGAATGGATTAGGAACTGAACTGTGCTTGACTGAATTGAATACCTATTAACTGCCGTAAAGTGAACCAGTGGTCTTATATTATTACTAGCTGACCCAGCAAACGTTGTTTTGCCACATTAAAGGGATTAGTGGTAGACAATTAAAATTTCGAATTATAAGAATTTTTTCATGCCATATCATAAAAAAGTGCAAAAGTTAATTTGTCAAAAAACAGAAAAATATCTGGTGAGGGACATGCTTATCACCTAGGGTTATAAAAAATAGCCTACGACAGATCCTCATACCTACCAAATATACATACAACATTTCATAACAATCCGTACAGCCGTTTCGGAGTTCAGCGACTAACACTGTAACACGAGTTTTTTATATATATATATAAGATTATCAGCCCATATTTGTCTACATGTGTTAGTAAGCTTCTCTAAGAGAATCCTACGGAACCCGAAATTCCGCTTATATGTATTATTCGACTGTGTTCTACATCTCGTCAGCGTTTTCAAATGTGCCCCCAAAATACGGTCCCAACATTATTTCGTTCCGAAAAACTGCTTCAAATATAAATGTTTTACTGTCGTTTATCACCCAATTTGTTATTCAACAGAGAGCTACTTATTTTTGTCAGTTTCTGCGAATAATTCGCCCGTGAAGCTGCTCGTACGGCGAAATTAATTGTCTCGCTTTCGAGAACATAGCTGCCTGAATTTTCAGTACACAACTTGCTTATTAGCAAGTTAAAATGATACGAAGCTAATTTTTACTCAAGACTTGTGATTTACTAACAATGTGTTACGTACTTTGTTATTGTTTTGTTTGTGAAGTAAACTTTTATCTACATCCGAGATTTACATAAACATCTTTTGTCTAATCTGTTTAAGAGACGATGTAGGGGCCGGCTCTTAGTCTACCCAGACTCGGCTGAAAAATATTTTGCACGAAGCGAGTTCCAGCATATTTTTCGCTACCTGATTATTGAGTAATATTGGTATCGACTAAGTTTAACGTTTTTACTATTTTCTCGTTAGCATGTGAAGTCTGCCAACTCGTACTAGGCTAGAGTGGTGGACTATAGCCTAAAACCCGTTCCCAGCAGTGAGATAATAATTGTGTTGATGATGATTTATCTTATTCATACGTTACGGTAAATAAAATCTTAACTTAACGCACTTATCATCGACTTTTGTAAATGTTAATTGAATTCTCTCATAAAATCTGTTGGAGGCAAACAAAGGCCAAAGTCGCAGTGTTTAGTAATAGCAGTGCAAGTGTTGAGAACGGGTGAGAGTTTCTGTCGACGCACAGCTGCCGCCGACTTGTACGTACGTACCATAACGCTCCCCGCCGTCTGTAGTACACGGGATAAGCTTGCAGCGCTATCGACAACAAAAATTATCCGTTTTAAATAATTCTCTTACAAGTATAGGTACCGCCACGAGTCGTGAGCACAAACTTCACTGGCGCATTCCATAAATTATCGGTCTCTTTGGCGGGATGACGATGGCGAGGGGCGCCGAAGCTGGACACGCTAGTTTTTGACTGGTAAACCGATACTGTACAAATGTGGCCGAAAGCGTACATGTGCAAAATTGCTTTTATAGAAATTCACTACTGTAGTACAACCAATTTTACAATAAAAGTAAAATAATTTCTAAATTCACAGAATTATGAATAAAACTTGTATTAGGTTCAAATGGTCTATTCGCCCCCGGGTTTAAGTGAGTACACATTCATTATCTGAATATGTTGGACATATTATGTGTGTAGAGATTATGTGTTTTTTATTACGTATATGCGTATAATATTTATTTAATCGTTGCAATAAAAACTTTGTAGACAGAATTTAACGCGGTGTTGGTACTCATATTATTTAAATGTTTTATATTCTCGTAAGTTTAAAAACCAGTAATTGAATCGTTTAAAAAAGAAAAAATACACAGTACCTAATCGCGTTTTTTTCGGCGAAGAAAAGGTTACGCCTTAACATATCTACATACTCATATGTCTATTTTAAATAACGTATTTAATAAGACCTGAGTATTTTTTTAATTTCTTCTTTTATGAAAGAGCTAGTATTTCCAAGTGTTTAGCACGCGTAAGAGTTTCTGTCGGCTACAGCTGCAGCTAACTTGTACCTAACGCTTTCCGCTATCTTTGGTACACGGGACAAGCTTACAGCGATAAATAACACAAATATAATTATCATGACTGTAGTTTTGTTACCATTCGGTATTTAACTAAGATCATGCTATGCTTTTTAGATTGTCATAAATTGATAGACAGTATATATACAGGTAATTTGTTTTGGATCTCATATTATTGTACTGTGATTCTGTGATTTATTAGAATTCTTGCTTTCCCAAATAAAATGCCAAGCAAATCTTCAGACCCATAAAGCATGCGTTTCTATTGAAACTACATTTTATTTCCAGTACACATTTATAAAGGAACGGCTGCCAATCCGCATTAGGCTAGCGTGGTGGCACTATAGGCTAATCCCTGTCATATGAGAGGAGTCTCCTCCAGACGGATCTTTTCTGTAAATGGGATGATCACACATTGTATAAATGACGTTTAATATAGGTACTTAACGGATCCTTTATGAGTCATAACAATTAAAAAAATTAACAAATCACATACTTAACCTTATTTAATTATTTGTTTTACTGCCACTGCTGTCACATCGCTGCAAGTGACACGCGGCTCGCAAGTTCGGCAGCATAAGATTAATTTATATAACGCACGAAGAAGTTTCGTCATCGCGTCGCAGCTGGCCTGATCAAACTACTTCCTAACTGTAGTTTAATCTTCGTAACTCAATATTGCTCAGATTGTGACAAAAGAAATATTTAAGCAACTATTTGTATTGGAACTAGGCCTAAACGGTAGCTTAGTGAGCGGACCGTGGGGTAGTCTTAGGTCTTGACTTGAGTTGAGTTTTCTATGCCAAAGTATAGAAAACTCAATTTCTCAACAAGCCAATTTTCGAAATTATTTGCGTATCAAAGGCTGTAAGTGAGTCAGTAAATGGGTTGATAATAAAACTCATTCCCCCCCCCCACTTCCTAATGTCATCACCGTTTGCAGTAATCATCATCATCGACGCAATTATTGTCCCATTGTTGGGGCGGGTATGCTTTCATTTGGGAGAGATTGGGCTATAGTCCACTACGCTAGCCTACTGCGAGCTGGCAGACTTCACGCGCCATTGATAAAATCTCTCAAGCTTGCAGATTTCCTCACGATATTTTCTTTCACCGTTGAAATCAGTACACATTATAAGTTAAATTAGTAAGACAGTAAATGGGTCGATTTATACACAAAGTATGAACGTAAATTGAAAGTCCAAAATATTATTTTCCCATGTATAAACCCGGCAGTTTCACACGTCGTCCGCACAGTCCTTAATTTTCGCAATTTCCGCAATAACGCCTGGGCTAACTCGAATTAACTACGAAACAGAGACTTGCGCCGTCCTGCGACGTGTCACAACCATTATTGTTCCACCGTGTGAGAGGGACACACCTATACGTGGCAATGCGACATCCCACTCTCGCAACGGAACAATGATAGCTTTAACACTTTATAATACGGCTTTTGATTTACACATGGCAACTCGTGTACTATGAATAAAACATGAAACTACATACAATGCTTGTGGTCTACCCACATACAATTTATCGCGATATTTTTTTTAATTTGGAAAACGAAAATGTAGCTCTTTTTGAGTGGCTGAATATTTTTATTGCGCGGCAATTGGACGTAGTTGAGCAAAAAGGATCCAATTAACATTGACCTCATTTTAATGTATTGCAGTTTAAGTTTAGAACATTATTTGTCATTTATTCTAATGTTTCGTCTTTAAAATGTGGATTGAATCTGTTTTGATTGACTACGTTCAAATGTACTTACCGATGCAAAAAGGAATTGCTGTGTTTTTTATTATTCAGATACTTAGTATATATACATTAAAAGAAATATTGTAGATTTTTTGTAAAGTGATTGCAGACCTAATTAATTGCATTAATGTTCGCCAAGTGGTTGAGATAAAAAAAACTTTTGACAAACAGAAGAGAAAAATAAGTCCTGGCACGTTAGCTAGCCAAGTAAAAAAGTTTAGAATCGACGATGTTCCGAAAAAAATATATTATAAAAATAAAAATGTCATTTTTGGACTCAGCTTATGTCACTCCCGTACATTTGGTTTTGATCCGCTTAGCATTTCATCTTGACTATGTTCAACTGTTTTTAACCCCCGAAAACACGAAACAGCAAAAACGACGGAGTGTTATATAGGTATACTAGCTCTTGTCCGTGACTTTGTCTGCATATAAACTTCTACACAACTTTTCGTTCTCCGATATTCGTGATAAAAGCTATCGTATATGAAAGATATAGGATAGATTGGGCCTAAAATTATCTCCATACTAAATGTTATCTAAATCGGTTCAGCAGTTTAAGTATGAAGAGGTAACATACAGAAAGACATACTTTCGAATTTATAATATTAGTAAGGACAATTGGATATATTAGTAACCGCGATTTTTCGCGATATTATGTAGTATTAAGAACAAATCGTTTTTATAATACGCAATTTTTCATTTGTTTTAATGAACATTTTTCTCGGTACGTATTCATTATTCATATCATGCTTGCACGTATTCATATCATGTCCTGCAGTGGGATACAGTAACAGACGCTGCGGCAGAATATCTTTAATGTATTTTAATATGAATAGTACTTAATGAGATAATATAACATACCATCACGCCTGTCATCCCCGAAGAGTAAGACAGAGGTGTACTAATGTACACCCACATTTCGCCGGCATGTTTCAGTTCCTATGTTAGAGGGCGAGCTTATTTCCGTCAACGGGACACGAATCCTAACTCCGACCCGCTATTGAGAATTTTATAGAAAATCCCAATTACACTTTTAACGACCTGGGAATGGAACCCAAGAACTCTTCCTCAGCATTTGCAGTTACGACCAATAGACGAAGCAGTCTTTATTGGATTTTGTCATTTTTTAGCAGAAAGAGAGAAAATTATTAAAAAAAAAAACATTCAATTCATCCTGTTATACACAAAACCAACTCAGAATCGTTCTAAAAGGGTGAAGTTTCTTTGAAAAAGATGAAACATTATTTGAAGACAAACAACAAACTAGATGATTTTATTCTTTCATCGTCTAAGAGCTTTTGCAATAACAGAATACTGCGCAAATGGGGCAACAGTGTGCTTTTATAATCTCAAACACAACTATTTTAACTGAATACAAATGTCTTGCAGCGAAACCTGTATCGCATTATTATTATTTTCAGATTTTATTTATTTTTCTTCTCCTTTATGGGAGAGTTTAATTAACCTCACATGCGGGCCATGCATAGCCAAGCTTGTGAGATGATGAGATGGAAAGATGATAGAAATTTCCTTGTGATACGACAGGTGTTAAGAATAGTAGCTTAGTAATAGTAGTAGTTAGTATTATTATTCATTGAAGAGCTCAGCTCTTGTCGGTGAAGCAATTGCCACTGTTCTCTATCTTCTGCTTTCTGTTTTACCCCTTGATACGACTCCATCCCCACTTTGTCCTTCACTTGTTCAACAAAACTTCATGTCTCTTCAACTGTATCCCTTATAAGAAAGAAAGAAATAAAGTTTATTTGACACAGTCAAGGCACATTTACAAGAGAAAACAAAAAAAAAATTAAAATAGAGAAAAGACTAAATTATTGTGCCTCACGGCTGTGGCAAATAGGCCCCGTTCAGTATATGCCAGGCAGCTAGTGCCTGGCGCTGATTTTCAACTGAGCCTCAATATCTGAGGCGTCCCGGATGCAAACAAGTTTTAATAACATGTATGAGTTTTGATGTGCGTAAAAAGGACAAAAATATAATGATTTTACTAAAATAAATAAGTAATAAATAAACGTTATAGATACATAGATCATACATTTTACAGTATTAGATAAGTATAATTATAGACATCAATATCAATATATATGTAGGTATGTATAGTGAATGAAATAGATATTTGTAATTTATCATTATGTGTATAGATTTAGCCAAACTAAGAATAATGAGGCAATTCAGAAACCTGTTTCTAGGAAAATTACATGCAAAGCAATGACAAAGCCACAATGCTGCATGCAGCCGGTCGGGCCACATATAAAAGACCCCGCACACTAGGTCACCCTATCTTAAAAAAAAATAACAGAAAAATAACCAATAAATAAATTAAGATAATGAATTAAATTTAATAGAATTAGTTTATGATAATATTAATGAAAAGATGAATTGATAAATAGCTTATTTAAATAACGTAGCATCAAAGTAAAAATTGAATGAATGGTAAACCAATTTATTGACTACATCACATGACAGCTGTTACTGTAAGCTTTGAGAAGAAAATTATTTTTAGCCATATCCTTATTACTTCACAAATTATATTAGTCCAAGATCCCAGGGCCGCCAGACGTCACGTATTTTCTGACGAACCAAATGTGGATTATTGAGTAGTGCTACTATGTAATAAGAGCGATCCAAGGGGCCAATCATCCCCTAGACTTCCGCATATTCGCAATCTGGCTCACTCTCATGCGCGTTGATAATACCCTCACGCTCCTACCCACAGTGGCATTAAAATTGAATTAAGGGGGATGATTGGCTCCTATGATCGGTCTGTCATCTGTTACACCTATTTTGAAACCTTTTACTAGAATGGAACATCACCATGATTACCCCATGATCACCATGATCACATGATTACCTGATACCTGAAAATTGGCCCACTAGGCAAGATAGCTAGTAGGCATGCGTTCTTAGTACATACTAGCACTACTCAATAATCCACATTTGGTTCGTCAGAAAATACGTGACGTCTGGCGGCCCTGGGATCTTACTCTATATATAAATATTTCACAAAATGTTACCCTAATTAAATTTAAAAGCAAAAAGAAGCTAAAACGAGTGACAATTAGGGCGTCTCTTTTTCATTTGTACGTCTATTTTACAAGAGTAGATAGCTTGTGTAATAATTATAGCTTCTGTTTTTTATGATTCTTAATTGCGCTAAAGCAAGTGCTTTCATAGTTATTTCATATACATATGTATAATTGTATATGGCAACCCTATATAGCCTACTTGCACTTCGACTACAATGCACCCAATTTCGTGATATTGGAAACAATATTCGCGATGCAATAGAACGAAGATCCGGGTCACTGGAACAAGCTAAAACTGCTGGCTACAATAGCTTTAAACCCTCCTTCATAAGAAAAGTATTTTATAATATTGGATACAAGAATTTCGATTTCAAGGAGGCGGAAACGTCATTGTGTTTTATAATCAATTGGATTAATTTTAATTTGAAGGTAATTGAATTTGTGATTTTAATTGGATGTACAACGACTTGAAAGATCTTGTTGATCAGCGGGAGACTTTTAATTGTAAATTAGGATGTTGTTTTTTATGTCGTAATAGAAGTTTGGAAATAAGTCTACTTTTGAACGGATTTTATCGCGATATATTGATATATTTCAGATTGTTTACAGCGTCTTGACATTGGAAGTCTTGGTGTTTTAATTTCTAACAGCTACACTTTTTTCTTAATTATTTACAATGTCTGTTATTCGTGTAAGTTTATGTTATTTATATGGTTTTAATTTCTTTTCCAGGTAAGGCGAAACAAAATACATAATCATAATAAAGTAAGTCATATCATCATAGGCCCAACTATTGTCCCACTGCTGGGCACGAGTCTTGTCTTATTTTTGAGAGAGATTAGGACAGTCGCTAGGCCACGCTAGTGTGGGTTGACAGACTTCACACGCTATCGAGAAAATCTCTCAGACATAAAGATTTCCTTACGATGTTTTCCTTAATCGTTTGAGCATGTGATAAATACACATGTGCCGTCGAGAAGTTCTTGATTTCACAGTACACTCCACCCCACAAAGGTATCACAGCTCATTTAAAAAGTAAGTACTTAGAAATAAAAGAAAACTGCTTAGATCTTTCTAGACTTATCACTCAATTTTGCGGTAGTTGCCAGCTAATTCATTCGCTTGCAATATTGCATCTGATCAAATATGTATGACTTCTGTACCACTTCAGATGAGGAAGCGTGTTAGCAGAGTCCCAACTGACCTTACTGGGTCAAGTTATATTACATCTAGCACAACTAACTTGTGTAATAACATTTTGGGCGTTCAAAGAAAATATATTCTTTAAATTAAATATAATTTTTTTTAAATTAAATATATATTAGGCATTGAAATAAATAATCTGAGCTTTTATGGTAAATAACATCTCTTTGTATCTTTTAAAACTTCATGGTATTTCGCCTATTTACACCCTGCTTTTTTTTAAATTCCATTTCTAAAATAAATCTCTCCAAATTCCTCATCACCCTTTTGTAAGTACACATCACATTCCGCCGTAAAAAAATAAAAAATCTTCCAGCGAGCTCTCACCAAGATTTCACAGAAATGTAAACGTCATGGTCTTAAAAAAATATTTAAAGAATGCCTACAAATTACTCTTCCGAAATTTAACTAACTTCCCAGCGCCTCCTGATTCTCGCATTAGTACGTACCATAAAATATATTCGGCATATTTTAAAATTTCCGGGTTCCATACCAAAGTAATTTGCTTTGAAGGCATCGTGCCGAACAAAGGGACGACGCAATATTGTCCTAACGAATTCCCCACGATATTTAGGCCGTCTTCTTTTATTAGAGTACCGTGAACGCAAGGTGGAAACGGTATTGAAACTGTATTTCAGTTTTTATTAGTAATAATAATAATAATAATAATAATTTATTGATCATACAGAGGTAAAATATTACAATAATAACTTACAAAATAATTAGGAGGTAAATACAATGTTAGGTGCCTGTACTAGGATGAACCTGTGTCACAGGCGGCAAGTGCTTAACAGATTATTTATGAATTAATAAAATACTACGATTTTAATTACGATTAAAATATTGTAATAACTCAAACAGTAAGTAACATAAACTAAAAACACAAAAACGAATAAATTAAATTAATTAAATTCTAAGATTATTAGGGGAAGCAACTTATTTCATTTTATGACAGTCATTAGAAATTCAGTGTCATCATAGGACAAGGATTGTAAATGTTTATACACTACTGATTTAGTACTATAGTAATTAAGGGCATATATGGATAATATCTTATTTAGTCTATTGTACAGGAAAGGGGCTAAAAATGAATAAAACCTATTTGTGAAAACAAACCTCGACTCGGAAAGTGAAGTACATACAATATCTTTCCGCCTTTTGGAGTTAGTGAGGTTATCATTATACGACAGGGTGGCATGTTTTTTAAGCACAGTTTGCATTATGAAAAGTTGTCGGACTGTGAGAACATTGCAACTTTTATACAATAGGTCGGTGGGGAAAAGGAAAGGTCGGGAGGTGGCTACTTTTAAGATAGCACGTTGGGCTCGCTCAATGGTTAGCATTACTGTTTTTGGGGCACCACCCCAAGAAGTAATGCAGTATTTAATAATAGATACACAAAGTGCTTGATATATCTGCTTAATTAATTTGTAATCCGCAATATAACGAAGTTTTTTGAAAACAAAAATTAACTTACGTATTCTATTAGCTAGAGTTGCTATATGTTTTTTAAAGGATAGGTTGCTATCGATTATAATGCCTAGATATTTAACAAAACTAGTGTTGTTAATAATAGGACAATTGCAAGTGTCAACCAGGGGATCATGACAGTAATGTGCATATAATTGATTAATACTAGGCTCAGGCTGACGCATGCAGAAATTAATAAAAGTAGTTTTTTCAGTGTTCAGTGTTAGTAGATTGCGATTTAGCCAGTTAATAACGACATTAAAACCTCGTTGTGCATAATCGTGGACGTCCGAGCTCGAGTCAGCGGAAAAGATTAGAGCAGTGTCATCTGCATACGAAATAATTTTGCCGTAGTCTATAGTTAACTTACAGAGATCGTTTATATATACCAGGAATAGGGTAGGACCAAGTATACTTCCTTGAGGAATGCCAAAAGGTGGATTTTTCATATCTGCACTTGTAAAATTGCCTATTTTAACACACTGAGATCGATCACGTAGATAATCTTCGAAAAATTGAAGCTGTGTGCCTCTTATTCCTATTGCCTCTAACTTTTTTAGAAGTAAAGAAACAGACACTGTATCAAAAGCTTTGGCCAGGTCGAGGAAGATCCCTGTTACATGTTTACCTTTCCCCAGTTCCTCAGAGATATAGTCGGTCAAATGGTGAACCGCGTCTGCTGTTGACAAATTAGATCTAAAACCAAATTGGTAAGGGGAGAAAAGGGAATATTTTTCAAGATATGATACTAGTCTATTATTGACTATTTTTTCCAGAACTTTAGAGATTGAAGGCAATAGGGAAATAGGCCTATAGTTTGTGACGAGATCCTTTCTACCAGATTTATGAATGGGAATAACTACAGCCTTTTTCAGATATTTAGGAAAAATCCCCTCACGTAGGCAGATTTGGAATATGTAAGTTAAAGGAGGGACTAAGATATGTCGAAATCTTTTCAGGACTGTGTTGCTAATGTTATCCCACCCAGCCGCTCGGTTGTTTTTCAAACTTAGAATAGTTCTGTCTACTTCACTTTCGTCTAGATCTAGCATAACAAAGGAGTTTCCACTCTGGCCACTGGACAGATTGAGTGTCGAGCTACTGTTGCCCACTTGTATCTTTTCAGCTAGATTCTTCCCAATATTTACAAAAAATCTATTTGCATTGTCTGCAGAGGAGATAGGGTTAGAATGTGTGTGCAATAAGCTTGAGTCTGAGTTAGAATTCTGTGACGTGAAAGTGACGTTCTTAATCAGTTTCCAGAGCTGTTTACTGTTATTTCCCGCTAGATGAAGTTGTTGCTTGTCATATTCAATTTTTATTTTTTTCAATAGGTTATTACAGAAATTCCTGTACCTTCTGTAAGATAACTGTAGAATAAGATTATCAGGAAATTGCTTAGCTTTCTTATGTAAATTGTCTCTGTGCCGTATGCATCGAATAAGGCCCGGGGTTATCCAAGGTTTAATGTTAGTCATTTTCTTGCTCAGTTTAATAAGCGTTGTGTTTCGTAAAATAGCTTCACGCACTTGATTAATAACATATGACAAGGAAATGTTAGCGTCAGCAGTACAGTAAACTGGGTTAAAATCAATATTGCATAAATTGTGTTCAAGGCTACACATGTTAATTTTTGTTTTTAGTTGCGGGTGAGCAATGCGCTTAGTCAGCGACAAATCGAGGGTAAGTAGGACAGCGCAATGGTCTGTTATTGTCGAGTTAGTTACAAGTGTTAAACATGGAAGTCTGGTTTTAAGCATGACGTGATCCAAACTAGAGCCGCTTAGGTGTGTTGGTAAAGTGTGGGAAGGGAAAAGTCCATGGTATGCGCATATATTAAGGTAGTTCTGGGTCCCTGCATCGCTAATATCAGAGTTAATATTTATGTTTATGTCGCCAGTTAAAATAATATTTCTAAAAGAGGAAAGGGACTGTACTAAATTATTTAATTCACTGTTAAAAACGTTTAAGTGTCTGAAAGAAGGAGGTCTATAAATAGCAATAATTACGATGTCAGTGCCGATTTTGATTACAAGGCAATTACATTCTTGAACATCTGGTTCCTCGACTGTTAGGAGTAAAGATTTCTTTGAGTATATTACCACACCATCATTCTGGTTAAAAGATGACGAGCTGTAAAAACTATTATAACCCTGTAATTCAGGGATGCGGCCCGCACGGTTGGATAACCAGCATTCGGTAAGCACAATTATATCACACTCGATATTAAGCCTATGGAGAAAAATGTATAAACTATCTATATTCTTATAAATACTCCGGATGTTTTGGGTTAGTATAGTTAATGGGTTATTGTAATCAGAGAGATATTGTTTACAGCTTTCCGAGTCACACAGTTTAGATTCATATACAGAAGTATTATCTAGATCGTTCATTAGAACGTCGGCCATTTAAAGAAAAGTATATACGCTAGTAACTGCTAAGACAAGTAAGGGGAGAACGGCGCTCTAGGCGCCCCCATAATCTATTGAATTAATGTACCTTTTTTCGGCTATTGTTTTCGCCGGGCAGTCAGCAGATCCTGTAGCATGATTGCAAGGCTTCTTGAAGAACAAGCAGGTAGCGCATTTAGGATCTTCCGCTTTTATTATATTATTATTTATTAGTGATTTGTTGTATTATCAAATTTATTTTGAATTTCGTCGATAGTTTTAAAAGTTAAAGTTTGTATGATATATTGAAGTCTAGGATTAATTGATCAAAAGTTAGTTTAAAGTTGGAAGAAGTTTTCCTTCTTTAGGGAAAACATTGGCAGCAACTAAGATAAATATTATAATAACTAAAATAAGATATTATAACAGAACCGAGTAATTTCTCACTGCACTGGCTAGTAGACTACGTTTGATAATTTGAAAATTTTGATATGTACACTCATAAATTCCCCCTAATATCTGCCTAATATTTATCATATTCTTGCTAAAATTAATATGCTTAATTAATTACAGGCAATAATTAAAACTCACCTAATATAATTACCAAAACAGCATCCGCGTTTTATATAGGCTATTTTAATTAATCCAGTACCCCATATTATTGGGGTAATAAAAATAATAATTTGTCATCGCCCGCCCAACCTCCCGCCCTACGATCTACTTACTTTGCAAGGGTTCTCTTGACGACGAAGGGGAATTTTTTTTTCAAGAATCCTACTCAAGTTTTGTCTGTTAAATTAGTCGTCTTTCGTAATTTGAACGAGCCAGAGAAATTCCAGAAATTATTTGTGTTTAGATTCCAAATGATTTTACTTACAACTGTTTTACTAAATATATTTTATATTTTGTTTGTATGTTATCACTTAATACAATGAAGTATTCTATTATTGAAACAAAATTTAACCTTACCAAATTCTTTTGTAACCTTCAAAACACGCTCATAATTTTCCAACAGCGCTTAAAGTAATAAAAAAAAAGACTAGTAGCCCGAAGCCTAACTTCATAATCGAACTTAGGACCACCGAAACAGAGACCAAGACCAATTAGAGACTCATCAATATGATATGTGAAGTCTGTCGTTATCAATATAACATCAACGAACGAATAAACGATCGTCAACAAATACGGTATAACCGACTCGAGCTAGATGTAAGCGTTATTAAAATTCAGCTTATAATACAGTGCGACGAGCCCGTTATGCAAACTGTCTGATACAGCGTCTAGACGCGGCTAACAATGTAGACTAGACCGGAGTTACTCAACGCGGTACGTGTCAACCTTTATAATGGTTTTGTATATGTTTACATTTAGGTAACGCCACTTTTGGCCTCTAATCGGTTTGTGATCTAGTTCGTGTTAGTGAAGAACCTGTCTCGCAGGAGATTATGACTGGTGGAAGGATTGTGAGCCATGTGGTAGATATAAATATATCTAGACATTGTGATACAGCGCCATCTAGTTTCGTGGTAAGCTACGAGGCTTGTGTTACCGATAATATAATAGATGGTTGATAATTTAAGATATTTTTTTGTAAATAACACGTAAATATATATTTTTCCTTTCCATCCTAATCGCTGTTCAAAATTAAATCGTGTGTCTATAATAATAAAGCGCAAGTCACGTTCGTGCTAAGTTGCTAAGTAAGGAATTTTTAATATTTTCACCCGATCTGATTTACCGACACCGGCTGTTTCTGTTCCGTTCCTTGCCTTAAGGTTCGAATGCGAGCCACGAATCGTTACTTTTTATATGACTCTTTGTCATGAAAATGCTCTAAATACTTTATTTCCAGGCGAGTCACGAGGAATAAAACATACCATCACGATCCCCGAAGGGTTAGACAGAGGTGCACTAATGTACACCAGCATTGTTCGGTATGTTTTAAGTCCTATACAATAGGGAGCCGTCAACTGGACACAAATCCAAACACCGCTGCTACTCAGGATTTCATAGAAGAACCTAATAACTCTGCTCGACCTAGGGATCGAACCCAAGACGTCTTGCTCAGCAGTCACACGACCACTAAACCAAGGAGGCAGTTATATGGGGATAAAAGGGGTTGTTGAAATAGAGCCTTGTTAATTTTCCAGAATAGCTCATGCAGTCTGAGAGGCGCATGTTGATTAGGGTTGCCTAAAGAGCTTTGCCGCTTTCCATTACACGTATACCACGAGACCAACGATCATTCTGGAAACTCTAGCTATACCTACGAGTATTCTGCCTACTTATGGTTATAGCTCTAGTAATAGGATCAGTTTATATTAGGTTTTCTTTCAAAATGTTGTTGTTCCTCTTTAGGTTTCTTTTTAAATAATCATTTATTTATTTTGACTGAAAATAACGGACTTCCGTAAACAGTTAAACTATAATTTTCTCCCGTTCAAGGTTTAATAAACAAAAACTGTGAAGTACGTGTGACCTTCCCAAATTAAACTTCAACTAATGTTTCACTTCACCATTTTATAGGGAAAAAAATCTCTAACTTTTTAACATTAATAATTTATATACAACCGTTCATCGCTTATTTTACAAAAATCCATCCTCAGTGAAATTAGCGGCCTATACTCTTTTAACCGGAACAGCTTAAGCTCTGCTTTAAAATGTCACTCTGCCAGCCAGAACCAGTAATTATACATGTGTAAATTACCGATATTCCGATTTTTTTATCGGAATATCGGTAATTTATACATGAAAAAAATTGCAAGAACAAAACTCCAATCTTCAATCATGGCCCCCATAAAAACAAGCTCGAGGAAAACCAAACCTCGGTTTAAAGACATTTATTAACTCAAAAAAGAACATATAACAGTTCACTTATATTGAGCATAGTTATTTCTACAATATGATTTTATATATATACAAGTCTGAGCGAGCATGTAATAGAATGTTTAAATATAATTTTAACTTATTAACTACATGTATTATAATATACTATTATATATTTTATTTAATGGCAATGTTCGTTCTTACGTATTCTTCTAATCGCTTTTTGAAAATGGGAAGACTTTCGCTTTTTTCAACATTGTCTGGTAATCTATTATACATTTGTGCACCTTCGTATAGTATGTTTGATTTACCATAGTTGGTTCTGGGCTTATTAAGTTGGAGTTTGTTTCGTTGTCTTGTGTTGTATGGGTGTGTTTTTTTGTTAAGTTCTAGTTGTGTGTGTATTTCTTGTGTGATGATTTTTCTTACTAATAAGCATGTATTCAGTGTGTATAGTTGATGTATACTTAGTATTTTTGTGTCTTGATATAATTTCCAGGTAGGTGTTAAAAAGTCATAATGATAGAGTATTTTAATTATTTTATTTTGAACAATCTGTAGGGCTTGTAGATTTGTTGGTGCTGCACAGCCCCATATTTCAACTAGGTATTCGATGTGGGGTTTGACAAGTGAATTATATATCACGGTACGTATCTTAGGTGGGATGCAGTTCGATATTCGGTGTAAAGCTCCTATAAGGGGTGATATTTTAGATTGTATGTAATCAATATGATTTTTCCAGGTTAGTCGAGTATCTAATATCAGTCCTAAGTATCTTTCATGGTTTGAGTGCTTTATTTCTTCATTCAATATTTTTAAGTGGATCGGTTCATTGATTTTTTTGTTTTTTGCTGCTAGTATCATGTACGAGGTTTTTTTGGTATTGATAGTTAGAAGATTGGATAGAAACCATTCATTTAAGGTATGTAAGTCTTTCTGTGCTGCATTAATAATATCTTTTAAGTGGTGTCCAAAATAAAATATACAAGTGTCATCTGCATACAGAGATAGATTTCCGGTCACTTTTACAGTGTTTATGTTGTTAATATAAACAAGAAACAATAAAGGGCCTAATACTGAACCTTGTGGAATTCCATAAGTTAATTTTGCTGGATTACTTTCATTGTTTTCTATTTTGACAATTTGCAATCGATTTTTTAAATAACATTCTATAATTTTATACGCTGTGCCAGCAAGACCTACGTTTTTTAGTTTGTGAAGTAGTAGGGAATGACTAATAGTGTCAAAAGCGTTCTTAAGGTCTATAAATACACCTAAGGCAATTTGTCTTTTGTCTATTGCACTTTTTATGTTAGTGGTGAGGTCTATGGTTGCGGACAGGGTATTGGATCGTGGACGAAAACCGTATTGTTGTTTGAAAAAGAAGTTTATACTATTTAGGTAAGTGTTAAGCCGGCAGTATATAACTTTTTCAAAAATTTTAGATAAGAGTGGTAGCACTGATATCGGTCGGTAATTGCTAGGGTCTGTCTTAGATCCGCCTTTATAAATAGGTGTGACTTTCGCTATTTTTAGACTGTCTGGAAAAACACCCTGAGTTAAGCAAGCATTTATGCCAGTAGTTAGATTGTCTATAATTAATTCTTTTATGCATTTTAGATCTTTAACTGTAATCCCATCCACTCCACAGCTTGTATTTGTATCTAAGTCATTTATGATACTCTCAATTTCTTTGACTGTAGTTGGTTCAAATGCGTGCAGTTCCGTGTCGTGTTGTTGTGTTTGTAGGTGTATTAGGTTATGGTGATATTTTTGTGGTATGTTATTTGCGAGGGTTGATCCTATTGTAGAGAAAAATGTATTGAATTGCTCACATATTTGTTGCCTGTCTGAGATAATACCAGACTCAGTTAATAATTTTGATGGTGCAGTACTATTTATTATTTTGTTATTTGCTAGAGAATTAATTAGGTTCCACATCTTTTTTGGTTGTTTTTCAGTCTTTCTGAAAGCGTTATAATAGTATTTCTTCTTACTATTTCTAATGTTTTTTTTTGCTACGTTTCTTTTGCTTTTAAAGTCTTCTTCCAATTCTTTGTTTTCTAAATCAGTCTTGTGTGCATAGCACGCGATGTTGCGATTGTGCAAATCATTTAATACTTCTTTAGTGATCCAATCCTCTCGTGGTTTATTTAATATCTTAGTTTTTTTTATTTTATTCATTTGAATGTAGCTGACTATGAATTCCTCCAATGCATGATAACCAATTTTATTATTTACTGAAAGTGTAGATTCTTTAACTGATTTATAGAGGGCGTGGTAGTCCGTGGCTAAGTATTCACGTTTTTGTTTCATTTCATATTTAGGCTTCATCAGTTCTAAATATATTTGTTTATGGTCCGATAAAGGGGTGTCAAGTATTGCAAAGTGGTAGTTATTATCTTGTAGGTTAGTTGATACATGGTCTATTATTGTCTTGGTGGTTTTGCTGTCTCTTGTACTATAGCTATTATTTAGTTTATTTAGTATCTGATAACCTGTCTCCAAGAGTAAATTCGTATATTTTCTTGTGTTGCAGTCGTTGTTGAGCAGGTTAATATTATAATCACCAAACACAATGGTTCTACGCCTTCCTCCCAAGAACGTACAATATGTTTCCAAAAAGTCATTAAAATGTGTACTAGGTGGTTTGTAGACTAAGCCTATATTTAAAGAATATTTTTCCAAATATATCCAGAGAAATTCATTGTAATTTTTTATTTTACTTTCTTTAATATCATATTTTAAAGTCTTGTGTATGTACATTGAAACTCCGCCTCCAATACGACCTTTTCTGTATCTATATACATGTGCGTAATCAGGTATTTGTAGCATGTCGGCTTCCATGTCCGATTTAATCCATGTTTCAGTTAGAAGTATTATGTGAATAACTGTCTGAAGAGATTTCAATATGCATTTCAACTCATCTAGTTTGTTTTGTTTCACTATACTTCGTATATTAGTGTATAAAAATTTGAGCGACGATTTATTTGCAATATGCAAGTTTTCATAACAGTTTAAGTTTTGATAGGTAATATTCGAGTTGTTTTCAAGTTGTTCTTTTATAGCATTATCACACTTTTCATCAGCTAAAAGTCGTTTTTTGAACTAGTTTTAACTATTTTGGGTACACCACTTTTATATTTAATAGATAAATCCGGTTCGCCGCTTTGTTGGCGGTGTAATAATTCTGCGCGTAATTTTTTAAAGTATTGTTGTTGAAGCGGTGTTTGATCTGAGTAGATAAGTACGTTGCCGAGCACCTCCTTTGTTTTATTACGCAATATGTACATCGCGGTATCTTGTGTCGCAAAGCATACTTTAATTGGCCGATTTTTGTCGGGGTTGTATTTCCCAAGCCTTGATGTTTTTACCGGATTCGGACATTCCGGGAATATGGTTTTAATAATTTTTAATACTTCGTATTTATCATGCTCAGATCTTTCATTTCTGTTTGTGCTTTTTATTTCGGGTAGTCCGGCAACAATTGAAAGGTATCTATCAATATTACATCTAGCGTATATAAAGTGAATTGAGAATACGGATTCATATTGAATACATACATATTTTTATTCTTCTCAGCTTTTGCGTCGCGGGTAGCGTGTTTAATAGGTACCCGCTTGGAGCAAATATTTGAAAGACCTAGGTATACCTAGGTCTTTTGGTAATTACTCCAGGTCTAGGTGTATGTGGAACATTGTGTTTGTAATGTATCTACGGTACAGGAAACAATCTTGGTAGGCGGCAAATGTTTTTATAAAATGACGCTTAGTGTGATATTCTATATCTAAGTCTATTCTATGAGAATCGGGTACCACACGCCCGGTTCCATATCGCTAGCTAAACTGTATCTGTGTGCCCAAATCTGACTAAGTTACAAAGGATATAAAAGGTTCCATGCACCCCTTTGATGCTAACATCAAAGCCCTCGACGCGGTCGATTTCGCACAGAGAAACTTCTCGAAAAGTGTTTTCGGTCGTTCAGTTATGTTAGTGGAATTATGAGTGGAAATCGTATGTCAAGGGAATTTTGTGGGCTATTAATTTATGACGTGGTGATATGAGGTAGTGTTAGATTGATAGATATAGCACATTGAGAAAGAATGTTGGCAAAAGCTTCAAAGCTTTGAACATTCTCGTAGGGTGGCTAGCTTGTCGGTCTTTTATCGGATATATTTCGGACAGTGTGCATCAGAACTGCACAATCTAATGTTATAAGTGACACCGCTACACGGTGAAAATCGTCGAAACCAACCCCAAACCCGCACCAAAGATTTTAGTTCGTGGTTCATTATCCATACAGCGTGAGGTAACGGGTTCAGCTGCCTGAGTCTGTATTTCCTGATGTGTAAACTTTGGGGTTCGTTAAGTCACGAGTGAATAGGTATCTACCGTGCTTCATCTTAGACCACACCCAGCCTTACCATCAGGTGAAACTGTGGTCCAACGCTAACCTATCTAATGTAATAAACTTTGTCCTAGCTATATGATGATATATATTATTAGAGTAAAACTAAATTCTGTAATTTAAAATTGCGTACTTAAATGATTATAAGAACCATTTCGGAATTACAATTCCAAGCTTTCTGAACCTACGTCCTTAGGGAGGTGGATTTCATCCTCAGTTGAAACAATGGAATTGAATTTTCTGATTGAATTAAATTTCTTGGTTAACTCCAAATTATGTAACATCAAATAAATTACAATGATACCTAAGAAAATGACGAACTTTATTCGTCCATTGCCGTACAACGTACGCTTCCCCTAGTGAGGCGTACATCCAGAAGTGGAATTTATAATGTAGGCTTAATATAATATTATAAATACGAATGTATGTCTGTCTGTGTGACAGCGAAAGTGATACAATTTTTATCCCGGAAATCATCCCCTAAAGGGGCGAAAAGGGGAGTAGAATTTTATAATCAATCATTTAAAGACTATAAAACTATACGATTTAACTTTTTGTAAGAAACAAATAAATTGATTAGATAAAAATTTAAAATACCCAAATTACAACACCGACCCAGACGATGTCGCGGTCATAAACTATCTTAGTATAAAAAATATTTTATCAAACAAAACAATCCGTAAAACAAATCCGAATCTCTGTCAAGCTAAACTCAGTGTACTTGGATCTAACAACCGATGTCGTATGTAAACAGTAAACTGGAAGATGTTTACAATGTGCCCGCATTTAATCGCTTCCTGCAAACTGTCCCCGACCCCACTGGCCTGTGTACTCGCCCGTGTACTCGCCTTGTGTACTGACAGTTGGATGACAGAGCGAGTGTACCGTGTGCCACGGGTAATAATAGGTAGACAGACGTGCCATTAAATAATGTTGTCGACATTTATCTAGCCAAAACTAAGGGTTGAGGTGAGATAATGCGACGACTAAATTATGTCGCGACTTGCATATTAGTCCCCCCAAGTATGATTTGTATGGTATTTTGTTTAGTAGTTGTTAACTGCATATCTACATATAGTTCTTAATAGCCCAGCTGCTGTTTGTAACAGGTTTATTCCATAACAAAAATTAGAGGTTTTCGAAAAAAAATATTTAGTAGGAGGAACCCTAGTATAACCGAGACAGACCGCTAGGGTAGTATGGTAGGTATATGGGTGAAACAATATTTCACATTAATATACCTGATATTAATATTATTAGATAATATTGCTACATTAGGTCACATTCGTATAATTACAAGATTTTTAAATTATTATTTTTTCTTTGACCTCGGACGGATGTTTTTTACTGCATTTACAATTAAATTTAAAATGCAATTCAAATTCCGTGCTCATGGTATCCTTATTTAAATTTAAACTATTCACGAAACAATAATTACGACTTGTTCACACCCCCGAAGTATTTACGAAACCACTGAACATTTACACACGACACGCTCTCAATGTCCATAAAAGGACCAAACGGTTTAAATTGGTGAATTCGGATATCAGGACCAAATAGTTGGAATTAGTAAATTCGAGCTCACACTACAACATTGAGGCGATCCTCGTAACCAAATCGTAGCGAATCCACGATCGCTACGTGAATTTCGTAGCAGGCTCGTAGTATTGTCTACAAACTTCTGTTTCAAATTGTAAGTCTAATTTCAACAGTCCGTTCTTTTTGTACTAGATCCAAAAAAATATTGGAAAATTAACTGAAGTTCTATAATAAAATTAGAATAAAAGCCTTAATGTAATTTTGAATGGCAGGTGACAGCTCTGCGTAATACCCGACACCGGCGTATCGCCCTAGATACAGAAAGTAACTTAATAAACTCCCTGAATATTCTATCAATTTCCCGTTTCCATTCAATTTTACTTTCTCTTTCACAAATATTTTATTACGAATACTTTTTTTGTGTTCTGAATAAAAAAAAACAATGAAGGAGAGTTCTGTTCTGAGTGGTGGGCAGAACAATGCGAGCGGATGCGTTGTTCGGGCCTAAAGATTGTTTTCTTCCAGGCTATTGTGTACGCCGATCGCGAGATTGGATGGGAATGAGCCCCGCGGCTGTGTTACAAATACTTTTCAAATTTAATGGTGCATTTTTATTTATATCGTGCGAGATATTCATGAATGAGGTTTTTATTAATAACAAAAGCTATTTTTTATTACGGCTTATAATTTGATTAGAGAATTGTCACTGGTAGTGTGAACTTAATTCCTTTTACCCAAACGAAGTCTTTTTATCGATATAGTTTGATATAGCTGAATGTATGCATTATGTATATATGTTTCACGTCCCCATATTATTGTTATTGTATCCACAATAAAATCGCAAGTCAATCAGGATACTGTACTTTATTAAACACTGACACTTCTTGGAACCGTGTAACTAGAATCTTAACGTTTTATAAATGCTCGAAACAAGTTAGAAATAAAACTTATTGATTTGATTGCTTTTTTTTAATTAAAATGAGCAAATGGTCGAGAATGTACTTTGTTGTTTGTGTTTGGTTTGTGTGTTTGCTTGGAACTTGAAGATAAAATGTTTAACATTTTAAACATTTTATTCTCAAGTCCCAACCCTGTTTATCAATAAAATATCTAACACTGATAAGTAGAATGCACTTTTAAATTGAAGCTGCTGTAATACCTCAACATGTATATCACGGTATGTTTTCCATTTTAAAACATCATAAGCGCGCTGTTGTTAAAGTTCTGGAAGGCCCGTCTCCAGAGAACTCCGGAAAATATTTATTTAACGCGAATTCTCCAAGTTACGACGCTTTTTTGGCGGCCATTTTTCTTTGTTAACGAAATTGAATTCTCATTGAATGCTTGAAGGTTATTCCTTGTATTATTTGGTTATATTATTCGGCACCCTTTTTATTCGAAACCAGTCTTTTAGTTTTCGTGTATTTTTTTATTGTATAAATCAAGATTTGTGTGTTAGTGACTGGGTTTTTTTATTTACGTTAAAATATTTTTTTTATGCTGATAGATTTTGTTAAACTAAATTATTGTCTCTGTTTATCTACATATGTTATTATATTTATTTAATAGAATATGTGAGATAGGTTTTGCAAATAAGATTTGTTTGCAGGGCAAATAAATAGTCATAAATCAACATTCGTGGAAGCCAACCCGGACTGTGATATCTTTGATGATAAATTCGCCAATTTTATGTGTCAGTGTTTACAATTTTGTGAAAATCATTTTATTTAATTAGTTTATGTTTTTCCTTTTTTTTTCCTTATATTTACATTTGTAATTTATCTTTGATTTATGTAATTGGTTTATTTAAGCCGTGTAAATCAAATAAATAAATAAACATTAAACCTAATAAAACGAAGTTATTTAAAAAAATGTTGGTGACCATGTTATTTGATCAGTCATCAACGATGAGGAGGTTTGCCCGTTACAATTGATTGTAAAAGGATCCGAAAGGTCGAGATTACACCATATCAATATACCGCGATAAAATCATTAAATTATACTTTTATTTTTCAAAGTCATCACTTTAATATTTAATATCACTTTTTCAAACACAAATTCAAACCTAGGCACAACACGAAAAAGTCCATCAAAAAACTGATTCAAACAATTTCCTATTTTAGTTAATTGCGAAGCATAAAATTTCTTCAAAAAGAAACACTTAGAAGAAAGAATATTTAAGTACAGACCCTCGTTGTTTACACACAGCAGTATTTGTCCGACCACCTGATGTCCGCTTAAGAAAAGCGTGGAATAATAATGAGAAACAAATAGGGTTTGGGGAATACCCGGGGAGAAGAGGGAGGGGTCTTATGTGCGTTTGAAGGGGATTGAGAAATGTTTGCAACCCCTGCTTCGCTGCCGTCGATCATAGTTGGTGTTGTTTGTACTGTTAGCAAAATAGGAGGGCGAACGAAACGAAAGCATCAAAATAAACAATATTTTTATGACATAAATTGATAATATGGCGTTATTGTACATCGTAAGTAATAGGTGATCTAATAGCTAAATAACGATATCTACCGGACAGTGGTAGCCTAGTAGTGAGTAGAAGAGTGAGGTGTCATAGGTATCAAGTTCGAACCAAAGGCATGCACCACTGACTGGGCAATAGCCTGATGCCTCTCAAATGAGAGGAGACCCGTACAGTGGGACGTTAATAGGTTGATGATGATGATATCTACCAGACATCGTTTGGATGTACAAGAAATAACTGAAATTAAACGGGTGTGAGAAATTAAATTAAATTAATACACAAATACAAAACAATACCATATAAAATACATAATAATTAATTAATATTTATATTAGACTGCGTATATAATTATGAATAGAATATTTACATATATTTAACACAGCGTAATAATAACAATAAATATAGGCAATGCATTCCACAGACAGACAGTATAGACAGTAAAGGATTGCTATAGTATTTTGTATTTTGTGGAATACATTGCCATTTTAACCCTGACCAGCATAGCTGATGATCTAAATAATTCGCAATCTCTGTTAAAACGCAGATGTAAATAAGCATTATTTCGATAAGTCATATCACTACAGTCGTAGCTACTTATAGTATATATTTATTATTACAATTATATATTTATAATAAATAAAATTATAATAAAAATATAACAATATACATATATTATTATTATTATAATTTTATTTCTTCATTATACGAAACGTGATTGAATAGTTGTTTAATTTGCAATAACATTTATGCTAAATTGTTTCATTAGCATTCAAATCTCGGGAGCTCAAATAAAAATCTAGCTATAGATATAATTTCAAAATGAAAGCTAAGAAAGCTTTAACTTAAAAGCGTCAATGTCACCCACCCTCCTAAAAGCAGACAGTGGTATTTTCTTAAAATGTAGACGAGAAATGTTAAGATTTCAAAGGCCAGTAGAAATGTAAAATTCACAATAAAACAGTCGTCTCTCGAGGCAGATGGAGATCCATGAAAGCCTACAGACTCTAATATTTAAATACTTTGATAAGATTTTATTTTACATAAAGTTTCAACAATAATAAAGATGCTAATAATGTGAAACTCATTAGTAATGTTGGTTCATAATCAACATATTTACCATCCCACTGCTAAACATGGGTCTCCATGTTAGCATGATGATAGCATCATTGCCAAAAAAAATCAGTTGCTATGAAATAAACTACAATCCATCCCATAGCAATATATAAATAAATAACATGAATAGGTATGGTTGCCGTTGCCCATTCAACCGCAAACTATTCGCAGCCAGGTTCAAACAGGTTATAAGTACCTACTTTGTAGCATTGTTGCAACCATACATATTCATGTTAATTACATATATTGCTATGGGATAGATTGTAGTTTATTTTCATAGCAAGTGTCTTTTTTGGCAAATAAAATACTCGCCGGCAAATTTTGATTGGCTGCTTAGCAAAAATAAATTCCCCCAGTCTGATTTTGTCTTCATACGCTATAAACGTACTGATTCTGCAGCCGGATCTTAAACTATAAATGTAGGTATTTTAACCGTACTTACAATTCAATTGCATTGTCAGAACATAAAAATTTAAAAGGCACATCTTTATAATAATGTTTTATATAAATGTAGCTAATTATTATAAAATCTATATTTATTAGGTCTTAACAAATCTACGTCAAACATTCTTAGAGACAAACAAACACTTGGCGATCCATTGAGTTCACATTTTATCATCGCGATATATAATAAGAAAAAAAAACACGAACGCAATATAAGTGAGCGAAGGGACGACCCAACTCCCATAGCCATAGAGACTCTTTTTGAAATGCAAATCGGACCCCAAAAGGCCTTGGGATTTCTCTTTGATGTGTTAATTTTATATTCACAAGGCCGGAATCTGTTATCAGTTTTACATCAATTATGTAGAATCCCAGTTTCATAACAAAACTAGTCTGCATTATTTATACTTTGATTTCTATTTTAAAACTTGTACATTGACAACTATATCAACTCACAGCTGTGAATATCCTAGTCCTATCTACTTCGATATCATGACCAATGAATTTTTAAATTTTATTACTAAGACCAATATTATTAAGACCAATGAATTCGTAGTTAACTGAGAAACGGTGAAGAAAAATATCGTGATGAAACCTTGCATGCCTGAGAGATTATCTCAATGGCGTGTGATGTTTGTCAGCCCATATCAGGCCAGCGTGGTGGAATTAAAGTCTAAATAAGAGGAGACCCGGGCCCAGCAATAGGGTAAATGGGTTGATGATGATGAATTTCCTGCACATCTCACCTCACTTGACAAGCCTGAACGATTTCAATTCTCATTTTATCTGATAACACCTGTTACATGTATCTTTTTATGGGATAGGTTTGCGTATGGCCCCAATCTCACTCGATAGTAAGTGATGATTTAGTCTTAAGATGTAGCACGCCCCCAAATTGTACACGTCAGGAAATACAGAATCGGCAGCTGATTCCATCCCATTCCATAAATCCGTTATCCAAAAGCATCTTCAGTTGTGCAAATTGTATGTTTTCTGCCTTATGAAATCAGAATAAAGCTCATAAAATAATCTCTGTTTATTGAAACTTATTTTATTCAACTCAAAATGTTTCGACGACAAGCCAAAACAGAAATAAACACACTCCATCAAATACTGTGGATGGACAGAATCTGATAAATTAGATACAGCATTAAGGAGTATATCTTTAACATAAATAAATACAAACTTGGTAAGATAGTGAGTAGCCGCCGTTCTTTGTGGAGGACCCCTGATATAGATAAGGCTTTGGCCACGCGAGCTCGATAAGATCAGGGAAGGAAGCCCAAGTAATAGTGGATTTATTTTCCTATTCCGTTACTGTGTTAACAACGGACTAAAGGGTCTTATGTTTCATATGAAAGCATCTTTACGTGTCATTTACAAGGATCTCGTAAAAAAATATCATGTGAAACGTTTACCTCGTACGTGTGTAATGCTGAAGATGGGAAGCAGAGCTGTACTGGTGTAGAGTTGACAAATGCTTTCAACAAAATTTTAAAATCGAGATTTATCGTGATTTGCATGTGTTTTATATTCCACACACACCACAACAATTTATTGGTATAAATCAACTGTTAGGCTTGTATCTGATAAAATAATATGACTTTTTTATGGCACACCAGTTTGCCAAACAAAATATGTTTCAAAACATCGCTTCTGAAACGAACGCGGCCACTTAACTACGCACTTATAAAACTAGACCGAAAATAAAATTACAAATAAAAAACGTAGTTTCTCACATTCCAATTAACAAACGGTATGCTTATTAGCACTCGACCTCGTTACTTTAAAAACGCATGCATGTGTTTGAAGTAATAAAATTGCTATGTAAAATATCTAGGAAAGTTTGTTGGCGCCCAACGTAGGGCTCCGCTACCAATTGCAAATGTAGCCTCGCATCACTGCTTTTACGGCTTTGAGAATTCACAACATTCAAAAGTTGAGTTTCAAAACAATCTTCGTTTAATTCACGAGCTTTGAGGCACATTTTATGGCCGAAGCCAGTTATTCGTGGATGCACTTTTGGAGTATGGTGACACTGGTTCCGGCGTAACGATGCAGTAATAATGGCGAAAACAGATTTATACATTACTCATGTAGACTGTTATGTCAGAATTTTAATTTTGAAATGTATCCAACGTTTCATATTAAAAATAGTAACCGTAGCTCGTAGGTACATAGTACGTATGTAGAATAAATATTATTATTCGTATTCGTTACAATGTATGATTAAAATTTAATTTTCTTTAGGGTTTGATGAATGAGAAAAGAATCAAAGAGTAGCAAAGTTTAATTTATATTTTATAAAATATAAAGTAAACTTTATTTGAGAGCAGAAACGGGAACCAATGTCACGAAAGGCCACAAAATATTATTCGGAATATTTTGGTCCTTCGAGACGCGCTTAAATTTTGAAACTGGAATGAATAAATGTATACTTATGAAGACTACTGCGTAAATAAAGATCGTTATTTTGATATCAAGAAATAATAAATGGTTGGATATATAATATGCATTTCTAGAAATATTTAATTTAGCTTTAGTCTTTTTTTGGTCCTATAATGTTCGAAAATTCGCTCTATAGTCTCTGCTACCACTCGTTTCGTAACAACTCAGGTAATAAATACCAGAATCAATTCAGACAACCATACATAGTTTCTTTCAAAATCCAGACATTTTAGTATACATAATTAAATAGAATCCAACAATGAAGGTCTGAAATGGTATTTTATGGAAAGAGCCCTAATAATAATAATCTTCTTATACATCGAAACGTCTAGCAAGTCAACGTTTCATCAATTTAATTCATTAGGACCAGGTAAACTTATGTTTGTAGCTATGATACACACATGTACGTACTATGTATGTTAGTTCAAATATCTTCGGTTAAGTTAGTCATTCCGGCTGCGGACTATACCTCAGAGATTCTTGATTAATCTGGAGAGGTTGCTGTTAGTTGATACAACTTAAATATTTACATACAGACTGTGTTTTGATCGAGTTAGTCAACAGTCTTTGCCTAATTTAATTGATATATTTCTCATACTGCTAATGAAATGGAGTAGAGTTATCAGTCCCAGGGAAATATGGTGGCTTGATTATAAACCTAGCAAGAATTATCTCCATATTTCACTGAAAAATCGAAATACTCTTAATATTAAAGTTCTGTATTCTAGACTTGTAAATATTAAACTGAATGACGTGAGTTTGATTAAAAAAGTTTAACAAAAGGAAAGATTCCTAGCGTAGTATAAAAATTAGCGTATACGATTTTCTTATACATCTTACATTACAATTTACTGAAATCATACGTATGTATGTTTGTGTGTTTATTTCACCACTACTAATATTATAAAACATGAGCCTAGTTATCAATAAACAGATATCTAGTTTAGTTTTAGAAAACGCTGAGTACGTGACTAACTACCATTCTATATATACTGCTTTCTCTCTCTTACTAAATCCTAGCCCCACTTTAAAACCACAGCAGACGAATCTCCACATAAATTATAACCCGCTTGTACAATAACCATCTTCAAAGTGTACTGGAGCAGGTATGTAATAGATACGGAACCTCGTGGATTTCCACGGGATTATTCTCCAAATTCACTGTACCCTATTAATACCCCTATTTGTAGGGGTTTTACGATATGAAGCGCTTCTAGACTAGGCATTGAAGGAAATAGTGAACAAAAGGAAGGGATTCCTGAATAACCTTTTGAATCTAATACATGTCTATACATTATATGTACGAGACTTCTTGTGATATATATGACTGAAATATATTTTAAATAATAAAACGGTTTCAATCCAGTAGATTAATCAGTAAGGTCTGTCCCAATTTCCTTAATGATTATCTACATAATGTGGGTCGTTAGTTACTAGACGTAGCAGGAATACACAACTTTGAAATACCAACATTTGAAATTATGCGTGACGTAATAAACACTGCTAGTGATGTATAATAAGCTAGCTTGGCTGGATTACTGGATAGATTACTTTCACCTTTATTATTACATTAGGTGCAACCCACTTCTATCTCAATTTTTTAGTTATATTTGAAGGCTAATTATACTACGACTGGATTTCATATTTCTGGTTAAAATTGAATGTCCATTATAGATTCTATTATATCTGAATCCATGTATGAAAGTACACAACCAAGGGACAGAGTGAGTTCGTTCTATGAATCAGTAATTATGACATCAAAACAATCAAGACTACAGTCTGTCCGTTACCATGGGTGCTGTAAAGGATCCGAACCGACGGGATAAAATAATATTAAAATACCGCGATAAATCCGTTAAAAAAAATCCCCTACACATTTTGTTGTGGCAGGCATCTTGGACTGATGTTCATCAAACATAGCTTAGAACACTCGCAACTTTTTTACCCTAATTCAACATCGGTTCATCCGTTCGGGAGCTGCGATGGCACAGACAGACACACACACAGACACGTCAAACTTAAAACACCCCATCGTTTTACGTGGGGGTTAAAAAAGTAGTTTAATTTTAAAATTGAATCTAACTGTCCTAATTGGTTTTTTTCTGGTTATAACTCTGAAAATTTAATGCATTCATTCAGCGTGGTAGCTCGACCATCACTGTCCTCAGGGTATTGATTGACATTCAGAGCGCTGTTTCAATTTGCCACTGAAAATAGAAACATTGTATGTGCATTTGTGAATAATTTTGAATGGCATTGCACTACGTCATAATATACCTTATCGTTTGTGTGGTCCAAAGCGCGTTTCCTAAGCGTAAAATTTGAGTATTTTTGTTAATATTACTCGACGAAGTAATCGGTTATTTCTATAAAAGAAACAGTAGCAATTGGAATACCTCGTTAATGGCAAAAGGACCCAACATGGGACCTTTAAGTCCGTACCGATAACCTTGACATATCTTACTTACGTCACTAAGCTATCAATAGATTATGAGGACAGAATTTCAGGTAACTCATATTAGTGGCACTTAAAATTACTTGAAAGTTAAGTAGGTACTTCAGAGGCGTTTATTCGAAAGTATCGCTTAAGTACTATAAAATAAAGTTATTTCTTTTAATTAACACAATTGTTAGAAGTTTGACCTTTATAGTAGAGAACTCTTGAAGAACTAAAGTTAATTGAAAATTTAAAGTGGGCTTTAATATTTTAAACTCGTTCGTGGTTAATTTTATATTTCATTTAAAATTCTATGCTTAAAAGTTTTTGATATCTATGTGATCAATTTTTATTAAGAAAGAAAAATTCAACCTCAGGCGGGACTCGAACCCGCGTCTTCTGGATCGGTACTCCAGACGCTCTAGACGATCCAGAAGACGCGGGTTCGAGTCCCGCCTGAGGTTGAATTTTTCTTTCTTAATAAAAATTTAAAAATCTTAGCTTGAAATAAGCTAAAAAATACAAAAAGATCTATGTGATCATTTTAAAACAATGGACATAAATGTTATTTTAAAATTATATATTATATTCAAATTCGAATAATATTACTTACAAATAAGTAGATATCGTATTGATCTTAATTTAATGACGATTAAATAAAAATGGCTTTCGTAATTTAAACAAGTAGACGTTTTTATAGCTTTCTTATGAAAGATATCTATAAAAAATAATGAGCTTATTTTTTTATAGAAAATCATAAATTCTTATATTTCTTTACGCGTTTTGAATAAAAAATCGTCTTTGTATATTATAAAACCCCTTGTATACAATGATTGAAGACTCACCAATCAAATACTCCTTTCCATACGTTATTAACTTATTACCATACGTAATGAATATGCCTAATACATAAAAAAAAATATTTTTATTGTCGAGCATTTATCTTCCAAATACATGCCTTTTTAACATTTATAACTTTAGAAATAAAATCATAAAGCGACACTAAAACCCCGAAATAGTACAGTCGCCACACACAAACGCGTGACTGCGAGTATAATCGGGCACACAAGTCGTCACGTCCCCCCTCCCTCACACGTCCACCCTATACTTCCACAGTGAAATAACACCTGAAACATGACACGTGCACGCTAACCACCGGCATATATTCCTACAAGCTTTTAATTTAAATCCCCTAAGTGACGTTGCAATGGTCTTTGACTCAAGTTTTATGGATGAATCGTCGTTATAAGTCATAAGGTTGGAAATTTATAAGCATACTATTGCCTACTAAATGTCAAGTTTATGAGGAAAGTCTGTAGGGAGATGGTGAGACAAAAGTATACATAGATGGAATTAAATGTTATAAATTCATATGTATGCAGGTTAAATTGTGTGAGTGTCTAGTGTTATTGGGTTTTTCTATAAAATTCTCATTAGCAGCTCGGAGTTTGGAATGGTGTCTGGTTAATGGTAATGGGCACATCAGTGTACCTCTGTGTAACCTTTCGAAAATAAAGGCGCAATTCCGAGTTCTTGATTGTATGTGATATGATTCAAACTATCTATTTCTAAATATATCTTTGTTATATATATATTATTATGTAGGCATTCATATAAGTTATAGAGTAAATTAGCTTACTAGCATGATAGTGTATCAGACACATACATAAGTATATATGTGTACTCAAAAAGTTTCCACCTGGGAACAATCCCAGGACCATTTGTTTAACAGCCACGTTTTATACCAGTAGCCTAATGATGGATGAAATTGGCCCTTAATATTGGCGTCTTTAAACAATTACTTCAATGATTTTTTTTTTCTTAAATCGCATTTTTCATTTCAATACAAATCTCGCTATCAAAGTTATTGCAATATGCCGAATAGATGTTTCCCAAAGCGACAATAGAAACATTTTTTCTACATAAAGGCTACCAATTTGCTCTCCAGTCTTATGTCACGAATGAAAATAAAAGTTCTATCAGCAACAAGGACGAAAGCAAATAATCTCATTTCATCCCTCGCATAAATACTTGCGAATGGCCCATTGTCCTCACTATCGGTCCATTCGGCCTTGGGAATAAAAATCGTCGCAATCAAAGTATACTTCCACTTAGTACCCCAGTCACATCAATATTATATTGCATGAATTCTAGTCTTTATGTCCCACTCAGGTCGAATGTACCAAACGGGACATTGTTAGTAACGACTTTGCCATTCGGTCCACGCAACCCGAGCAATGTGAACGCAGCCTAAACTATTATATTATTCAAATATGGCCGTAACGCAAGCCCTTTTGAAGTTTTAAGATGGCGGGAGATTGTATATTTTGGGACAGATTGAAGAGAGAATTTCTTTATCATGTTATTTTATTTGCGAATTTATATTGTAGATAATATGCCCCGAATAGATAGTTTGCCCCGTCTAACTAAAGTCATAAAGTCTCTTTGGAAAAAAGGTTTTATGTTTTATTTATTATTGTAGTTTTCACGCTGTAACTATATGACGGCGCATGCGTGCGTCGTCGATAATGTCAAATTTGAGAGTGGCTGTTGTCAAGAAGTCGCTCTAGCGGAGCGTCGTGTGAATGGAAGCGGAGCGGATATCTTGTTTTGGAGACGAGCTGAACGGGAACCGCAAGTGCACCACGTCTGCGACGAATCGCTTGTAATCTGCCCGAATAGTGTGCCCTAGTATCTGATTATAATGAGAAGTCAGAAGCGATATGATGCCACCTGATCGAAAATACGCCCACAACAACTGAATACACGATGAATTCTGATGAAGGCCTTCCTGCGCCGACATATATTTTAGTCTTCATTTATTTGTAAACTTTACTGCTATAAGTGCCAAGTTGACGCAGATATCATAGGCTGTAATCTTCTGGGATACCTATTATTTATTTGAAATACCTATAATATATTTCTCTTTAAAGTCGTATAGAAAATTTTATCAATCACAAAAAAATAACCATACATAGTAAACCTATAAAAGTTTAATTACGCTATACATATAATGGTGCATTGAGGCAGACCTAGAGGTTACCCATATTATTACTTTTTTAAATTAATATGTCCTGTTTAATTCCTCATGAAGACTTTCTGCAGAAGCTGTAAGGTAAATACGTCAGCTGGCGTGTCTCACAACTTTGGAAGCTGAGTAACTTTCCCGGAGGCTTGAGAACCAATGAGCGCGCACGTCACCCCGGGTACCCTATGTTAGCTTGACTCTCTGGCATATTGATCGATTCATATAAGCCTATCGCACGCAGCAGCCGCTTCACCACGTATGCAGCAGACCCTATTACTGAAAAAAAAAAACAACACGTGTTGTTCTAGTCTCAAGTTATTTAACTGTAGACTGGTGGTCTAGACTGATACTAGAGTTGACGATGGTATTCGCCATGCATAGTGAAATAAAACGCGTCAAACGCAATTAAAACTATCCAGCATACCTGAAAGAATTTCTCGATCGCGTGTGAGCGCCAATCCGCAATAGTTGGTGGATGATCCTAATCTTTCTGAAATGAGAAGAGATCCGTGCCCAATAGCGGGAAAGTATGGGTGAATGATGACATATTATTTCGGAACAACAATATAGGCACTCAATTTCACTTGTGCATGTTTCGTCCAAGTTGCAAGTGAGGCGGGTTCTGTGAACCAGTCCTTATAATCTGTTCCTAGTGTTTGCACCTAGAAACTGCACTTAGACGTCCATCAGTGCGCTAGTATAAACAATTATCGTGTTAATTAATTAACACACGTCACTTACTCGCGCCGCGTATTTGTTAGCAGCGCACAGGTGTATATCATTTGTTTCCGTGATGACTGTGTTAGGCTCTGGCTGTGGACTATTTTACAAGAGAAAGCGATAGCAAGTCATAGTGAGCGATTTACTCGGTAAACTTAGAGTTCTAGACTTGACTGTATTGGTATATTAATGAAAATGTACACATTTTTTTTTAATTTGGCATTATAAATGCACTTTCATGAATTAAATATTGAAGTAAAAGTACTTTTTATGGTTTACTTTAGACTGTACTCGTGCTATAGAATATCCGAAACGTCGATATTAAATAATATCGATATAATCTTCGATAACTGCCTCGTTGGTCTAGTGTTCGTACAGTGCGACTGCCGAGCAAAAAGTCCTGGGTTCGATTCCCAGGTCGAGCAAAGTGTTATTGGGTTTTTCTACGAAATTCTGAGTAGCAGCTTGGAATTTGGATTCGTGCCCGGTTTATGGCAATAGGCTCGCCCCCTATTACATGGGATCTAAAATATACCAGCGAAACGTGGGTGTACACTTATTAGTATACCTCTGCCTAACCTTTCGCGGACGACAGGCGTAATGGTATGTTCGATAAAATCCAATAATAAGTAGTTTTAGTTCAGGTTCTGCCTTAAAATAAAATCTTTATAAAATCTAACAATTCAAGTATTTATCTTGGACCACAATCGAATAATCCCGGTAATTTACCTTCAGTCTTACTTAGAAGCCTTATTGTACGTTATAACTTGCCTGGATGTTACAAATCATGGAATTAAAGTCCTGTTTTATTGTAGTTAAAAAGATAATAAATTAAAATGACAAATAAGAGAGCTCCACTTCTTATTTATCATTGCAAAGTATAGTATAGCGGAGGATACAGCTGAAGGATAACATAGTGCCTAAGCATAATTTAAAAGAGCTTACATGTCTTTGTTAGAATTTCTTACACTAACAGTGACTAATGAAATGACTAAACGAACGCCATCAGAGGAACTTCAGTTCTGGGTCGGGAATTCACTTCTCGTACCATACAAATATTAGTAATATTTCCCAGTTTGACCTCAGTCTGTGTTTATTATTTGGGAGATTTTGTCAGTAAACTTAATGACGATACTGTAAAAAGTCCTACCGTGTGGCTAAACTAAATAAAATTAGGTTTTAATTAATGTCATGTTATATATCTTGGATGTGCCGTAAGATCTGCCGACTCGTAATTTATTTTACACAGCCTTTAGTTACTGGAGCAGAATAATTAAATAAGGCTATGAATATCGAACCTCTGGCGTTCATATCCAATTATAATAAACGCCGTCTTCAGGGTTATATATGAACACCGCACGGAACCCATCAAATGGCGAGACCTTATAGCAGTTATAGCTAAACTTCAGATCCCCATTGTTCGACTTTCCCCCTTCAAAGGCTATGCACCGGACAGTTCAGAACCATTATTTTATTCAAATTCCCCGTATTGTCGCGAAAACCGCTTATCCTATGAAAGGGCTGACGAAACGAAACGGAATAGCCGAATAGCCCTCTCTCTCTCTCTGTCTAACATAAGCTAAAAACTTTTCAGAAAATGGAATAGTAACGCAAACAAAATATCCCTTTTGGTATTTCTCGTGATCCATTAGCATCTGCTACGAAAATTGTACGATTTTATTTTTTGTAATATTTCAGATTCAGATATTTCTTGCTTGGACATCGGATATGTTTCAATAACTAACGTGCATATGGCACGAAGTAAAATTGAATTCTCGATCAAAGATTATATTTATTTTTTAACTAGGCACCAATTAATGAAATTAAAGACGATTTTTTTATACCACTAATGCGACACATTTGAAAAAAGAATTAGAACATTTATAAGTTAAAAAATAAAATAACTTGGAAAGAATGTTAACCTGGCTTTTAAGCGACAAAATCATTAAAAAAGTAAGCACCCCATGTCAGTACGCACGACACGATGAATAATAAATAGAGGTTTGATAATATAACACGTAAGCAAAAGCGAGGAATGGAAGTAGGGGTAGGGCGGAGGGATGTATTCCTTAGAGCCCTGTCCCTTCGATGATATGGCTAGCGGCTTCTGACACGTATAACTTGTACAAATATAGATGTTCAATCTCGTATGTAAATACTTAATAGCCCGGAGGTGAAGCGTAGGTCCGAGGTTTCCTCTAGGTAATATGCTTTCTTTTACAAAAAAATACTACTAGTATTTAATTACTAGTAAAGAACATAATACATCGGTGCAGGCGTAAGAAATAAATTTATTATTATTATTAAATTGTCAAACAAATGTCTACTTATAAACTCACATTATTACAAGGTACCAAGTACGGGTAAAATCGAAATTAGAATTCGTCTCATAAAATATTAAGTCAAAAAGTATAACAAAGTTATCTCATGCAATTAATAAGAAACAGGCTCAGCAATCAGTTTTAAATTATTTTATAGATTAATACTAAAGTTCGTCACAAAACAAAAATAAAAAGAAAATAGGTTGACAAACTGAAAACAATATTGAACTGTTTGGTCTCTACCTATTTACATTATTGTATAGACTAAGCACCATTGTTTATGCCAGCGATATTTCAACCCTCCGTTTTGTTTAATATTTAATTTCCTCATTCAACCTGTAATTAAATATGCGCACGTACATTTATTAGCTTGTATAATGAATTTAATATATTGTCATTGCCATAAATTATTTTAGCCGTTTTGCATACCGACACATACACACATACAAGCTGCTATGTCTGTGTTAAATAAATTATGCGCCGGATTTAATTAAATTTATGTACGTGTTCTCATATGCTAATAATTATATTAATGGTACTAACGTATATTCCGATTGTAATACTAACTATAGTAATACGAATCCAAATTTAGATTAGATTTCTAATGTAGGAGTATGTACTAGTACAACATAAACGCGCTCCGTACTACTACATACGCATATATCGTTAACAAAATAAACACGTATCTGCTAAAAAGGCTATTGCTAACGGCTCCTATAGGAGTTGCAGAAGTGAGATGCATAGAGAGTGAGTTGCTATAGAAAACAGATCAACAGATTTTCTCGCTTTAACTGCATAGTGACGAAACCAAAAAAAAAGTACTGGCAGAACCAATTACGGATAAGAACAGATTATAATAAACTGTTCTAACAAATATCGAAACTGGCGCCAATGACATTGGAAAACATGTGTCTCGGTGCTGGTATATGTGATGAGAACTTAAAAATGTATGTGACTAAAAGAGTGATGAATATGGATGGAGGGGCAGAGAAACAAAAAAAGGATTCTGAAAAGAATTGAAAAGAGAGTGATGAAATGAACGGCGAATAGTGATGAATGGAAGAATAGATCATGCTGAGGGGATTAAATTAAATTGCGTCAGGTAACATGGCAATCTAAATAAAAATAATTAGCAGTAGAATAGTGAGCGTCACTCGGGGCTATGAGTGTTATTCGGGGGACTTTTAAAATTTAATACTTTCAGCCTATAAAGGAGGCCATTACTAAAAATACAGTAATTTATCAAAAAAGATACGACAGACTGTGGTGGAATTCCCTTAAATCCCAGCCCTATTATTATTCCGCTTTGCCCACCACAAGGATAATTTGCGTAATCCCCGGGTGATTTTTTAAACTTCTGGAAAAAGTACGTCTTATGGTAATTCTTGCCTTTATTTTGGTATTAAATTGTAGATTGGAGAAAGTATAATATGATGAACATTCTTCAATTCATTTCAATTGATTTGATTTACCATAACATAATTAGAGTTATGTGATGCGCTTGAATAATTATTTCGAAGACTTATCGCATTAAAATCAGTCACGCTAATAAGATTTATAAGATATATAACCACGCTGTACAAGACTAATCGATTTGAGATTTCTAATGGTTTTACATATACTTTGTTCAAAGATCTCAATACTAATGCATATTTTAGTACAAATAAAATACATTTCAACTAAAGAAAAAGATGAAACATATTTTTTTATTCGAATACGTTTAACCCTCATCTCGCCCGATAAAAAGAATAACAGGTTCCAAGTTGGAGAGCAGACAACAAAATATACTAAAACTATATGGCGCCAGTCTTACATAAGGAATCATTAGAATGTAGGATTACTTTAATTTATGTAATAAATAAGTATGTAGGTATATAAATGTGTAAACGAGATATCCTATTAATGAAAGGGACGGTGCTATTTAACATGGAAGGCAACATCCTTCTCTAATCACCAAAATATTCACAAATTAGCATGTTCTGGTAAATCGTCAGATAAAACGTGATAAAAAAAATATTCTCACAACTTCATAAGCTAGCTGTGCAGTAGCAAAATATTTTGCATTTTCACAAAGCCCGGTCAGTAATCCCGCCATTAGAGCCATTAATTACGGAGCTCCAGCGATAAGCCGGGAGTTTGTCAACCTGTCCTGAAGGTGTGCAGGACGCCTTACGTCAACTAGCAGCAAACTGCAAACACCTCACTAATAGGGACCTTGGTGAAGACAAACATGTTGGTTAAGCGTTTGGAACTGTTGTTTGTTCTAAGGGTTGTCTGCTTGCTTGTTTTGCTCATGAGTTGTACTTATTTCGAAGATTGACAGTATAGCCAGTGACTGTCGTGGATAGATATAGGTTGCTGTAATTTGCCGCTTTTTAAGTTTTGTATCATGACTAATTTCTGTTCTGTAAATTATTCTGTGTTCCATTTAAACTGCGAATTCTATTTGAACAGTATTTATTCACATTTTTTTTTAAAACGCAAAAATAACATGTGTATGTAAGTGGATTATAAGTAACAATATTATTTTTATCGATGCCCCCGTGTTTCAACTGTATTAACAATGTGGTCAATGGAATTCAGAGTTTGCAATGAATCGTCTGTTGTCCAGAACACTATAGGGTTTATACTAAATTTGATTCTAAAAAACAAAAACCGACGTCACAACTTCTCATTGTTTCTAAATTCGAATTTTCTGCCATGAAATACGACGAAATGGCACTTGGCTAATTGTACCCTTTAACGTTTTTTTATCTGTGTCATTTTCACATAAATGTTGAATAGAAACTTCTCGCCGCTACTCTGCATACGCGATTTTTCTCTGTCATCCTTTGTTATTTGCGGGCATAAACGAAGAATAGTGAATACTATGTAAGTGAACTGCTTACTGCTTCCCATTTCTACTAATCGGTTAGGATTTTTATATTATAATAAAGTTTTATGTTTTTATAGTGTAGTGTCAATATTTTAATTCGTCTAAAGATCTGTCTAACCTGAATTGGGGTGTAAAACCAAAAATTATGTCAAAGAATATTCTTACTTAAAACGATCCAACCTCAAATCTGTCGAAATGTTTGAAAGCAAAACGATTTGGAGAAAGTCATAAACTTGCCTTTGGAGAGCTCCCTGTAATAGCAGTATAATGTTATTAATGTGTACTAATAAGGGGGATTTACTGACCGTCCCCTTGGTGTAATAACTTAGTAGCAAAACTATCATACGCAGTCGAAAATATTCCCAATGCGTTACAGACAACAAATACATTTGACCTAGTGACACGGTTCGTATTGGCAAGGCAAGGAATCCTTTTATTGCTTATACGGAGCATATCCAACGCGAATGTATGTACGTGAACGCGTCTAAATAAAATTCCAAGGGATTTTTCACGCTCCGTTGTCATTTATTAAAAAAATTCAATTTGTGGAATTACGAATACGTTTTGAGGGGTTTTTTGAGAAGGTGAAAGACTCGGTGGGCCGGAGATTATAAAAAAAGTGTGGATGTTTACTCTGAGTAGATAAAAAAAGCTGCTTTTAAAAAGTATATGAATACCCTCTCATTCTGGAGTTTTTTGTTTCACAAAAATACAGTTACAAAAGAATTCCAAGAAGAACAAGAGAATAAAGTTTGCACTTATCTCGGAAAATATATTTAAAAAACAAAGTTTCACATAACCTGAAGCTTGTGTCGTTAAAAAAATCATCTTCGTAAAAGTCTGAGAGTAAATTCCGACGGGAATTGTATTCCGAAGTTTTTGGCGTCTCTTTTATTGTTTGTGAAGTTAGAAGTCGGAATGGAAAGGCGCGGAAGCATGGTCGATTCAAAGTAGTTGTTATGGCGCCCAACGTGGGACATTCTTCTTAAGTCTTTTTATATTTATTATTTCTTAGCTCGCTTTTGCCGTTGAAAACGATGACAGCCTGTCATGCGAGTTAAAATACAACTGTTTGTACATTTGAGAAAAGTATTTCACATGAAATATTTATGGTATTGATACAATACTATCTAATTGTAAAAGCATTACGTAAAACATTAAAATTTATTCTCATTTTACGCCACAATTTGCTAAAGATACCAACCCAAAGAATTTCCAACCTTAAACCAAATCCTCTAATCTTCTAATTTCTTAAACAGAGACACCTATTACCTCGTTTGTATTCGCACGAACCTCCTCGTTTCACATTCAATTACCTGCATCTGAAGAATAACTGTCTTTGTAAAGATAAGATTCATTTCATTTTGTTATGCCGTCCTTTTCTGGTACGTTAAACGCGATGGGCGCAGGATTATTCTCATTAAGTGTAATTTGTTACACTTGGTAAGCTCCCACTTGACAGATATGATGAGCATCTATTTCAGTAATGCCACTACCATTGGACGATCCTGTTGGAATTGACGTACATGTCATAATGAACAATTTTATGTGGAAACTGTCCGCTGTAGGCTCTATATCAATATATGCGTTATGATTAACAGTGTTAAGTGCATTTTTGAATGATAACGACTTTCGATTTGCTCTTTATTATTTATTTTTCCAGCGTGTTATTTATTGTACATGTTTACAAAATCCTTTTAGTCAAACTAACCTATAAATAATCCCACTACTGGGCAAATATCTCCCCATCTCCTCTAGGCCAGTCTATCCGAAAAACTCTTAATTAAAAAACATATTTACAATTTATTTTTAATTATTAAGGCAGTAGCTTTGAAACTCTCTAAAGTTTATTTATATCGTTTTCTGTTTCAATTAAACTAATTACAAAATTCTGATTTGTTTCAGGTAAATTGGCGTTCTACTTCAGTTTTGTTTTTTCAAAGGAATGAAGTAATTAAAATATTTAAATACTCATCAAGACCATATTTTTTTATTGCGATAACAGATCCATTTAAAAATATTAAAAGGAGGTCCCTTTTTTAACTTTACCATGCTAATTACCTTTTTAAATAAATACTATTGTATGTGTTTTTAAATAACCGGCTTAATACTACGCGGGTTATTTCGTAATTGAATCATTTATTGTTCCCATCAATATCGTTATATCCGCAGATGGTCTTAATTCTACCCATAACCACGCGGGCCTTTCATATCCTGAAGAAATGAAAAATAAAACATGTACCAACACAATTTCTGAAGTAGGTAACTATCATTTCATATCATAAAATGAGATTTATTATTTCATTTTAAACAAATGAGCCAATTTCACGCCGATATTCACAGCTAACGCAATTTTACAAAAGCACCTTTCAAAGTGCCATTAAAAAAAAATCAAATACACTGACGGCACATAAAGGCGGGCCATAAATCCGGAATCTTCCTCACCAACGCCCCCTCCCCCAAATTTTACAATTACGTGATAAAATTGAAGGCTTTTTTACTCAGTCAAATTCGTTTCGCTTAAGCTTCAAAATCTCTTGGGAGAACTTCGGGGCACGAGACTGTCTTTAATAGGTATTAGAATATATCTTAAGGAATCAGTCATTCGGCTCATTCAGACTACTTAAATATGCTTCGGATTTGTAACTGAAATCCCGTCTCATAAGAGAATTCTTCGGTAAATCTGTACTTACACAAGAATTAAATATGGATATAAACTACTGTTTTTACGATTTATATCGCTTTTATAATTAGCTAGCTTTCGCGTTCTGAAAAGTTAATTTCCGGGATAAAAAGTATATTCATACAAAATTCTGTTAAAATTATTTCAGCGATTTGAAAAGGTATATACAGACATACACACAAACAGACTACTGATGGATTGGACATATTTTTAAACAGAAGATTCCCATACGTCACTGCCAATATACGATATGGCGTATAACCAACAAGACACACCATCAACGCATTTATTGTCATACTGTGGATTGGCACGAGTGTGGATTGGCAGGCTTCACATATCAAGAAAATCTCTCAGGCATGCAGGTTTTCTCACTATCATTTCCTTCACTTTTTGAGCACGTGACAAATACGCACGTAGAGACTTTAGACTTTTTGCACATTGCAGTTTACTGGTTATATACACTAGGCTACAACAGTTGCTGACAACAAGACAAACTGCAGCAGTAATTTATGCAATGTGTCACAACAGATACCATTATTGACTAATGCGTTCACTGCAGTACATAACTTTAGGATGATAGATAGCATGGTTTAGCTTCAAACCTCACCAATGTTTAATGTACAGTAGGTATTAGTAGTATGACTTGACTAATAGTATCTATCGTACAATGAATAATAAACATATCTGGATATTATGACACAGCGCCATTTGGTTCCTTGTGATACCTACGATAGTTGATATTATTCATAAAACCATAAAACGACTCATGCATAAATTCCGATGCTCATCGCACAAACATTAAAGCCTAACGGTATTCGAACTTGGGGCCTTATCACGGAAAGTAGTCATAATAATGCTACGTTAATTAGGTCGCCAAGTCTCTCCATTTTTTTAAAATAAATAAAGAAATATGTGTTTAAATAAATATTTTTGGACATTATGACCCAGCGCCATCTAGTGCCAAACTAAGCAACGAGGCTTGTGTTACGGATACTAGTATATGCTCATCACACAAATATCTCTGGACTAATTGAATTGTCAAAATCTGTCACTGTTACGTTTTTTTAAGAAAAAAATATAAATTGTCTAATACCTACTAATGCTTTAATAATTTTCATGCAAATCTCTTTTTCGTGATAAAGGGTCGGAAACTTGAAAAAAAGTAAAAGCTTCAAACGTTTTCCTTCTGCTAAACTGTTTGAATTTAAATTATCTACTTTCTTGAGTTATTAAATTCTTAAATAATACTTACCATAATCAAGTACAGCTGCTTCTTAAAAAAATATAGGTATATACGCAATAGGGAGTAAAACAAGATATTGATAAAATTTTATATATAAAAGACATAATATTATAAACATACATTCATAGCTGTACCGATGTACATCGTTCGATTACAGTTACATTTTACTAGTCAATTCCCATATACATTTAAAAAAAATCCTTGATATGAGATTCCAACACAGGACCTAAGAACAATAAGGTAGATTTAAAAAATTCATAGCCATAAAATACTCAAAAAGAACACTTATCCGGGTACTACCACCTACTTGGAACCCCATCATAGATTCTATTAAATCTAAATTCAAGAACAAAACTGCACGACCGAATGATACGGTGACCCCATTCTGTGTAAATCGGATTGTCAATATATTAAATCAAAATCAAGAGAAGCTGCTGAAACTGCAACCAACATCTCAGTTTACCCGAGACCATGGATGCTGTGAAGGATCCGAAACATCATCATATCAATATCAATCAATTCAGCCTATCGCACTCCACTCCAATATCAATATACCGCGATAAAATCCCTAAAAAGAAGTTTTATTTCAACTTATCCTTGAAGCTAAATCATACACGAATAATGAATAAAAAATAACAAAAAAGCACGCGATTGTTTCAAAGTTTCGTTGTTTCGAGCCACACAGTGGAAGCGTAACGTTTCTGATTTACGACTAAAAGATTGCATCATAAATCACCGTATACACCCTGCTTGACGGCTAGCGTCGGAAAAATTATAGAAGAAAAAATTAAACGCTTTCAAAACAGACATTTTCCCAAAGAACACGTTATTAATTAATCCTCACAATGAAAATATATATTTAAAGGGAAACTTTTTTAAGAAGTACTCGACTAATTCGTTTTCGCTTTCGGTTCTCTTTTTGAAAATTTGAATTTGAATTAGGAATATTGCTAATTACGGCGGTTAGGAACTTGAAATTAAAAACTGCTACAAAGGTTGGCTTTAAACAAGTTGGCAGAAAAGTTATACCGTAGTCTATTATAAGCAAGAAGGCGGGATACAGGTGTCCAGAGATGATTAATTTGCAATCTGTAGGTTTTTAATTACTAGTAGTCTTAACTCTTTCCTTGCATCTCTTTAAATTATAATTCTTTATTCTTAATACAAGAGACTCGTGAAAAAGTAATAATGATACTGATCAGTTTGACGACAAAGACTTGGTCCGTTCTGATTATAGATGGGTGACCTTAATAAACATCATAAGAGCCCACCGGACCCGAGAGAACGCAATAAGCAACTGGAATAATAATGGCGGTAATCAAAAACCGAAGAATAGTTTAAATTAAAGATATCGGTTTTGCTCAAAATTTGGGTGGCGGAGGTCGCGTCGTATAAGCTAATATTATTCAACCTCAACTGATTAGATGGAAAACTGACTCCAAATTTATAAGGAGAAGGCTTGTTAGATGAGTCCCGAATTCCCTAGTTCCTACCTACATATGCCTATATATCGTGGTTGGTATATTTGTTCGGAAGCATTCAAGCAAATATTTAAAAAATATTTTTTCTCGGCTATTCTAGTTTGGTTCTTCCGTATTTTAACCGCATCTGGACTCCGTCCAATTTCTGGGCATGAAAGAGTGCAATTTATAATAACAGGCAATTGCACAAATACCTAGTTTCAGCTTTTGATCATAATAATACTAAGTAAACTGAGAAACATAATTCAATTTTGAAAAGCTTTCTTTATTTTACGTCATATGTCAAATTTCTAGAACTCTAATAAAAATAACGTGTAAATACGTCATTTATACATTTCTGCATTCTAAGTCTTACAATGAAAAGACGCCATTGTTAATTCTATTATCCAATATTCTGCGCCACATCATTATGAATTAGCAAAATCGAGAGCCGCGTATCAACTTTTGGCGACATTTTCCTTGCGGCTATCACACGCACATTCCAGCATCAATTGTATGAAATAGTATCGTGTCGCAACGTACACATCAAGTTGAGGAAGGTATTAAGGAACTACATTCATGATTAAATTCTAATAACTCATTGATGGAGTAGTCACAAGCTTAGCTGTGAAGTTCAAAACCCAGATTGAGTAAACTGTTATTGGGTTTTCTCAATAGGGAATTATCTGAAGCAAGTCAGATGTTCAATTTGTACCCAGTTAATTGCAACAGACTTGCTCCCTAAAATAGTACATGGAGCTCTTCCACATAATATTAAACAACGCTTTTTCCCGTACTGAAGAAAAAGGGAAGGAGGTATGTAAGAATAGTATGAAATGGATTTTTCTTTATGTCAAAAGAAAATCAAATAAGTACCTCTTAATTTAAGCTATAGAGCTACGCTTTTCCAGTTCGACGTAATATGTATATGTACAGAGAATTCTACCTTTTCATTATTCAAATCAATCATCAGGCTATTACAAAACGTCACTAAAGCCATTACAAACAAATATTACATAAACACGACAGAACAAGAAATACTCCAATTTTAATTTTCTCCACTGAAGGTAGTATAAATTATTATTCAGGTCGCTCGGCATCCTCCGGAGGCGGCTTTCGCAATAGAATTTCATCCTTTAACGACGCTCTTAATAATACTTTATTGCGATGCCGTATCTTTTAATGTTATTTCTTAATGTACCCGCCCTTGGCAGTCAAATGTAATTAGCTATTGGAGCCGATTTTTTCAAAACCAATCGATGTTTCGGCGATTCAATTGTAAGAGTAAAATCGAATCAAATTCGGAATAATTCTTTGAAAGCGGCGCGACGCCGCGTCTTGACCTAATTTGGGTCGTGTTAGCCAAAGGCCGACCAGCCATTTCCCGGGCTATTGGGCCCAAATGCTGCCTCGAGCCTCGCTATATTCCGCAACGACATCTAATTTCGCTGACAGAAAGGGGAATTTTATAGCCCTTACTAAATCTGCATTCTGAAATCCTCTATCCATATGATGTTCGTATTTAATTGAAATCATGGTTTTGTTAAATGAATTAGTTACACGTGATTCTAGGTTAACATCTAGGTCACGACCTAGCGGCGTATTGCCAAAGGGCATGTGAAATCAAGCACATAGGTACATATCATGCGTCGGCGAGTACGAAGTCGAAATGTTAAATGAACCTTGTGCCCTTGTTAGTGTAAGTATCTCTCAAATATTCCTATATACACAAAATGAAATAACTCTCATTTTCCGGCTCGAATAATTTGGCAAAGGGTACAATTGATAACGGCTGAAACTTCTAAAGTTTTGACATTTCACCGCGGGAGAGGTTGAAATGACTAATGATAACTTTTATCTAATGCCAAAGGGTGTGAATAGAGTGGCCCCACGTTGGGCGCCAATCCGATTGAAACGGCTCAAAAACGGCTCGGCTTTTTACGCGGTCGACAACAAGACAAGACATTCCAACTTTTCGATATCTTTTAAAGAGTCTTTTCTTGAGATTGAGACCTTTGAAGGAGAAACCTACATTTTAAATAGTTACTTAGTTCGAAATCAATATTCTAAAATACACAACAAACCCTTTGGGAGGTAGCATAAATTCTGAACTAACAAACTGGCAACACGGGTTACAACATAATCTGAAGTTATTAATTGAAATTCACTGAATTAATTGCCAATATTCATTCGTAAATCACTTTGGAAATTAATTTAATACCTTGGAACGGCTGTCGGAGTCACGTGCCCTTTGTTTCTATAAGCGGTATCAGCATAATATTAAATTGATCGTCGATAATTTGTAAATAAATCTCTTTATATCACCATTAATATATCAAGGAAATATCGAGGTACAAAGAGGATTTCGGCTTGTTCGAACATGTGTAACATGCTGTGTTATGTTATGCTGCCTCATTGATCTATTGATTTAATGCATGATTCCTGCATTTGATTCCTAGGTCGAACAAAGTGATTTGGGGTTTTATATGAAATTCTCAGCAGCCCTCCTAAGTTTGCGTTGGTGTCCGGTTAATGGCATTAAACTCACTCCCTATTTCATGGGACCTAACAATAAGACGGCGAACTCAGGTTTCACTACATTTAACTACATTTTAGATTAAAAAAAAAACAGTGGCAGTGAGACACGTCTTAATACTTGCAAAAATAAGACAACGACGCTCTAGAAAGTACCCATATGTCAACCTTATTAGCGAAGTTGTTCTAAACAGGAGTGTAGTTTTTGCAATATACGTGTTTGTATAACAGACAAGATGTTGGAATGTAAACGTAGCAAAAGTGGTTACAAGGATCGTTGCAAAAAACTCGTAAGTTTCTGCCGATGTCTACGAGGCTAGTGCTTATTTAACATACAAACTGATTTTACCATAATTCCCCGACAGAGCATTTCGCTCATAAAATCCCATCAAACGCCAGTAAACCGACAGAAATAGTTCTTTCAGTCGCAACGCTGCACAATGTTCAACGCCTGAAGCAAATGATTATATCCGATCGCAACCAATCATCCGCGATCCGCCGTTCAACCGAGTATCACATTCACTAAAATGCAACTCGTCCTTTAACATTTTTTTTAAATTCATTTGTTATAAATTATATTGGGTTTACATAATCCATACTATTGTAGTATGGATTATGGGTGAAACATGCGAATGTAACAGAAATATAAAAAAAATGTTATACGTTAGTCTGTTATGTTTTTAGCTTAGGGTGAAACCAATTGCGATGAATTTTTATGTATAGAGAGAGATGGGTCTCTGAAAACTTTTTACTACGGTAGTTGAAAGGTAGTGTGATGTAAATTATAGTGGAGTTTTCAAGCACGATTTTTTGCACCGGACTTTCATGATTTTTTTGAGCCACCTATAGACAACAACACAAATACTGCGATCTGTATCAAAAACAAGCGAGTTAATTATTACTTGATAATATCACGTCACAAGTACATAGTTATTGATGAGAAATCTTGCCCGCTCTTGATTTAATTAAATAAGCGATTTAGTACAGAATATGTGACTAGTAATTCGACTACTGATTTATAGGTAGACTTAGCTCCATCTAAATAGATAATTGCAATGACATATTATTATATAGACACGTCATGCACGAACATTACGGCTATGCAAAATGGCGACAGCAACTAATTTGTGCAAAGAAAGGAAAAACACATTTTTATCTTTCACAGTTGTAGTATAATTTGTAAACACATGAGGGCATCTTGTTCTCAGGAACTATAAAACTATTAAGCACAAATTATTTTTACGGAACGTACCCTCGCAACGCTGGTTGGTGCGTCACTAAGCGCGATCCCGGCAATTGCCTTGATTTCTTGTTGCCATTTTAGAGAGCGGGTAACGTATCTATAGTTTTTTATATCATTGGATAATTGTGATCAAATAGAGGTAATTCATATTTCATCCAAACATTGTTAAGCACTTTTCATAATTTCCAGAATAGCGGCTCTATTAAACCTATTGTATAGCGCACATTTGCATGCGACTCGATAGATAATAACCCACTTTTATGTTGCTTTTTATCCCTCGTTTCATACCAAACTCGACTGCAGCAATAAATCCTGAGCTACACACTCAACACATCACTCTGCGCCGGTTATGTTCCTATAAACAAGTCGGAATAGTCGCTGATAAAGCTAAAAATGTATTTTTGAGCCGTCACGAAGACGTTACAACGGCTAATTGTCGTGTGGGGGCAATTACCAAGCCTAACTGCGGACCCACTCGCCCGCTATTTTGTTTGAACGACCAACAGCGGGATTTTTTATTCTCGTACACCTTTGTGCCTAATGAACAACACTTTAGATTTTTTGTTTTTGTTTTGTGCTTTTAAACTGTTATTTGGTAATGATTTTATGTTTCATCCCATATGTACACGACACCTGAATATTCGTTTCAAAATTTTACAGTCCGATGTTTTTGTCAGTTGAAATGAGTGGCTTTTATGTTTTTAATAAATCTTTTTAAAAAGGCAAAGGCCTGAGGGTTGGCAATTATTCATTTTGTTGTAATTAGTGTCACCAAATTAGTCAAGTTGAAAACTTGTCTTAGCGCGATTATTATAACAAGTTATTTTTTTAAACCAAATTACTCAGACATAGGGCCTTTATTTTACAATTAATAATTAATTTAGGTATTTTTAAATGTTATTCATAATATTTAGTCTGGTGGCTATCATCAATCGTAATGAAAAATTACCCCATCACATACATATACGTGTGATTTTAGATTTGTGCCCGGTTAATGGTAAATAAGCTTGCCTTTATTACACGGGATCTGTAAAAATTAAATATATTCACAATCAATCACACATATGAGATTATAAACCTTACATAAACCACCAACCTTTCATCGTGTAAGGATTAAATACATGCGTGAGACTAAATTCGTATGTGTGGGGGTTAGTAATGTTTATAGACCATTGTAAAATATGCGTAATCATTTAGCTAGCCCAAATCTAAATACAGACTGTCAAGACAGACTTACAGACAGACAGAAGCAAGTCTGAAACGACTATCTCGTTACTCAACCTTAAAAACGATGCTGGAACCTCAACAGCTACGTCTACCACAAGACCAATAACTCATCAACCTATATGAATGCTGAGCACATGTCATGCTGAGCACTGCAGAGCACATGTCTCCTTTCATTTGAAATCGTGACAAAAAAACATCTTCCTCACGATGTTTTCCTTCACCGATTGAGCATGCAGTAAATACGCACATAACTTAAAAACTCAGTGGTGTGGCTTGGGATCAAAGTCGAAGCTTTTGACTTCACAGTTAATTTTTTCTTCAGAGTTTTATCATAACATATAAGCAAGCAAAATGGCTTCATCAATGACGCTTCTATAATAACTCAATAAATTCATGCGAGCTTTTTCATCAAAAAGTCTTAACTTCGAGTACATTTACTCAAACGAAACTGCCGCAGCTTTTAAGCCAATTAAAACGATCGACTATACAAAAAAAAAGTCGTACAAAGCTTTTACTGAATAAAAGTGTATTTTGAACGAGTTCACTGAGACGTGAAGTGATACCGGCGTACAATATATGAACATGTATGAGTAATGGGGATCTCCGGGCAAATCGGTGACCTGGCCCTGCGGAACCCAAAATACGACATGCAAAATAAAACAGATGGTACGACTTATATTGATAGTTATTTAACTTATATATGGTGAGACTTGAATATCGTAGATATATTGAATCATTTATTTATTATATGTTTTTATTTGGAACACGATGCGTGGGTACCCGGCAAGGTGGACCGACGACCTGGTAAAGGTCGCTGGAATCCGCTGGATGCAGGTGGCACAGGACCGATCGTCGTAGAAATCCTTGGGGGAGGCTTATATCTAGATGCCTCTGGGATTTTCTCGATGGCCTGTAAAATATTTATAACCCTCAGTGCGCCAACGTGTACTATAGCATTCCTAGTTGAGAATTCTATAGTCTACCACGCTGGCACAATTTATTACGTCCCATAGTAATGGGGTATAACAAATTGGTCGATTACGGTAATGACGACGATGAATCGTCCTCCAGATTATTAATATGAGCCATATCTAAATATATTAGGTACTGTCCCCTCATTTCATAAATATATTAAACGTTCTTCGGAAATAAACCATGTCTGTATAACTTTAATAATAAAGCACTTATGAGAACATGAAACAAAAAGGTGTAAGTGCTGAAACTAAGGTGACCCCTAAACTTAGTTGAAGTGGCCCGGAGCGAGGATACGAGACTTTCCTCATTTGTTACGAGACATAATGCTGAGAGAGGGTACAAGAGTAAGTTTATCAAAACGGGGAATGGAGAGGAAGGTATTCTTTTGTTTCCTTGTAAACAAAAGCCAGATTATACGTTGGTCATGGACGCAGTAAAACAATATCTATACGTCTTGTCTGAAGTGTCTCAAATTTGGTAAAATCACAGGATATATGTATACATAATCATATACCTATATACTTATAAAACTAGCGGCCCATCCGGACTTAAATTGGGTTCTCATGGTCACCTTAAGATACTGATATAGGTTATATTTGGTATAGAACTTGAGACCTTTGACTTCTCGACCCACTGGTTACACCACTAAGACAAAGCCGTAAAAACCAAATAGTATGTACCAAGTAATGTGTACCAAATAGTGTGTACGAAAACAAAGTTATGAAAATGTAAACGACTAGCTAGTAAACACTAAATCCCAAACTAATACAAAACAACGATTATATATTGTAAATAGGTCACAGTTTGGCTTGGCAGCTATTTCTAAGGGCTAAGTCGGCAGCCAGTCAATTGTTTGCAACAAATAAATACGAAACACAAGTTGACCGTCAGGGCGACCCGATTCAATAACACATACCGGTTCTGTTTACCTATGTAGGTCGCTACTAACGAGGAAACATATAAAACAGACGGGAAGTGTACCTGGGTATATGATAGGAACGACAAGCGAAGAATAAGGAACTTATTGTACCTATGTAATAACAGAAACCACGATGATTAAGGCTTATGTCAGTCTGAAGTCTGACTGAGTCTGAATACTAAATCTGTTCTCTCTCCATCGTTATATATACATACGTTATCTATGTTTTTCCTAACTTGAGCTTTTAACTAGTAAAGGTATCCTAGTGGTTTTGAAATTAATTCGAAATGGTAATAGAGACCCAGCGTTTTTGTAGTGCCAAAAAAGAGGAAAAAATTAATTGTATCCCAATAAGTTAATCCTAAAAAACGTTGCTCTCCACCGTGAATTTGTCCTGTGTTGTGAGTACATTTTAAATTCTTTCTCTCCGTGCGACATTCAAACTTATTTATAAATAGTGTCCATACGTATATATTTAGGCGTTGTGTAGGTGTGCTAGTAGCCCTCCTATGACTTAAACCGCACGATAGTTACAGGCACGTCACAGAGCGGCTGACCTAATACAACTACCAGCATCATCTGACCCACCCCTTCCCTCTGGCCCAATACACAAATACACCACATAAAGGTAACTTGTCTCACTAAGGCAGGTCCAGACTATTTGGTCTAACAAGGTGCCACCTCACTGGAACCAATCGAATGACGTTCGAAACGTTTTCATTTGATCTCGTTTGGGATTTAAATTGGGCTGCAGAACATCCAAATAGTACAGATAACCTTTGTGCTTCGATAAAAAAAAGTAATAAAGTTTTAAAAAGTCGAATGGAGTATGGACAATGGTAGTAGTCTTTTTGTTGTAACCTTTTTGTGTCAATGTTTTTTCTTTTTAACACGCTTTTATTGCCTTCACTTGTAACTTTGTACAAAGGTATCTACGGATCGATTGTCGACGACCTCAAATGCAAAAGTTTTGAAACTAAAATTACAAAAGTTTAATAACGATGCAGATTTAGAATACGGTTTACTATTTTATTGGTACAATATCATATACATTACATACATATTACGTATTTCCCAAGGGGTCGGCAGAAAATACAGACCGACACGCACTAGGATTGCTGTATATCACTTTAACCTTAATACAATATCATCATCAACCCATTTTGCGAGAAATCCGAGTCCCACTGCTGGACTCGGATTTCCTCTCAGTTTCATGCGTATTATTGACAGAACGGTAAAGGTAAAGGAAAACATCGTGAAAAAAACGGCATGCCTGAGATATTTTCTCGACGGCGTGTGACCTGTCACTGCTTAGGCTAGTATCGTGTACAAAAGCTCAACTAACCCCTCTCAAAATTAAAACAATATCATACCTTTGCAAAACAAGCATACATTTTAAATCTGTACATGTGTTATGTACAGAATTGCCACTGTTGTTCCTCAATACCTCAGATAACCTAGTTCCTTCCACACTTTGTTATAGTTGTGTCTAAAAGAAAGGATTGTCGTATAAAGGCTAGCGAACACTATACTAATGCCTACCGATCATACAACTGTTTACCACCATTAGCTCAGTAACCGAACATCCAGAAACTGTTATCCACCACAAATCGGACTAAAAAGACTAAATTTTTTTTTATTGTTTGTAAAGGTCTGGTTGAAATAAAACATCCACCTCCATAAAGTTCCAATTCATCAATATTTTTCATCCGATGGGAAGAATATTACCCCTAGCAGTTTTAATATTAAAACGTATCAAATAAATCGATTTTACCTATACTCTTGCACAAACAAAGCATACAAATCAAATTCCATCATTTTGTTTGACTAATAAATCTGTCATGGCCGCCACGATAAATAACTCACTCAAAACTTACTTTCCAGTGTTACACAGTATGAATAATAGACCTCCAGCTAAACCTTCAATAAAGTGTTACAAAAGTTTCAGTTTTGACATATTGGAGTTTAGAAGAAATGGAGACAAAAGAAAAAAATCCGCCAAGTTTCTTGACACCCCTATAAACTGCTGTGAACTAGTTTATTCCGGACTATCGATTCTTCACTGACATGTTTGAAGTTTCATGTAACCTCGCTGTTTATTTCTTGTAAAAAAATATGTCGTTCAATCATGAAAAATAATGTTATACCTAATACTTAAAATATACGAACAAAATATAATTAATATAATGTCACTAATATGCGCTTGATAGATGGATAATTTTCAAAAATGTAGAGCTTTATCAATAGAAAAAAATCTGTATGAAACCAAGTGAAAAGAATGTAGGGTAGGTATATTACTCTGGTCCAATCGATCATTCAGTATTGCATTCCGGCGTGGGGTGGAGCGTGCAAGACAAAAACTATATTAGTCGAACGAGCGCAGAGATCGTTGCTTAAGGTAATGCTACGAAAACCCTTTCGACACCCAACACACATGCTTCATAAAGCATCCAAAATTCTGACATTAAGACAGCTATTTGTCTTGCACACTATACTCCGCAAACACAAAGAGTTGTTGTATGATCCGAAGTCCAATTACTCCTCACGTAGAAGAAACAGAATTTGTGACTCCGTCTCACATCACACAGCCTTCTTCAGAAGACAATCATTTTTTCTCGCGCCTTATCTCTATAACAAAATTAACTCCCTTTTAAATATATATCCTAAAACTTTTTAAGTTTGTAAAAGGATAATCAAAATATTCTTATTAAACTTAAACTACGTTGATACTGAATCTCTATTTATTTATTTATTTATTTTTATTTTTTTGTACAAACACACAAAATACAAAGGACAGTTAAAAAATATATAAACAATGTACAAAGGCACTACTTATTTCTACAGAAATCTCTTCCAGTAGGCCTGAGAGAGGAGACAGTATAAAAGAGAAACATGAGTGTGTGTAGGTGAATAAACTTACATAGACTATAGCTACACATATACATAGATACATATATACTATATTATATAATAATATACATACATAAATTTACAAATGGCTAGGACAAAGAGGAGAGGTAGTGTTGTTTCACTTTTTTCTTAAATAAGGTTATGGAACCACAGCTTTGTATATTAGGCGGGAGACTATTCCACAGCCTGACCGCATGGACAGAGAAAGAGTAAGAGAAGAAGTCAGTTTTGTGAGATGGACAGCTAAGACGGAATTTAAGGTGGGATCTACACGAAACATTAGGTGTGTTGGAAAAAGAGAAACGATCCCGAAGGTAAGATGGATATGAGGGATTGTGAAGGACATTGAATAGGAGACATAATATCCTCGTATTCCTGCGGAGGCGGATTGGGAGCCACTTGAGATCCTTGCGAAACTGAGAGACATGATCATACTTACGGAGATTAAAGATAAAACGTATACATAAATTTTGCAAGCGCTCAAGTTTATCCAAGAGCTCCTCAGTAGCATCCAAATAGCAAGAATCAGCATAGTCCAAGATGGGTTGTAAAAGAGTTTGAGCAAGGGTAATTTTGGTTTTTAAAGGCAGGAAGCTCTGGAGACATTTAAGCGAGTGGAACGTATAATGCATTTTTTTGCTGACTTTGCCAATATGAGCCTTCCAGGACAAATTGCTGTCCATAATAACCCCGAGATTTTTTGCAGTATTTGCGTAAACAATTTGAGTGTCGTCCAGCAGGATGGGTGGAAGAGATTTCAGGTCTAAACCGTTTCGCATTTGCCTGCTACCAATAATCATGGCCTGAGACTTAGTTGGGTTTATATGGAGACCAAATGACCTAGCCCACTGACTAACAGCAATCAAGTCACGATTCATCGCAGTAATGGCTGTTCTAATTTCATTTAAAGTAAAATGACGATATAGCTGCAGATCGTCTGCATAGAGATGGAAGTTAGAGGAGATAATTCCAACAGCGGAATTGATGAAAATGGAGAAAAGTAAAGGAGATAGTACGCCGCCTTGGGGCACGCCAGCACTGAGGTGAAGCCATTCAGAGTACGACTCCTTATGGCATATCCGTTGCGAACGGCCCCGTAGATATGAATCGAACCAGGCCACAGTCTCCGAGGAGAAATTAAGGGATCTGAGAATTCCAAGGAGGACATCGAAATCCACGGAGTTGAAAGCACTACTGAAATCAAGTAGCACCAGAACCGTAAGAGACTTATTTTCCATCTCTCATAACCATCGTTAAATAAGTACTTAACAACACCAACGCACCTACACCAGCACACTCACACGTACACACACACACACACACACACACACACACACACACAAACACACACACACACACACACACACACACACACACATTCACACACAAACTCACCCAGACACACACACAACGCATACAAACCCCCCCTCCCCGTCCACCCCATTGTTTCTGTGTTATAAATACAAAATCCGTTTCCGTAGGCGAGGGACCTGGAGTCCTGAAATACAGGGTTTCCCTAGTTTAGGCTCCAGTCCACCCTTGATATGTCAACAAATTCTTGTATAACTGTAACTTAATTTGTGGTGGAAAAATAAACGTATATATTTTTTTTATTTTTTTTTCAGAAATTTAAGACATTCCCATTTCACCAAAATATTTCCTATTCCTAGAACGGCAGTGTATTCGTAGATAGTTACAGAAGTTCATAACACTATACGTAGTAATGATAGGTATAATTATCCCGCGTGTAAGCCCACCTTTACAGACCTCAGTCCATAAACAAGTTTAAACTACGGCCTTAGAAACAGGAACTTAAACGATTAGACCTAACGTCCTCAGATAGGAGACTTGACGTCAACCGAGCCATTATCCCGTTAATATTCCCTTAGCGCAACGGATTTCCATTAAACTTTGTACATTCTAAACAGTTGGCTTTTGCGCCCACTTCCAAATTCAACGCATATTTAAAGAGCCCTCGCAAAGTGGTGTTGTTTAACTTTTTAAGCCGGTTTAAGGGCGTCGTTCGCATATCAAAACGTGTTTAATGAATACCAAAAGGGTGACAGTTTTACGAGTCGGAGGCAGTGTGAGCAATTGTACCTAGTCTATAGAACAGACTTATTTGTGTTACCTTCGATGTCGTCGTCTAGACTCTAGAGAATTAAAGATAATGAGATAAGTCATTTGATTATTATCAGTTTACTGTTATAAGGACTTAATAATAGGACTTTTTTATGATGAAAAGATGTTGTGTTATGTTAACTGAGTGCTGATTAGACAAACCAACTAATTGATGCCGATATCTACAAGGCATAGTAGACTTTATAGGTCATAGAATGAATACATATTTATTGGTGTAGGTTATATGTACTTACAATGGTTGATGGAGACGTAATAGGAAACTGTGATAGTCTGGTACAGTAACCAGTGGACTGTGAAGACAGAGGTCTCAAGTTCGATCCCGAGGCTCTAATCAACAAATTTTTGAAGTTACGAAAACATTGTGAGGAAACTACGCCTGAGAGATATTCTCAATGGCGTGAATTAGCGTGCCTCCAAGCACTGAGCTAACATGGTGGTCTTTAACCTAATCCTTATGAGCTGATAAGAGACCCGTGCCTAGAAGTTTAATATTAAATGGGTTGATGATGATGATGGAGAAAGAGTAGGAATATAAATAATACTTTTTCACAGCATATTAGCACAACAATCCTGGAATTATTGATCCTGATAGTACGTGTTCTTAAATTCTTTTTTTTTTTTGTATAATAGTAAGGATACGCAGAAAAACGTACGTGGAAAGGATATCTTAAGGAAGTCAAAAGTAATTACACGCACATGTTAACATTACCAAGTTTGCAAACATCACATTACGAACATAAGGCACCAGATAATCTCTCCAAGGAAAACTTCCTACTTTAGTCATTCCACATAATTATATTATTATCAAACTTACGTATTGTACTAAGTTCCTGATAATACACACATGTGTTTATCGTGTTCGTTTTCATTAAAGCCTGAAAATACAAAACGTTATGTGGTATGACTTTCCTGTATCTTAACATAACCATTAATTATTTATAATTTTGTACATCTAGTCATTGTACATCTACTCAAACACGTTTTCATATTTTATCTTTTTAACACAACGAAGAATGAAAAATAAAATGATATGAGATAAAAATGACAATGCTGAAGTATAGTATTCTAAACTAGACTAATTCTAATGAAATAGACACTTCTTTCTATTTTGCTGTCACCGCACCCAATTCATTCTCCGTACATGCTGAACTAGGCTAGGGGCTTTTTGTAACACAACACTAGGCTAGCATGGTGGATTATAGGGTAACACCTCTTGCCCATAGAGCACATACGTACCAGCTCATAATGACTAGCAGTACCAGTAGGTACTGCTAGCCATAGTGAGTACAACAGCACATCCCTAATCATCTAAATTACATTACAATACAAATACTTATCCACGAAAAATACCTTATATTTATTACCCTGATCCCGAATAACTGCGTAACGCGAAGTTGCCAGTCATTACGCCTGTAATGTTGGGTCCCGAGATTTCCGCTGAACCCCACCGGTTACCTGCCGCGAGGAGCGGGGGGGATCTTTGTGAAATGTCACCCTTTATTCCTGCCTTTGATTAATTTAGTACTGTTAATTATTGTTGACGTGAAGTTGTTAGAAATTAAGAATAGTATCGGTATGATAGCAGCCTGACTAGTCTCTTGATTGCAGGCGCAATAAAAAATTATCGATTATCGATTCTTTCGATAAACAATTTATCTATGTTTCGATGAAGTGTATAGAGAGATTATATTAATCGCGGAAATCGTCCCCAAAAAGGGCGAAAACGGAGGTGGATCTTTGTAATGGGAATCAATGATTTATTTAAAAGGGACTAAAAAATGTAATATCATACCTTTTCGCAAGAAATAAATAAGTATATTCATGAAACCGAGAATTGGATGAAAAATAAACAACCAAAATTACTAATTCGACGCAGACAGTCACGGGCAAAAGCTAGTGATTCTATTTGTGAGTACTCAAAGTTTGTTGCAAAAGTTAATTCAAATCATGTCTAAACACTTCCTATTCCTGTGCTTGGAGTTCGGCCAGAGATAACACCAACTTACTACGTTTAAGTACACCTTTTAAACTCATTTGCATTCATATTCGCTATCGTCACTTTACGATCTGAACGCGGAAGGGAGACAGAGATGGATATATATAATTATGGAATGCGAGAATGGGAAGCAAGAGTTATCGGTGGGAAGTACTGGCTGTTATCATTTTTATATACCGTATAATGTAGCGATGTTATTCCCGTTTTGATTGTGTTATATGCGTTGGGGATTTTTTTGGCGTGGGAGGTAGCTGTTTTTTCCTATACCTATGCATTTTTTTCGTATAGGGTAAAAACATTATATGTATGTATATATTTTTTTATGTATCATCGATCTGATTATAGTAATATTATGAAACATTTGACGGCAATGTATAGAATTGATATCAATATTTTTTCTTAATTGAAAACCCATTGGGGCTGTCAATATTTTTTTCCTTTTTTGGGCTAATAACTTTCACGGACATTCGGACATATTAACGCAGAACAAACCACTAAAGATTCCTCACGATGGAATAAAGGGACGGCAGCGCCTAAATTACGAAAAAAAACATTGTCATTGTTATAACGCATTGTTTGATTTATCCATCCCCATAAATACTGTATAGGATCTGACACGTTAGAATTAAATAATATCAAAATACCGGGATAAAATCCGTTAACAAATCTTTTAGAAATCTATAAATATTAATAATAATAATATTTTTTGTATCTTAAATTGGTCCCAAATGGTATTTCAAAGGGCGGAAATCTCAGAGAAATACGGAAAATAATAAAGCGCGTATGTTCAAAGCAATTTTTACAAGATACCAATCTGCCATTTGTACCAATTAGAGCAAATTACATGTACAAATCCTGTAATATGTACCTTTGTAACCCCGTCCTTATAATTTGTTTCGTACCTTATGTAAACCGTTTGTGATAGAGTCGTTTAGCGGTGTATAATGATGTGATCACGTTATTGTTTCATAATTTAATTTTGCGGTGTTATGGGCGTACCTGCAGATACATTTAGTAAGGTATACCTGTACATTTAATGTTATAACAGAGTTAGACAAATCCTTGTTACAAAATGGTTTCGGTATTACTAACTAATTAATTCTCCGTAGAGTAGATGAATACTGTGGTATTCACTAAGTACTTTAAATTACTGGGAATGTTGGAGATTTGGTCTGCCGTGATTTCATCACTAAATATTTCGCGGCTTAGCTCTAATACAGCTTGTTTACATTGTTATAGTTGTGATAATGCCGTTGTGATTAAATAAATATTATGAGCATTTATGATCTTATATTCTTCGACCATAATAGTAGGGGAGCCCACGATGCTAAATGTGGATTTACTCGAGCGTCGCGAAAACCTATTAGAATTGGTAGATTAGATGATAGGAAGTACACCCACCACTGTTAAGGACTCATACTGGCTGCAGGTACTTATCAATATGTAAGGTATCTTCCCTTATATTAATCTGCCGCGCTCGAGTAAATCCAAAAATCCCTTCTAGGGCTCCCCTACTATAAAGTATGTTCTAGTTGAGTGAGAAGTTACAGATTAATCGTACGCAAAAAGAAAGTTTTTTTTGTAAAGTGTCTCTTAGTAGTCCCTTATTGTAGACAAAACTGTATTCCATCTTCTTTACATATTCACACGAAAGCCATTCAAAAAGGTTGTAATTTCCTGAATACGAGAAATTAATCACTTCAACTAAATCTAATAGAACATAAACGAGATTTCCCAAAGCCTATCGCTTTACATGACTTATGAAGGCTGCAAACAAACGGTACATTAGCGGGCGCGAGCGTATCGTAGTAATAAACCTTAGTAAAATACGGACAGGTCAGGACGGCCCACATTATCCCCGGGCAGGGTTGCCAGTGTTTAACAGGTTAATATTCCCTCTAAAAAAAAATAGACATTGGTCCCTATTTTAAATGTTGATCTAAATGCATTATTTTTCGATTTCTAAAAAGGAGGCGGTTCTCAATTCGACTGTATTTTTTTTTATTGTTCATACCTTGTAACTTTCGACTGGGTCAATCGATTTTGATGATTCTTTTTTTATTTGAAAGCTAGTGCTTTCGGTGTCATTGCAATTTGGTCCGCCATGCCATTTCAATTTGGTCCAGTTCTGGCATTTGAATTCGGTTTTTTTACAAAACTATTATCTAAATGTTTTACCCAATAATGAAGCACAAAGTCCTAAATGAGTAACACTATTCACATATACTACTTACTACACTAAGAGACACAGATTTTGTTTTAACGGCGACACCGCGATTTGTTGCACGGCATGCATAGATGCAGCTTTGATTTTTAAAGGTCCACTGGTATTACTACCAAAGAGTATTGACTTGGCGGCTCTTATATGAGATTTACTAAAATTTGTGAAGCTATCTCATCGAACATCTTCAGGAGGTCCTATAGAAGACCTCAAAGAGGATCCCTAATTATAGGCCCTGGTAGCAAAGCAGCAGAAGATAGGTATTCTAGTATAGGTGATAAAGTTATTAAGAAGGCAGTCCTTCCCAAATTTGCTAAGGATGGAATTGATACGGACAGAACTCCAGAAGCAAGACTTCAATTTTAAGGTGCATAAGAGGGTAAAATGCCCACAAAACTGGTAACCCTATACCCGGACAATAAATAATATTTCTCATTATACCCGGATGGGATTTACGATAAAACTCCGGGTAATCACACAGAATTCTTGAATACGGGATAGTCGTTTATTTTTAATAGTAACGATGGTGGGCGGCGTTGTTTAGGAAAGGTCAATTTGAAAGTACCTATTGCTATTTGGGTCAAGATGAAAGGTTAAAAAAAGCAGCTAATCATCCGCACGTGCAATTTTTGGAGCCCAATTTTGTTAGTACGGCATTTTGCACTCGTCCAATCATCAGAAACGAAAATTGAAAAAAAAACGGATATGATTAAACAGCGCCATCTAGTTGCGAGCTAAGCAACGAGGCTTGTGTTACGGATACTAGATGGTTGATATACTACATATATACTTTTTTTTGTAAATACATACATATTATACATAGATACATCCATGACTTGGAAACAAATGTTGATGCTCATCACACAAACATTTGTCCCTACCGGGATTCGAACCCAGGAACCATAGCACAGCAGGCAGCGTTACTACCGCTGAGCTAAACGGGTCGTCGGATGAAAATGGCTAGTAAGCTGTATCAGAAGTAAAATCAACAAGAGAAGCTACGCCTTCCGTCATTTTCTTCTTCTGACGTACATGAAAGCACAGAAAGATGAAACCAAGAGACATACCAACAAATGAATTTATTCTGTCAGGCTTCTAATATTAGATACTTGTATATGCAACCTTAATGAGCCGTTTAACAATAATACATTCTTCATAAAAAATTGTATCGATTAAACTATCGACTGATATCTGTGGTTATCTGTAATAATAAATCATTTATTTCTCAAAAGTAATTACATGCTAGAAAGAAGTTTTGCCTAAACAGCCCACACTAGGCTATGCTTGTGCTGTGGAGGGTCTTATTTTATAAGGAGATGCATATTAGAATTAGTGTTACACTTCTAAACAAAAAATGTGTTATTAGTTACTCCTATTTTAGCTACATTTCTATAGAATAAACTTTTTGGGGCCGTACAAAAATATATTTCAATATTAACGAAATATTGATGACGTAATTTTTGCAATTTATAATTCATATCTCGGTATTTTGCCTTATTAATAACACTTCGATAGAATGACATCTGGCGAGGAAAACCGAAACTTCTTGCTCGGCTGTCCTGAAAATGTGTAAATCCACCCCTGAATGAAAGCCTCTAACCATCTACCGGCGGCTAGGGGAACCCGAATGTTCCCGACGGCCCCTCCCTCCCCGCGCCCCCTAAAATGCCTATCGATCGCCCTCCCTGCAGCCACAATTCACGCTAACAGTGCAAAGCAGGCAATCTACTATCAAAATTATCAATAAAATCGCAATCAGGCCTAACGTTACGAATTTTACACCCATATAGGAATCGAGGTAAGTGTGTGTTTGTTTACGTGACTCAATACTCAGCCCACGATCGGTCATCCGTCATAATGTTCTTAAAACATAGCAGTGACTTTTTTTTGTTATTGTGTAAAAGTATTATCGTGTTATCGGCCTGGTTTTTTCCAATCCCATTTTGAACGGTGTCATAATTGTTTACTTTCTACGTGGTCATCTTATTACGTGTGATGGTGTTGTAAATTAGGTCAATCCAAAGACTTGTACGTCAATGGTAGATTTTTCTGGAAATAGGTCGCTAGTCGCGTCATCTGATATCCGTGCAGCTTGATAATACAGTTAATCTGTTGCAGTGGTATTCGTCATTTGCAAATATTTTTAACTAGATTGATGCTCTCAGAAATCGGACGAAAATTTGATTTGTCATCGTGATTTTCTCAGTAGGTACGTTTAATGACATAATTTTTACGATATGTTTTGACGTTATTCACTGCAGCGCAACAGTTTTTACTGGGTAGTGTCTCGATTATTATTTATTGCCTTACGTTTTATTATATAATTAAAAAATATTATATTGATTAACTACCTATGTTGATTGTCCTTATATCCGTCACTGCTGTAATAAGCATGTCACATATATTGTTGGATAGAGGGACAATAACAATATTAATAATTCGTTTTTTTTTTCATGTTTAATGTAAAAATATGGGTGAACATACCTGAAATAAACGCATTTTATTTATTATATTTTTATTATGTATAATTTTGCGAGAACCTTATATTTGACTCAACATTAACAAACAGGAAAAAAATCTCATACCACCTTTTCTAACTATTCCAGGACGCTGCCGTAGAAAAACCAACAGAAGAAACAGTAATCCAAGTACAGAACGACGTTCACTCACCTCCAGACCACGACTTGTTCATCGATGCTGCTGATGATGGCTCGGGCTTAGACACAGACGAGAGCTCGGGCTCCGGGTGGGGTGCCGGCCCTGGCCCTGACGACGAGGACGGCCGAGGATCAGGTGATGAGCCCAACGGGCCCCCAGATGACGAAGACTATGGCTCCACAACCACCGGCAGGGACGAGACTGAACGCACAATTGTTGACACTCCAATCACGCCCGAAGTCCCGGAACCAGACGACATAGATATACCCGAGCAACCGGAGATTCCCATCGCCCCTAAAGTGGATACCCCGCTCCAAATACCAACAGATCCCAGGCCGATCGATGTGCTCATTCGTGAGTAGTGGCTGAAGCATGCCAGTTTTTTTTGCATTGTTTTATTTTTTGTTGTATACAAGAAAACGTCATCTAAAAATACAATAAGAAGAGATTAATTCCACTTTTATCTCTGGGAACCTTGCTCATCATTGTCAGTAAAATAATGTAAACAAACACATTATGGCATTTGTTACAATAAGTGACGTTTTCTTGTAAAACCATTTTAAATATGTATAAAAAGACATTCATTTGATTTAACATTTACATGACAATGAACAGGATAAATAATTTTATTCACTACAAAAATGTGTCACTAACCTATTAGAGTTCAACATAAACGGAGTCATCTTCTCACAATGACTGATATAACCTTGAATTAACAGTTTATTATTATCTGCAGTTATTTCTAATTGTTGGTTGAACACGCCAGTTACTGCTGAATCAGTCAAACTGACGATCGCGTGTGTAATTATAATTATTTCATATAAAATATTAATTAATTCATAATATATGCCAAACACTTTGTAACCACCCGAGGATTTTGGTAAGTTTTTCGTAGTTATTGTAAATTTATGGAAATTAATGCCCATTATTTTTTCTTATCTATCGCATGAATTCGTTACCACCGTGCAGCCATTAGTACCCATTTTATATTGTTCCTTCTATAGTCTTAGTTAGCATGTAGAAGGTAATATAGCCCTGGAATTATTTCATCTCATATCTCCATTAGCTTAGCGATATTGTCCATAATTATCATTGGTAATTTTGATATTTTATTAGAAGTTTCATTTAAATATTTCTTCGCTTTTGTTCATGCTGTATCATGTGTATAATCCTTTTCCATTCCTCGCTGTGTCTTGATATTGTTCGCTTTTTCTATGAGCGGCATTTTCAACTTGATCCAATTCCCTCCATTTCCCAAGTACCTAAGCATTACAAATGTTTCAATCGTTTTTTGTCTTAATCTTTTTAATCCTTCAGCTTCTTCCTGAAGCTCATTACTGTGTCTACATTTGAATTCCTTCCGAAATCTCCTTAGTCCGAAGGATTAGTAAGTTTGGTGAACGGGAAGCTCAGTGTCTAATAGTCTTCGTCATATTCGGAATTTGTAAATAATATCTCTGCATTAAGCTTAAGTACTTCTAAGTTATTCTGGTAAATTGTTTCATGGTCGGAATTAATGATTTCATTTGCTTATTTGATTGACAATCGTGGTTTAACATTGAATTCAATTAATTACATCTAAATCATAGTTTCTACTAACCACTCACTAATATCTAAACTAATTTCGCTGCGGGTTCCAAGACAGTTAAAATCATTCCCCTGGGACACGTCGGACTTCATTGTCTCGACGATTTTCTGGATAGTTACTATTGTTGATCCTGGTTTACAGGAGTTGCAGTAGTAGGGATTTGGGTGGAGGGCAAGTCCCAAAAAAAAAAAAAAAATAACCACTCACTAAACCCAATGTTGTACATTTAAGCATAATTAGGTAATTGCATCTTTAAAGTAACTATGATTTAAGCTCATAATTGAACAATCAGGTGGTACTCTAAATTTTACATTCAAAGATATAGGTACATATTATCAATGAGTACACTTTGTATGAAGCATACATTCATTAAAAAAGATAGTAATTAATGAGAATAATCAGTTTATTAGATTACTTTGCCTACGAAATAAGGAAAGTAAAAAACAACAAAACAGATTTACTTCTGTAAAAAAAATCTGTGATAAATAGATGTAAACTAATGGTGAATTTCATGACATTTCAGCCTCCACAAGGAACAGAGCAGGAGAAGGCACCTCAGAGGAGGGGCGAGGCGCGGGGGAGGAGCAACCCTCGCGCCCAGACCAGACGGACATCAGCATCTCCAGCGAGGACGCTGTGCCATCAGTTGTACGTGTACCGTTAAATAACTCTCATTACATAGATACCTACCTACTAACTTCCAATGGTAATACATACCATCACGCCTGTCGTCCCCTAAGGGTACGGCAGAGGTGGTACACCCACGTTTCCCCAGTATGTTTAGGTCCCATGAAGGCGAACCTATAACCATCAATTGTTCACGAATCTAAATACCGAGCTGCTACTAAGAATGTCATAGCATAACCCTCTTAAGTCAGTCTGGTATATATCATTTTGAGATCTATCATAATAGGATTACAGTTTAGATTAGCTAGTTTTATACGCTAATTACAATTTATATTTGCAGGATTGGGTACCTAATGTAATAAATATTCATTAATAGGTCTTCAACGGGTATAAACTACTAATTTCTCTGGCCTATATTTTTTGTCTTCTCGATGAAGCTCGTACTATTTATTTACTGAATTTGAAATATGTGCATATAGATATAGAATTAAAATTTTAATAAATATTGTAATCTGTGATTGTAATACATTCGCACATTTCAGTTAGTTTTTAATATAATTGGGCGTTCACTGATAATAAAAACCCGGTTAAATACCGGAATTGACATTGTGCCTGATTATGAATGTCGGAGATATGCCAATATCACATTGAATTAGTTATTTTTTTGCGAATTGTGAGTAGTGACTCACTTACTTCGGAAGTTCTACGTATAGCATACAAAAATATATCTCGGATGCAATTTGCTTCATTGGTCCCGTAAAGGAGACGAGTGATTTTTAAATATCAAGTCTTATATAAACAATACACTACAAAAGGATTCTATAGTAGATACAGTGGATAATATTTTACATAACCAGAATTAGTTACGTACCGTTTTCACTTTCTGAATCCAACGCATATCTTGAACATCATCATCATCATCATTTCAACCGTTAGAAACGGTTTAGAAACCTTGAACATACCTAGTGTTTATTGAGAAACTATTGCGACACGCGTTCATAATACACTTATTTTCATTGAAAAACGTAGGCGGTACCAAACAATTAAAAAAATCTCGAATCATCCAAGTTGTTTATCAAACGAAAGGGTATTTTCAATGCATTCCGTGTTCTGGTTTTCTATACTAACCATGGCATGTTTACAGTAACATATAGACGTACAAATACGCTTACATATAACCAACTATATGCTGTTTCTTTTTGGGACATGCCCACCTCCTTAAGTCCCTACTGTGACTCCTGTAAGCCAGGAACAGCAATTATAACCATCAAGAAAATCGTCGAGACAATGAAGCCTGACGTGTCCCAGGGGAATGATTGAAAAACTGTCCTGCCCTAAATAGAATGGAGTTAGAAAAATTAAGCCGTGAAAAGTGTAAACAATTCATATTGTATAAAAAAGTGCTATAACGTTTCAGGACCAGGAGCCTTCAGGCAGCAACGTGAACCAGGAGTCGCGGGCACCCGACAAGGTCGTCATCATGAACGCCAAGCCCGAGGATCGGGCCACCAGCTTCTTTGCCCAGCCGGGCATTCTTGCTGGTTCGTATACTGTTGTACACCTACTGCCGTTGCGGGAGCGACACACGTCAATCAAGCTCGCTAGATAGTTGCACACTGATTTATTGAATATACGATTAGGCGGGACGCAGTCCGCACGCACACATCTGCGTCTATGCACGCATGAATACACATACGTAACATATACTTTACATAAATGTACCTACGAGGCCGAGATTTCCCCAACCAACTACAGGTGTTCTTCAAAAATGTAGCGAAAAGGTTTTTATACGGTCGGCAACGCGCGATTGACACCTCAATCGCGGTGTTGCAAATGCAAACGGTATGTTTTATATCCATTATAATAGTCCAAACTGCGAGCTGCTACTATGAAATTCTTACTTCATAGGAAAACCCTTTACGGCATGGGAATCGGCCAAGGAAAGCAGTAAAATCAATAAATGGTATTAGAAACATTTTCAGGAATAATATCACAATATAGAGAAAGAATGTATTTTCAATTTACCAAAATATATTCTGTCTATTATAGTATTATTATTGTATATTCTGTTTAAGAATTAAATAGTAATTTTAATACAGCACACAGTATACAGTATCCCTATATGACGTATATGTTTTGTATACACCATTATCTCAGTCATTAAATTCTTATTGTTTTCTGATTTCAGCCGTGATTGGCGGAGCAGTTGTAGGGCTCCTCTGTGCAATCCTGGTGGTGATGTTCATAGTGTATCGTATGCGCAAGAAGGACGAAGGCTCGTATGCGCTCGATGAACCAAAGAGAAGCCCCGCCGCAGCATCATACGGGAAGGGCCACAACAACCGCGAGTTCTACGCGTGAGACGACACAGAGCAACCAACGCCACGTATTTACTAGTCGGCGGTCACGCCTTGACTGACCGGTCAACCGCCGCCGAACGGTCAGCCATTCCATTTTTAAATTTTGACAGTTACGCCCCATACCATGTGACATACATGGGTAATGTAAAAAAAAAGTAATTTATTAATTTATGAACGTGGCTAAATTTGTTCTGTGATTCTTTTTCAAAATTACGATCGATGAAATTATTTATTGTTCTATAAATGTTTGACATGGATACAATTGTAATGTACGGATTGTACAGTGATGTACAAGCCAGGTACAAAATGAAAACTATTGTCTTATCGAGGAGACAGTATGTTTAAAAATTTAAAATATTATTAAATTATCATCTTTGAGACCAAGTTTTTTGATCATGTGTGTGATGATTTTAAATGGTGTTTATCTGAGGTTTCGATGTTGATGTATCTACTGAAAGACCAATGTGGTTCGTATGTATTGTTCTGAATGATCGATCTTGTATGTTTTCTGTAAAAAAATGAATTTTGTGCCATCCGCTTTCCTTCAACTGTATATTGCCAATTCTCTTCGTAGGCTATTAATAGTCACGATAATGATTTGTGGACACGTCCATAACTTTGACTATTACGTGTAATATAATTATGTATGTGTGTATGTATTTAGATCAAACTCTCTAAAAATAAGTAGATTTTGTAATATTTTGCTTCCAATTTGTCATCGAAGTTTTTATTTTTTTACCGAACAAAATATTGTATTTTCGCATTATTGGCTACCTATTCAATGATCATTTTTAATATTATATAATAAAATAATAATTTCTCAGAGCAGTTACGATTGGGTTTTATTTTTAATTTTATTCAAGATTTTTGTTGTCACTTTTGGGGTTTATAATTTTAGGAATTGACGTATCTCTATTATTTAGATGGTTTTTAATATAGTTTTTAGATATTTTAATCTCATTATTTGATTGTAATTTCTGACCATAGGTTGTGCAACGATTTTTATACTTTGTATTTGCCTGAGTGCCATCTTCAATTTCCCGATTCGTCTGTAAGGGTTCTTCTACGTTAATGAATTATGCGTTTAACACCTGCGATTGCTGCTTATATGTACTATGAGTATTGTTTCCGCTTGGAATATTTCAATCCCGATACTAAAAGTGCATTCCATATAGCTATAACCTGAACATCAAGTAAATATGCATCCGAATATTTAGAATTACTAGAATTTACAATATAAAAATCAACACTAGTTTAATTTAAATATGCATTGGATCATTTTTATTAATATACACACCCGGACATTAATAAAAATGTAAGGCATGAACAAAAATACACAATATTTTAATACAACGCAAAATTTATTAACGTAAACACAACTCAACGCCAGTGTTATTTAAATAATTTAATTTAATTTAAGTAACACATTGTGTCAATTAATTTATTTTAATAGAAACTAAAATAAATTGAACACGACGATGATTGTTGATAGCAAACTGTATTGTTTCGATAGTTCGATGGGATAAACTACTATCTATAAATACTTATAGTAAAGTATTTATACAGATATGCTATTGGATACAAATAAACCATTGAGTGTATAAAATATATATGAAAAATCTAAATTTCAACATTTCATTAGTAACTTAGTTAATCTGGAAACGCTCCTGCTATAGATTTTCCTAGATTTGAACTGCATATTAGACATTTCTAATGTCATATTCGCACACAGCTCATCCAATAAAATAAAAACAATATTGGTTTTTAAAAAAATGTGTCCCACAAAGAATAAACTGTTTTTTTTATGAGCACGAGTATAATAATTGATAATAATTATACTTATGTTACCCACTTAAACTATAACTTATTCAGGAACTTATATAACCATAGACAAAATATTATTAATTCTCAGCCAGGTCAACATGCTCAATAAGCTCTGTATTAACTACATTTGCTACGTAATGACGTGAAAATCATATATTATGGTTGTTGAGAAGTCTATTTTAGTTTACAGCCGAATTTTAAATGATAAATACAACCATCAACACCAAAATATAATTTATATTTTACCATCAAAAATGTATCAATATTTCCTGAATAATCGGCCTTAAAAGACTACGTGCTATTCGTTCAGAACGGTGCTAATTTTGGCTCTAATTTTTTATACTCAAGAACAAAAACTCAGTTCACTTCTAGAAAAAACTAATATCCAATACATTCCTATCCGATTGGTACATTTTTAAGCAGTAGAGAGCTAACCGCTCGTTAGTATAAGAAATTTGTACATTGTAATTGTAAATTCTTCTAGAAATTAAAACTGAGTAATTTATACGGTAATAATATTGTGTAACCAAATATAACTATTTCGTACTATAACTTTTGTTGCAGCTTGGTTTTACAATAATCATTAGTTGCTTTGAAAGCATTCATATACATAACTTGCATTTGATAAAATACTGTAATTTTAAAACACACTCGGAGTTCATCGGCTTCATAATCCTACAAATATTATAAACGCGATAGTTTGTATGGATATATGTCAGTGTGGATGTTTGTCACTCTTTCACACAAAAACCACTTAACGGATTTGGATAGATTTTGGCGTACAAATAGTTTATTACCTGGATCAACACATGCTATTTTTATGAATGTACCATACCGACAACGCAGCGGTAGGAAACTAGTATGTATAGTATGCAATACTTGAAATAATACATAACAACATTATCAAAAAGAAGTCGTTGAATCGGTTACTAAACTGATGCTTCGACAATTCTTTGAATTCTCTAGTTGGTCATATTCATACTATCACGCTTACTATATATACGCTGTAGCTATATGCGCTACATAATTGACAGTTAAATTGTTTATATCGAACTATGCCAAATACAGATAATATAGTGTTCAAAAAAATCAAGCTCCCTGATTGGCTACCGAGTGTGTTTGCCAAAATGCGTTCATGTCAACAATTTTTTATATTTTTAATACCTAGACTACATAATTGCATTTTAATTTTCGAAACAATTATTTGGACTCAAGATAATATTTTTCGTTCTTTTCATTATTTTAATAAATGAATTTAAATATGAAATAAGTTGTTGTTGTAGACATGAACGCAAATTGAAAATAAACTAACGTATTCATAAGATTAACCGCTGTTTTGACATCGAAAGCGTTAAAATGCAATTATTTTAAAATAAAAAAATATTTTAATATTTGTATTACTAATTTTGTGAACTAACAATTTGACATTTTGTATTTTTTTTTATATTATTGTACCTACATTTGTATGTAAGTATTTATGTTGTTTAAGATGACGCTAAATTTAAATAGTTTTTCGCAAATTGTAGATCAATATAGCACAGAGTGATAAAAAAAATATCATATTCACAACTTTATATCAACATTTTTACTTTAAAATTATCAACACAGCCTTAAAAAATGATCACTTCTGATTATTAAATTATTTTTGAGTCTGTTGACTGTTTAAGTAAATATTTTAATACAAAGTTATGGGCATGTTATTATTATTGTGAACTCTTTATGTGTTATTCTGGTTATATTATTTATCTAGAATTGACGATAAGCCGAATAAAAACAGATATAAACTTTGAAAAACCTACAACTGTACCATTTAATTATCAAGCGCCTAAATAAACTTAAAAGCAAAAACGCTTTAACATGTATCCGTATAAATAAAAGGTGCTGAAATGTACACTATAACCGTAAGCTGTTTAATAATTTGTTAAATTAATTATTTAATTTAATACTACGTCTAATAAAAATAATTTAAACAGCGTTGTAATTTAATAATTAATTTAATTTATCCTGTATCAAAACCAAACCACAATGATGTACTTCCAAATTTAATTATTTGCCTGTATGTATAATTTACCGTTATAAATTATTTATTGGTGATTTACCAATAATATATTATTTTTATAATATTGTTTTTATAAAATGTCTTCATTTTTGGTTGTAATAAAATGAGGCTAATCAAATAAATGTTAATGGCAGATAAAAAATCATTTTATGCTTTTAAATCTTTCATATTCTTATTTTAAAATCTCATGTTTTGTAATTTGTAATGTAATGGAGGAGTTAGGCTAGGATAAGCATATACATAATTATCGATGTCCACCTTGTAAATAATTCTCCTTTACACTTAGGTAAATATACAGGATATTATGAACAATAGTTGTGTTTTTATTTGATTTCCTTGCCTTAGATTTAATTCACATTGACACCGAAATAGCGCAACACAGAAAATTTATAATAAATAAATATTAAATAAATATCTAGTTCCGAGCTAAGCAACGAGGCTTGTGTTATGAATACTAGATGGTTGATACACTACATAGATACATCCATGACTCGGAAACAAATGTTAATGCTCATCACACATGCATTTGTCCCTACCGGGATTCGAGCCCGGGACCCATAGCACAGCAGGCAGCGTTAAATATCGCTGAACTAAACGGGTCGTCAAAAAGTAGGCTGAGCTTTTTTTTAGGCCCAGCTCCCTTGATCGTCCGTATTTATTCTCGATCATGTACGAGTGTGATCGAGATGCTCTTTGCTTAAATATGGCTTATGTTGTTCTAGTAGTTGTCAGTTGTTCTATTACGAAAACTTCTAAAATGTACCTAAACGTATATATTTTATCCTTAATCCTAAACTACCCTTTCATGAACAGTAGAGGGAAATGCAAAGAGTGGAGGAGCTGCCTTGCCATTACAGATATTACACATAAAACTGAAGGCAATTTTTGATCACCTCTTCAATGAATTCAACGGTATTATTCAAATGCACTTTCCTTCATATAATACGATTATGCTGCTTTTAGATAAAACATATTATAAACAACATCAAATACCGATGCATATATTTACCGCTTTCAAGTTATGAAACGCTTGAAGCAACACCAACAACCAGGGCTGCCAGTAAACATCGACGCGGCTGTACCATTTTGCATTTGCAATTGTACCAAATGTGATGGTATTATACACTATTACCCATTCTATGTGGGATGACTTTTTTTTATCGTCCAATTATACCAATTCGGTATCCAACGATAAAATCTGGCAGCCCTGTCAGATTGTCAGAAATATTTGCGCATATGATATTTTAAGCTTATCGAAAACCCCAACAGTTGGCGTTAGGCACGCTAAATACGTAAATTCGTTAATTGACCCGTGAATAAATAATTGTTGTACTTATTGTGAGGCACTTATACATCAACGTATTTGAAGGTTTCCCTCTTGTAAAAAGGTAATTAGTAGATACTTTACTTCGTAAAGTCATGCTATTACTTTTATCTTCTGTAAACATTATAAATAAGTACGTCCGTAAATACCTACATTTAATTCGTTCAGTCTATCTGCTTTTGAGGATAGTATCACAAAAGTGCTTTGCTTGTGCTTAGAATGGGTAAATCATTATAACATACAAATGTATAAAGGCAAGTAAATAATAATAAATGATGTCATATTTGCTGTCACAAAAAGAATATCTTAAAATAGATCAATGTAGGTACATAAATACATAATATGTGCAACATACGTACCACAGAAGTGATGTAACCAACGTCAACCATGGTCATTGACGTCACTATGCCTTTCCCTCATCTAATAATCGTCAATTTCGACATGTATACGCAAGGGCAGCGTGGCCGAGTGGTCTAAGGCGCTGGTTTTAGGCACCAGTCCGAAAGGGCGTGGGTTCGAATCCCACCGCTGTCAAATTCTTTTACCGTTTTTTGTGAAAAACTGGTTTTTTTTTTAAGTTTTTAGTAAAGTTAATATGTAATAAGTAAATAAATAACCATATTTTTTACTTTTCGACATTGTACTTCCGTACTTATATGTGTATTTTCATCAGATATGTTGAAGCGTTTAAGCAATCATATTTTATAATGGTAAATATATTTGGTCACAACAAATACCTACATGATGACACGATCGGAAAGTATTTTTTTTTATTTCGTCTATGTTATTAATACTAATTTACTAAGAATTTATAATATGTTGTATTGCATGCATGAACGCAATAATAGTTTTAGTTCGATATTACAAGTTATCATCGAACTAAATCTGCCATTAATCATTTATTTCCGAATATTGTTTAACCTCTGCCATCTCATTAATTAAATCAATGTTGACAAGAAGTGAAATCGAACATTAAAATGATACTCAAAACTGTAATAATAAATAACAGCAACTGTCAACGAGAAAAATAATTGAGACAAGTCCTTGTAATAAGTGGTCATATCTCACCATCACTTCATCGCAATAAATTATTTAATTAACGCCGACATAATCTAACAGTGTTAATTTTATCATGGTCCTTAATTTATTATGTGCAGTAGTTTTAACTTAGAAAATATTTTATATATAAATTTATACCTAGCTTCAGAATCTTCTTTTTATTCTAAACTTAAATTATAATTCCATTCTATTCTCCATAATTTGTTCTGACTGTCATTTCACGTGTAAATATTTTACACATATGTATATATGTGTAAAATATTTACAGGTGAGATAACTGAGATGACTCGTGCTCCTTCTTTCGTTCCATTTCGACAACCACTAAACATTGTCGAAGTTTTCGTATAACAAACGACACCGACGGTTTAACGTACTATCCAAGGCTCCGCAGGGTACCTAAGATATGACTATGAGTGAGTGACCGTCGGTGGATGACCACCTCGAGTTTGTGTCGTAGTCTGACCTCAGTCGCCGAATAAAAAGCACACATATTTCAACGTCTAATATTCGCGTAAGTGTAAGAAATCAAATACACGTCGAATTCGTAAATTATTCATTACTTATTTTCTAAAATACAAATTCGACAGCAAGCTAAGCTTTTAGAAGTGGTTATTTTTAGTTCTTTGTTAGTTTTTTATCTATTCTCCGGACACATAAAAAACATATCTTGACCTACGTCGCCTAATGACATAATTCGTGACATACCACGCCTATTATAAATTGACAGCTGTCAAAAAAACCAAAGGTATACATTAGCCCGCCATAACGGCTACTAAACATTACATTTACTAACCTCTAAATAAACTCTCTAGTCTTCATCAACTATCGCTTACTTTCGCAATTACGAATTAAAATAATCGCTAAATCGATTACACCTATAAATCAAGTTCAAGGCAAAGTAGTGCGGCGTACAACCGGTACACGGACGGACTCGATATCCGATCTCAATATTAGACCTGACTCGAGACAGTAATAAATCGATGTCACGATTAGACGTATACGAATTTAGTGGTTATTTGCGTATTATTTACATTTTTACAGTATATCTTAGAACAGAGACTAAATAAACTGTTTTACTGATCACCGACCAAGATAGAGTAACTACCCTATCTACTATCACTATCTATCCCTACTAAGGAATTATGATAGGTCCCTTGGTGGTTGAATGTTGGACACACAAAGAGGCACATAATTTTATTAGTTACATAGATAAATCCGCTTCTAGTTTAAATAACAACATTATTGTTAATGGGTTATTAACAATCATGTTATAATTTAAACTTTAATCGCTTACAAAAACGTTAATATCGCTAAACGATATAATATGAAAGCTCACACGCATATAAATTACAAAGTAAAAAACCTAAAGCACACTCAATTAAGTATAAGTAGGCACTTTAACATGACTAATCGTAACTGCAAGTTAAACCGTTTAATACGTAATGTTACTAACTGACTCGCGTAACGGAATGATTAATCAAATCGACCATCTCTGCACGTTCATTGCTCTGTGGGTTTTTTGCCACTTATTTTTTGTTCTTGTTTTTAAACTATATATGTTATTGTTTATACAATTATAGTTTTAAAAAGTAATTAGCATAAGCAAAATAAATAAATGGACAGCCGCTCGGTGACAGAGAAAGTTTTGAGAAGAGTTGACAGGCTAACTTGCTAGACTAACAAATGTCATAGTAAATTTTGCTGAAGTAAGAGAGAAATTTAGAAACATAAGATTTCTAAATATTGGAAGTTATTTTGTTTCCTTAATGCTATGTTTACAAAATGGGTATACCTATATACACTCATGAATTTAATTACAAATATAACTTGAAACATGTTGTAAGAATAATACGGTCAAATGTGACTGCATAATTAGTGCAGTAGTTGCAAGCACTGCCGCTGAGCATGGAGCCAGGGTTCGAGTTATTGGAATTTTCTCTAAAATTTATAGGACTAAATCGGGAATTGAACCTGTGCTGGACACAAACTGTGAGCTAGAATTGTACTGATGTACACCACATCTCCGTACTCCCTTATTCCCATGGAATACAAGCATAATACTGCGTACCATTATAAGAAAGCTCCTACCCAAATAATTCTGAAAGAAAGTCATCCAAAGCAAGATATCCATTTCAAGGATAGAAATTTTCAGTCTTCATTCAACATACATAAACAACAACTTTCAGACGATGACGTTATACTTTTTACAAGAATTAAAGTAAATCAGAGTTATTTTATTTAAAACCTTGCGCCCCATTAAGATTTTCTTCAGTGTTTTGGGTCACAAACACAAATTTTCTCATTGAAACAAACACTCGGACTCGGAACAAATACCACTCGGTACAAATATTTAATCGGGGCAGAGATCGAAACCACCCGTGATGCGCAAGCCAATCGAGTCGCGTTTATTATTATATTTTTTGCATTTAATCCGTTACTCCATCCATATATATCACCCAAGTTTTTTACGACTTCATAGGCCTCGTTTACAAACTCTGAACTTTTACAAATACATGTTTTATAGCGTTGTTCAGTTAACTGCTCATTTAGAAAATCTCAAAAACATAATTATGCACACCAAGAAACTTGACACCGGAAAGAAAGTGGGTGGTGAACTTGATAAAACTATCATAAATTAGGAGTACTGAATATGTAACATCACACATAAAAGGAGATAAGAAAAAGTTCTAGTCAATAATATTATAAATAGAAGATAATAATAATAATAATAAATTTTATTTCTCCTCACAATTACAAAACATTGTAAAACTTAAGCTTAAGCTTGGTAATACTGTTGAGATCACTGAACTGAGATGTCAAAGGTCACGCAACGCTGACTTCACGGAGTTGTGCGTATTTATCACATACTGAAACAGTGAAGGAAACATCGTGAGGAACCATGCCTGAGAGATTTTCTCGATGGCGTGCCAAGTCTGCCAACCCGCGCTAGTTACCGCAGTGGACTACAGCTTAATTGCTCTCAAATGAGAGGCCACCCGTGCCCAACAGTGAGACAGTAACGGGTTGATGATTAAATGCATAAAATTGAGTATTGATTAATCTAAAATCCATCTTCTAATTTCACGAATATCACTGCTAATAAATAAACGTCTGGTTTTTTCAGATGGATTACCTCCGCGAGCGAGCGTCTGTCATTTAGAATGAGTTTGAAATAAATAAAAAAGCACCTACATAGAAATCAAATTAATAGCACTTTTAAATAATACCATAGTTAAGTGTAGTCACATCTTAGAAATCTGGTTCTATTCATATATTTTTATTTATGATCTCAATAGGATCATAAAATCCTTTATACCTGATTAATAGAGATGCCAACTTAAATGATATTATTGGTCATAATAATTTCAATGAGTATAGTTTCTATAGCTTTGGAAATACCAAGAAATGTTTTTTAAATAGGTATCTTAGTATGTCTAAAAATGCGTAGGCGATGTTCCAAGTTAGTGTCATGTTATAAACGATTCTATTAATTGAGACTAAATTCACCGTGTATATATTTTTAATAATATGATGATTAATTAAACCATGCTAAGTGGATAACAATTTTGTTTAAATTTTATCATCGCCATTTCAGCTGAATGACGTCCACTGGTGGACATAAGCCTTCCTGAAGGATTTAAAAAAAAAATACATCTCAAGAAATAAAAGATAAGGTAAGGATATGTGAAAATAATCAAAAAAATATATTATATTATTTTTATATTATTCTGCTAACTGATCTCATGTTATTATTTTATTTGTATGTTTTTTTAATTATTTTATGTGATGTGGATAATGCTCTTAAAAGATGAAAAAGACAGCCAAATCGAACTTTTCGAGTTCTAATAGAGAGCATCTCTGGTTTTTTTAAAACAGGTATAGTCTGTCAGGTCAGCGGCCGCAGAGGCAGAGGAGCTGCAGGACCTTGGCCCCAGTACCTAACAAATGGGATGATGATGACAGATTCTTGATATAATTGTATCATTCCACCTCAGCTTATTATAAACTATCTGACAGGCGAAAATTCATCTGCTTCCCATAAAGAGAGAGTGGGTAAAATTTTCCCCGTATTTGCAAAATTATTCATTGATGCATATAAAGTAATATTTTTTCGAATTGGACTGGTAGTTCTTAAGATAGCGCGTTCATACAAACAAACAAACTTTTCCATTTTATTATAAGTATAGATTTTAAAATGCTGATGACCCTGATTAATCTGTATATACGAGTATACATAAAATTCTTCTGTAGGTATGTCACTGAACTCCGCTAAAACAGCTAAACCGATTTTATAAAATATCGAGTGTGTATTAATCCTGGATAATTTAGATTCACAATTAGAGCTGATAGCTAGCGCTACTACAGAGTTCTAAGAGTTTGTTTTCCTACAGCCCGCTAATTATGACTATAATCCTATGATGAATTATATATAATATATACTCAAATTTGTCAACATTCATAATACATATATTAAAAATGTGACAAATTTTTATACGAAGTAGAAAATTATGGTACAGTTTGATATTGTAATTTTGGTAAGTAGGTACCTATATGTAGTATTTGTTACGATTACTGTTTTGATGATGTTTGTTTTTTTATATACATACGTGGGACCTACGGGCGAAACACCTCTACCTTAACCCTTCGGTTTTTTACTGAATGAAATTGACATTAAAGTGCTTAAAAGACCCCATTACCATAAAGTAGTAGTCAATTGAATGTATAAAGCATTGTTGACTATCAAGTTCTGCCTAATCGTGACTGCGGTGGTTCAATCAATCACAAAAGCCGCAGGTAGCCGGTTTATATTTGTGTGGGTTTGACTAACAACAAAGCCATGTCTTCCTTTCTCCTCACACCCGCTAGTAAAATACATATTTACCTACTTATTTTTATAACCGTGGTTTTAATCTTACGAGATTAAGCATACTTATCCAAAGGCTGTCCGATATATATAATGCAATTTAAATCAATTTAAGATCGATATTTTGAATCAAATCAAATCTAATGTAGGTAATCTAATCAAAAGGTTAAGAACTTGCATGGTTCGGAGAAGTTGATCTCATGAAGAAGAACCGACAAGAAACTCCAGACAGAATAACAAAAGAAAACATACCATCACGCTTGTCTTCCCTAAAGGAGAGATGACAGATGTATACCTACTAATGTACACTCATATTTCACCGGTATATTTTAGGTACCATTTAACAGGGGGCGAGCCAATTGCCATCAAGCGGGCACGAATCCAAACTCGGCGCTGCTACTGAGAATTTCATACGAAGATCAATAACACTTTGTTCTTACTAAGCAGTCGTATTTGCGTCCACTAATAGTCCAAGAAAACAGTTATGTACCCTTATATCAGAAGTAATGGTATGAACGCCTGTTGATATGTCCCTTGTCCCCGAAAAGCTTTACGAGAGATGATCTTTCTCTGACCACGCCTAACGCCATTAAAGTGGCCCTCACATTACAAAACCAAATGGCTTTACTCGATAAGAAAAAACAACTATATACCTAAATGTAATGCTTACTTCATTGTTATGATGCACAATTTTACATATATGTTAAATAAGGAAAATTATATTTGGTGGCAAAATAAGAACAATAGATCTGGAAAAACTGATTATGTAAACGGTGGGGTCACGGTGAGTCCCAAGCAAAAGTAAAGAAGTGCTGTTAGTCAATACAAATCAGAGGTATACCGCCGTTTACCCAGGAGATAGATTTAATAATGAGGATTTATTACAATATAAAAACCTGTGTGTAAACTTTTTTCAGCGCAGTGCCTTCAAGGAGCATCAACAATTTCCAGCCAGTAATTTTCGAAGAGACAATTGAACTTTAATAATATATTTCGCTCTTAAACCACAAAATAAATAATAAAAGCACTCCTACTATAATTTTGAAATAGATACCTCTCGTTAATTTTTTATCTGTGATCCTAAAATAATATGTTAAACGATCACAATATTTTTAAAGCTACATATACGTAAAAAACTCAATAGTAATGAGCTGAGTATCTATTGACATCGTATTAACAAATCGTATTCATTTAAAACAACATTATGTATTTAATGGCTGTATATTCAAACTAAATAGAGCTTTAAGAACCAGTGTGATCAATAAAACGATAAAGATTACAAACATTTTCTTGCCTAAATGACCATGTTATTTATTAAAATCCGTCCAGGAATGAGAGATATTTTATAATACCAAATACTTATGAAACTACAAATGAAAAGTATTTGTAGAAATAAAACTGTTTGTTAAGGATTGTATCGCGGTATGTTTACCTATATTATTGAATTCCCATAATTTGGAACTTTAATCTATCTAATAATCGCGTAAGTGTAAGAAAATAGTATAGATAAATCAATGTTGATACGTAAAAAATATCTTCAAACTTAATTCTTTCTCAAAACTTTATTAAAAGGAGTATATCACAAGGGTAGCAAAAAAGCTTCCGGCCGCCTTATAGTAAGCGGTGGAACTGAGAATACTTACAGTTTGATATCAACACCATACTTCGAAGTAAAAATATTTAATATAAAAAAGTAATATGTATTAGGATTGCATAACATTATTACATATGCTTATGTTTGTGTCCTCTTGATATGGCATTGTCTACCGCAGAAATAATTAAAATATTTTTTCATTACATTTTTTTGGTGGGAAACTGGCCGAAGTTAAGATGACTTACCTGATGGTAAGTGATCACCTCTGCATCATGAATATCTGCAACACCGGTGAGCTTGCAAATGCGCTGCAGGCCATTCTGAAAAGAATATAATAATAATAAATGTTTATTTATTCAAGTAACAATATTTAACAAGTAGGTAATCTATATAGGTTTTATTTTCAATCAACTTCACAAAAACGAGGTTCTGAATTCAACTGCATTTTTGGGTGTGTATGTTACGAAATAATTTCGCCAACTGACAACAGTTTTCTATACATAGACTACTATTAAAATAGTTCTTGTAGCGGTAAATATAGTTGCAAGATATTTAATGAATATTATTGGTATCAGACCATGGACTTTTGAATGGATCTCGCAAAACAAATAGGAACATAGGAACTACGCGCTCCGTCACTGAATATCATATTCTTTAAATAAGAACCATACATTTAACTTCTGCAAACGAATAAGAAAAAAACACTTCTCTACTTTCATACCTAATTAGTGAACATCAAAATTAACATAAAGTTTTAATGCAAATCAATTAATTAACATAATTGATTGACGTACCTACACGCCACTTTTGCAGTTATTCAAGAGTCGTAAAATAAAATCAAAAAAAAAATGGACTACGTAAACACCATAAACCACTTAAGTTTTGTTTTACAACAGTAATTAATGTTAGCAAAATAGAACTGGGAGCTGGTTCTAGTTTCAAATGAACTCACAAGAAAACTAAAAAAATGTCTACCCTCCTAATTATACATACATACATGAAGCAATGACCGCTACAAAATGTTTAAAAATATACAACTAGTTTATTTAAAATAAATAAACATTATTATTAGATCACGCCTACGTCTCCATCGTACATCGACATTTCATTGGTGTTTATCCATAAAAAACTTAGTATTGGGACCCGAGCCTAGCAGGTTAATAGTAGGTTAATGATAATTAAATTGCTACTGAAATAGTTCTAATAGGGAACTCAATAGCATATTTCCGACGTAGTATGTAATTAAAACCAGGATCTCACGTTTTGCAGTCGCACTAGCAAGCAATAGACGATTTAGCAAATTGGGCAGCAAATATATGCGGACAACGATGCCTGTGTTACGGATAAATGGACATACCTACATATTATTCTTGCAAATACATAACCATTGTACACAGTAACGTCCAGGACTCAGGTACAAATGGTTTATTTATGATATTCAGAGAAAAATTTGCCTCTACAGGGATAAGAGCCTAGGAAATAGGGACAGTAAAAGAGTTGATGTAAGTGAAGACTACTAATTACGAGTAAATTATGTATAACGCTGTTATAACAATAGTATCATAGATAATTATAACAAACTACAACTACATTGATTTATTACACTTTCACGATTATTATTAGACATTGAAATAAAACTAGAGGACAAACTGATCTATAAATCCGTAATCAAGAGTGCTGTAAAGTATCCGAAACGTATTTAAGTAAACTAATATTGAAAATAATATCAATAAACCGTGATAAAATTCCTTTTATTCATTTTATTTCAACAATGAAACCATTATTCATAATGATGGTGTTCTATGATGACGATTTTATTTATAACAAAAATAATTATACATACCTAATTCAGACATGTCCTCAAAAATTCATCGGCGTTTCGGTATTCGAGTATCAAAAAAAATATATTTTATTACACCCCTATAATTAAACGCTTTCATATTTCAACACTTCACACTTAGGTATAAAAATAATAAATGACCAGCATGCTAATTATTGTTAAAACGTCTTGACGCTAGAAAGTGACACTTAACGACAGATAACATAAGATCCTGTTAGGCTTGTCACACGAGTTTCCTTTACGAGTCTCGGATGTTAAAAAAAGCATTATTTTTTTAAAAGAATCTAGCAAATGAACTAAATCGATTTGGCGATGATAACGATTTCTTTAACTATCTCTCGGCATTTTTGGGCTCTGTGAACTTGTCAACCAGGATCTATTAATCCTTAAGAAAGTTTTAGATTATCTTTACGCATTTAACATAATAATATTCCTATTAATTATTTATTGAGGAGTTTTGGTTACTGATTTAAATTGATTCTTTTCAATTTAATTGTTTGAAAAATTAACCACTTATTTCTTTTTGTTCGTGTGTCTTTATTAGCACATACATTAGCACATAATTATGATAATATAGAAATCATTAACACAGCGAATAGCCATTCAGTGATCGCTATGACGATATTAACTGAGTAAATAAAAAATACGAAATATTTATAAATCTAATATTAAAACTTATTAACTTATATTGTCATTTCTTACTGGAATAATGACATCATAATATCCCCTACCTATTTGAGCTTTCAGATAAATAATGTCTTATTTAGTAATTGCATCATGAAACTATTTAATACAATTATTGTATTGTTAAACATACAATGTTTTATTAGGATAGTGTAAAGTCTGAAATCTTTCCTGAAAAATAAAGTTAGGTTCTCTTTAGGTAACATTTTATTATTTTCGAGCTTAGAATTGGTTGAAAACAGTCGAAGTTTAAGCTTTGTAGCATTCGTTAGGGGTGCCCTACGTTCAATAGTAGAATAATACTTTGAACGAGTTTGTAAATTTTTTATATTTATACCTACTATTTTCGAAAAGTCACATATTTAGCAAAGACAAAATAAAAAATTATATAAAATTTGTTCATGTGTCTATGAAGGTAGAAATGATTGACACACACAGCCGGAACAACATTTTTTTAACCACTACTAGAATAAGCCTACTGCGACCTACGACGTATCACATTTAAGACAAAAAATATAATTTATAGATCCTGATTTACGTAATGAACATCTAATTATTTTATATATTGTTTAGATATCAACCGTCTCAAATATTAGTGTTAGTGGCCTTGGGTTTGACATGACTATGATATGTACATTATAACTGTCGACAGGTATCATAAACACGAATTTATGATTTGCTCTTAATTTCCGTTAAATTAACAGGATACGCCATAACATAATTGATTAGACGCGGCAAATGACGTGATTACAAATTATTAGCAACGTTTTTTATTAACATTTTAAATATATACTATCAAGAAGCAGTGATAGCCAAGAGGTCAGTAGACAGAGTAACCAAAAGTCTCGAGTTCGATCCCGAGGCACGCACCACTGACTTCGAAGTTATATGCGTATTTGTTACTAGTTCAAATGGTAAAGGAAAACATCGTTTTCTCAAATATTATTGGGAAATTTTCTCGATAGCGTGTGAAGTCTGCCTATCCGCACTATGCTCACATGGTGGCCAAACGAGGTTATCAAATAAGAAAAGACCCATGCCCAGCAGTGGGAATAAATGGGTTGATAAGATACTGTCTCCCTAGAGAGAAACAACCAAGACGAGAGTTTATTTATCTCTTCAGTTGAAATTGTATTATTTTTTTATGCATTGAAAAAGTCTTTACCTTTTGGTCATTGAGTTAATTCAACACACATTCGAGTATATTATTATATCACTTACATACACACATCTTTTTCCCACGAGGGTCAGTAGAGCCACAAAAATGCTGCGTGACATGATCCTTGTATTCCAACTTGCTTCTACCACGTTCATACTTCTTACCATACACCCTTAGGAGTACCTACTATCTAACTTATTGCGAGTAACATAAGCATATATTACAACGATAAGCTTATACATACATAATTAAGTGTAATTGTGTATAATTTATTTGGACCTGTGCCCCGATTAGTGCTATAGGCTTAGGAGACCAGGACCAGACCAGAAACGTACCATCAAGCTATGTGTACAGACCCAATAATAGGCACACACATACGAATTTCTTTGGGAAGATTATGTATAAAAGTATGTTTTATAACCTCTAAGGCAAAAAGGAGTATGTTACAAAGTAGTCTACGACTCGTATGAAATCTAACTCGTACTGAGTTCAAATACCTACGGATTTTATCGCGGTATATTGATATAATTTTTTTCAGCATCCATAGTCAAGGGTAGACTTGTGACTATGGATGCATTACCGCGATAAAATCCATAAGTAGTAGTTATATTTTAATGTCTAATATTCACGTAAGGTACACTGAAACCTTGCCGCTTGATGCTCCTGAAAAACATAGCATGAAAACCTACTTCTAATAAACTGTATCATCTTTATGCATCAAACGATTAACAAAACTTAATAAAGCCAACATCTAATCTTCCATATAGATATCATCATTCGAGCTTTATAATATCTTGTCTTAATACTGCAGGAACAAGGTTCAATTTAAATCTCCGCTGATTAAAAGCCTTAATATTTACACCTAATATGTCAAGCTGAGATGAGGTCGTTGCACCTTTAACCATTTGCCGAACCACGCTAATGTACTAATAAAATGTTCTTTAATAATAAAATCACATTGGATATCCGCGCGTCACGTCCATCGTTAGCCGTCACATAATTTATGAGTGTCAGTTTGTGGGTGAAGTTCGCGAGTATGGGTCAATTGAGCAGGAGTGGTGGTATTCGTTCCGTAGTATATAAACGCGGAGAAATGCTCTCACTGCATCCACTCACCCGTGTCCTCTCTACTATACTCATCTAAACATGGCGGCTAAGTTTGTAGTAGCTGTGGCGTTGTTCGCCCTGTGCCACGCCAACCCTGCCTTTATAAACGGTGAGTTATTTAAATTTAATATAAATTTATAGATAACAGAAACAACATTAGGTTTTCTGTATATTAAATTTCAAAATTTACGAACCTTAACGAAATCTTAGTTATGAAAAACCTTTAAGAAATTTATTATACATCCAATGAATAACAAAATAGAAAATTATGTATTAAAATTATATATTTTTTTTCACATTTAAAATTTTAATTTAGTGTTTTGTACTCTGTATAACCTTTATTTTTTTATATCTCTAAGGTGTATACCGTGATGGACGCGCCTACTCCCTGGGTCAGGCGTTCAACTATGGCAGCGGCTTGAGCCAGGCACAAGCTACCGCTAACGGAGCCATCGCGCAGGCATCCGGCATTTCAAGCAATGGCGAGCAGCTAGCCCGCGACGGATTCTACTACCCTGGACAGGCGATCGCGCAGGCGCTAGTTGGCGAGGCCCCCGAAAACTCAGTGTATGGTGACGCTAAAGCCATCGCTCAAGCACAGAACGGACCCTACTACACCGTTCCAAGGCCCGCGACTGTCATTACCTACGAGCAGAACTTTGCCGCTCCTGCTGAATCCTCTCTGGCCACCGCCTCCTCCAACGGTGACGGTATCGCCAAGTCTTCTGCTGTGACTCGAGGAGGCAGCGGCAGCTATGGACTCACTTCTTCTGACGCTAAGACCACTGGCTCTGGATCTGCTGGTTCCCTAACCAACACTCGCTATGGCTCCACCAGCACGTTGGCCCAAACTCAAGGTGGTTCCGCTACATCCTCTGCCCAGATCAACGGTGCCTACGGTGGTGAGTACATCGTCGCTCCCGTCGCCTCTATCGCCCCCGTCGCACCCTCCGTCCCAGCCCAAGAAATCCCAGCCATCTATGATGCCAAGTCCCCGATCTTCTACACTCCCTATGTCCCCATTACTCCCGTCAAAGAAGCTGCTTCTGCCAACGCGAACGTGTTTGGCAACACTGGAAAAGCTGCCTCTTCAGCGAAGATCACCCACGGCAGGACTATCTCGTGGCGTTTCGGCACTCTGTATGATGAACCCACTGTTGCTCGTACTCAGGCCCTTCAGTCTGGTTACGGTGCCGCCAAATCCTCTGCTCAAACCAACGGCTTCGGTTCCGCCAACGCTAATGCAGGCGTGAACGGTTACGGCAACGCTCGTTCCTCTGCTGCCTCCAACGGCGCTGGTTCGGCGATCGCTAACGCTAACGTCAACGGTGCTGGATACGGCAACGTCAGGTATGCCGCTATCCCCAGCCAGTACTACGGTGGCGCCATTTCATCTGACGCACAAACTCAAGGCTCCGGCAGTGCGACGTCGTCTGTCAGGTCAGGTGTGAACCAAAGGGAGATCAACTCACAGGCGAGCTCCGGCAGCTTCGGCTCTGCGCGCGCTAACGCCTACTCCGCTTAAACAAGCATTAGGGTTCTATTGAAGTGTAAGCAACCACATCACGACGACTTCCAGACACACTGAAAACTTGTCTTGATGTATTTGCGAAGCGCTGGATCGCAACAAGTAATTTATTAACTTATTTATTTATTTAATGTCTCTGATATAGTTATAATTGAATTGTGCAGAACGATCCAGCAAAATGAATGCCAGAAATAAATACTTTAAATATTACAACCAGATTTTTAATAACCTCGGATGAAACCCTACATTATTTATAAACACTGTTTAATTCATGCCCCAAATCGTTGTATCGATTGGGGGTTTTTGAAACATTGACAACATACTGTAGACCGAACTCAAATATTAACTACACACTAACGTACAAGTTAATGTAAGTTAATGTGTGAGCATACATATCATTAACAAATTTACTGGCACGAGTTGCACCCGGATCTGGTATCATTTTAGAGGGATAAGACTATACTCCATCACACTAGCCTGCTGCGGATTACCAGACATCACACACTACCTTTCTTTATTTGTTTGTTCCCTTGCGATATTTTCTTACTATTTTGGTATATTTAATTAAAACGCCTATAACTTTGAAAACTCAACAGTGCATTGCCTTGAGATCGAACTCGACATTTTAGACTTCACAGTCACAGTCACACTGTTCATACAACCAAGCCATCACAGCTCTTCACATCAAGTTTATTGATCATGAATCGCACTATTTATCAATCTCCATTGTGTGCAATGGAGATTGATAAATTGAATAATTATTGAGAGCTCTTTAAGTCCGAATGAAAACGGCAGCCTATCCCCTAGAATCACTCGTATGGCTGACGTTTAAATGACGAATGAAGCGGTGAAAAAACATCACAAGGAAACCTACATTTATGTTTAAAAAAAGAAATTTTCTTACCAGCAAGTGAAGTCTACGAATAGACTCTACTACGACTACACTATACTACATAAATCGAATTGTTAATAAATTATTAACAAAAAATAGGGTAGCTGTTAGTAATTATATTATATCAACACAAACACCACACTCTGCCCAGGGCCATGGATGCTGTAAAGGATCTGAAACGTTGAGGTTAAAATAATATAAATATACCACGATAAAATGCGTAAAAAGCAATTATATTTTAATTAAAGAACTTTACTATTAATATTGTTATTAATATATTTTATTTATAAAAAAATGTAGACCCACACTAAGATTGTCTTATGTGTCTTGGGTGCGTTTTCAAACCAAATTTTTTACATACACAAACACTCAGACCCTGAAGAACCCAGAACAACTATCTGTACATCGTACAAATATTGGGGCCGTGCGAGGATCGAAACGCAACCCGTGATGCACAAGCCGATAGCTTAGCCACTGTGCCAACCAGGTCGCTATTCGTTATTGCTTTTCCGTAACGTTACACACAAACAATATTAACTTAAAGTTAAGTTAGATACCATCAACCCTGTTGGGCACTGCATAATAATAGTTAAAGTTGAAGAGATACATAATTATTAGAATTAAATGTAAATAGTTTTATTGAGGTATAAATACCTTTCTTAACCCTACGTTTCGGCTGACTTGCATCAAGCCGTGGTCTCAATATTAACTTTTTAAAAAACGAAAAACCAACTTCAAAAACTAAAAAGCAAAAAATAACTTCATACAGTTTTATCTTTTTTTAGTTTTATAGGTATGAAGTCGGTGCCGATGATGTGGTGGTTTTAATCACCCCGCTCAAGGTCACTCGCGGAGAGTGTACTTACTATGACGTTTGGCTTGGCACCGACTTCATACCTTTATTAAAACCACCACATCATCGGCACCGACTTCATACCTATAAAACTAAAAAAAGATAAAACTGTATGAAGTTATTTTTTGCTTTTTAGTTTTTGAAGTTGGTTTTTCTTTTTTTAAAAAGTTAATTTATTTTTTTCTTTTTAGTGTTGTACATATTAAACTTTTCATATCAGGTCAATCTAACTGCCTGAAAGAATACAACTATCGATCCATATATACTTATAATTATGAAAGATTTTTCCTTCAACTCCTAACCGTTGAGGAGTTGTACCTTCCATCATCAGATCATTACATGAGATGGTGATTTTCAAATGCAAATACTTGAACAGCTTTGGAGAATACATGTAAATGTAATAAATGCCTATAACTGAAAGAATTTTCTTTTAACTCTTAACCTTTGAGGAGTTCTACCTTCCACCATCAGCTCATCAACATCAAATGATGATTATCAGACGCAAATACTGGAACAATTTCAGTAAATATATTCAAAACGTGATAATTGCCTATAAAATTTGAGGGTTGCCCTCGATTTTCCTGGGATCCCATCATCAGATCATGATGTGGTCACAATGGGACCAACTGTAAAGTCTACCCTTTTAAACAAAAAAAGAATTTTGCAAATCGGTCCAGGCGTTTTTAAGTAATTCGTGAACATACATAAAAAAAAGATTCCGACGAATTGAGAACCTCCTCCTTTTTGAAGTCGGTTAAAAACTACACGATCTAGACCCGTTGTCTATAAAATGTATAAAAATCGTAAAACCTTAAAAACATTAAATGTAAATACAAATAGTTTTTTATAGAAATATCTTGTGTTCTATATTCTAAATACAATTACACTTAATATGTATAATTATTATGTTTACTTATATCCATAATAAAATTATATATTGTAATTTAATTATTTACTTTATATGTAGTTTTTATAGGTATTATATTTATTAACGATATCATTTTTATGTTAACTGTCTCGTCGGTCTAGTGGTCATAATGTCCGACTACTGAGCCAAAGGTCTTGAGTTAGATTCCCAGGTCGAACAAAGAGCTATTGGACTTATTTTATTTTATGAAATTCTCAATAGCAGCCTGGAATTTGGATTCGTACCCGGTTGATGAAAAGAGGCTTGCCTATTATATAGTACCTAAGTCATACCGGCTAAATCGGGATAAGTACTCTGCCAGAGCTGTGGTAGCCGAGCGGTTTGACCAGTGGACTGAGATGTCAGAAGTCTCGAGATCGAACCCACGCACGCACCACAGACTTTTCGGAAGTTACGTGCGTATTTATCACATGCTCAAACGGTGAAGGAAAAAATCGTGAGGAAACCTGCATGCTTGAGAGAATTCTCGATGGCATGTGAAGTCTGCCAACCGACGCAGTAGGCGAGCGTGGTAGACTATAGCCTCATCCCTCTCAATTGAGAGGAGACCCGTGCCCAGCAGTGGGACATTAATGGGTTGATGATGATGATGACACCTCTGCCTAACCCTTCGGGGACAACAGGCGTGATGGTATGTATGTTTTACTTCTAGGAAAATCATCTGAGTTTATTTATTTATTCCTTTAATGTACCTATTTATTAAAATTGTACGGTATGCTTTATAAATAAATATTTGTTTATAAATATTGTTTAATTTTGTCATTACCTATATGTTAATCAATTATAACTTGGTTATCAGCAGAACTCACCTTTTGTTTGAACTGCAAGAGAATCTTGTGATGTCTGTGAACTCATTATGAGCCTCAATCTATTAATACTCAGAAGATCATTCATGAGTTGAAATAAAACTACTTTTTACGAATTTTATAGCAGTAGTTACATAATATTATACGTTTTATTCAATCCCTAAGTTTCGAATCCTTTGCTGCATCATTTGTCGCGAGTTAGGGCATAGCGAGATTCATCAAAGTACTCAAATTGAGCTGGCCGACTGGGGAAGTACATACCTCCGCCTTACAGAAGACCGCAGTGAAATAACTATAAAGTTGTGTTTCTGAGAGTGAGATAGGTTACCAGAGTTCGTTAGGGGAGTGAATATTCTGACAGCATACTAATTCAGTTTGCTGTTAGTTTAGTAACCTAACTCCCCTATTTTAAAGAGCTCTACGGTTTCTACAAGGTCGGCAACGCGCGAGCGACACCTCTGGTGTTGCAAACGTCTATAAGCTACAGTAACCGCTTACCATCAGGCGGGCCATAAGCTCATTAGCCAAGCTTTGTGGTACCATAATAAAAAGCCTCTATGGTCACGGGCACACTCTCTGCTTCAGATGTGTGCTATGCATATATCAGAAAACCCCGACAACTTATATCATCATCAACCCATTAACGTTCCACTGCTGGGCACGGGTCTCCTCTCATTTGAGAGGGATTAGGCTATAGTCCACCACGCTAGCCTACTGCGGGTTGGCAGACTTCACATGCCATCGAGACAAATCTCTCAAGCATGCAGGTTTCCTCACGATGTTTTCCTTCACCGTTTGAGCTTGTGAATACTTGTGATAAATACGCACATAACTTCCGAAAAGTCAGTGGTGCGTGCCCGGGTTCGAACTCGAGACCTTTGACATCTCAGTCCACTAGTCACACCACTAGGCTACCACTGCTCTTATATAACTATACTTAGTCATAAGAAAGAAAGAAAAACGTTTATAATACGGTTTTAATGGTATCAGGCTCTCCTCTTACGTGAGATCTCGTACTCTTCTGCCTAATCTTCCAAAGATACAGACGATATGGCATGTTGAACTAACGCAGACTAAAGTAATGTTACTAATTGCCAACAAATATCTAAGAATTTTGTAAGCCTGCCACTGATAAAGTTTTATAATCAGTTTACTGTTATTTTGTATAAATATTAAATTATTTCTTAAGGACGCTATTACAATTTTCTACAAATAACGGTGTTTTTCAGGTACAATTTTAATGTATAAGCAATCATATATGTGAAGATATTATGGTCTCAATTTAAAGGTAATCTATTCATCTTCAGATTGGCATCATAAAAATTGTATCACATCATACAATTTTTTCCCATAAATCCGTTTTCACCATCACAATAATCACAGAAAATGTGTAAAAATAGGGTCAGATTACGTACCATTTTAAAGTAAACTTAGAGCATATTTTATCATCAAAATTATATAAAATTACGGCATATATAGTCCTCTATACTTCCGACTAATTATTTTGTACCTAAATCATTACATTTTTCAATAAACAGCAAAAATATGAACGCTTGCAAATTTCTTCATACATTTTTCACTCGCGGACTTTCATTCCGCGCTCAGACGCGCTTGTGGAAGCATGTGCGTATCGCTCTGTCGCAAAAAATAAATTACGAAAAAGTCTGTGTCATACACTCATATAGTCGTTTATCGTGACCGGAAAATGTTGATACTTTTTCAAACCTAAATAAAAGTAAATACGACTTTAATAATATTATTAAATTTATTATCAGAATGTTATTTAGGGATTGATGAATAAGATCGGGATTTGGATACTAACGGCTAAGCAGTCGTTGACAAGGTTGAGAAATGGATGGGTGGAGTTAAGACATATTAAACCTGTGATTTAGATTAGGCCTGAAAGTAGATGGGTAGGGTTAAGCTGCTGTTGGGCAAGTTAAAAAATAGATGGGTGAGGTTAAGCAGCTGTTGGGCAGGTGAAGAAATGGATGGGTGGGGTTAAGTCATATTAATACTGTGATTTAGATTAGGCCTGAAAGTAGATGGGTAGGGTTAAGCTGCTGTTGGGCAAGTTAACAAATAGATGGGTGAGGTTAAGCAGCTGTTGGGCAGGTGAAGAATTGGATGGGTGAGATCAAATTTTACTAAAATAAGGCGAGAATAATTGGGATTAAGAGTCTGTAGGTGAGTCCAAGAAAAGGATGGGTAGGGTTAAGCATTTGTTAGTGAGGTCGAGACTTGATGGGTGGGGTTAAGATGTCAACTCCGTTCCTGACGGGTGTTCCCTGACTAGGCTTGTTCTTACTCGGCCACTGAATGACTGTACTAGTAGGTAAAACTTTCAGATGCACTAGTTCTGTCTTCTGGTACTATTAGTACCACCTACACCAGTACCATAGTACAGTATATAGTGAATTACATTTTATATTCCTTCATACTTTGCAGGTTTTGCCTATAATTCTTACAATACCCGATTATTCTTTATATGAAATATTATCATGCATCCCACTTATTCATACACTGATTTTATATCGCTCCCGCTCGTTTAGTCGCGTTTCGAGTATTTCAAGTATCTACAGTCCTACAGTTACTCAATTACTCAATTCTTTATTGCATTTCATAATGTGTACATTAGTTGGTAGGCATGTTAAACATTGGATCAATTATGGACCCTGTCGGGCACAGCAAAAGATATTTTTAATAGGAGAGAGGATGAAGGCGCTCTTTGTCAAATAAGATAAAAACTATATAGGTATATTAAATTAAATTGTATCATTAAAATATGTATGATTATAGTATCGTATAATATAATTATTTTATAATAAGTATTTCTATATTTGTTTTAGATATGTTTATGTATTTTTATTTTATTTTATTTATTGCACGTTTTTAATTTTTTTAAACTATAAATTGTAATGATCTAGATATTTTCAATTTTATTAAGCCTTGTAGAATGTTATTATTTTTATTTGAAAATATATTCTGAGTTAAATTTAAAATGAAATATAGGTATCATGTTATTGTAAATTTTATTGTTAAGTATTTTTTGGTATAAGTATGTGTATACCGCAGACTGTTGTGTAAAATTTAAAAATTTTAAATTTACTAGCTTGTAGCGTGCGACTACTCGATCAGAACCAGAAACTAAGAATACTGACATCTCGAACGAACGACGTAGTACTAAAAGAATGATGTAATAATAAGGAAAAGTAATAGTTTGTTCTTGTCAGTGTCGGGATTAATTCTTATTAGTACTTAGTACGTGAACTATACAAGCCTATCTCTGACCGTAAACTTTTGACAATCTTTTTATTAATTTGCAATGTATATATTTAACTACTTAATTATGTTTGTTTAGGTGGATTCTTGCAAGTCAATTTTGAATCTTCAACCGATTGAGCTGAAATTTTGTATAGACATGTGAACACCCATGGCGGACTAGTTATTTGTGATACACTTTACAACATGGGGATCAAAAACTTACTAAAAATAACTCAAAAAATAAAATGACGTCTCTCTAAATACAATTTCTACATTTTTATGCTTTCCTACAATATGGATATCAAATTATAGGCTTGCTGTGAATAACTCTAAAAATATTGTAACATCACTCTAAATCCAATATTATGGCGGACTAAATTTTTCGTGACTTTTTAACTAAATTTAGTTTTCTTATTGTAGTATTTTTCCATTATGTTTTTTTTTACTTTTAAAAACATAAATACATATTAATCATAATTAATGAGATATAGCAAAATAGACCGAGTCATGAATGACTCGGTCACATATAACGAAATAAATTAATCTTTAAGATATTTTACTTAGGGATATCTGCAGACCAAACGTAAAGTAATTCGTATCGAATGTACAATAGGTCACCAGGTAGCAAATAACTTAATTATCACGAAAATAGTACGATCACTAAACTCTATCAATTCAAATAAAAATAAGAAATAATAACAAGGATCAAGATTATTTAAGCGATGTATAAAATCGAGCGCTCAGTGGTTTCAATGTGTGCGTGCCCGTAATGTTGCTGTGTGCGACTCTAAATACCTAAATTTGAGTTCGTCGAAAATGTAACAGCGTCCTTAAATTAGATATGTGGTATGTGTGTTATTATTTATTGTATGTATAATGGCGATAGATCCTTATTTAATTGGTCCTACAATCATCAGTTTTTTCATGATGATCATGAAATAAATGTGCAATAAAATTATTGAGCAAAGATACTTAATTATTCGCCAAATATCTCGCTAAGACATAATAGGTATTTACATACATATATATCTATAAATAAATAGCCAAAGATAAAACACTGCAGAGCCTGATTCTGATCTGAGAAAATGTTCCTTTTGTTCGAACTTCAACCACTTAGCGACTACTAATGATCAGACAAATTAAAACCAGTGGACCTTCTTCGATGGTCTAATGCAGTGCAGCCTTCTTATCGTGCACTAAATTCACACTACGATACTGTGTAGAAAGAAGGTCGTTACTCTCTATATTAAACGACGCTAAAGCACTAATAAAATCTTCCTTGATTAATAAAATCAAATTCGATATCGCATCGAACGTTAGGCATCGCATAATTTATGAGTGTCAGTTTGTAGGTGAAGTTCGCGGGAGTGGTGGTATTCGTTCCGTAGTATATAAACGCGGAGAAATGCTCTCACTGCATCCACTCACCCGTGTCCTCTCTACGATACTCATCTTAACATGGCGGCTAAGTTTGTAGTAGCTGTGGCGTTGTTCGCCCTGTGCCACGCCAACCCTGCCTTTATAAACGGTGAGTTATTTAAATTTAATTCTAATTTATACAAACAAACGTTTCAATTAAAAGGGTTTCTTATGAAACTATTTGATATCTTAAAAATAAAACATTTTAAAAGTTTATTTAAAATATTCAAGTATAATATTCGAGAAACAAAATATTTTAAACATCAGGCTGCTTAAAAATTTTTAGGTTCTTCGTTAAACTGACCTTTTTCTATATCTTTAAGGTGTATACCGTGATGGACGCACCTACTCCCTGGGTCAGGCGTTCAACTATGGCAGCGGCTTGAGCCAGGCACAAGCTGTCACCAACGGAGACATCGCACAAGCATCCGGCAGCGCCAGTAATGGCCAGCAGCTAGCCCGCGATGGGTTCTACTACCCTGGTCAATCGGTAGCGCAGGCGCAGGCTGGCGAGGCTCCTGAAAACTCAGCGTTTGGTGGCGCTAAAGCCATCGCTCAAGCACAGAACGGAGCCTACTACACCGTTCCAAAGCCCGCAACTGTCATCACCTACGAGCAGAACTTTGCCGCTCCTGCTGAATCCTCTTTGGCCACCGCTGCCTCCAACGGTGACGGTATCGCTAAGTCTTCTGCTGTGTCTCAAGGAGGCAGCAGCAATTATGGACTGACCTCGTCCGAAGCTGAGACTTCAGGCTCTGGATCTGCTGGTTCCCAAACCAACTCTCGCTATGGCTCCACCAGCACATTGGCCCAAACTCAAGGTGGTTCCGCTACATCTTCTGCCCGAATCAACGGTGCCTACGGTGGTAACTACCTCGCCGCTCCCATCGCCCCTATCGCCCCGATCGCTCCCATCGCTCCCATCGCACCCATCGCACCCATCGCACCCACCGTCCCAGTCCAGGAGGTGCCAGCCATCTTCGATACCAACACACCCATCTTCTACACTACTTACGTTCCTATTTCTGCCGGCCAAGAAGTTGCTTCTGCCAACGCAAACGTGATTGGTTCAGGGAACGCTGCATCTTCAGCCAAGTTCGACCAAACGAGGAACGTCTCATGGCGCTTCGGTTCAGCCTACAACAGTCCCGCCACCGCCGCTGCAGAGGCCAACTCTGGCAACGGTGTAGCCAAGTCTGCTGCTAACACCCACGGTTATGGCTCTGCCAACGCAAACGCTAACAGCAATGGTTTTGGCTCCGCTAAGTCTTTTGCCAACACTCAAAACAACGGTTATGGTACTGCTCAGTCGTCCGCCGACTCCAACGGCGCTGGCTCAGCGAACGCCAACGCTAACGTCAATGGCGCTGGATACGGCAACTTGAGATATGTCGCTGTCCCCACCCAATACTACAGCGGCTCCGGAATTTCTGCTAACGCGCAAACTCAAGGCAACGGCAGTGCCGCTGCCAGGACTCAAGACTTAAACACCGGCCTCAGGGTGACCAACACGCAGGCGACATCTTATGGCTCAGGTTCTGCACGCGCCAACGCCAACGCTGCTTAAATATTGCAAACTATTGGGTCCTATCGGACTAGGAAGCAACCACATCACGACGACTTCTGGATACACCGAAAACTTGTCTTGATGTATTTGCGAAGCGCTCGATAGCAAATATTTATTTTAAATTATTTATTACCTAATTTATTGAATTAAATATTCTTCTCACTTAAAAATGGTTGCCATTTATTAATAAAAGAGTTATTGGAATCATAATACACAGTTTTATTTATTTATAACATTCAAATATAAAGCGCAGGATAAATAAAAACCATATACCAGAATAAACAATACTTAAATCACTTAATACAATCACAGTTTCCCTTGCATGAAGGGCTTGAGATACTTGTGGAAGCTCTGGTTGACGGGCTCCGCGTTGAGCGGACTCTTCAGAGCCTCCGCCATCAGACGCTCGTACACCCGACCATCGTGTGCACCAAGCGCTGAGTTCAAGATCTGAGAAATGTAAAAAAAATTGTAAACACGCTATTAGGATATCCATAATAACTTTCACTTTTGTTAGAAAGAAAGAACGAAATGTTTTAAAACTAGCCTGTTATCGAAGGTCCTTATTAGAATACGCATCGCATTTAATAAACAAAAATTTTAATATAGTTAGGTAGGTACTTATAAATCTGATTATATTTGAGACATCAAGCTACATTATACATGACACAACTAAAATCAGAATATTGTACTAAACTAAGGAAAAGGTAAAAATTATTTTAGAAGACGAAATACAAGCAGTAATCGTGGTCACCACAATTAATCTTTCTCACTGCTGTTCTAGTAAAATCTACAGCAATACAATTATACGGCACTTACCTGGTCTCTGAAGTCGAAAGCATCTACCAGCCCCACAGCATTAGGTCTGATCTGACTGAGGAGTTCCTCATAGATGCTCTGTAGTTGACGGATATCACGCTCAGATATCGACGTGTACTGTCAAAAGAAAGCAAATTATAGCCACACTATTATTGAATTAAATGTTCATTTCCAGTACCATAATAGTCTCGTTCCAGTCAGATTCTAAAAACATTTACATAATACATTTCTATCTTACCGTTTAAGGATATAATATAATGCATTATATTATAATGTACCTTACTACCAACATATCAAGGTACATTATCCAGGTCAACACCGGTGGGAAAAAAACTCAACTCATCGACGGATCGGGCTGAAATTTGGCATGCAGGTAGATATTATGACTAATTGATTAATTCTACCCCCAAGGGGATAAAATAGGGGATGAAAGTTTGTATGAAAACTATACCTAATTAATAATAATACTTCTTAACGCGAGCGAAGCCACGGGCAAAAGACAGTACTTTAATAATTTGAAAGAACATCGTGATGACATTGACCCACATAATGTCACATGAACTCAGCATAAGGTCAATGTCAAATTTTCAATGAAGGTCAAGCGTTCGACTTCTACGGGTCGCGGTTAAGTTGTTCCGGGTCTGGACGTTTGTATGTGTGAGAATTTCTTGATAGTAAACGTACCTAAAATACAATAGAAAATCTTAGTTTGAGCTACTCACATACTACGCGTCGTGTCCTATCATTTATAATTTTAATCACTGTAGCTTTAGCTCATTATTAGTTTACAGCTCTTGCTTAATTGCTGTGGAGACTTATATAGATTCGGAAATTATCATCATTAATATACATGCAAGCCAAAAGATGTCCACAACTGCACAAAAACCGTAGGGGAAGTGGTTGGTTGTAGGCGATATGTAACGTATTTTTTGAAATCTATGGTATGGGGGCAAGAAATAGACCGTAAACATTAATTATACCTATTGTTAAATAGTTTTTGAAAATGTTTATATTTACCCTTCTTGCAAAAAAGGTGAAAATTTTGGGTCGTCGATTCGTTAAAAATAAAAGAAAAAGATTTTGTAATAAGCAACCGATTGATCTTTTATTTTCCTTTTTGTCGTCATTAGGTACTTAATCAAATAAACAAATCTTATCTTAGATTCGAACGAACGTCTAAAGGATACGGAATCAAAGTAAGTTATAAATAAACACACAAGACATCTAAAACTATGCCAAACTAGACCAGTTTTTAAGTCATGTCACCAAGCAAAACTATAACAGAATACTTTCTCTTACAGTTTGTTAACCAAGAAACTAAGTCAATGGTTTAACAACCGTTTATTTCGAAGCATATCTAGTTAATCAGAATGATCGATATCGATCTATTGACACCCGGTCAGGTTGATCCATTGGTTTTTGTTGCAACTCCGTGTATTGACCCCTATTGAGGTAACTGTACGCTGGACCTAATGACGGTAAGGTTATGTGTATACAGAAAATTATTAGCGTGTTTGTTTGTTTTGATAAATTCATATAGTTATTTTATTTTAAATAAATTTATCAGTTTGATACCGATATGCCTTAGTTAGATACTTGTGCGTTGTTTTGAATATACGATGCTAAAGCTCATTAAATAGCACTCTTTAGTAAATATGATTAATGTATGCATATAAATTTATGGACAGGGAAATGGTCAGAATAGGCAATAGACAGAATTCCTTCAAAAACTCATGAAAGAATAAGCCCTCTAGAAACAATTTTTATTAGATATATTTAAATTTTGATTTCGACATGAGCTATTGAGCATCCCCAAATCACAAATTCCCGATCACAGACGTCGAGACCCGGAACGGGCATGTATTAATAAATATATAGTCGGGTTACTAAGATGACCTATGTTATTATTTAATTATATGTATATTGTGTACTGTGGCCCAAAGAGTTTAGAAAACAATTAGGTAGGTACCCAAGCATCGCCGCGCCACATAGTACTGGATTACTGGTCTATAATCGCCGGGCAATCAATATCTTGCCGCTACTATTGTTGAATGATAAGTTGCCATTTACCGGTATTAGCAAAAAGTCACACTTATTCATCACTTTAAACACGTATGTAAATAAATACTTTTTATTATATATACTCGGACCGGAGGACCGGTTGTCGTGGCGATCCTTGAGGGAGACCTATGTCCAGCAGTGGACGTCTAACTGTGGATATGATGATGATGATGATATATACTCGTACGTATGTCGTATTAATAGAATTTTACGGTTTTTAATTAAACACTTCGAGGTATATTATTTTTATTTTGTTATTGTTTTTTAAGCTTACTTATATTCTGATTTCTTACGAAGTTACGTGAATATAAAAGATTGAAATAAAACTATCTTTAAGTTAATTTATCGCAGTATAACTTTTATTATTTCATCTCGACATTTCAGATCCTTTTCAACATCTACAGTCGCGGGTTGCCTTAATAATACTTAAAAAAAATCATAATACACTGCTAGGTATGAGTCTCCCCTCCTTTGAGGATTAAGGCTATAGTCCACCACGCTAGACAACTGCGGCACAGTATAAATACAGAATTTGCATATTTATACTGTGACTGCGGCTTGGCAGACTTCATACGCCATCGGGAAAATCTCTCAGACATGTGGTGCCTGATGCGTGCCTTGTGTTTGAACTCGAGACCTCTGACTTTCATAGTCCTCTGGTCATGCCACTATATAAGCTTATCACAGCACTCCACCAATTTACTTATTGCTTACTAAAATTTAATTAGTTTTTGGTCTAGCATTTTGTTCGCAGTTGAGTCAGAGATACTTAGAATTTATTTACCCTTGTAAATGTAGCCAATGAAACTACTGCGCAAATGATGTTTACAACTGATATCACAGTGTGACAATGAGTAAGAAATATCGAATATATTTAATTGCATGAAATAGATTATTTTTGAAGTCTGTCAATGCGATTTTCCGAGTAACCTTAAGTAATTCTAGTTTAATATCAATTAAGCAATAAAATAAAATTAAAAAATAGAGGTAAACAAATTATATATCAAACTGTTATAACAAACACAGTTATTGATATAAATACAACAAACACTTACGTGACACATCAATTACTGTTAGGCTGAAATTATTACCAAATTAATTAGTAAATTCTATTTAAAGCACACAAAAGTAACAATTTACATTCAAATTAGATTAAAATTTTACATAATTTATTCAACTTCTGACAAATATGTCAACTTTCTTACCAACATTATTTTATATTTATTCAAATATTGAATTAAGAACCCTTTAATCTTTTAGAACATTCTTATGATTAATGAATTTGTTTTGATTAAGGAAACAGCTCGCACATCGTTTAATATGTAATTTATACCGTTCCATATTAAAGTTAATCAATTTTTTATTAAAATATGAATCAGATTTTATGAGAAAAATAAAGAATTTTGACTTAACGATTTTGAATAGGTATAAATTATGAAATCAATAAACCAGAAATTTTATTTTAATTAACTGGATCCGATGGCTCTATATGTGTATCATGATTTTATTAAGTAGGTACCATAAACTATAACATAAATTATAAGTACATTAAAAAAATAAATGAACCAAAGTAACATAATTGGATCGGCTCATTGTTCTTATTTAGGCCCTGACAAGCTTAGAATCAAGGTTATTGAGACGTTTCATTTACAATGAAATTAAACTACATTTTACGGACATTGAAATAAAATCGCTTTTTACTAATTTTATGTTGGCGTGTTGGTATTATTCAGCGCTACATTTTAGATCCTTTGCAGCATCCATTATTGCGAGCAATTTCAATGTCTAGTTAAATTAAGAATTTCAACGAGAAATTAAATAAACTTTTTTCATTTAGATATCCTCAATTTTTTAATTAGAATTTGAATACGCAATGATAGATCGTGACTCAAACTACAATTGTTTTAGAAATGTCAATTATATTATATTTTGCACGCTAACTATAATTAAATTTAACAACCATTGGAATACAGGACTATTGACACTCCTACTTCATCGTAAAGTAGCCGCTCCTTCATTGGCGTTCCCGGTACATTAGCAATATGTAGCATAATTGCGAAGCACGGCAAAACCGCTATGCGGCCAGAAAAAAGGTGAAAAAAAAGATTATATATACCAGAGATAAATATAAAAACATAATAAATTTTATCTAATCTTCAACACTGTAATCACGCCTGGTTCAATGCCTCAAGAGAATACATAAATAATTCACACTGATTTTATTTCTATGTTTTATTATGTTGGATGGATATAAATATCACAGAACACATAATTTATAAAAGAACTTGTCTTGAAAATGCAGATGTTTATGGTGACATCTTTGATTTTAAGGTTAATTTTGTGAAATAAAGAGATCATTCAAATTTATAATTAATATTATATGTAAATCATTATTTTTTAAATACTAGTTTTTTATTTAAAATATATAGGATATTTTCTAAATGGTATCATGTTTTTAGCAAAAGCTTAATTTACAGATAACAGATGAACACCAAATGCTAAAATGTTGTTGCTTTTAATGATAATATCGATATCATTATAATGAATGGTACCTACTGCATTTTAGTAATAAAGTAAATGATTATTCATTAAAGTTACAATATATTTTTATGCTTTTAGCTCTAAAACGTATGCCATCAAAAACATACTTGTAAAAAACCCAAGTCGCGCCACTCAGTTCTTCTACCATAAAAAGTTGTGAGATCTATGTAATACCAAGTCGGTTAATTTATTCAGTCCCTACTTTTAGATTTAGATTGACTTGGGCATCGCACTAAACAATCATTTAATACTAGCTGCCTTCCGCGCTTTAATACTATATACCTATGTATTAATCCAGGTAATAAACTTCATGTATGTTACATTTCATTCAAATCTGTTAAGCGGTTTTTGCGTGAAAGGGTTACAAACATCTATCCATCCATTATAAACATACAAACTTTCGCGTGTATAATATTAAGGATAATAGTAAGGATATTATGTAGTACTTATTTGTGAAATACTTTGTATTTTCATGCGATGCCCAAGTCAATCTAAATCTAAAAGTAGGGACTGAATAAATTAACCGACTTGGTATTACATGGATCTCACAACTTTTTATGGTAGAAGAACTGAGTGGCGCGACTTGGGTTTTTTACAAGTATGTTGTATGGAATAAATAGCTTAATAGAGGAATAACTTAAACGAGTTTACGGTAATCACTGTTGGAATCAAAAAGTTTTAATTTTTAAAAACAATTAACCTATTATTTTTCTACAGAATTAGATTTATATTAAGATTATTAACATTGGTATACCCATTCTGAGTGATACAATTTGCATCGGTTAAATAAAACATGGTTTGTGTATATACCTGTGATATCGCAGAAAGACCCAAGGCAAAGAAAGCGGCCGACTTTCTGTGACGGACGGCAAGCGTGGAAGCTGTGGCGCGGGCCGCGGTTATGATTATTTGTGTTCTTTCTTTCATGGCAAATTCGGGCACTTTAATCTACTTAATTCTTTTCCCGATTTTGGTACAACTGCATTATAACTACCTTTCTATTTCAATGTATCAAAGTTAACTTCTAATATAATTAGTTCAAACATCACAAACAGAACCGCTCGCAGATTCAACGACTCCCAGCCTCCCGAGCAAGCCGGTTTCAGTACCATAGACCATATTATATTCGCTGCGGCAGGTTATACAGAAGATCACAGAGTATAACCGACCCTTGTGTTTAGCGTTTGTGGACTATTAGAAGGCCTTCGATTCGATCGAAACTTGGGCAATAGTGCAATTTTTACAGCGGTGCCAAATTGATTATAAGTACATAGAAACTTTTAAGTGTTTGTACGAAAACGCCACTGTATCAGTCCGACTATAGAATCACATCTCAAAACCTATCCGCGTGCAGCGAGGTGTGAGACAGAAAAGGAAGGGAAGGGCAGGGCTTGGCGTCAACATAAACAGCGAGTACTTCACTCACCTTCGATTTGTCGACAATATAGTTGTCATGGCTGAGAGTCTTAAAACGAACATGAACAAGACGAAAGTGATGTTAAATATCCATGTTGGACTAGGACTCCGCTGAAGGTTGGTAGCTCTGTCCTCGAAGTTGTTGACGATTACGTTTACGTGGTAACTAAAGGCCGTTGGGGCTCGAAATTTCTCAAGTGGCAACTGCATTCAGGAAGTCACACGCTGTGACTTGTAGGCCTCCGGCAAGGTGGACCGACGACCTGGTAAAGGTCTGTGGAATCCGCTGGATGGGGGTAGCGCAGGACCGGTCGTCGAGGAATTCCTTGGGGGAGGCTTATGTCCAGCGGTGGACGAAATTTTGTTGAAATTATGATGATATTGATGATGATTGAACATAATTACATCTAGATACCTATCTACACCTATTATTCTATAATTACGATTCACTCGAAATGCAATGCAAACGTAACTTTGTAATCCTATATATTTATATGGGAATACAAAGTTATTTATGCAGTTGGTGAATCTAAAGCAAACGTAACTTTGTAATCCTATATATTTATATAGGAATACAAAGTTATTTATGCAGTTGGTGAATCTAAAAAACTTGACTGAAATTGCAAGATGTTTTAGTTTTTCCTTTATTTGTACACTAAACACTGTTTGTATTCTAAATGTTAAGCTTCTATGTCTGCTAGAAGTGCCTTAGAGTTTTGATGATCGGTCAGTCAGTGAGTGAGTGACAAAATTAAGAAACTTTGACTAGTTATAATTCTTAAACTCCTGGTTCAAATTGAATGAAATTTGAAATATACCGTGTTCACACAATGCGTGCTTGAGTAGTGAAATTTCAGGCTTCTAGTTTAATTCGCAACGAAGTTATAGGGGGTCGAAAATGGCCTGAATTGGTTCGAGAAAAGTATAGTACGGCCGTGCCGCTTTTTTTTTGGCTCGACTTGGCGGGGGCACTGCCGTGCCCCCAGATCTACTAGGGTTGGGTAGAATTTGCAGATAGCAACTGCTACTGTTGCTAGTATAATAATATCTTATATAAGGGCGACTATATTGCCGCTAACAAGACAGAATTTTAAAGCCAGGGCCAAGCTGCTGCTAGCTGAAAAGCGCGCTTATGACAATTATGCCATAACAATACAGAAATATATGTCTACAAAGAACCTATGCGGCATGCACAAAGGTAACGCAATAAAAATATAACTGTCATCACGATGACACATCAACAAAATGCATCAAGACAAGGTTCTCGTAACTTGCATTACGCAATTATATCCTCAAACATTTTCCTTGTTAGGAAAACTTCAAACGGTATCAACGCGAACTTAAGCACCACTAAAAGCTGCACATAGGTGGTAATGTGTCGGCTTTACGATTACAAAACTAACTGCCGCTTTTTAACTCGACATTTTCAAGAAACACTAAAAAAATTACGGGTACCAGATCTCTTGGAAATCTACTTAAAAATGCTTTGTCTTTAATCTTTTCCTTCATTCAAGATAAAACTGCAATAAAAATACAGACCGCATAAGGAAAAAAATGTGTAATTTAATAATAATAATACATGAACACCTAAAATTACAGATTAAAAATGTTGTGTCTAATAAAAATGAAAAATAGCTGCCTCTCGGACGGGCGCGCGCATAAAATATGTTTTTGCTCTCAATCATAACGTGCAGTGAGTTTTTACAACGTATTATTTAACTGTACCCTGTGATATCAAAGCTATTGTGGGACGCCATTATTTTCGCGGGATCCAGTTATTTATCCGTATTATCTAACATAACAGTACAAAATAATTGCTATTCTGTAGTAATATTTGTGTCATGTGCAGATGCTGCGATAATGAATGGGATCACCGGATCAGTTGATCTAAGATAAAGAAGGTACTTGGTTAAAACGATGGGTACTATTTCATTGTTACCCGTATTGATCGTGTATGATATAAAAAAAAACGTTATGATTGTGTTTTATTTTAAGCAAAGACAAAGTATTTACTTACATCCTATTAATATGGCTAAGTATGTTTTTTCATTCCTGAAATTGGTCAATATAGTAGTTAAATTAATATAGATTACTAGCTGACCCAGCAAACGTTGTTTTGCCACATTATAGGGGTTTGTTCATTGACGAAACAGGGATGGCCTGTCGATGTGGTATTGGCCCCCAAACAATGTCGCACCTACTTTCATGCCCTTCGTGCCCCAACACCTGCACGTCGAGAGACCTTTGGTTTGCCACTGAAGGTGCCGTAAATGTGGCATCATTCTGGGCTCGTCAGATTTAATGGCCATATTTACTTAAATGTGGGTATTAAATTTGACAACATTCATGTTCCATCGACACGAAAAAGAAGAAGATTATAGGGGTTGGTGGACTACCCCTAACTTTTAGGGGGATGAAAAATAGATGTTGGCCGATTCTCATAGATACCGGATAAGCACAAAAAATTTCATCAAAATCGGTCAAGCCGTTTCGGAGGAGTATGGCAACGAAAACTATGACACGAGAATTTTATATATTAGATTTTTATTACTCTTAAACATCTTACCAGCAAGAGGTCTCCAAGTTTCTCCAGCGCCCAGTAGATGGCATACAGCTGCACCAACTGGTTTAGTACTTTCTTCAATGGTTCTGACAGCGAGGCTGATGTACTGTCAACTTCAAACTTGTACGTTGATAGGATAAACGCACGACAGTGGGCCTGAATACAAAGGTTATAATAATAATATTTGAAACTATAAAAAAAATTGAAATGTTATAAATATACTTAGTCGATTTTATCAGCCTACCTATTTTACTACCATTTTTGACATTTGACATCTAAAATATTTTTTTAATTCGTGTTTTTAAATTATTTATTTTTTAGAAAATAATGTCACCCATGGTTCTGTTTTTATTTTTACAAAGTTTGTTAGAGTTATATTTTTATGACATATTGAATATTTTTAATATAATATTAACAGCTGTCAAAAATCGCCCCATAAAACGGCACAATTTTAATGTAATATTTAAATGAAGTGTGTACAATGGCGATGGTTAATAATATTAAATGTACTCCCGCTGTTTTATTGCCTACTATATCTGTAGCAAAGAAAAAAAACATATAACTCGCTTCGTTTGAAAAAAAAGCTACCTACCTATTTCATAGATATTATTAATTTACGAAAAGAGATTTCTAAAAAATTATGATATTTTTTAGTCTAATTTCTGGTTAGTGTTGTATGGAATCAATAAATCAAATATGAACAGTTTTTTATTCTTCCAAACTGCGTATTTTTCATACGTAAAATAAAAACAAAATAATTAATGTAGTCAAAAATAATCAGAAATCAATTATAGTGTTGCCGCTGTCAATCATATTCAACTTACAAATCAACCATTGCGGTAAAATTAAAATAAGCTAGCCAAACATAAACCTGCGTTTTTTGTCTGTCAAAAAGTATCTATAATCTTGTTTATATTTTATCCATCTTTACACCAATAACTTGGCAACTAACTCTTCTAATCAATCTATGTTCTATATCAAAACAACACAAACAATAATTATTATAACCGGATGCGTAAATATTAAATTTAACCCCGCCCACACCGGAATACACTCAAGAGACTAACTTAATTATAAAATAAACAAATGGGAATATAAAGACATAAATAATTTGAATTAAATTAATAGTAGTCTTAACTGCAAGATTATTGATTAATGAAGACAATTTAATTGAATATTTGAATTAACAGCAGAACAGCTGTAGATACGAACTTTTTAATCTTTCTTTTTTTTTATCAATGAACCGTTAGGCTCAGAAACTACGGAAACAGCCTACTTACTCGAAACCAAGGAAGTCCATTAGCACCAAACCAACACAATAATATTAACAGGTTATAATTAAAACATAATAATGTAGATTATAGCTTTTTGTTAAGCATTATGCGTGTTAATTAGTTGATTTGATTTTAGCTTAATTTTTTGGGGTTATTGACATGGTTTTGCACATCAAGAGTATCATAAAATGTGTTATTTATGTATTTATGCAGTATCTATCCATGTTCGATATACATAACTAGAAGTGGTATCGCTTATCATAAAACATTCGTATTTTCTAATGAGCCAAAGTTGTCAATGTCAACCTAAATCAAAAGACATAGGGAAATAATCAAAAATCTCTATCTCTAATTCGTCAGGCCTTTCACTCTTCACAGATTGTCAAGCGATCGGTGAGGTGGTGGACAGAATCAATATATGAGACTAGGCAGCACATCCACCACGACCCCTATTGAATAACAATAGGAAGAAGGGGCCTGGGGGTCAGACACGCAGACCGTCTATCGCGGCGAGCTTCACAAGTTACCCACAGACCATAGCTCAAGATGGTCAGAAGACTCTTTCTCTTAGGGCGACTACACAGGATCGAAATATATGTGGGGGATAATCGTTATCATCTCCTTCACTTGCTTGATTAAATTACGTTCGTAAAATATATTACAATAACTAACCACTCGGACATTTTCGGACATGTGTCTGGTCGAAAAACAAAATAGCGGTCAGCAGACTACATTAAATCAAGTTTTTGGAAACTCTCGAAATTCACAACTTTCAATAATCCTTTCAATATTCGGGGTTTCTCTGTGTTCGTTCTACGCTTTCTCTAAGAAATATCTTCTTTTCGTTTTATTATTAATCCTCAACCAGCCTGCATAATGTACGAATGGGAAAGACCGAAGAAATATTTATAATGTTTTTTTTTTGCAATAATACAAATTAAGACAAGCCCGGGATGGTTGGCGCTCTTTGGGGAAGGCTTACGTTTTACGTTCAGCAGTGGATGGCAATAGGCTGATATATATAGGTAATGCAAATTAATCTTCAATTTACTGAATCGCCTACTGTAACGAACTTAAATACAATATAATTAATAAAATAATTACTAAGATAAATAATAGTACCGCGCTAGCTGTCTTTGAAATAAGTGAGTAACTCTGGCCGCGTATGAATTATTATAACTTATTTATCACTTGAATGGAAGTGCCTAGTATATATTTAATCAATTATTAATTAAGTATTAAAGAACCAAAATATTTATTTTATTCATTAGATAATAATTAATTAAATAGGAATGTTATCATAATTTGCCGCCATTGATGACAACTTGATGTTCTGTATCATATTGCCTACCCGTTTGACTTAAATATAATTAGTTTTTTTTTTGTTTAAAAGGACAATAAAATTATAATAAAACAGTGGGGAACAGATATAGAGTATATTTAAATGTATAATTAGGATAAAAATAGGGGGCGATTTAGTATGGTATACAGCTTAGGACAACTGAAGAAAATATAATGTTCTCTAAAAATCATGTTATTATTTTATTATTACGCTGGCTGAAATTTTCTATATTCCGCAATTTCACGTTAGTTTTCTTTTTGAGAGTTGGTTATCAAATCAGTTCTTGAACTTCTTCAAAGTTTGGGGAGAAAATAAATATTTTGGGAGATTATTCCACGCAGTCAGTCAGCGTGGAATAATCTACCAAACTACGTAATTTCTTTTCTACTTAATTACTATTCCTTGCTAATTTAAATCTATAGGTTGTTGTCCACTTAAATATTCATCCAATATCCATAAATGTACATAATGTTCACTATTAAGAGGTATGTAGGTAGATAAGTTACGATAACTTGCGATAATCTGTAACATTAGAACAGGTCGATACATAATAATATATGTAATTTAAAAAAACTATATTTTTATTGATAGAAACCTCCTTGGGAACAACTCTAAGCTTCATTAGCACGCAAAAATGTAAAGCTGATAAACATGAAAGAAAACTAAATGAGCACTGGCATGTTTGAATTAATTTTATTTGAATTTCGAACATTTTTTATACAATATTGTCAGTTTTGTGTTTATGGTATTTATGTTGTATCGATTAAATTTTAATAACAAAATACTTATAAGTTCAATAATATTTATAAAGATATAAATAATGGTATTGATTTGATTTGAATACTAGTAGCAATAAAACGTCGACACCAGAACTGTTTACTAAAATTAAGATATTATAAATCAGCCATAGCTGTATTCTTGTATTTTGAGTAAGAATATAAATTGTGACGAATGCCTTCCTCTTTGTCACATTAATGGTAATACTTTAGTGTCCATCTATTTATGGTAGACAAGTTAGGTATGTATGAAAAGGGTAAATATATATAACAGATGGATCTAAATACTCTTTTAACCTACGCATTATAAATTATCTTGAGCCCATTTACTGAAATTAATCATTAAAATATGCGCCCTAAGAACCTTAACTTCATTAAAAATTGGCGTTTGTTCGCAGCAATTAAAACAATTGGCGTTAAATAAAAATGTTGGGTGTAAAGTTTATTTAGAAACATGTACCTACCTCTGATGCGGCAACCAGTTGTACTGATGACCTGTTCCACGCATCTTCAGGTGACAAGCCACGTTTGGTGTACTTCTTCATACTGGCTACTGCTGACTCTATCTTACTGTTGAAAATATAAAAAAAACTATATCAAGGCATGGGTCTCCTCTCATTTAAGTAGGATTAGGATACGGTCGAGTAAAACTCTCAAGGTTTCCTCACGATATTTTCCTTCACCATACCCGCTATGACTTGGAAAAACCGAAATTCCTTATACTTAATCTACGCTCTTACCCAGCCGCGACTCTTCGGAAACCCTCAATAATTCCATTGACAGAGATTTCCCACTTCTGTTTTTTTTTACTCTTGTGGTCTGACAAATACGAAACTGTTGGAGTCAACGCCTTGCCAGCTAGCATCCGTCCCCAAGCCTTTACCAGTGATCTGAAACAATAAATATATCGGAACATTATTACACAGCGACATCTAGTTACTGAGCTAAGCAATGAGGCTTGTTTAAGTAATTAATACCTGCTTAGATATTTTCTTTTGTAAATCCTACTTCCTACTTAATATTATAAACGCGAAAGTTTGTAAGTATAGTGGATGGATGTTTGTTACTCTTTCAAAAACTGCTTAACAGATTTGAATTAAATTTAGTGTACATATAGTTTATTATCTGGATTAACACATAGGCTACTTTTTATCTATATACCATGCGGGCAAAGCCGCGGGAGGCAGCTAGTACATATGTATATATAGAAACACACAAGAATCAAGTAGAAATGTTTTTACACAAAGGCAGCCCCAAAAGGCCGACTTTTCGGAAGTTATGTGCGTATATATCACATGCTCAAACGGGGAAGGAAGATATCGAGAGAAAACCTGCATGCTTGAGAGATTTTCTCGATGGCATGTGCAGTCTTCCAACGCGCAGAAGTGTAGCTTGCTGGAGTAGAGCCCTCTCAAATTAAAGAATTCCCATGCCCATACAAACTTTAAAAAAATTGTATAAATTTTCAAACCGGATCCAATAATTTTTAATCAGAGAATAAAATCAAAATTGATTAAACAACACACACTTAATCATAGTGGGCGTAAATGTTATGATTCCGTTAGGTACACTTTAAATAATTCTTTAAAAATACATAATTTATAATAACTATTCTCAAACCATCTGCTAGACCAGGAATTAGAAGCGTTAGGTGAATCATCGTCCTTGCAATTTATTATAAAAGCGTTTAAGACTTTACGTTGCTATAATACCTATTATTAAATTTCATTTTGCATAATTTTATATTTATGATGAGATCATTGGTCTCATGTTTTACAAACTGCGTTAAATATGACGACTTACATTTTTGGTGCATTTTATTTATTAATATGTATTTTAATATATTTTTGAGATTTGATCTAATACATTATTCATAGCAAAAAGAACTTGGGATATTGTCCACAAAGAGACCCCTCAATTCCTTGAAAACTTTCTTAGTTACATGGACATAATACTAAAGATAAAAAAAATATATATATACTTCAACTACATTGTTTCCGTCACACTCATTTCTCATTGTAGATTTTATTCCGAGTTATAATCGCCACCACCTTTTTAAATAATAACTTGAATAAATGTACTAACTTGAATATTTACCACCTTAATCAATAAAGTTGTTCATAAGTTACACCATTTTAACATACTAAATTTAGAAACAAATGCCAAATTTAACTTTGGTCACTTCCCACTTGAAGAAGACTATAGCCCTTCACGTTAACAAACTGTGGAAAGATACACCACCATAAATGAGTCTGTACCTAGCAGTTTGTAGCATAAGCACTGTGTTCTCTCCCTCGTAAGTGGCGGCGGCGGTGACCAGGCCGTAAATCTGGGGCAGGTTAGACGCCAGCATGTAGCCGTGGCCGCCGCACGCCAGCCGGCAGCGCTCTGTCATGGCAGCCGTGTCGGACGTCGTTACCGCCTTCAGGCAGCACGCGATAGCATGAAGCTAGAATTGAAAGTCCAGAACAGTCCAAAGTTATTCAAGCTAATACCAACAAGACATTATGATTATCTATTCTTCTATTTTAAGTCTTCATATGTGAACAACTGCAAAATAAGGTTTGGTGTAAGTTTCTTTATTTTATCTGGATATAGGAAGAGGACTGTGATGTGTATTAGCAGACCGTTTCCCCAGACACAATTAACAAGCTAATTAGGGAGGCAACATTGAATAATGGGACTCTCATCTTCAATGTCAAGTCCTATCTTTGTACCTTACAAACAAGAATAATTCCTTGGTTTCTACTTTCAAGAAGGAAAACTTCTAGCATAGTTAGAGTGAAGAAACCTACAAGAGTACTCTACAATGTTTTTGTAAGTATACTGCAGTGGTCTTAATGCCTTATTGGCAGAGAATATACACAATCCAGCTTACCTCTGGTAACTCATCCAAGTTTCCTTTCTCCATATCTTTGGTGACTTTATAATACATGTTGATGAGCCACTTGGCGGTGAGACGGAAGGCATGGCTAGATGCTATCGCGATGAACAGCTTGTGCTGCTGTGTCACGTAGTCCAGGATCTGAGGTTCTCCACCACTGAAATAGGGGAAAATTTCAATTAACTAAACCTTAAAGGCAATCAAATTGACTGAATACTCACAAAACGCATTTTCATGCTGCGAAAGATCGAATTGCTTAAATAGGGTTGTTAGAAATAGAAAAACCAACTTCAACTTGGAAGTTTTATTACGGAGAGCTGGCGGGACGCTAGGAAGAAACATCTATTGTAAGCATTTATAAAACCCAGCACGACGGTGGTAGATCACATGATCTGGCACGTCAAAATATGTTTGTTTCCAGTTTCCAGGGTATTCCCTAATGTAATAAATTTTAATTTATGAGCAGTTCTTTAAATCATCAGAGGGTGTAACAATTATTTATTTATTTTAATATACTAATTCCTTGACAGGACTTAATATTAACATTAATCATAATAAGTGTGTGAAAATTAATAATTTACTAATAGTGGCTTCATCTTATCAACCGTTAGAAGTCCACTGCTGGTCATGAGTCTCCTCCAAGGATCGCCACGACGACCAGTTCTGCGCCTCCCGCATCCAACGGATTCCAGCGACCTTTACTAGGTTGTCAGGTGTTAGTGACTTACTCAGGCTTTAACTCCGACTGCCTCCTGACGGCGGAGTATCTGACGGCGATGGTCGTAGCCCTGGCGAGCTGGTTGGCCATACCGTTTACTATAACTACCCTCACGTATACCATTGTGCCATACGTAAGCTTAGTATTAGGCGACTTCTTGAAGGTACCGTCCTGTAATTATTTTTGATTTTAATAAGAGAATGTTCGAAGTGCTACTGATACTGGTAATATTTATTTTATTTTACAAAATGTCAATGGTAGTTAGAGCACTATCAATCTTCATAAATTTAAAATACAAAATCAACTCAAATAAAGCCATACAAAGGTTACATTATTCTTGTATGTACATACAAGTATTAAATACTGAAAAAGTTTTGTTACAGATTTCATTATTATTTGCATAAACACATTGTTTTAGAAATTTCTTAAAAATTCAATTTAAAGACTTATGTTGGTAATCATAATTATGTTTACTTCGATAGTACAGCATCATATGGGACTGATATTCAGAGTTCTTCTGATCTCTCAGTATTTTCCAAGTTTTAAAAAACTAAATTCTATTTTATTATTTAGTACCTACAGCCTGCCCACTTGCTATATAAAAGGGATGACTACAATCTCACAAACAATTACGTACTTTCAAAACTTGAGCATTTTTCATCAGCATTCTATCCCTCGGTATCCTATAGTGCTCGAAGCCTAAGAAGCCATTATTGACAGTGTTGAATCCAAGCTTTGCTCCAATTTCTCCTAATTTGATTCCCGCGAGCGGCATGTGTGTGTCTTCATCTCGCAGCTGGATTAGAAACGGCTGGATACCGCAGCTTTTGCCCTGGATGTATAGGTGAGCCATCACCACGCAATAGTTGGCGGTGTGTCCCACTGAAATATTTTAGAATAATGCATTGTCCACCTGACTTTACATACTTGGGACCAAACTACAGAGCTGAAATAGGGAATTTATTCACTACCATAGCTTGTGTGTTATAATTTGTCTGATATCAACCTTAACCTATGTTAAGTAACCGCTCTAATTTTCTTAAATCTTAGTAACGCTACAGAGACGATTGTAGAATATAAAGTAATGTATCTTACAGCCCCCTGGCCACCATTTATATGCAGTCAACGTAGGACTGTGCAAAACAAATTCTTCAGATTTGGGATCGTAGGTAGCTGTTGTTTCCAAGCCACGAATGAATGTACCGTGACCAAGCTCCGTCTGAAAGTAATTAGGTATGATAGTTATTTTAATGGCGAGTACAGTATATTAGCTTTATAGTTTTTGTCTGACAGCGGACGGGACGGAAAAACGACGCGATTTGATCAGTCTGTTGTTGTTGCTCTTATATAAAAACAGTGGTTACATACTTCTCACGTCACGTTATCGTCGCATCGCCGTTCCTTCCCGTCCGATAATTTAGGAAATCTTTTGTTTTGAAATCTTGCTTTTTAAATGAAATAGAATACCACGACAAACCTGAGCATAAGTGCCTATGATCTCCATTTTACTGGCTCTATTCATCCAATATTTCTTCTGTTCCTCATTAGCCTGACCCAATATAGCTGGTATGAACATGGCCAAATGGAGAGAGAATGGAGAGTTGTCTTTGAATACTGCAAAGGACAGGAGGCTGCGATAACTCAAACTGAAAACATCATATAATACGTTATTAGATTTTTCTCCTGTACTATAGACACACATTCTCATATAGTAGGTACATAAAGAGTTCCGTAAGCAGCGGTCCTATTGCTATATTTTTTATAATTGATCCCAAGCAATTCATTGACAATGACACTGTCCTTGACATGGGACACAAAACCAATGCCCCAGCAACCGCGCTTGTAGCAAATATAATGTAAGGGCGCTTTATTGGTCTAGTGATTATATTATTACTACGGGAGTCTCCAATCCATTTGAAGACTCTCTCAGACAATGACTCAATCAAAATATATTTTAAATCCCTCAAACATATTGCTGCCTCCTTCAATTTGCAACAGAGTGAAAGAGACAGCAATATATTTACATCAGCTCCTTAAAATTGAGTAGCGTTTTGTATTTTACCATCTAGGATACTTACTTAGCCTTCTCCTCGTCCGTCAAAGTAGGATCTCCAGCATTTTGTATAGCTTGGTAGTACAGCACGGCTTTGCGTACTACGTTCTCATACTTCTCCTTATGACTTAGGTACTCCTCAGGCACCTCATCAACAAGGCCTTTAGTGCTTAACACTTTGTTCTCTGTAATAGTGGAATATCTTCAGCCTTAACTGGTTCAATAGGTATGTAGATCGCGCGATATGCCAATCTATACTAATATTGTAAAGCTGAAGAGTTTGTTTGTTTGTTTGAACGCGTTAATCTCAGGAACTACTGCTTGGAATTGAAAAAATCTTTTTGTTTTGGATAGTCCATTTATCGATCAATGTTATGAATATCGCGCTACGACCAAAAGCAGCGGAGCATAAATGAAGTTTAAAAAATAAATGTCCACCCGTGCGAAGCCGGGACGGGCCACTACATACACTACATACTATGTTACACAGAATTTTGGAGTTATAATTAGCAATACGAACGTTATTATAAATACATATCAACAATTTAATTGACTAACGTTAAAGGTTTGTTACACATAGGAATTTAAAAATCAAGGCATTAATTATTCTATTTTTCTAATTAAAGTAGATAAAAGAAAAAAATATGTGTAGGTTTCTATATATTTTTATTACATATAATGTCATTGTTTAACAAGTACCTATATCAATGCTATGTGCTATTTGAATTGTTTAAATTATTATCGTCTTATCGATTTATTGGTCACTCAAAAAGTTTAAGATGGACTCTGATTTACGCTCATAACGCCATCTATCAATGTACTCAAGAACTATTATACCAGTAACGCCATCTAGATTTGTAAAACTGCACCAGGATGAATAATCAATAACATGTTGCAATAACATCATCTAGGTAACTACGTAACTATTTATAATTAAAATATTTAGTATCTAATCGTTTGCCCGTCATTAAGGAGACTGAAATTATTGTTTTAAGAACTTTTCTCTTTGGAAACCAATTTTCTTCTTTTGCAACATTATGAGTAAGACACACACAGCAGCAAGCTTCTTAAATCACACACGCATGTATGAATGTATAATATACGTAAACGTAAGATAAACAAGATCCTCGGTAAAGTCGTAAAAAAATCAACAGTCTTACCAAACTTCCTCCTATTTGCTGTGGCTTCAACACTCCCATCTAAGTAATTAGTCAGTTCCTCTACATTAAATTCGCATTTACTCCTTTCTTCCAACAAGTCTTCGTTCACTTTTGCGCTCATTTTTCCAGTAAATGAAGCGTTATTGCTAAATCAGTATGTGGTTTGCCACGGTTGACAGACCCTCTTACCACACTACACTGTGACGCGTTATCACGATGCTGATTTAATGATAATTATTATTGTTTTCATTCTTATCGGTATGTACTGAAGTACAATAATACAGTATACAAAGGTGTAAATGTAGTGATACGTAATATTGAGTAACAGTATATTTTTATAAGTACGGAGGTATGTATTGAATGTGCGCAAATTATGTAACTTTATAAACAAATAATAATTTACAATGATGTGTGGTTTTCAACACACAACACTTGACTTCTGTAGTGAATTTTGTACGGAAACATTTAAATATCACAGATGACAATAGAGTCGAAAATACTTTAGATTATTCTAAGATGGAAATAAATAATGATTTTCTTTTGTTGAATTATATTCATTTTGACGGAAAGATTGTTTCAGTGCGATGGGCTTCGGGTCATCGGTTTGACGTGCTACGGGTCGCCGGTTTGATTCTCGAACGGGCCGATATTGTTATGGTTATAGGTAGTTCCGACTCTCCGAGTGTTTGTGTTTGTAAGCACACGCACAGTAGATTAAAAAGGGAATCTAGGGTCGGGAACGTTTTCAAAGCATGATTACAAAGCCACAAAAACAGGTGACCAAAAGAAAATAAAAGAAAACAAAATCTTTACAGAAACATACGTATTTATTCGTCCACGTCCTTATTTCTACAGAAATATGCGTAAGAATCTAGATAATATCTATATTATTCACAACAATGTCAGCTACCAAGGACAATTAATCGGAATCAAAGTTCATCAACAAGGGACTTATATTTATGAAAAATGCAATGTTCTGTAGCAGCTATCTGTAATTATTGTAGTTGTGTTTAATATGTCTACAATTCCTGATGTATTGAGTTTGAGTTGACTTCGAGCATTTCAAACAAATCAAAGTTTCAATTTCGATTTGTCGAAAGAGTCGAAAGAAGTCGAAATTTCGTACCTAAGGACCAAACATGACACTCACGTGATCTCTCAATGATTATAAATATCAATTAATATTTTCTAGTACCTAGTAGGTTCCACATACAAACAAGAAAAGACAAAATTAATATTAATACCAACTAAAATAAAGAATGCGTTTTGTTTTGTTTTAGTTTTTATTTGCCCCTTATTGTTATAGCAACACTGTGTAATAGTATAACACAATGCGTGTCAGTCTTGGGACCACACTTATTCTACAATCATCACCATTTTGTGTCCCCAATAATTGCCACAACAGTTCACAAAAGTATAGAACGTTATCATAGTTTCCCTTTCATCATCGGCTTAATATACTTGTGGAAACTCTCATGCACAGGTTCTGCGTTAATGGGACTCTTCAGAGCATCGGCCATCAGGCGCTCGTACACGCGGCCGTCGTATGAACCCAGCGTTGAGTGAAGGACCTGAGAAATATGATCGAGAAGTAAAAACTATAGAACTAATATTACTATAAAATATCGTACTTTAACTGCCTTATTGGTCTAAAGCGAGACTGCTGGGTATAGGTTTGAAATCGAATCCACGATTCGGTGGATTCCGCGCGCGATATAAATTAATACATTCTATTATTTTTATAGTTATTCTATAATGGGGAAACCAAAAACAACAAGAATAGATATTGGACGATTGGCATAAACTACCCAAATTATTTTTAAAAACCCGAACTTATACATGCACACCATCATAAGAGTCATGGTTCGTTATTTACCTCGTCTCGGAGATCGAATGCATCAACCAAGCCAACTGCATTCGGTCTTATCAGCGCCAGCAGCTCCTCATATCTCTGTTGTAATCCCACGATATCCTCCTCAGATATGGATGTGTACTGCAAAATAACATTATCTTTATTATGACAACAAGACAATATAGTTATAATTCTATAATCCATTTATTTTATTATAAAATAGAACAAAGTTCAATGAGTGTACTTTCGATAAAATACCCCAAGTAATGTCCCACACACTACTTCTACTGGCAACCAAGATTTGCAAACTATTATTCAATTCTTATTTAAAGCATCTGCCACTGCCATTTATTTCTATCGGAATCTACAATACCATACGGAAAATTATGTTATGTACAATTACAATACAATAAAGTTCATATCCAAGGAAAATGGCAAAAACAATCTTGGAACCCGCAACGAAATTAATCATAAAATTAAAGAAAGAAAGAAGAAAGTCTCACTATGAAAGAGCGGGAGCAAATTTCCCCGCAGCAAATGTATCAAAATCAATTAACCCTTGCTAAATTCCTTACAATCCAAGGATCACAGTTTATGTTTCCCCAATACCCCAAAATATCCTAAAAACATACCATCAACAGGTCCCCAGTCCTCTCCAACGTCCAGTAATACAGATAGAGCGTCGACAGCTGTTCCATGACTGTCTTTACGTTAGGACTAGAGTTGGCAGTCATTCTTAAGATTTCTTTCCTGTAAGTGTCTGATATCACTGCTCTGCAATGGGCCTATATTAAGAATATATAATTATCTTATCATTAATACACTTATTCTGTAGTCATATTCAGACGCAGACAAAGGACTCCTCATATTTATCTCGAAAAACAAGCATCATAATATTTTACCTATAGTTAATGTGATTGAAATTACCTCAGATGCAGCAACTAGTTGAATTGTAGTCAAATCCCATGCTTGTTCTTGTGATAAACCAGTTTGCATGCGTCTCCTTATACTCTTTACGCAGGAAGATAATTTTCTAAAATCAAAAGTTATATTATAATAGTTCTTCATCTATCAATTTGATTCCAAAGATCTCAATAGGGCCCGGATTCCACCAAAGCGTAGAATTCATAACACATATTTTCTCCTCTCCGATTTGGTGGAAACCGGGCGTCAAATATTTTCAAATTCACAAATTGGAGCTCAAATAAAATAAATTACTCATATCCTTACCCTGCAGCAAGTGCTTGGAATCCCCTGACGATACCCTCAGGACTACTATCCCACGCAGCTTTACCGGATAAGACTTGAGTTAAGTATGTCAACGTTGGTGTTAATGGCTTCCCGGCTTCCATTTGCTCGTAAGCTTTTACTAAAAACCTAAACATATAATAGATGTTAAACAATGTTTTATATACAGCCTTTGTTTTAACTGAATGAAACGTTTATTATAGCACTTTAAAAGACTACAAAAATATTACAATTCTCAAGTCACTAGTAAATCTAGAGCATGCATAATTTGCTGTACTCCTTAATGCAACACGGCCGTCTACCAACCTATAGTTAGTCATACCGAAAGCAATATATTGTTTTATAAGGACAACATGACAAACAAAAACAAAAAAATAGGTTAAAACTCGCATATGAGTCAATGAGTTTAAAAGTATGCAATCCCATATTTTTACCTAGCCGTCTGTAACAGCAACACAGTGTAGTCCCCTTCGTAAGTCCTAGTTGCCGTCACGAAGGAGTACAAGTGCGGGATCCCAGAGGACATCATGTAGCCATGACCGCCGCACGCGTGCCGACACTGCTCTATCAACAGCGCCGAGTCGGAAGTGCTGATAGCTTTAAGGCAGCTGGATAGAGCGTGGAACTGGAATAGACAGTTGGAATTCAACTGTTTGAATTGGAGTCGTACTATGGGAAACATAGAAGGTATTAAGGATTTAGCCAAAAGAGGGACACATAACCCTCTTCTTTCCATATTTTCATAAGGATTGCCACCATTTTATGGAGTAGGAGCCCCATGAACTACAACATCAGTCACTTGCTGCTGAGTACCTAGTATTTAGTAGGTATACGTTTATGACACTTCGAATGCGTCTCTACAATGTGTCATCACTGGTCAAATTCTTCTGTCTTAAAACACTGTAGAAATTTTTAATAAAAATTTTGCGAAGATGCTTGTTGGATTCAAATATAAGAGTCACCTCAGGCAAACTGTCAGTGTTCCCATGCTTCATGTCACTGAGCAGGGCGTGGAAGCTGTTCCAGAGCCAGTGGCTGGACAGCTGCAGCGCATGCGCCGTCGCGATGCAGATGAACAGTTTGTGCTGCTGCGTCACGAAGTCCAGGATCTGACTTTCTCTATCACTGGAAATGGGTTAAACGGTCAAATCAAATTTAATGACATATCTCTTACCTACATTTTTCTCTGCCTTAGGTTCGCATAAACGGTTTTTGTTTATTGTTTCTTATTATACTTACTAAGAGTAAGTGACGTGACTTATGTAGAAAGTAGAACTGCTATTTCATGAATTCCATAACATTTAATCTTGACATCGACAATTGCTTTCTAATATAACATTTTACACTTTGCAATTGGAGAGAGCTGATACTATAGGTCCTTGAAAATGGACTTATGGACTTAATGCGCATAGGATTTGATCATTAAACAGATCCTAGAGGTGCCTTGGATTCGTATTCAAGATCTTTGACTTGGCAGTGCCCGGTCATATTATCTCTAGGGTAACATAGGTTTTGACCAACGTATTAAAGAAATATTTCACAGATCATAACGGTCTAGTAGCATTCACTTACTCAGCGCGTCGCTCTGACTGGCGACGAACTGCTGAGTACCGCACAGCAATAGTGCAAGCCTTCGCCAAGTTGAAGGCGACCTCGTTCACCAGCATCACGCGAACCAACACCATTGTACCGTAGGTCAGCTTGCCGTGCCTCGCCACCTTCACGTATGTACCGTCCTGCAATCATTATAATTATCATAATACACAAAATGTCTCAAATTATTGGAGGAAGATATAAATCGAACAAAAGAAGTAGGTATAAAAAACAAGTAAGTGTTTAAGAACATAGGGTCATTTCTAAAAGTTAAAGTAATTTCAAAATCCGCTTTTAGGCATCCAGTTACCTTAATCCGGCAATGCATTTTTCAAACTGCCCTGTGAGTGCTGATAAGTTATCTAGTGATGATTAAAATCTACATATATCAGTAAATAAGACTTACATGAAAAACGATGGTTATTACAAAAAAATCAAAAATTTACGAGCAAATGATGCTCGTAAATTAACAGGCGTTTCTTTTGAAACGCCTGTTAATTATAATTAAACCGAATCTCACCTTCAAAACCTGAGCATTCTTCATCATCATATGGTCTCTGGGTATCCGATAGTTTTTGAACCCAAGGAAGCCGTTATCAGCGGTGTTGTAGCCCATCCTGGGACCAATCTCCCCAACTTCAATGCCAGGGAGAGGCATATGGGTCTCCTCGTCACGGATCTGAACTATGAATGGGTGCGTGCCGTGGCATACACCTTTGGTGTATAACTGAGCCACTACAATGCAGTAGTTCACTGTTCTACCAACTGAAATAATATTTCAACTCATAAAGAATATGTTCACAGATACACAATGTGTTTTGCTGTCAAAAAGAAGTGATGTTTTTTAAATGATTAAAAAGAATATGCATACGAACTCTTTTGATATATATAAAGGATAAAAATACCATAGCATGAATATTTATCTTCTTTAGCAGACAACGAAATGTTTTCATCATTTTATTATGAATGTTTGGATTATTTTAAAAGCTTATGTATACTAACGTCCACCAGCCCACCATTTGTATGAGGACAGTGTGGGACTGTTCAGAACAAACTCTTCGGTTTCTGAATCATAGGTAGCGGTAGTCTCCAAACCCCTTATAAAGGTGCCGTGACCCAACTCCGTCTAAAAGAAATAGAGATATAATTTTGAAAAGTGGTCAGCTAGACTAATTCAGGAACATAGAAATTTTGTCTTATCAATCAAGACAAAATTATAATTATAATGTAAAAAAAGTGGGAGGTCCCCAAGTCTAATATACTTTTGACCACACATAACCAAAACAGAGAGGTCTCATTATGATAAAATAAAGTATTAAGTACCTCAAAAATGCCCCTATGCATTGGCCTTATGACCAAAATTGTGGTCGATTATTGTAAAATCTTGCCACATCTCGACCAAGCACACATTTGATTAGGCTGGAAGCCAAGCCTAAGCCTTTGGAGAAGACTTCTACTATGATGATGATGATTATAATAATCTTTTGGATTAAAAGAGCACTGACTATATTTGCTTGCTAATTGTGTATTAACCTTTCATGTAACCTTTCTTATTTTATACGACGCCGACGTACAGCCCTGACTAATTAGCCCAATTTAATTAATTCTTACATACACAATTAGCGGCGAGAACAATCGTATTAGGACATCGATGTCATCGACCGATTACGAATGTCGAAATAGACATAGCACATACCTGGGCATAGGTCCCGATGATTTGCATGTCCAAAGCCCTGGGAAGCCAGAGGGATTGCTGCTCCGGGGTGCATTGACCCATGATAGTGGGCACAAACATGCCCAGGTGGAGAAGGAACGGAGACATTTCTTTGAAGAAAGCGTCTGCCGTATGACGGAGGATGTTAGAGTTGAGGCTGCAAATAAAAGTTAACACAATAATATTACACTTAAGCGAATATTAGACATTGAAATAAAAATACTGTTTACGGATTCAATAAAACTATAGTAAAATACAGCAACACATCTCTACATCGCTCCTTTCCTTAGAGTGCTATATCTGAAGTTAATTGTAGCCACATCAGTTTAATTTCTAAGAAAGCCAAAAAAACTTTTATCATATAGAGAAAGTTATTCAGCAAAACTTTTTTAAATCGTAGATACTAACTATATTAACAAAACATATGGTACTGATTGAGTCCTTACAACAATCAGTTAGGTACAAACCGACACACACACAGAGACGCCTACGAAATGCATACATGTATACGATGATCTTTCATTCGGGCATTCACGTCATTTGATCCCAGGAGTATCAAAAGATCACAAAATCATCACTTAGATTTCCCTTTATTTAAACTTCCTTCGTATAGAGGTTTTATTTTGAGGCATGTGACAAGTAGGTGCTATTATATTGTTAGCTAACAAAGTTAACGAACAATATATACGTAGCTCTACCTAATAATTTTCACACCTTGTATTTAAATTGAATCTAAATACTGACATCAACCTCTAGTATATCTAAATACTACAAGAACAGTGTTAATGATACCGAATATGCTCAAACAGTGAAAAAAAACATTACGAGGATACCATGCAGGTTTCCTCATGAGGAAACTTGCTTGAGAGATTTTCTTGATGGCGTGTGAAATCTTCCAATCCGCACAAGTCTACCGTGAAGGACCATCGCCTGATCCATCTCAAAAAAAGAATAGGAGGGAATCCTGTCCAAGCCGTGGGACTATATTAGGTTGATGATGATGTCAAAACACTTATACATTACATTATCTAATGGCCACTTACCCAAAGGTCTCAAGCCCCGTCAAGACCGCTATATCATTCTTCACAAGGTTAGCGTATAAGCAGGACTTTCTCACGGCGTCGTCGTACCTGTCCCTCCGACTCAAGTGTTCTTCTCCTCTCGTATCTCTCGCCCCTTCATTGCTTAAAGCTATGTTTTCTGAAATGACAAGTTTACATTAAATATCCACATAACATTGACAAAACGTGCCAACTTTTATGACACCAGTATTTCCTAACCCAGGATGTCTAAAAGGAATAGGCAAGAGATCAGGCAAAGGGAAGGGTCAATATATACTTCAATTGTTTTTTTTTTTTAAATTAGTCTAGAGTTCCGTCTTTATTATTATTAATAATTTGTTTATTTGTGGCAACAAGGCCCAAAAGTGGTTTGTAACAATTTTTGCTTAAGTTCTAATGTTCGTAACAATGAGACAATAAATTAAAATACAATTGAATATGTCAAAAATAACTATACAATTAAATATGACCTAAATAACAATACATATATTATGCTTTAACCAGTACGTTTGCAATTTGCATATTGATTTGCAGGATCAAGACAGAAGCATTTAAAATAATAAGTACAACAAGTGGTTACCACGTAGTTGAAATTCGTCAAAAATAAACTGCTTTCAAGATTTAATATCATTTTCCATAACACATATAACATTGCAGTAAGAAAACGTCGATTGAAGGAGGCTTCGCAGTATGGTATTTTCGCAGTACAGTTTTTCGATGTAACGAAACATCGCAGTAACAGAGAGTCGCGGCATATAGATGTCGGTGAAAGGTTTTCGAGTAGGTATCCCATCTCGTCGGAGTCCGCCCCACAATGCATTTTCCAGTAGATAAGTATGCTCAATAACTTTTCCAAAAGGCTTGAGTTCTATGCTTATTGAAACGATAAAGAAATAAAAGAAATACATATCGAAGTACTTATATCCAATTCTTATAAATATTTACATGAACTATTGTATGTTGAAAATACCTTCGAATACGAATTTAAATAAATAAATTAAAAACACCTTTCACAATTTCTAGAAAGGTTACTTTGACTTTGTTGGTTGAGACATGTGGTGACCCGCAACACCGGCCGCATATACCTACTTAATATTGGGCTATCACTTCGAGCAAAGATCTACTGACACCCCTATCTATCATGGCTTTAGGATAACTAGATAAGAATGATACTCTGTATCTAAGTATATCACTTTCATCAGTCAAGTACTTAAATATACCTATCCGTCAAGGATTGTTTTATATATTAGGTTTACATTATTTATGTAAATTGGATATTAAACTGCTAAATTATAACCTACATCAATATTAAAGACATTAATTTAAAAATAACTTGAAATTAAAACGTCTGGCTGTTTAACAATCAAACATTGGCCCGCCACCATTTATACTCGATAATTCAAATACAACTTCTTACTCCTCATTATTTAAAGACATGAAAGATTGTAAAATTGCTTTCCCTTTTTCACATCTGAATCATCTTACCAATTTTCTTCCTCTGCAAAGTTTTCTCTTCTCCGCCATCAATTATATGCGTAACTTCTATTATATTAAAGTTGCATTTCGCACGCTCCATCACTAAATCAGGGTTGACCTCCATGCTTGATTCAGTCGGATTCATTTTTCAAGACATCAATTGTTTTCCTTTTTATATCTAGGTACACAAATACGTCAGTCTGTGAACGGGCATGAACGCAACTGAAGCGGCAGCGACCTGTCGTCATTCAATATGCACATAAAAAGCATATTTACCATTAATTGACACGAATCAACATACTTGGTAATCTTTTTTCAAAGATTAATTATATATTGATTTTACCACGTCACTTGCATTATGTTGCTGTCCGGATTCATTTTGGTACTATGCATTTTATGCATTTATTGCATCTACTAACTATATCAGCAAAGATTAAAGAAAGAAACACTTATCTACAATAAATATTACTGCTAAAGATTGTACTAGAAATGTTCAGAAAGTGGCCACTAGTTTAAGAATTTATTTAATTAGTCTCCAAAGTGTCTAACTAAACATCGTACACGGATCAGATTCACAATGCACTGACCATTTGACAGATCATGCATCTGCGCAGACGCAGGGCACGTCCTTGAATATTAGTCTGCAAATGCGAACGACCTCTACTGTAGCGATGTTGCGAACTTGCGATACTATTTATAATTCGGCAGTTTATATAAACATTACTTTATCTGTCTATGTAATTAACATTACAAAATTCGCGTTTTTATTTTATTAAACCTCTATTAACTAACTACACTTTAAAATTTTTGTCATGTTATTTCCATGTCAATAACGGGAGTTGCAGTGAAGACTATTATACTCGCCTTAATAAATAAAATAATAAATAAAAAGTGAAATTTTTTATTAGGTGGATAATATTCAGTAGTAGGTATGCTCTCTCTATCTTTTAACCGACTTCAAAAAGGAGAAGGTTCTCAGTTCGGTGGGTATTTTTTTATAATTTATGTTTAACTAACTCTAATTCGTTTCTTGTTCTTAAATTAAAGTAGCCTAAGTTACTCCATAACGATGGTGATAGTCCCTCCAAAATCGGTCCAGCTGTTGCAGCAATTAGAAGGAACGAAGAGAGAGACAGACAAAATTTTTAGAAATTATTTAATTTTGTAATTACCGTATATACTTTTATATATGAGATTACAAACAGAAATTGAATAAAATCGGATTTACAACCAAGGAATCACGTAGTCTCGTACAAACTTGGTACCCCTATCCCCCCCCCCTTATGGGCAAAATTTCGGAAAATCCTTTCTTATCGGATGCCTACGTCATACAAAGACTACACTCGCCAAGTTTCATTGAAAATTAGAGAACTTTCATATTAGAGAACTTTCATACTAACTTTGCACCCCCCTTTTACCCTCTTAAGGGATGAATTTCAAAAAGGGATGTCGGAAATAATCATTATTAAGATCGTATAACCCAAATATAACATTTTATTGATATAACTTTGAAAATCAAAGAAATTTCACATTAACTTTGCACCCCCATTTTACCCATTTAAAGGATAATTTTTGAAAACATATTTTACACGTGTTTCATAACTTTCAATGAAAAACCTTCAAACTGAATTTCAATTGAATAACTTCAAAAACAGCAAAGTTACATACTAACCTTACATCCCCGTTTTACCCCCTTAGGTGGTGAATTTTCAAAATTCCTTTCTTAGTGCTCCCCTACGTTATAAAAGGAATCCCTGTGCAAAATTTCAAGTTACTAACCCTTATAGTTTAGGCCCTGTGTTGATATGTCAGTCAGTCAGTCAGTCAGCTTCTCCTTTTTATACAGGTTGACTTTGAAAGAATGCGACAAATCAAAATGGGAGGTTCAGGAACGATTACCCATTAATTTTAAAATGTATTTTTACGAATCTAAATTGTCAAGGACGTAAATTTGTTTTTGGTTTTAAATGGTGTAGACTAAGTTATCTTATAAGAAAAACATGATTTATCAGCTTTTAAAAATTAAATAAAAGTAATTATAAACTTTAATAAAATAATTATAAATTTCAAGTATCAATTCAACCGCGCCGAGAAGACTATCATTTATCTATTCCACAGGAACATACTACGTGAAGTATGGCAACGCATTGTATTTAATATTTTTAACTATTTCATTGAGAAAATAGGTAATGACGCGCGATGTTGTCAAACCGTTCGGCTCATCTTACGCATCGCTTTGTCCTTGCCGGCCTGTCCGCGAATAACGTAAACAAATGAAATTTGGTTTGTTTTGATTTGACAGTCGCTCGGCAACTTGCTGAAGAGGTCACGATTCATTCATAGGTTCATCTCACACGCATTAAAGCTATAGGGTATACGCGGAATTATAATCTTGATACTTTCGCCACTTTTACGTTTTTTGCAGGGTCAAAAAGTACTTATTCATTTCTCATATTATCACGCTCAAAATTTTCTTGGTTCCACGTAGAATTATATATTGTAGTGTGTGTTGGGGCAGACAACAAATGAAACTAACACCACGTTTACACCACGTTAAAATATAATTAGATTTTTTACAGAAACAACAATCACAATATTTCACATAAAATTTAGATGCGCACAGGACGTGCTTGTTTACCACATAGATTGACACTTTTGTTATTACTACGCTTATGTGTAATATTATCATGACTTGGAGTGTAATCCGAGAGTGTATTATAATCGTAATCGCTTACCAACACCGATGAATAATCACTGATTAGGCGCCGCTGGTGCGGGCGCTGCGCTGACCGTGCTCGGCGGCACCGCTGGCGCTGCTGAGCGGCGCGGCGGGGCCGGCGGGTGCGCCGCCGTCATCGAGTACATCGCGTCGTTCAACGATATTCGACATCGCGAGTGCGCGTCCGAATAATGTCGCGAAATCCCGTAGTGTTTATAATGATAATAATAAAACAAAGTGCGGTAGTGATAAGTCGACGTTATATTGTTATGGTTGCGGAGCAAAAGGGGTAGTGAGGTCGCAATGCCAAAATTGTAATAATAGTTTGTCGTTCTCATCTCTTTCAATCAGTGATTATTCATCGGTGTTGGTAAGCGATTACGATTATAATACACTCTCGGATTACACTCCAAGTCATGATAATATTACACATAAGCGTAGTAATAACAAAAGTGTCAATCTATGTGGTAAACAAGCACGTCCTGTGCGCATCTAAATTTTATGTGAAATATTGTGATTGTTGTTTCTGTAAAAAATCTAATTATATTTTAACGTGGTGTAAACGTGGTGTTAGTTTCATTTGTTGTCTGCCCCAACACACACTACAAGTGGCGCCCAACGCTGTGCCCGCGTCGGTCTAGGCGCCACCGCGCTACCCCCCCCCGTTCGCGCCCCGCGCCCAACCAGAGCGGCAAACAAGCGCGTCCTGTGCGCATCTAAATTTTATGTGAAACATTGTGATTGTTGTTTCTGTAAAAAAATCTAATTATATTTTAACGTGGTGTAAACGTGGTGTTAGTTTCATTTGTTGTCTGCCCCAACACACACTACAATATTTAATTTTGTCGCAAGTTTTCAAAGTCAAATAATAGATATATTATTGTTAATTATATTCCAGCGGCACACGCCCTGGTTGAGAAGTGGTTCTCAATACTACAAGAATTCATACATAACGTTCCTATTGTACCTATTTGCTAACAGGTTTTTAAAGTATTGATGGTACTTTTTTCTATATTTTAGATTAATATTTTAAATTCAAATACATGTGAAAATAATTTAACGGAAGATGCCTTAACTGTCGTCTGTCAGGAATAGTAATTAAAATAAAATATTTTAAGGTAAAAAATGTTAGCCACCATTGAAGATACAAATTTCTTAAATTTTTACAGTTTTACTAGTTTACCAATCTGAAAATGTGGTACAGAATAAATAAGCCATTATTATAAACCTTTGATACCAAAATCTAGCATTAATATTAGAAACCAACAATTAAGGGACAACATAGGTACAATAAAAAATAAAATAATAGTGACAACAAATAAAATAAAAACATTTTCAGATAATAATTAAAAAATAAATTTTAAAGGTCCTCAAAATAATGTTCGTTACGTAAAACAAATTTATTAAAAAAACATTTTATGTATGTACATAATTACACTAATTTCGCAATTGTATTTACATTAGACACACTGTCATATAATGTAGAGGTCACATTCAGAATTTTAATTAATATATTTTTTTATACATTTGCTCATTTTCTTTATATTATAACAGATACTATATGGTGCATATTATGCTTGTACTATTAAGTATTATTATTCTGTTACTCCCTAATATGCTAACTTTTTTACAAAATATCACAGTTTGGCTTTCATCATAAGAGGTTTAAGGTATTTATGGAAGCTCTGGTTGACCGGCTCCGCATTTAAAGGACTTTTAAGAGCTTCTTCCATCAGACGCTCGTACACGCGACCGTCGTACGCTCCAAGGGTTGAGTTTAGAATCTGCAACATAAAGCGGAATTAGTGAAGATCTGCAACTGAGGAATGTTGGAATTTATATATTGATTTAATAAAGGCAATTACAACATAATTAACGAATGATGAATAAATCATGGGAACCCTGATTACTACGATACAAAGAGCACACGGCACACGGGACGGTAGCACTATACATATCTTTGAAGATATTCATAACCGTTGAATTTCATACAAAAATCCAAAATAAAGTAACAGAGCAAAGATGTAACAGTACATAGTTGTTACCTCATCTCTAACGTCAAATGCGTCCACGATGCCGACGGCGTTTGGTCGTATCAGCGCCAGCAACTCTTCATATCTGACCTGCAGTCTTGCGATATCGTCCCTCGTTATCGTTGAATACTAAAACATGACCATTGGTAGTTGAATATCTCAAGGAACATATACTTTAATATACTTATCTATATACACTGTAATTTTATATAATTCATTCAAATGCTAAACAGATGTCCTTGAATTTTAGATCGTTTTTTGTGACTTCTTGAAAAACACTGTAGGTATATATTGTAAATGTAGGTAGATAAATTGGATCCAATTTCCATCTCTGATTAGTGGAATCACTCACTAAGTTTGCTAGAATACAATAAGTTGGACTGTCTCTCGCTATGCGACCTCGTGGTGATACAGACTGTATTACTTAATGGCCATGTAAATAAATTTCAATATAAGAAAGAAAAAAAATACATACCATTAGAAGGTCTCCCCGTTTTTCCAAAGCCCAATATGTAAGATACAGTTCAGCCAATTGTAGCAGAACAGCAGCCAAGTTTGGAGACACACTTTTGGAGTGACGAAACATCTCCATCCAAGAAACCTCGCACAAGATAGCGCGGCAATGAGCCTGTTTAATAAGAGAAACAAATTGTGTAAGAAATAATTAAAACGCAAAAACAAAGAACAGCTTAAAAAAAAGATATCATTAGCCTTTTAAGCTTGAGCTACTAGCAAGTTAAAAAAAACAAGAGGAATTAAAAAAAAACACGGATATCTGCTTGGTATTTTGTTACGTGGGATACTATTTGTTTAAAAAAAACATTATGCTTCGTTCTATGATATCATATGAAACATATGAAAAGACAACATACCTCACTAGCGTTAACAAGTTGTACTGACGTATTGTTCCACGCATCTTCATAATCCATGCCAGTTCTTTCGTACTTTTGAAGGCTTTCGCAGGCAGTTTGAATTTTACTATACAAAAAAAAGATAGTTCAATAACCATTCTACCAGCGAAGAGATAAGGTCCATATCAAAATATATACTTGTGAATTTATCTGACTCCAACAATCTTTATACTAAGTCCAAGCAAACAGTTCAACCCATTGCAATTTTTATAAAAAATGCTACGCGATTAATCACGAGATGGCGCAAAGGCTGAGAAAGGCTGTCTTACCCTGAAGCAATTGCTTGGAAGCCTCTGATAATTCCCGAAGGTGAGTTTTCCCACTGCACTCTGTCATTTTTTAAGAACTCGACGAGGTAGGACACGGTCGGAGTCATCGTGTTACCCAGAGTCGCTTGCTTCCACGCTTTAACTACAAACCTAATAAACGAAGGTGTGAATTAGTATGTCGAATGACTTAACATTCGCAGAAAAAAATACGTTTTACCATGCCACTAGAATAAGTTTCTTCAATCAGAAATAAATTCCGAATATGAGATGATAAAGAAAGTCTCAAGTTATAACCGAAGTCGTAAGAAGAAGGTCAGAAGAAGTCGTAGAAGGCTTAAACGTCAAGGGGTCTCGAAGAAGCTAGAATCTAATTCACACCAAGATCTCTGGACTTTTATGTGTATTATGTGTATACCTGGCAGTCTGTAACATCAGCACAGTGTATTCTCCTTCATAGGTGATGGTAGCAGTCACAATGCCGTTAATGATAGGCAAGTTGGAGGAGGCCATATATCCATGGCCACCGCACGCTAGCCTGAACTCTTCAATCCTCGCAGTAGCGTCGCGGCTGCAAACTGCTTTCATACAACAGGCTAGAGCATGGAGCTGTAAGAAATAGAGACAGAAGACCAATTATGTACACCGTTTGCCTCCTACTGGATCCTACTGAAAATACGAATTAGGTGGAATAAAAAAAACCTTTTTAAGTAAGCACAAACTACCATCGACTAGGAATGGTACCTACGGTTGTATTAAGAAATTAGACTTAATAAATTTATTACAAAAAAATGGAATTTATACCTCAGGCAATTGTTCCATGTTGCCTTTTCCAACATCCTTGATAACATTGGAGTATCTGTTAAAGAGCCAAAGGCCGGACACTCGGAAGACGTGGCTGGTGGCAACACCAATGAATAACTTGTGTTGCTGTGTCACGTAGTCTATTATTTGAAGCTCTGGTTGACTGAATACATGAAAAAAAGCAAGGATTAGTAAATTTTATACCCAAGAAAATATCTCTGATTTAAGTCTATGACTTTTTATTTCAAAGTATCTTTGTGATTATTTTAATGTCTTGATTTTTCATAAACAAACAACAAGGGTTATGACAATTCAAATAAACCATAAAATATGAAATATCTTTTTTATAAGATATTAAAATTCTTACTCTGGTTTTAATTTTGATTGATGCCTGACTGCGGAATATCTTACAGCGATGGTGGCAGCCATGGACAGTTCGTAAGCCAAGTCATTCACGATAATAACTCTAACAAACACCATAGTCCCATACGTTAACTTATCATTTTTAGACTTTATGTAGGTTCCATCCTAAAAGGAATAGATTAAATTATATTTAAGTATTTAGATTTGTGACTTCCACAGTGATGCTTGGTCAATATTACAAGATAATAACAACTTAATGGGGCATAACATGGTACACAGTAATAAAGTGGGTGTTTTGATTCCATTCGTGTCATCTTATTACCGCTAACCGGGCACAAACCCAAACTCCAGTATGGTACTAAGATTTTTTAGAAAACGATAGTGACTTCTCTTGGTCTAGGAATTTACCTAAGAGGTAGTTGAAATGTTCAGAAACTGTATAGTAGTTAGAGCTTTCAGCTTTCTGATAAAACATAATGTAATGCTTTACAGCTGGCTTCAAAAATAGTGTGGAGAATCTTATTTAAATAGAGATTCTGATACTAAAATTTTAAATCATTAATTATTTTTTGTACCGTTCTAATCTGGCGTGAGTGATTGAATTACTACTTAAAGCTCTTACTGATTTTTATAATTGTAAATCAAAGTTTTAATGAAAATCTTACAAACCTTCAAGACTTGAGCGTTCTTCATCAACATATTAGTCCTTGGGATCCTAAAATGTTGAAATCCCAAAAATCCATTGTTTGCTGTTTGGAAGCCTAACTTGGGTCCGATCTCCCCAACTTTAATTCCAGGCAAAGGTATATGTGTTTCTGTGTCGCGGATTTGAACAAAGAACGGATGAACACCGTGGCATACTCCTTTTGTGTACAGTTGGGCTACTACGATGCAGTGGTTGGCGGTTTGTGCCACTTAAAAACAAAAAAATCACATTCATGTTTAAGATTTCGGTAAGACAAAAAAAACTGTTATGTGGAAACTTTAGTCATCCTCAATACAAATTAAACAAAATTAAATTATAATTAAATTATTTTTGCTATACTTCTTATGTTACAAGATCATGATGTGTACTTACATCCTCCGGGCCACCATTTATATGAAGTAAGTGTAGGACTGTGAAGAACAAACTCCTCTGTGCTAGGATCGTATGTGGCTGTAGTTTCTAACCCTCTGAGAAATGTCCCATGGCCAAGTTCAGTCTGCAAATAAAAATATCCACAGGTTAATTCAACCAGGTTTCAGGTAGTAATGTGATAAGTTTCAATTATTAAGACTGTTAATGGTTAAACAAGGATAAGGTAAAATTGGCATATGGATGACAGTTACAGGTTCTAGCGGAGACCCTGAAGTCCACTAAGATGGAAAACAGAGCAGGCGTTTAAAATGTGTTTGGGTAAAAGTGAAACCCAAACACATTTTAAACTCGGGTTTATTTTTTTTAAATGTGGCCCCGCGCCTTTACCAATACCGAGGACGGTAGTTTCAATAAAAATCTCAAGTAACTACCTAAAGGCTAAACCCGGAACAGGTAAAAATTGGACACTCAGCTAGTGGTGAATTGATATTACATAATACAATTATTCTTATGATTATGCGTACCTGTGCGTATGTTCCAATAATACCCATAGCCATGGCTTTCGGCAGCCACTTTGATACTTGGTCAGGGTCTGACTGATTCAGTATTGTGGGTACAAACATACCCAAGTGCAACATAAACGGTGATATGTCTTTCACCACTCCGAACGTCACACGGTACTTGTTTGTGGGCCTGGTAAAAAACAAATACAGTTCTTACTTCGAGAGAAGAAAATTTAATTGTTGAATTTGGGCATATAATGCCTATATTACATTAATAATCTTTATGTATAATCATAGATGTAGATCTTGAGTGCACACGTCTTCATCATTTAGGTACTGTCTCACAGAGACCCGGGCCATCATTGCTCGTTACCTAATTGGCACTGCATTCGACAATGATCAGTATGCTCAGTATATACGGTCCAGATTCATAACTTACACGAATGCGTCCAACGTGTCATGCGTTTCGGCATACTTCTGTAACGCCTCGAACAGTATGCAGCCCTTCCTGATAGCGTTTTCGTATCTTTCTTTATGGCTCAAGTATTCTTCTGGCACATCGTTCTTAGTACTAAAGCCTTCTGCACTGAGCACCAAGTCCTCTGAAAAATAGTTACATCAGTATATCGTATAGTCTTAATATATCTTGTGGTTGGCCAACCCAAACTCTGGGGTTGCTGGGCACGGATCTCCTCACATTTGGGAGGGATTGGCTATATGCTACCACGCTAGCCTACTGCGGGTTGGCAGACTTCACACGCCATCGAGAAAATCTCCAAAGCATAGAGGTTTCGTCACGATGTTTTCCTTCACCATTTAACCACATGATAAATACAAAGATAACTTCCGGAAACGGAAACTCCGGACGCTATAATGATTTAGAAATTACAATACCCTTCATTTTTAAATCAAGGAACTTTGTTAATTGCGAACGGATTTTAATTATTCTCTATGCGTTGAGTTCAGCGTAGATCAAGGTACTCCGATATCAATTGCAGTAAGTAGTATTAGACTATGGAGAGCGAAGTATTTATTGATATACACACTAACGGGCAGGATCCGTCATCAGATTGCGATTACTAACGCGAAAACTATAATCATAACTAAAAATTACTATAATTTACCAAAAAAAATCCACCCTATCGCAATATATGTAAAGAACCTCGAAAGGTATGGTTGCCATTGCCCATGCAGCCCGCACCCGCAACCTATTCGCAGCCAGGTGTAAACAGGTAATACTTTATTGGATTGATTTGCTCATGACGTATAAATTATTTATTATCTGATATTAACTGTATCAAAAACAAACAAATCCATATAAAATATCAAAAGTACCTATCATAAGAGTCATATTTTATCAACTACACCTAAATATAGTATATAATAATATATTGTTAGTCATTAAATAAAATAATAAACAATATACATATAGGACCCGATCAGTGCAGCAGTAAAGTAAAATAAGGCAGGGCAGCTGGCAGCAACTGGATGAGAAGAGCCGAAGATCGAGCTCTGTGGCGTTCACTAGGGGAGGCCTATGTCCAGCAGTGGACGAATATGGGGTGATGATGATGATGAAAGTAATATAAAGACTACTTTCTGTAGTAAGTAGTCCTGGTTTCGAAGTAATTTCTATGTATAGTATGCATGTATTTATAAAAAAAACGATGTAGTATATCAACGATCTATTATCCGTAACACAAGCGTCGTTGCTTGGAACTAGATAGCGCTGTGTCATAATATCCGAATATATTTAATTTTAACAATATCAACTTACCAACTTCCTTCCTCTCTTTAGTGGCCTTCTCTCCTCCATCTATGAGATGTATAAGCTCCTGTATATCGAAGGTACATCTCTTTCTCTCCCTCAGTAGATCTTCACACACTTTTCCTTCAGCCATGTCTGCTCACGGACACAGGTAACACTTTCTGATTAGAACAGTACTTGCGAATACAAATATATTTATCACGTTCAAGTTAACGTTATTATATTTTATAACAGCTGATTAGATTATCGTATTATTTAAGACATTGGGAGCTAGCATATGCGGGTGGTCGTCTTGTAGATAAACCGTTCAAACCATGTAAACCGTTAAATATTTCCTGACATTATTGCAGAGTGTGTACTGTAGGGCAAAGCCCCTCTCCCTTCTTCCACGGATCATAATAAAACTATTAATAGATAAAATAATTTAACCCATATTTTTTTATTTACGTTTTCTATAGGTACAATGAGATACCTTGACATTGCAATTTTTATGTAATACACGCGAAATATGTTGACTGTATCGATAATCTACTAGGATACTATATAATATAATAATAAATTAAATTGTATTATATACAATGTCGATAAGATTACGAGTATCATTTCGCACTAACTCAGATCAAAGTGCTAAGTGATGTGCAAAGTACAATGTCATATTTATTTACATAAAAAAACTATTTGTCATGCAAATTAGCATAATAATGCAATTCACTAGGTCATGATAAAATATTGCGTCCACGTCTGTATTTCCTCTTAGTGTTTAAATATCTGCATGTAGATATGTAATTAAGGTAACTACTATAAAATTGACTAAACAAATTGTATCTTTCCGAGGTGTAGGTATAGGTACATTACTTGCTTTTGCCCGTGGCTTCCCTCACGTTAAGAAGTATTATTATTAATTAGGTATAGTTTTCATACAAACTTTCATCCCCTATTTTATCCCCTTGGGGGTAGAATTAATCAAAATCCTTAGCGGATGCCTACGTCATAACATCTACCTGCATGCCAAATTTCAGCCCGATCCGTCCAGTGGTTTGGGCTGTGCGTTGATAGATCACTATGTCAGTCAGTCAATCACCTTTGAGTTATATATATTTAGATTATTGGATCCTTGTGGAAAGCTAAGGCGGGTTCAGTAATGGATGTTCTATGAACGACATTATAATGAACTATTAGTGTCCATAACTAATGTTGTAATTAGGTATATATTTTTGTGGATAAATCTAAAGGACGCACGGAAACCAAAATCCACATATAAAACACCAATACAAGAATAAAGGCCAATTGAATTGAATAAATTAGCTTAGGCAAGTATATTTTGTTTTTGTGTAATTTAGATAAAATGAGCTCGTGCATACCTAAATAAAAAATAATTGAATGCAAATATATGACAATGTAATAAAAAACATAATTTAATAAAAAAAAATTTTTTTTTATTATTTAATATAATATTATTAAATAATAAATATTATTTAATAAAGTGAAATTTAAACGTACCTAATGTTTAAATTTCACTTTGAAGTAATATTCTGACACCATTATTCAACTGTTCCCGCCATTCCTGTTATGGACCAAATGGCACTAGATGGCGCTAGTTTCCCTAAACTATAGCGACATCTAGTCTATAATTAATTAACTATACACATAGAGTGACAGAGGAAAATATTGATATGTCCTCATCTGACAGATCAGACAGAGGTTCTAGCCATCTTAAAATTAAATAATAATAAATAACTTACTTATTACTGTTTAGATGGGTGTCAATTATATCAGATTTTAATACTACACTTGCTTTGATAACCGATCTAAAATAAGATAACCATTTGGATAAATAAAACACTTCTTTTTTCCACTAGACGGTGCGTGCGGTCATTGCCACCGATGTTTATAAACTAAAGCAACAAGTTACTTTTTTACGACACAAGATACAGGCTGTACATTTTTTTTAGTATAATTTATTTTCCGTGCACAAGTTCGTTAAATCATTATTTGCATTACCATGACTTCATTGACTACACCATATTAGTTTATTGTTGTTTAAACAGTTCAACGTACAAGTGGTATTTATGGTAAAAATACTTAACTGTTCTTTTGTAAATCAAAGTAATCTTATGAAATATTGACATAATAAAAACATGAATATACCTAACTGAAGAAAAGCTAAGTCACTGCCTGCTTAATATGTATGCATAATTACAATCACATACTAAACGTTCGGTAATAGGTCAATGAGTCTACACTGAATTGCACACCGTTTTAGTCGTAAAAATAGAATTGGTATATCACTAACCTTTGTTATTCTGTAAATTCGGTAGTTTCAATTTCATCAGAACATAGTATTAAAGACTTACAAGAAACCGAGTTGAATGGTTAAAAACGTATTAAAATAGTGTCAGGTCGTTTTAAAATCTTTTTGTACGGAAATCTGTATATTTGAGAACGAGTTGAGAATACCGGTATTATGTACATATTTGATGAAGGAGGAAATAAATATTTAAAATTTGAAGCTGTATATAATAATTTATCTTATTTTTTTCATATCCCCAATAAGTTCCTATTGGGTTATTTAAAAAAAACCTACTTAACGTACATTAACGTCCTACCTACCTATTGATATAATTAGGTAGGTAGGGACCTAATCTCTTTGTTGTAATTACAAAAAAAAAACTCAAATAACACATCAGAAAAAGATTATTCGATGTTTTATGACGATTATGACGACCCATTTAGCTCAGCGGTAGTTGACGCTGCCTGCTGTGCTATGGGTCCCGGGTTCGAATCCCGGTAGGGAAAAATGTTTGTGTGATGAGCATCAACATTTGTATCCGAGTCATGGATGTATCTATGTATTATATGTATGTATTTACAAAAAAAAAAGTATATATGTAGTATATCATCCATCTAGTATCCGTAACACAAGCCTCGTTGCTTACCACGGAACTAGATGGCGCTGTGTAATAATGTCCGGAATATTTATTTATTATTTATTTATTTGACCTCGTCAGTTTTTAGATTTGATGCTTAATTTTTCGGCAATGAGAAATAAAATAAAAACAACAAATTATATTTAAAAGATATTTATTTATTAATAACATCTTTAACTTGTCCATCACAGACTTCAAAAAACGTATAAACATTTACAATAAAATAATTATGTAGGTACATGTAACACTTTGCTTTATTATTTCTTTCTTTCTAACTCTTAGGAATGTAGACCCTTGACGTTAGCTGTACCTACATAATAAAAATATATTCAATTTAATTTAATGTATCTTGTATATCAAGGCTAATCAATTGAAATCACATGTGTGACAGCTGACAGCACTTCATGATAATTAATTCACATACGATTTCAGTACCTAGGTACTGTCGCCTCTCCAAGTAGGAAGGACTTGAGGCTATGAGGGAGATTGTCCACGACCACGCTAGCCTAGTACGCGCTAGCAGACTTTACACGCCATCCAGAAAATATCTCAAAATATTTGAAATCACAGAAAGAAGCTTTGCCAACGATGTACATCTATAATGCGTACCTATCTATACTATATTTGTATGTAACAAACGAAAATGTACTTTATTCTTATAACTCTTAAGTACCAAGTAAGTATTTTATTAAGTTGCTCAAGAAATAAATGTACTATTAATTCTTGATAAATTGATCAATAGTACCTATAGAGAATCAATAGTAACGTAACGTCTAATCAATATTTCTAGTAGAATCTCCAACATTAATATAATGGAGCTACAAGAAACAAAAGTGTAATTATATGTATATGACGCTGAGCTGAGGGCGTGAATTCTTCACCTTTGTCCTGATAAGATCCTATTAATTTAAGTGACAGATTTATAACACATACGCAAACTTCTGTTCTAGTACAGCTATTAATTTTATCTAGTTCCTAGTACTTAGTGCCTATTCGGAATATTTCGGAGCAGATGAAACAGGTCCTTAATGTTACAAAAATATCCTTATTGTATCGATATAAATCACAGTTTCCCCTGCATGAAGGGCTTGAGATACTTGTGGAAGCTCTGGTTGACGGGCTCCGCGTTGAGCGGACTCTTCAGAGCCTCCGCCATCAGACGCTCGTACACACGACCGTCGTATGCACCCAGAGTTGACTGAAGGAACTGTAGAATAACCAGTATAGACAATTTTGATATTGACGTAAAACATGTAGTATAAATTGTAACCAAAGATCGTCGATTTAAAACCGATAGAGACTTAACTGTTGTAAGGGTTTTAATCTCCGGCCGGGTTATTAGGAAGTATTCAATGTTATAATAGGTTTCTTCCGAAACATAAAAGGCAGATTTCAAACATTCTCTCACAGCTTATACACGATTTTAGATATTCAAAAGTTGATTATACACCTACAACTTAAATAAATTACAAGTTAGTATGTAATCAATTATTATCGAGATAACTTTGTTACTTTATATATCTGATTTTCATATTTACTTAATACAAATAAATAGACTTACCTCATCAATTATATCAAAAGCGTCCACAAGTCCAATAGCATTAGGTCTAATCTGCTTCAGCAGTTTTTCGTACCAAGATCTTAAGTACTCCACATCCGTTTTCGATATTGACGTGTACTATACAATAAAAAATAATTAATAAAGATTATGTTTGATGCTTAACTATGGTAGACCTCAAACTTAACGCAAAATATTGTTGATCGTAGATAAGTAACGCGCAGTACCGGACTAAGGGAAGCATGTTAGGAAGGGAAGGGTTTCATTTCCAATCGCGTGAATTAAATATTTTTAGGAAATATCCATAGTACAAAAATTGCATAAAAATATTAAGGTCATCATTTTGTTTTTTCATAGGGGGCTTCTCCGATGGGCTCAGTCCAACACAGGATTACAACAACAGAAGAACAAAATATTTGTCATTTATTACCTGTAACAAGTCTCCAAGTTTCTCCAACGTCCAGTACACAGCATACAACTCTACCAGCTGCTGCATCACCTCCGCTAGTGGTGGAGACATAGTTTTCCTGGCTTCTGCCATGTCCTCGTAGTATGTGGATATGACCATCGCTCGACAATGTGCCTGTAAAATATTGTGGTTGTTCTAGTCATCTACGCGAAATGGGATTCGATTTGATCAGAAGTATTTGCCTAGCGGTAATTACGATAGCCCTACTCTGGATCCACAGAGAAGGGACGAATTTATATTTGTATAGCTAAAATAAAAAATTCAACAACAAAGGTTTCACTTACATCAGCAGCAGATACCAGTTGCATGGACGTTGAGTTCCATGCATCTTCCTGAGATATACCAGACATTACTTTTTCGGTTATCGCGTCCATACATGAGGAAATTTTCCTACAAAATTATAAAACTATTGACAGTTCTCCAAATTATAACTTGTATCAACTTATAATGAAATATCTTTAATGGTCTTACCTCATAGAGACTATCCGGAATCCGCAGATGATGCCCTCTATAGAATTTTCCCATTTGTCTACAAATCCTGGAGCAGAAACCGTCTTCAAATAAGCGACCGTAGGTGTTAAGGGTACCGTGTGGATTTGACGCCAAGTCTTTAGCATGAACCTGTAAATAAATGTCCCATTATGCTTCTACCTAAAACATACACTAGCAGCCCCGGCTCGCTTTACTATGTCTAAGTTGTTATAAATTGAGATACTATCTCTCAAGTGAGGGAAAACTTTTTAACTATAAAACATTTTTTAGGTTCCTTCAATCATGTTGCACTTAATTTTACCGCTCTTGGCCAATCGGATCCACGTTAATTCAGGATATTTTTGAGACGTCCTGACTCTGACTTATGATCTTTACATATCGATACAAACCTGGCAGTCTGCAGCAGTAGAACAGTGTTGTCACCCTCATAAGTGCAGGAAGCGGATGTCAAAGCGTACGTCAGGGGAAGATTGGAGGAGTGCATGTAGCCATGCCCGCCGCACGCCAATCGACATCGCTCCGTAAACATAGAAGAATCTGCTGTACTGATAGCTTTTAAACAACAAGCTGCAGCGTGCAACTGGAGGGGGAGAAGAAATGCTGATATAATTATACACGATTATTGCAGGGAATTATTAAAGGTCTCCCCACTTTTCTTTCAGCTGCAGCTTCTTTAGCTCTGTCTCTGGCTGTTAGGGACCCGTCTTTTTGGAAGGACACCAGCTCATTCCACGACCAACATATTAATAAAAATATCGAATAACTGATTCGAATAGTAATATCGATTGGAAAGTCGATTTATCTTCTACGGATAAGGAAAAGAGCTATCATATAGGTACTTCTTTCATAATCGGTCATGTTTTTAATACTCTTAATCTCTATCTCTTAATATACTTATTTAGTAGTTTCCCTGATCGCCAGTACGTCTGATGTTAAGCGACACTGCGTTCTACGATGGAGCGCACTTACCTAGAAAACTTTTCGGTAATACAAGCTCACCTCTCCTAACCTCTCCATTTTTCCTTGATGAAGTTCGTGATTGATATCATTGAACATGTCCCAAAGTCTCCTGGCGTTTATTTTCATCGCGTAGCACCCTGCTATGGCTGGTAATATCTTATCTTGCTGTGTCACGTAGTCAAGTATCTGTACTTCAGATCCACTGAAATATTTGTAACCATTGAAGTGAACATATTTGGTCGTTGAAGGCGAAAAAGTCTGTTTAGAAGCTAGAGATTGAAGAGATACTCCATCATCATCATTATGTATTAAGCATACTCCATACACAGAGTCATGTGAGTTTAGGTATTATCTCATTTAATATGGAGAAAGAATGCCAAAATATCATATGACATACAAAATTATAAATGTTTCTGCAAATACTACCAATTCAAAGTATACATTTTAATAAATTAGGCGAAATTTCATCCTCTTGGCGATCATTACTTTAACTAAATACGATCTTGGCTCTATGATGACATTTTTATTTGTATCTATTAGAACAATACAGTCTCTAATCGCGTAGAGACCGAATCGCTCTGAGGTACGCTCTATTCTAGTCTATTCATATCTATATTATCATCACCAGCATCTACCTGTGTAATGCTAATCTTTACATCCTTTTGAACGATTGCTGCCCGCATTTCGTAGTACTCAGCCTCCTCCAACCTCCACGGCCATCATCAGGTCCTTAATCGAACGATAATCTATATGGAACACCTACCCGGTTTTAAGCTCACATTGTCTTCTGACAGCGGAGTACCGCGCAGCGACTGTGATGGCTTTAGCCAAGTAGTTGACAGAATCAAACACTATCACTACCCTCACGAAGACCATCGCTCCGTAGATTAGTTTGTTGTTTTTAGATTTTACGTAAGTGCCATCCTGGAACGAAAAAAATGCGTTACTCCTAGACTGTACTGAGTAATCGGACTCATATTAACTAAACCATCGTAGGGACTCGAATATCTAGCAAGAAGATTAGAAGAGATTGGCAGCTTTTCCTTAAAAACTTCTGGGGTAACTGAAGATATTAGGAAAAATAGTAGCTCTTACAAATACCTAATAATTTCTAAGTATTAAACAATCTAATCCGTTAATTATATTATCGATGTGCAAATATTGTTTACCAGTTCTAACATATTCTATAAGATTAGTGGGCCAAATTAAATATATGTTAAGTTAAACATTGATTACGAGATCTTACCTCCAAAACCCAAGCGTGTTTCATCAGCATGTTAGTCCTCGGTATCCGCACGTGTTCAAAGCCTATAAAGCCATTGTTCACCGAGTTGAGACCCATCTTGACTCCTATCTCTCCTACCTTGATACCCGGTAAAGGCTCGTGGGTTTCTTCGTCTCGTACTTGTACAATGAAAGGGTGAACACCGTGGCATTCTCCTTTAGAGTACAGCTGAGCTATGACGATGCAGTAGTTTGCCGTGTTACCCACTGCCAACAAGAATATGTGATTAATTATTGTAGTATAAAAAGAAACAGGCATATTACACCAATAGTTAGGCTTCTGATAGGGAATTGAATTTTTAGTTCCCATATAGCAGGAGACAAGTCTATTGCCATAAAATAGGCACAAATGCGAACCCTAAGCTGCTACTGGGAATGTCTTAAAAACCTTAATAACAATGATCTAAGAATCGAAAGCAACTAGAATCTCTACATTTCATAAATGCTTGAAAAAGTGTATTTGAAATAAAAACGAGATACTTCATTATTTTTAAACTAGGACACACACATTAAACCCATTAGGTAAATGACTGTATTTTAATTGAGCAGAAAATAATTATTCTTTATAATTCAATAATTATATTCTCACAACATGACGACATGATGTTGTTAAATCAATTACCTGGTTTTTTTCCTATCCAACACCGAAGTAGTTATAATTAATCAGGCAAAAAATAATATCAATATCGCGTCAATAAAACCGGCTTTGACCCGGCTTGAAATGATAAGAAACAGCGCCTAAAGTATTGTAACAACAGCAGAAGAGGTTGCAACAGTGGCGAAGCGTAGGTTTTGGCCGTCCTGGGCCGACTGAAAATTTGACACATAATTTTAAAATAGGGCATTTTAAAATTATGGTATAAAAAACCGTTAATGGTATAAAAAAAACCGTGGCACTTGATGCTTCCCCCTTTCATATGCCGTCCGGGCCGGGCCAGCGTCGTAGGGGAGGGGGGGGGGGCAGAGGGAGCCCCTCTGCCCCCCCCCCTCCCCTACGCTGCGCCACTGTTTCAACATTTGCTCTCAACACCTTTGTTGTTCAATAACGTCATAATTTCACAAACATTATTAAAATACATATGTTTCTAAGAAAGAGATAGTCTTAAATAAATAAAATAAAAATAACAAACATGCTCCGGGCCACCATTTGTATGATGTGAGCGTCGGGCTGTGCAGTACGAACTCCTGGGTGGTAGGATCGTAGGTAGCTGTCGTCTCCAGGCCCCGGATGAAAGTGCCGTGGCCAAGCTCGGTCTACATAATATTACACAGGTTATTCACAAATAAAAAATACATCATTCTATCTAAACAGAATTAGGCAGAAATGTTAACCCATTTACTGTTCCTCTACCGGGCACGGGTCTCTTCATTTGAAATGGATTAGACTATAGTCTACCACGCTAGCCTAGTACGGGTTGGCGGACTTCACGCCATTGAGAAAATCTCACAAGCATGCCGCTTTCCTTACAATACTTTCCATCAATATTTAAGCATACGATAATTACGCAGATAAATTTGCAAAGCAGTGTTGGGATCGTGAGGAATCCTGCATACTCGAAGAATTGAACTCGAAACTCTATTGAGTTTACAGTTTGGTCACACCACTAGGCTATCACAGTTCATGCACAGAATCTTTTTATTGTGTCGTGTACCTATTACAATGTATTCCTTCACCTGCGCATAACTCCCAATGATTCCGAAGTTCAAAGCACGTTGGAGCCATTTCTCCTTCTGCTCTTCATTGGCCTGGCTCATGAACACAGGCATGAACATTATGTAATGTAAACCAAAAGGTGACCCATCCTGCGATATGGAAGCTTCTAAGACACCGCTTAAAAGGGCTCTGGAAAATAAATATTAAAAATATTTATTTGACAGATGTTAAAGGTGGTTTTATTAAAACAAAAATGTTGCTAAATAAAATTAAGGTCGCTGAAAACCGTTCTCTATCCAAGATTAAAATGGTTCCAAAAAATGTTCAAGTTGAACTCTCAATGTGGGTAATCCTAACATAACCTACGCGTGAAAAACTAAAATTGGCCTACAAGAATTACTCTACGCCTGTCTTCTAAAGATATAGATAAAAATGCACTCTCAGTGCGCCTGTTTATTTGTCGATCACATGTAGGTAATAGCCTGAATAGGGGTACCTAAGCCTAGTTAAAAGTAAGGGCACAAGACCCGTGTCAATTGTTGAGCCTACTGAGAATTTGATATAAAACCTAATAACCCATACTTTGCTTCACCTGGAAATTGAACCTGAGAACTCAGCTTTAGGAGCATTACTTGCGATCATTAATCAAATACTGACATATCAATCCTCCTTAATAAAATCAGATACGCACCTATAGTCGGTAAGGTCACTGTAGTTCCCTTTTTGATGTTTTCGTAGTACATTAAAGAGTATGACTGCTTTCCGTATTGAGCTCTCGTACTTCTCCTTGTGACTAAGATATTCATCTGGAACCCCGCTGAATAGCTCGTCCTTCTTGGTCAAAATTAGCTTTTCTGGAAACCAAGGAATATAAAGTTATTAGTATGTAATCATCAACACAGTTATGTGCCGTTTCTGGACGCAAGTTTTTCTCAAAATGAGAGATATACATATTATAGTCCCAAGTGTGGTTTGGAAAACTTCACATGCCGTTGAGAAAATCCATCAAATATAAACGTTCCCTTGTGATATTTTCTGTTACCGTTACAATAATTATGACTCATGATTTCGGAAATTACAAAATGCGTGCCTTGTATTTAAACTCGAGTATATTAGTGCTTTCATTTTATTAGTCAGCATTTAATCAAACTTGGCTTCAGTCATCAATTACGATTCTTCAACCAATCTCTAGTAATAACAAATTAAAATTATTACGGCTTCCCTCTTCCTACACAACGATACAATTGTACTATAAAAGGCCAGGGTTTTCTTCCAACGATATCACACATCCTCCACTGGTTCATCTATTACCAGTACCTACTACCAAACATCATCAAGATGAATAAAATGTATTTCCTCGTTTTCTTCGTCGCTTGCTTCTGCATATATGCTGAAGCCCAGTTGACCTTCACGTCCAGTTGGGGCGGCAAACGCGGTGGCAACTCTCCTCTGTCGTGCAAGAATGAAGAAGCAATTGCCACAATCCTAAAGTTAATTCAAAACGAAGCCGAAAGATTTATAATCTGCCAGCAGAAACCTTGAAGATAAAATCACACAACTTTTTTTTTGAAGACACAACTGCAATTTTCTAACGGATGATTTGAAAAATATTAGACACAATGGTTTAAAATTATTCTGTATATTTATTAATTATATGTATATAATTTAATTATTCTGTATAAATAATTAAATTATCTTTTCCTTAGCTTATATACTTTGAAATTGATATTACCTACTTTTGCCACGCTTTACATTCCATATTAACGTTTCATTTAATTATGTATAAAATAGAATAAACACACATTACTACTTATATTGTTAACTTGTTTATTATTTTATTGGTTTATTGTTTTTTACCAATTGCCTATTCTGGCGCGTAAAATACAACTGTTTGCCAACATCCTGACAAGTTGAACTACTGTAGTTTGTAATCAAACGTAAATGTGTAATCGTAATGGTGCAATAATAACACAGTGGTGTAAGTCCACTAAACTTAGGATTTGCCAGAAAGTTAGTTAGAGTAGTGTGTAATACTTTTTAATCATTAAATCAGTCTTAACTACTTTACTAAAAAATATTTAGCTTATGGGAATAATTCTAGTCTAGAAAAGTCTAGTCAAACAAAGACTGCATTTGTGCCCTTTCTCGCACTTCAAACATGTTCTGCCATAATACCTACCAACCAACCACTCGAACATCAGTACTATGATACCATCAAACTAAACTAAAACCATAAACCGTAAGATGAGGTTTAGTACGAGTGCTAAGAGTACAACAGACTCCATCGTCTCCAACCGTAATCAAGGGAACGTAGACGGAACCACATTGTACTGTTTCGGCTTTTAGTTTAAGGCCAGTAGTCATTCACTTGGTTTAATTAAAATATACTTAGAACACTTCTTCACTCAAACTATACAATTTAGGAATGGTCAATTAGGGAGATTATAATCACAATTTGTTTAATTTTATTTATGTATGTTCTTATATTCTCAACTTTTATTCCTATTGGACTGTCATTCAGTGGTAAAATTTTAATTTAATGTTGTAATTGTGTCTTTTTAAAATGCATCTACATAATTATACCCGTTTATAGTCTAAAATCAGTTGATTCAGTAGTCACGCGAATAGTCGATGAACGACCTTCTAGTACTTCGGCCTAGGACGCCTAATAATACTCATCATGACGATAAACCGAATTAATTAACTTGTTTTATAATAAAAATCCCAAGTGATCGCGTACCCAATATAGAAAACAAACGAAGGACAATGGTACGAGGCTTCGGAAAATTAATCAGGGGGCTCAAATGGAGTTGGGCAGGAGTCGGCAGGACAAGTGAAGACAGGTGGAGCAAAGCACTCACTGAGTGTTAACTAAGAAGCCATAAACGTAGTTTGATATCCGGCGGCGAGATGCATGTTACCTGGACCTAGCCTATACCCAGTAGTGGGATAATGAACCATAATCATAATCATTTATTCAACATAGCCATACAATATTATTTAGTAAACTTAAATTAAAGTTACACATGGCAGTTTTGAGGTACAATAAGAGGGATCTGCTGACGCCCAAACTAGGAAGTACCTGTGTCTTGGGAGTCAGTAGGGTTTCCATTTTATAAACACAGCCCGTGTATAACACATAGTTTTTTTTTTACAATATCCATAAAAACATTTTCAATCCAACAAAAATAGAAACTAAAATTAATATTGCAAATATTGTTGTGTGTATGAGTGTCTAAGGGTGTGTGTTTGTGTGTCAGGTGATGTGTGTACATCACCTGAATACACAAACACAACACCCTAAACACACACTACTTACATATCATCTCACATACACACACGTGTAAGTGTAGAGAAGTGTAAGATATGGAAGAAAGGTGTAAGATATGGAAATACATACTTGTAAGAGTTTATGTGTTCATTAAAATTTTTAATATTATATATTATTATTAATATTGTATATTATTACTATAATTTTCTCCATTTCCATGACATGCTTCAAGGGGTACCTAACTGCTAATTGTACAAGTACATGTTACTCCATATTTTATTTTATAGTCCAAATCTGAATTTAATTTAATAAAAGTCTACACAGGTACTACCTACTTGAATATCATATCTAATAACTGAATGGGAAATTTATACTCAAAAAAAATAACAACCATCGTTTTACGTTCGAGAACGGAGTTACCAAACTTTTAAGTTACCTAAAGGAATATTTATTAAAGTCCATTTATTTCATTGAACCCTACGTCAAATGATTCTAAATGAAAATAATCTAACAATTGCATGATAAACGGAACCCGGTGACGTCTTCAACTGTAGAAATCACTGCTCTAACCCACATGATTTTAGTTCCAGAATTATTCACGTTTTAATTAGTATAGACTAAAAATAAACATTGTTTTTTTTCCATAAGAATATGTAGCGATTTCGATCAAAACAGTAAAGTTCATTTACCTCTCTCTTTCCTTTCCAAAGTTTTGTTTCGCCCGCCATCCAAAAAGTACGTTAGTTCCGTCACATTGAATGAGCATTTCGCTCTTTCTCTTGCCAAATCTACGTTAACCTTGGCCATGTTAATATTTATTTGTGCACTACACTTTCAAGTATCAATACGACCGTCATATTACGGTATTCATCAGTGACTGTCGAAATGATGTTAAGTCTAGCCTGGGGTCGAGTGGGAGTAGGTAGTAACGCTCGACCTTATTATACAGTGTGTCTTTTTTGTTTAAACTAAAAGCTTAACAGATAAATTTAAACAGGAATTGTATAGTGTTTTTATAACAATAAATCTGTCATAAAATCTAGTGTTCATTTTAATTTTCAAATAAAGCGGTGTCGTAACTTCCAAGCTATAATATAACTTGATTATAATAAGTTATTAACTACATATACATATAAATTAAAACGCCAGGTGACAAAAAGATCTGTGGTATTGCGTTAATGTCCCGCTTTTTACTGGACTACGGATCCAGTGTCTAGTGACAAAACCGAATGGCACAATTTCACGGGACCGGTTTTTTGCAGGATCTCACCCCCGCATGCGGGATGCTCGTGTGAACGCTAGGATATAAACACATTCGTCATCAAACGGGATCCTGCAGAAAACGGGATCCTACAAAAAACGGGATCCTACAAAAAACTGGATATACTATCACGCCTATACCCCATTAAGGTTAACCAGAGCAGAGGAAGTGTGACGCTGGGTTCAGTAGCGAATGCAAAGAGGGACGCTGGAAAGCCGTAGCTTCGAATAAATTCTGATGTAGTTTCAGTCAACCTCTATGTTGTATGCTGACTCATTAAAATAATAGGCCATTATCAATGGTTGCAATCTAAATGTAATTATACTTCTGTAGATAAATGTACTATACCTATAGGTGAGTGAAGTCGCGGGTATAACCTAATACATAACTGTATAAATATGTACTCTCTGCTTATTTTTGGAGAAAGTACTACAAAAATATACCTATTACATTACAATATCAAAAGTACGGTAACGGGAATTTGAACCTGCATAATAAATATGTAATGCATTTAAATGAAAAATTACTATTGAACCGTCATTAAATTAAATGAATAGTCCTTTAGGCTTTATCATATATCGCGACTTTAACTTATGTCTGTTTGAGACAGTAGGTTCGGACTAACTGTTTGATTTCTATATTTTGATTAGAAATAAGTGGCTTTTCATACGTAACAAAATCTCTGATATGATTAGGTACCACCGAAATTTAAGAGTGGGACCCCTCCTGGAGGAAAAGTATACGCCTATGACAGGGGTTCCTTTGATAACGTAGGGGAGCACTAAGAAAGGATTTTTGAAAATTCACCCCCTAAGGGGGCAAAACGGGATGAAAAGTTAGTATGAAACTTTGAAGTTATTCGAATGTAATATTTTTTCGTTAAATTGCACGCGGACGAAGTCAGGGGCATCAACTAGTTTCTTATAGATGTAAATTAGGTACAATAAATCAAAAAACTTTTAATATTTAATTTAATTAAGATAATACTGTGGCCTCTAAATTTGCGGGGTAAATGTTTGTTATCTTTACCCATAAATATATGTATAATGCACGTTAAAAACCTTAATAAACTCGTTCTCATAGTCGGACTTGGCCAAGTAGGTACGATAACTCGTAAACCAGTTAGAAACTTTTTGTATGCACCACCACAGCTCCTATTTTATATACAAACTAGCTGACCCAAGACCCAGCAAACGTTGTTTTACCACATTATAGTGGTCGGTTGTTGAAGTTTCACTCTTCAAAAATAAAGTTAGTAGGAAACTAACGAACTAACTAAAAATCGACGACCTCTGTGGTCTAGTGGTTCGAGTACCGGACTGCTGATCACGAGGTCGTGGGTTCGATTCCCACGGGACACAAATATTTATGTGATGAATATAAGTGTTTGTGTTCGTCTGGGTGTTTCCTATGTATTATAAGTATGTATTTACAAAAAAAAAAGTATATAAGTATTAATATCCATTGTCTAGTACCCATAGTACAAGCTCTGCTTAGTTTGGGACTAGATGGTGATGTGTAAAATGTCGCAGAATATTTATTTATTTATTTATTATTAACTTTTCACCCCCGTTTTACCCCCTTAGGGGGTGAATTATAAATAAATATAAATAAAATACTTTCTTAGCGCTCTACGTTATAGAAGGAACACCTATACAAAATTTCAATTTTCTTACCCTTAGGCTGCTTTTCCACCAGAGATGTGCTATGCTACGTTGTTACGGATGATTTTGATATCCACCAATCATATTCATTGGTACACATAGCTTAGCACTGGTGGAAACGGATTAAATTAAATGTTTTTTATATGGAAGGATGCGTGCTATTAAATTAAATTAAATATTAAAATAAATATACCCGGACATTTGACACAGCGCCATTCAGTTCCGTGGTAAGCAACGAGGCTTGAGGCTTGTGTTACGGATACTAGAAGGTTGATATACTACATATATTTTTTTTTTGTAAATACATACATATTATACATAGATACATCCATGACTCAGATACAAAAGTTGATGCTCATCATACAGACGTTTGTCCCTACCGGGATTCGAACCCGGGACCCGTAGCACAGAAGGTAGCGTTAACCTCCGCTGGGCTAATGCTTGAATGGCCAGACCTATCAGAAGACAGGCAGTAATGGCGCACTTTGATGTCGGCGGCCAAGATCCACTTCGGGTCGTTGAGCCAGCGAAGTGAGTAAAAATACATTTCAAATAAAACACACATATAGACCCAAATAATTTATTGGATCATTTTTTTTAGTATTAATTACAAAGAGGTTATCACTTCTTCGCGGTGACCGCGGCCTCGTCTTCCCGCGCGAACGTCTGCAACAACTCCTCCTTCTTGGCGGCGATACGCTCTTCACGTCGCTTACGTGCCTCCTTGACCTTGTTACGGCGGGCCTCGGCCTGGTCACTGGAAATTAAAGTTACATTGTTAAAGTTCATCTTTTGTAACATACACCTAACTTCTATATTGACTCCAAAAAGTATTGATCACTATCATTATATTAAATCAATATACACTATCACACTACACTTATGATTGTATGTATTGCATGATAGTCTAAAAATACTTATAGCACAATTTACATAAGTATATTGTTTATATCTTAATTTACTAATTTTAAATAATGTGGCAATGTATTTTATTTATTTACCCCCATCTTGTATGCAAAAATCTTTACAGTGTAGACCCATTGAATAATTACTAACATTACATAAATATAATGGCAAGTTTGGTGCACTGCTATCATAGTGAATTTGTAAGTCTATATGTAAGTTAGTTTGTGTAATAGGTAAATTAATAAAGTAATTCATACCTGAGCATCTTAGTCCTAGCCTTCTCAGCCTTCTTCCTGTGGATGTACTCCATAAGTACACGCTTGTTCTTGAACACATTACCCTTTGCCTTCATGTACAGGGCGTGGTACAGATGCCTGTCGATCTTTTTGGCTGTTCTGTACTTGAGGAGCAGCTTACGGAGAACCCTTTGTCTTTGGACCCAAAGTTCCTGAAGAAAATTAAGATATTGTGAAAAAAATAAAATTACACAGCCATTGAATAAATTCATGGACAATATTTGTAATAATATTGCTGCTCCACAGGAGAAACTACTGCCAGGACATGACTTACAGTAGCCAGCGTTTAAGTCATTAAACCAACTGCATACCCAAACTGGATGGTGCAGAACCAGCATGTGCATGAGATTTAGAGACCCTTGCTCAGTGTGACTGCGGCGATCCAGAGCAAACTATGTCACACCTGTGGCTGTGTCCCTTGTGCCCCAAAATCTACACTAAGGATAATCTGTCTGATCACACTATTGAGGTGGCCTTTTTTTACTCAAACATTATTTAAGCATTAACATGATAAAAACGTAATAACTAGTTTTTTTTTTTTTTATTATCCCAGTCACTCAGTACTAATCATTAAATGAATTATAATCCCAACCAAGATTGTCTTATAGAGTAGCAATCTGATAAGGAGAACAACTACAACATTCATACAAAAACACAATAATAGCTAGTTAAAAATATTTCCCTATACTCTGGTTATATGAACTGTCAACACTAGTTTGGCAGTATATGTATTAATCACATCATCATTCTTACGACTAAGCAGACCTAACATATACTGGTGCAAGTGCAAGAAATAAGACTGCTAGGCACAATCCTTGAAAAGTGCTGGCCCACGTAAGTGATAAATTGAGAAATCTTCATTAAAGTTTCTATATTCACTAATTCTGACCTGGAAATGTAATAAACATAATGATGAATACAAAAACTCACTTTCTGTGGCATACGGGCATTTGCAGTACCTCTTCTTTTACCAAAACCACAATGACGTCCCTTCCTGCGTGCCTCAGTGTTCTTGCGGACGCGGGCACGTGAGTGGACTGCTACTGGCTTCTTAATGACAAGACCATCCTTGATCATCTTACGGATGTTCTGTCCTGGAAGTTAAGGTGTTTTGTTAACAAACAATCTGCTTATAGCTAATTAGTGAATAATTGTATGACTTGAACAGTGCCCCATTCATGATATAGTTCAAAGGTAGGTTCATGATTGCTATTATTATACTAATATTATTTTGTTATTTCACCAAAGTTCTTACACAAATCAATTAGTTATTAATTAATGAGTAGGGTAGGTACATAGACATTAGATAAGATCTAAATCGAGATGGAAGAAAATATTTATGTTGATTATAGGTTAAGTGAGTTATGTTTTAAGAAAAATATAATAATTATGCACCTTAAATTGCACAAAAGAAATGCAGTACTTGTCTTTGATGATAATAATTAAGGATTATGACTGAATTCATGATCAGAGTTCTTGTATTTTGACACAGAAACATGCTGTAAATTAAATGATCTATAGTGCATGGAAAACAGGTGTAAATTATTTAAAAGGGGTGAGAATTATAAAGGGAACAATAGAACTGTTTGTTTACTACCGACTACGCGCGACAGCTTGAACGGGCATGATCATGCAGCTAGGTACAATAAAATACGTGAGGGGGTGTACTTACGAGAGTTGGTGTTTGCGATTTCATTGATCTCATTTGGATCAAGCCACACCTTCTTTTTACCACATCGCATAACAGAGGCTGCAAGCCTCTTCTGCAGCTTGAGGGAACTGGAAACCAAGAAAATATCGTGTGTGACCACATGGCTTTGAGATGTGCCTACCAATACATTGTCAATACATTTATCCACAACAAAAAAACATATTCAACAAGATTCCCGGGCGCCATTATAATGAAAATTGAAGTACATAAATCATTTTACACTGAAAAATCATAATTATTTCACAAAACTAACCTCATCTTGACTAGGTGAGCTCCAACGCATACAAGAAAGAAATATGGCGTACATTTTCAGTGATGTCCTAATGATGTTACTAAACTAAAGAGTCTTAGTCGATTTAATCGATTTGAAATAGAATAGTCATCTGAAATATCATGTAATTTAATATTGTATTTAATAAAATAAATGAATATTGAATTTTAAAATAAATAGAATTAATTACTTTACAAGAGGTAATCGCTTGTATGGGAGGAAAACATGCAAATGTGTAACGTGAGAGACAGACCACAGCAAAGAGTATAATAATAATGGATCGATGGCGATGGTTTCATCATTTCTAATAATCTTATTTAGGATAGTACGCACCCTATACTGATATAATAAATAATAAATAATAAATATTCTGCGACATTTTACACATCACCATCTAGTCCCAAACTAAGCAGAGCTTGTACTATGGGTACTAGACAATGGATATAAATACTTATATACTTTTTTTTTTTTTTTTGTAAATACATACTTATAATACATAGGAAACACCCAGACGAACACAAACACTTATATTCATCACATAAATATTTGTGTCCCGTGGGAATCGAACCCACGACCTCGTGATCAGCAGTCCGGTACTCGAACCACTAGACCACAGAGGTCGTCATGATATCGATATGATATCAACTAACTAAAAAGTTGGATAGTTTTCGTGATTGGCTGACCTAATGGTCAACGGATAAGCAGCCGACCGCTCAATCATTAAGGCACTCTTCAAGCGCGCACAATGCACATTTAACTTAACCGATTGGTAGTCAGCTGACTTGGCCGGTGAACAATTTTCCTTTTAGTATAGTCGCAGCCGGCACGTTATGTGTATTTATTTAAAGGTATTTTCTAGGTTTACTCTATAGCTGTCCCAATATCGATCCTAATTTGATAGAAGCAGTCGAAGACCCACATTTGTTAAAAATCTGTTTCTTTTCACAGCCTTTCTCATTGTTCAAGTGCACTAACGTCACAAGTGCACACATCTAAAAGATTTTGGCAAATTAGCGATAAAAAGCTATTGACCGACTGTAGGCCGACGCTAGTATTCACGACCAACCTACAATTTATTAATTAGTTTACCCTGTGTGAGCATTATAAAATGCACATTATAATAAAATATTGGAAAATTATAATAGTCCGTGTGTCCTAAATTAGATGAGAAAGAATATCTGAAGATTTCAGAATAACAGTTTACAGCGTAGTCTGCGTACTTCTGTTTGGCGTTTTTTTTGACGTAGTCAATCAATGTCAATTTGTTGTCATTTTCGTAGACTATATAAGACTATATTATAATCTGTGATTGATTATTTTGATTGTAAGTTGAAAATGTGAAAGTACGCAATCATTTAATTACACCGTTCTATACTTTTCTAACAAGAAATAGTTATGATACGTGGCTAATTAACTTAACCTTTTATTGGTTGACATAGGTGTACGAAAATTGCCAAAGGATGGCCGAAAATTTATAATAAAAATAACAAACAATCACGAAGACAATATACCAAACACAAACGGTTCGACAGAATCAAACATAATTAATTATCCATAACCTTGCCTCTGCCCTCTTCGTGTAATAAAACCAGTTATTCCTCCGACTTGCTAAGTCAATACTTTAACATAGCTCAACGAAGCTTGTTTTCATCACGCAAAACTACAGATTACGTCGGTAGCGCTAAGTCGTTCTCGAATATATTACGTTTCGTCGCTTCGTCAGTTGCCTAAGTACCGTCGGACGGGAAAGTTGTACTTTTAGTGTGTTTTATCTGACGACACAATGAACAAACCCGCGAGTGTTAACCCAGATTTACTAAGAGAAAGGGAGAAATGCTCCTTCAATATAACTGAACTAACAAATTTATTGGATGGCGGGCCTCAGATGACTGAGGAGAGGAGAAGACGAGGTAATTAGACTTTTGACTTGCTGTGTAATATTATTATTAATGGTACATAACATGTATAATCAGTATTTTTAGAACTAGAATTTTTAACACCAATATTTTCACCTCAAAACTTTATCCTTATCTACCTGTTTATAAAAAAATATAAGGCAAAGGTAATACTATAATATACAGCAATTTTTTATTTGTAATTAGTGCCTTGACACATTAAGATAGTTGTTAGTTGTTATACCTAGTATTTAAGTAAATAATGTATTTTTATAAGTATTACATGGATAACTACTGTTCACACCTCTACCAAACAAGTATCAGAATCTATAGTTTCCTTTGTCCTAGTTTCCAAGTTTTGCATCATTAATATTAGATAGCTAATCTTGTTTGGTGATATTAAGCAAAACATTAATGGAATTAAAATATTACTAAACTAGTGGCCCACCCAAGGTTTAATTAATATTTGATAAAATACAGCTTATGTTTAGCACAGATAATGTAACATTCTAATGGTGAAAGAAGTATTCAGAGCAGTCCAGTAGTTATGGAGTGTATTCAGTAAAAACTAACTAAAAATCTAATCTGTTTTCTTCGAAATTAGTATAGATGATTTATAGGTATTTTCATATTTCGTTCATATAGATAACCACCTTTAGCCTGGGACTTCGTCTGCATAAAATTAATAATTTAAATTAAACCCTCTCCGTTTTAAGGGATGATTTCCGGGATGAAAACTATCCTACGTCCTTCCCCAGGACTCACTATTTCCATACCAAATTTCATGTAAAGGTACAGCGGTAAAAGTTTGAAGAGCTAACAGACAGGCAGACAAACACACTTTCGCATTTATAATAAATATTAGTAAGGATATCTATAATAATGTAATTAATTACCTGTGATAAAAAAATACAGTGATTAAAAAGTTGGCCCAGTTGCCAAAGTTGATTCATGTGTTTAGTCAATGGTTTAATAACTTTGAACTGTCTTTCATGTTATAACAATATTGATACCTACATACTGAGTCAGTCAATTGAAACCTTTGTTATCTGAAATTGCATTTGTTGTAAACAATAATAATGTTGGAAAATAGACTTTCTATTTTCCAACATTATTATTGTTTACATTGTGGTTTATTAAATAGTTTTAACAAAAAACTATATTTACCTATTTAAAAAAAAAACCTGATCGCTCCTATTATGCTGGGTACAGGCAGGTCACCGTAAGGTACCACTATTTTACATACAAACATCCACATCTGAAACCACAGACTATACAAATCTGAGTATATTACCAAAAAGCTTAGTCAGCTTTTCAGCTTGTTGATGGCTACCTAAACTGGCATGAAAGCAACCTTTGGTTGGCAATCAATCATTATTGATAATTTTCCAGATAAAGAAATAAGTATTGTTATACTAGATAAACATAGTAAGTCAAAGAGGTAAAAGGGACCACACTAGCTCGGCGCGCCTCCTGACCACAACAATGCAAGAATATACCCAAAGAGGTCAAATACATAAAGGCCACCAACCTATTCACCAAACACTAAAATACCTACCGTGCTAAAATAACAATATGTACTAATCTTTTTCTTGGTGATTATCATTGTGTCTGTAAATCTGCTCATTATCGCTCAGTTTACTCTAAATTGCCCCAAACATGCATGATGCAAGCCACAATAATAACCTACCGTAATAATACGATCGCATGCACCAGTTTCCGTTTCTGCATTACGGGTCAATAAACTCTCCATTTGATATTCATACGATTATGATTCTGAGTTTAAGCTGCGTATGCCGAGGTCTATCAACAATCAGAAGATGAGGACATAATTAATAATATAATAATGAGAATATAATTAGTATAGCGACAAAACTTTGTTCGTTATTATTATCATCTGCTTCCGTATAAATTTATCCGTATTTTTTTGTCTCACACCAAACAGTTCGTTAACTTGTAGTCTTTATAACATTAGAGATCCGAGTTGTGCGTGATATCAGGGATCAAAGGTTGACCTCGCATACAAACATACCTACTAGACTATTAAATAATTACGTAAAGATATTTTACTTTCCTGTGTCTGTTCCATTTTCGTTTGTCTTTTTATTTGATTACTGAGTCGATTTTTCTCTTTATAAAGGCCGGAATACACATGCCTGTAAAACAGATCAGTAGCTTGCATACTAGACAATGGCACATACAAGCTACTAGCACACAGTGAATACATTTGCAAGTTAAACTTATTGCTAATGGGAACAGAATGTGTGACTCAATTTGTAAGAGAAAAATAGACGAGAAGAAGGCAGATTTGGGTGAAAAATTGGTATACCGGAAGGAAAAACTTCGGAGCAATACAGGGATACCAGTTAGTTTATACACATGACAATAGCTCGCATGTGTAAGCAGCTGGTATGATAGTATGCCAGCTAAAGACATGTGTATTCCCGCCTTAACGTACAAGTTCATGGCCATTTAGAATCGATACCTTCATTAATGCTTAAATATATTGTATGTAAATTTATAATACCGTATCTTATACATGCAGGTGACATTGAAATCACCCCAGTTTATGTGACGGAATTACAGACCTTGATAAATATAGCAGGCACATAGTTGCAAAACTTAGATCAGTATATTTTTTTATTTGAATACTATCACAAACTTTCTATTATACAGAGGTAGGTACATATATCATATATGTACCTACCTATGTATAATAGAAAGTTGTAATGTGATGTAAAGGATCCAATATGGGGATTAAATAATATCAATATCCCGCGATAAAATCTGTTAAAGTATACCTACATATAGTCATATATCGAGCTTATGCATTCAGTCAGAAAAAAAAAAAAAATATTTGACGCTCATCTCTGAAACGGCTGGACCGATTTTGACGGGATACATCGATTTCAATCACAGATAGTTAATGTTATAAGGAGTATCTTACCTTAATTAAAACCACGTGACTTAAGAACGCAGGAACAGGCGAAGTGATTGAATATGAACATTTTATTTTTTTCGTAGTCAATAATAATAATATTATAAATGCGAAAGTGTGTATGTCTGTCAACTCAACACGTTTTATTCGCGGAACTGATTTAGATGAAATTAAGTATGGAGATAGTTTAAGGCCTGAGACAGACATAGTTATTGTCACGAAAAGTACCTTTTAAATAGGCGAAAACGGGGGTGAAAGTTTGTATGCGATATTTTTTTAAGCAATCATGGAAATAAGGTAGCTGCTGGATAAAATTACTAATTATACGCAGACGAAGTGGCGGGCAAAAGCTAGTACTTCTATAAAATAACACTTATTTTACAGAGGATACCGTCCTCAAAGAAGGAATACACATCGAGGAAGTACCGTCCGAGTACCTTAGTCATAAGGAAAAATACGAGTTAGCAGTCAAGAAAGCATGTTTGCTGTTCAAGTTGATTCGCCGTCTACAGGAGGAAGAGAACACTGGCATGGAAAGCTTCAGGTACAACCCAAATGGTTAGACAAAGGTGTACTAATGTACACCAACATTTCGACGGTATGTTTTAGGTCCCATGAAATTAAATAGTGACGATCCTATTGCCATCAACCGGGCTCGAATCCAAACTCCGAGTTGCTACTGAGAATATCATAGAAAAAACCAATAACCAAAAAAAACAACTCGAATCAAACCCAAGACCGGAGTCACACTAACGACCACTAGACTAACGATGCAGTAACCTTTAAAAAAAGAAAAATATGTCGTTACGAAAACTCGCCAGTAAAGAGGTTTATTCACAGATGTCCAGTGTGAGTCACTATAGTAATTATTTGATGACTTTGAACCTTACGTTAATGGTGTAAGAAGTCTCATATTAGATATTATTATAATTGGCCTTTAAGCGCTTCGAAATGTTTATTTTTTTTAGTTGGCCTACTAGAATGTTCTCTTTTGTCGTATGTATGCGGTAGTGCTAGAATTTCTCACGAATCGTCAGTCCAGACATAATTTTTTACATACTAAATTGTATGAATACATAAATTGTATGTACTGCCATGTTTTTCAAATGTAAGCCTTTTAAGTTAAGAAGCAAATAAATGATTTATTGTTATTAATAATAATAATAATATCTTACACAAGAAATATTTGTTTCGCGTAGAAACAGTACTGCCTGCTGGTACTGTGCCTAATTTCCAGTTAACAATATTTTTGAGGATTAAACAAATATGAAATAAAATACACATTGCAAGTAGACTTGTTTTTATGTCTGAACTTTTTGCTATAGCAATGAGTATTGATTTTGAATGTCGGCCTTTATTGGCGACCTTGTCTTTTTACTTGGGCAAGTAATATAATAAATACATCTCATTATTACAATAAGCTATATTCGTTTTATCGTGTTAATCATTTTTATCACCAACCTATATTCGGCTACTGCTGGACATAGGCCTCCCCTAGTGAACGCCACGGAGCTCGATCTTCGGCTCTTTCTCCATTCGCTGCCAGCTGCCTTCTGCAAGTTATCGCTCCACCTGGCCGGCGCGGCAGCCTTCCTACGCTACGCTTGCCGTTGCGTGTTAATGCATTGATTTCATTATTAAATCAATGTGTTAATAAGAAGCCACCTCGATGTCGTTAGGCGTGGCCAGATAAGAGATTGTCCTAATAGAGAATTTCGAAACGATTCTCCGTATTGTTCAAATCGCCAGTTATATATGTATAGGCTCCCAAATATTCTAATAATAATTTGATTGCAGTCAGCAGTGGTTGAGCAAAATATTTGTTCTCCGTGATTGAATACATATATTTCATTAACCGTCCGCTTTTCGTTTCGGGTCTCGAAGCATTTGTGTTTGTAAATGCACCCACATATAAAAACGGCATAAATTTAAAAATGAGTTCTGGGTGCGCTTACAAACACATACTCCCAATGCACGGACACCCAGACCCGGAACATCTACCTGTTCTGGGTTCCATACATACGTATATTTCTTCTGTGCGATGATCGCTTAACCACTGCACCAACCGAGCAGTCGAAAAGTTAAAGAATACATCCCTACAGGGCAGTCCTCGGAGGTTCTCTCGGCGCCGCCATCCTACAAGACGGCTCGCCTCTGACGCTGCACTACGTCATGTTCATACCCACGCTAATGGGACAGGCCTCCGTCGAACAACAGGCCTACTGGATCGGCAGGGCATTCAACCTGGATATCATTGGCACATACGCACAGGTAAATATACAAACCTCCTTTGTCAAACTTATGACAGGATGTATCTTGTGACAAAGCGCATCTGTTTATATAACCACCAAAAACTGTGGTTCTCACACAATACGCCATAAATCATGTAGAATAGACAAAAATATATAAAAGTTATTAAGGAAAATGACTTAAATTATTCTATCTCTATCATCCTAATTTGCTTCTTTTTTTTTAAATTGAATTAAAACATATATTTATTCATATCTAAAATTTACACGACTTACGCGCTTACATACGTGTAATTTATTATTTTGACATAAATAAATAGAAGCTTACCTATAATACGATGGTTTATTTTGCATTAACAACAAAAAAAAATGTCTTCAAAAACAAAAACTAAATGATAAAGAAGTGATCTTTGCTCTCTTTCCGCTATTGAATCTTAAAAAAAAATATACATCATGTACGATGGCATACTTTGTTTTTATTTTCACAGACCGAGCTAGGCCACGGCACGTTCATCCGCGGTCTAGAGACAACATCCACCTACGACCCGAAGACTAAGGAGTTTGTACTACACAGCCCAACACTAACCGCATATAAATGGTGGCCCGGAGGATGTAAGTATTCTTATGTTAATTTCAATGAGTTTTCGCTCACCTTAAGCTTGCAAATCTGCATGCATGCTAGATTTTCTGTAATTTATTAAGATTGCCATCACGCACAAGATTAGCGTGATTGACAATCGCCTCAACCTAAGAGGATAGTATCGTGAAACGAAAAAGGTTATATAACATTGTTTCGCCTTATTAATAATACGGCCCAGCCTTTGTCAGCAATATAAACTATAATAATTATGTAGTATATTTTCGGTGAAACCTAGCCTATTCTTCTTCACTCAAACCATAAACAAATTCCTTTCCCAAAAATAAACATGTGTCATATCTGTATAAGCGCATTAATTTTCGTTATCAGAATCCAAGGGCCGATAGCTTCCTAAATAATTATCTTGTTTATTTTGAAATAATTTGATAATGAATAGGAATATACGCTATTTTAATATGGAACAGTATAATTATTAGATAAGGTTTGTTTCGATTTAACTGTTGGCATGAATTATTTAGTGCAATATATATGGCCTGTATGTCTTGAATGTTTCAATAAGGTGCATTACATTTTATCTAAAAGAGTGGACGAATAGCATATATCCGTCCACAACTAGAGCTTTTTAAAAACAATCTTTACAAAATATAAAGACATTTTCATAGTATTTGTCAAGGCGAGATAATCAATCAAAATCAAAGGGTTTCTATTTCAAATAAACTTTTTCAAGCACTTTTAAAACGTTATGATTCTAGTTGCACGGTTCTAACAAGTTGATCTTATGCAGAAGAACCGACAAGAAACTCCATAGACACTCTTTTAAAATATTGGGTATTGTAATACAATATTCAGGTAATAAGGTGTGCGAGGTCATTGTAAAAAATGCGATAATACTGCGACTTCCCCAAAATACGTGTATTTAGAATACGAATCAGTTCATAGGTTAAACAGTCTAATAAAACTACAAACTAAGCATAATTCTCTTGTTCCCAGTGGCACACACAGCCAACTATTGCATTGTAATGGCCCAACTGTATACCAACGGCCAATGCCACGGCATCCACCCGTTCATCGTCCAGCTGAGGGACGAAGAGACACACATGCCCCTCCCCGGCATCAAAGTGGGCGAGATCGGCGCCAAGCTTGGCATGAACGGCACCAACAATGGATTCCTTGGTTTCGAGTATGTTAGGATACCGAGGGAACATATGCTCATGAAAAACTGTCAGGTTTTAGAAGTGAGTATGACTTTACATTTTTATATTTTAAGCGAACCTACGCCGTCCTGGGTTGTTTAAAAACAAACCTCAGCCTAGTGAGCTCATGAACCAATTAAATAAAATTTAAAAAATCTTCAACCCGCTTAGGTTAAGACCTTTTTCATTTGCGATAAAAAGTGGACGTTTTTGGGACTGTCTTTAGTGTCGACGTTCGAAATAAATAAAAAATGTCTATAGATATTTTGACTTTTACTAAAACTGCAAGTCAGACTTAAACCCGATCGAAGCAGTCATCTCAGTCAAGGCTATATACACTCAAGAACATATTCACCTCGACCCCTATAGGTGCCTATATCTATATTCTTTCTACATTTCGAGAAAGTTCTATTAATAAATCTATTGTTATTTCCCCTTCCAGGACGGCACATACGTGAAGTCTCCAAGCTCTAAGCTAACGTACGGTACGATGATGTTCGTCCGCGTAGTGATTGTGAAGGACATGTGCAACTACCTTGCCAAAGCCGTTACTATAGCAACACGGTACTCCGCCGTCAGGAGACAGTCACAGCCAAAACCCGAGTAAGTTTAATTAGTTGAACAGCGTCTTATGTACCCATATAAATTGTTTTAAAACTGCGAGAAAAATAATCATAAGTAGTAAGAAAGTAATAAATCGTAAGAAAGGAGAAATAATTACAACCCTTTCTTCGAGAATATTATATATTCTATTAAAAGAGATGAAAATTATATTATCAGAACTGCTGTTTATTATAAAAACGTAAGTCTGATGATAGATTCCGCGGCAACTATAAAAGAATCTTCAAGAAGTGTTTACACCCTTCTTAAAAAATACCACATTACTAATTAATTAAATTAATCATATAATGAAAGCGAAAATATTAAATATAAAAATAAAAAATTATGAAAGCGAGTTTTGCGTAACTCCATAGGATCCATACTGCAACGAATTCGAAATGTTACCAGCTAAAAAAATTTAGACCTTTAATTTTAAATTTCCAGTGAGCCTGAACCCCAGATTCTGGACTATTTGACCCAGCTACACAAGCTAATGATTGGCATAGCGACAGCCCACGCGTTCCAGCTGAGTGCCGAATGGATCTGGAACATGTACAACAACGTCACAGCTGAATTAGAGGCTGGTGACCTGGAGAGACTGCCTGAGGTAAACATTGGTTATTCTCTGTAACAAAACACATATGTTTCCTTCAAGTATTAAATAATATAAACGACAAAAAATTTAGAGCTCTGAAATAAAACTAACTTTTTAAGGGATTTATGGAAGGGAATGTATACATTTAAAGGATCCGAAACGCCTGAATATAAAATAATATCAATAAGAATGATAGAATCCGTCAAAAGTAGTATTATTTCAATGTTTAATATTCGCGTTCGCGTAACTAAGAAATATTGAGCTGTTAAATTAGTCACTGCTGTGGATATGCAACAAAAGTCACATTTAGAAGTAAGAGGAAATAACATTGCCTGAACTGGTGTTATGAAGTTATGATGGTGTCCCCCCCCCCAGTTGCACGCGCTGTCGTGCTGCCTGAAGGCGGTGACGACGGCGGACGCGGCGGCGTGCGTGGAGCGCTGCCGGCTGGCGTGCGGCGGCCACGGGTACATGCTGGCGTCCAACCTGCCGCTCACCTACGGCCACGTCACCGCCGCCTGCACCTACGAGGGCGAGAACACCGTGCTGCTGCTGCAGACTGCCAGGTTACTACACTAACACAATACGATAATGTTCTTCTCTGTCGTTACACTCTTGGCAGGGTGGTCGTGTTCATCATAACAGGGGTGGTGGCAAGCTTCGCAATTCGTCGCCATTTCTCTCGTACTGTTGCTTGCCTCGTGCATTCGTCGAGTGGACCATTTAGTGCAGTTTTGAGTTGGTCGGTCCAGCGCAATGGTGCTCTACCGCGCGCCCTTGTGCCTACAATTTTGCCCTGAACCACGAGTCGCTCCACAGACGTATCGTTTCGACGTGTAATGTGTCCAAAGAAAGTGAAAATACGACCTTGACGATGGAAGAAAGACGCTGTTTTATTTCCAGTTCTTCGAGGATTGAGACATTCGTTCGGAACTGTGTCCAGGCTATGCGAAGCATTCGTCTCCAGCACCACATTTCAAAAGCGTCTATCTTCTTTTTCTCACGTTCTCTTAAAGGCCATGATAATATACTCTACACTAGCTGATGCCCGCGACTTCGTCACTTCGTCGAACAAATAATTTCATATTCATTCACTTCGCCTGCTTCCGCGTGACTTAAAACTCAAGTGGTTTTAAGCCCCGCGGAACCGTAACTCGTTTCTTTTATAACATGTATGAACATGTTTTTATGTGGCGTTTTTGTTTCCAGATACCTGGTGAAGGCGTGGCAGCAGGCGGCGGGCGGCAACTCGCTGCCGCCCACCGTGGCGTACCTGGCCCGCGTGGGCGCCGGCCGCCGCTCGCCGCCCTGGGACAACACCATCGAGGGCATCATACACGGCTTCCAGATGGTCGCCGCTGGGTAAGCACATCACCATATACCAGGGGTGGCCAAGCTAAGCCCGCCGGGGTTTTGATGCATGCTTTCGCGAATTCCATGGCCCCGGCAATAGGGCTGGTGGCGTTGACGGGTGCGGTATTTTAGTCGGTTAACGCTCACATTGGGCGGAGTTCGACACACTCTGGCGGCGGAACGGTCCGTAAAGGATTTAAAATAATGAACTCCATGGCTATATTACTAGAATTTTATAGTTCATTTTATACGAAGTGTACATTACAAAAATATTTTGGTTACAGTAAGATCTCTATATGCGTGGCCGACATCGAGAGGCGTCAGAAGGCTGGCATGTCGTACGAGGACGCTTGGAATATGACGTCTGTACAACTCTCACAGGCATCCGAGGTATGTATTCCTATACCTGAATTAATTAAAGGCTGGTGGTCACTTACACCAAATTAATCTGATTCCAACAACTTATGATCATCATCCACAGCCTTTCTGATCCCAGTGCTGGGTACGCCTCTTTCAATGCACCCCATTCGCTTCGTTCCTGTGCCAATCTCGTCCAAGTTCGCCCCGAAAACTGAGCGATATCGTGGACCATACTCATACAACATATTCCTCGACCCTACCCATCGAATACATTTTAGAAACCAGATCATATTATGTACTATACACTCTGAGAAAGACTGTCTTAAACCATATTTTGCATTTCTTTTGTCCAGGCACACTGCCGCGTGTTTGTCCTATCGTCATACTTCGATGAGACTGAGCGCCAGGCGAAGACCGCGTCGCCACAACTGCGCGAGGTGTTACTACAACTCGTCGATCTATATGTCGTGTACTGGGCGCTGCAGCAAGTTGGTGACTTGCTCAGGGTGAGTATGGAAAATATATAGGAAATAGAGTTTAGTATTCATGACCAAAAGGATACTCTTTTTTCTTTTATTGCAATAACAGCAGGCTTCGCAATGCATTGGAAAAGATTTTTTACCATATCTTGCATTTTGAGTGACACTGGTTTTATTGGAACACAAGTGTTGCACATTTATAAAGAACTCATTCCTACATATTCCTGATGAATATCAAACTCAAATTCAAAATCTTTCTTTCTTTCTTATATTGATAATATATAAAAAAGTGATTATTATTTTTTTCTGTATCCACAGTTTACTTCCATTTCGGAGCGGGACATAGAAAAACTTCAGCACTGGTACGAGGAGCTGCTGATGAAGCTGCGACCCAACGCCGTTGGCCTCGTCGATTCGTTCGACCTCCGTGATGAGGTAGGAAACATTGCTTCTTATTTAGTTATTATAGGATTTTTGTATAAAAACAAATCAACTTCCAACAAATTTATCTGTAGATCTATAATAATGAATGGTACTATTTTTTTTGCTACACAAATTACGTATGTACATATTATGTCAAATAATCGCTAAACAACGTAAAGAAACCGGGAGTAAGTTTTCCTTCCCTGACCCACCCCATATCTTTAGACGTCTATAACTAGTGTCTTGAGTTCTGCATCATCATCATCATCATCAGTCTATGATCGTCCACTGCTCTGCACTGGACGTAGGCGTCCCCCAAAGAACGCCCGAGTTCTGCATATAAACTTCAAATAGACTTGTATTGTATAAATAACGAAAATATACTTTTTATTTTTAGCTCTGTATCCCACTGCTAGACAAAGGCTGCCGTTAATCAACTCTAGGACTTAATCTGAGATCTAAGAAAAATATTACCGTCAAAATGAATAGCAATGATAATAACTTATATTCTTGCTTCAGATTTTACATTCCGCCTTGGGTGCATACGACGGTCGTGTGTACGAGCGTCTGATGGCGGAGGCTCTGAAGAGTCCGCTCAACGCGGAGCCCGTCAACCAGAGCTTCCACAAGTATCTCAAGCCCTTCATGCAGGGGAAACTGTGATTGTACGATTATATAAACCTAAGTACTCACATATGGTTTTACTCGATCGAGCAAATATGTCGAGTAAAAACCACGGCACGGGCTTTCGTCCACACATTCATCATTGATCTTTCGAGCCGGCTAGAAGCGAGCCTTCTAGTTGTGAGTTTGGCGGTCCACACGTTGATTTTTACTCGTTTTGGAGTAAAATTATCGAGTATGGACCACAAGAAATATAGGTAGCTGCTCATACAATGTGATTTATTTGTAATGTAAAATTAAATTGAAGAATCAATCCTGAACTATAACTATTAGGTACTTAAAGAGTTATTTTATATTTACATGACAATGATTATGGTGTCTAGGGGGTAAGGTTTATAATAAGAGCAAATCAAATATTTTTATATGGTGGCAAATGTTTGTCAACCGGTGGTGGATGTTAAACATTCCTTATAAATATTGTATATTTTAGATATTACAGTATTACAGTTCAGACTGGAGATTTGAATCATGAGATTAATGTGAAAATCATTTATAATAAATTTTTATGTATTGTTATTCTTGTTGTTTTATATTTATTCCCTTTGTTTTCTCAACCTACATTTTATTTAGACCATTAAATATACATGTTTAGACAGACTGAATGTACTCTAGCCACTCAGACGCCAAAATGAAACTGTGGAAAATTCATAATTCAGTCACTGGACATTTTTATTCTGTGAATGACTGATTGTCGAATCAAATGTCAATTGTCAAATCAAATTGACAATGACAATACCAATTTACCAAAATAGTTTGTTGTTGTCCGTAACTTAATTATTTTAAATAACGTCGGACTAACAACAATACTTCGAATTACCTATAATAAAGTAAATTAAGGATTAATAGTTTATACTTTCCATAATTATCAATAAATCTATGGCTTACATGGACACTATATGCCGTGCGTGTCTCACAACAAAAGCGTCCTTTACATATTTTATATTTGAGAATGTTTGTCCAGACACATATTGTTTCTGTACATCAGTTGAGGTAAGAAATTATTGGGTCGAAGTATATATGTAGAATACTATACTGCCCGGTCATGTTATATACCATCTAAATGCTGTTTCTGTGTATTTTTTGTTTCTGTATATTTACAGGTATCCAAAGATGAGCAACTACCTAGAGGTCTCTGTAACTCTTGCTATGAGCTGATAAAAAAATATTCAGAGTTCAAGCGCACATGCTTACAGTCCCAAGCTACCCTTCTTGATCTCAAGAAGGGCTTAAAATATGAATTTGAAGCACATACGTTAGATGGTGCCGAAAATGCAGAAGTAAATGAAAGTCAGGAAGATGAAATAAAGACTGAGATTGTTGACAGTGCAGTGAAAACTGAAAATGATGGGTCTGACCATGGTAAAGTGTATTCTTTTTAAAACACTAGCTGAACCTTGCCGTGATTTGCTTGGCGCATATAAATAAATAAAACCAATGTTTGAAGAAGGTTGAATATCATGTTAAAATTTGAGCTCAATAATTGATACATTTTGACAGAACTTTTTGAGTTGTTGAAGCTTACATACTACATAATGCACACATAAAAATCTAAACATATTTATGGCAATTCAAATGACTACTTGTGAATATTGCTTAAAACATCTATAGGATATAACTTCCAAATCTTTGTGGTCCCTTCAATGTTCTTATAACCGGTTTTGACTGTATATGTGTATATTGAAACATAATTAAAATGACTTAAATTTCAGATTGCATAGATGAAGTATATAATGTTGACCCAGAATTAAGCAAAGATAAATATTTAAGGTTGGTTACACTTGAGACCCTGCTTAAAATCAATTGAACAGTTTTCATTATTAAAACAGTGGGTAGCTATTTATTGCCGTATTGCATCCTTTTTTTCAGAAAAGCAAAGAAGTTAGTTAAATTAAAACAATATAAAAGAGTAAAGCCAAAAGTAAGGAAGAAATTTACATACAATTGTGATGTTTGCCAAAAGAAATTTAGCTTTAAGGAACGTTTTGAAGCACATAAGCTTCAACACGAGGGAAAAATTGTAAGTATAGGCAGAATGGAAACACATTTCTTATTGGAGAGGAAAAATAACTTAATCTTGAAGTTGATTTAAAGACCAAACTCACATTTGTACTGAACTGAACCTAACAGAATACCTGAACTTTATAATAACTAAACACAACAGTAGTATTTCTATTCTGATGTTTATGATGTCTCAAAATATAGCAGTGTATGCTATTCCTTCATAGACTTTATTTTATTATTTCAATGCTTTATTTAGCTATAAAATACTGGCTTCTTGAAAATCTGTATGTATATTACTTGTACTTTATAGGTACCAATCCACTGTTCATCATGTCCAAAAACGTTTGCTACATGGAGTGGTCTGAAGCGGCATACGGAAAGTGAACACACTCAGGTTAACTTGGAAAGTCTGAAATGTCCCACATGTGGGAAGATCTTCAAGAGCCGGCAGACACTGAAGATGCATGAGAAAATGCATGGGGACAGAAAGCTCATCATGTGTGATGTCTGCGGAAAAGGATTCACAACTACGGTTATTTTAAAGGTAATTGTTAGCTTTACCTATGTTGTTTTGTTTACCAACTGTTGAGTCTGAAGTCCAGGGTTTGATTTCCAGGTCGAGTAGTGTTATCGGGTTTTTTCCTATGGTATTTGCAATGGCATTAGGCTTCCTTTCTGTAATGTGGCACTTAAAACATACTAGCAAAAAGGCGTTATAGTTTCGTTTTCTTATTTTGTTTAAAATAAGTAATATAGAACATTTAAAATTGCTGTTCATTTCACATTTTATGAATATATTATGTATGCTCTACATGAAACCTAATCAAGTGTGAATTTAGCTTTAAAAGATTTGATTGGTTATTGGTTATTTTTTATGAAGCAATTAGATTTTTATTATTGGGTAAAATAATAAATATGTATCAACTTGACATTTTCAGGCACATTTAGAAACACACAAAGAAAACAGAGAACGGCGGTTTACATGCGAACATTGTGGGAAGAAATTCTTTACAAACACGATATTACTATCCCATGTGTCCAGAAGACATTCCGGCCGCAGGTTTATATGCCAGATATGCTCATACCCCTTCACTGACAAATACAATCTAGCCAAACACTTACTCATACACGATGGAAAGAAGCTATTTAAATGCGAGATTTGCAACAAATCCTATGCCACACAATCCACACTAACTGAACATAAGAGGCTGCATTCTGGAGAGAGACCATATGTATGTAATTACTGTTTAAAGGCATTTGTTTCAAAGAAAAGACTGACTGATCATGTAAGAATACATACGGGGGATAAGCCACATAAATGTACACTATGTGAACAAAGGTTCACACAGAGAGGGACGCTAAAGAGGCATATGAAAGTACATGATAGAGCTGAGCCTACTATTAATTGAAAGTTTGTCACTGTCTACACAGCATCCATAACTTATTAAATGCTAACAAAAACCGGCCAAGTGCCAGTTGGACTCATGCAAGTAGGGTTCCGCACCATTTACTCGCTACAAAAAATACATAATAAATTATGTATGTTATATTAGAGCCCCCTTTAAACTTTTATGTTATTCTATATTTAGTACGTCTTGTTGAAGCGGCAACAGAAATATATCATCGGTGAAAATTCGTCTGTCTAGCTATCACAGTTCATGAGATACAGCCTGGTGACAGCCTGACAGACGGACAGACAGCAGAGGCTTAGTAATATGATCCTGTTGAGTAGTTTGAGTATGGTACCCTTAAAAACATTTCATATAGTCAGTCCAGAGTGCAGTGCTGCATCATGTATCATGCTACTTTTCATGGTCAAGTAATGTGAATCTTGTGGAGTCAAAAAAAGAAAAATATAATATGTATGCTCATTTCCATTGTGGGAATAATTAATACCAGTCAGGTACTGTATTTTCATTGATCTATCTTGTGTCGAAGTTTAAATAAATTGTATTGCATAATAATTTATTGTTTGATTTATACACTATGTTTTGATATGGAGGGGATATTTAAAATCAAACGAAAATGAATGTACTTATGTTATTTTATTTCTCAATTTTTTTTTTTTGGATTTTATCCAAGAGCTTATTTTAATGAGAAGTAAGTAAGTTATATATTAACACATGCATTATGAACCTTATATCAACTTAATCAGATCTGTTTTCTAAAATAAATAACAAAATATTCCAGGTACTTGTAGCTTAACTGTTATCACCTTCAATCAGTGTTACAATCTCACACATCAATATGCCATTGTGGATACTCAGTGGGACTTTGTAATCTAGCCCTAAGCAATATATTCTGTGTCTTGTCCCCATCTTTCTGCATGTGGCCTTTCATGTGCCTATTGAGGGCACACTTCTGTATAAATGCTTGGTCACAGAGCTGACATTTGTGGGGTTTTTCACCTGTGTGTATCATTCTGTGGTTCCGCATGTCTTTACGTGCCATAAATCGTTTAGGACAGAGATCGCAGGCGTAAGGACGTTCACCTGGAAAATTTATTAAGTGTAATTCATGGACCTAGTGTATTTGAGATAATTGTAAAACTAGACATACATTGCTGACAGGATATATTATTATACAGTTGGGTCAATATAACTGTCAATAACTGCCTCTCTGAAGTATACTACAAAAGATATGGATAATATAATCGTACTGATGCTTGGTCTAAAACAAATATCTGCTTACTCTTGCCCATAATCTTTCCTTTCCGTATACTGTCAACTAGACAACACGCTAAAAAAAGAATATACTAATACTACATACTGAAACTTTTTATTTATAATATGTATAAATAAAAAGTACTGTTATTTTATTTCGGTACTGATATATATTCAGCACCCAGGCTCAAGGTCAGATCGAACATAATTATTTTTGTCTGAAAAATTATTATTGTCTATGCCATTGACTACCACTATTTTGTCATGCCGAAGTGTGCATACATTATTGATAACAAAATGGATAAAAATAATTAGAATGACAGTACTGTAACATATAGAAAATATAATTATGTACCTGTATGAGTCCTCATGTGAACTACTTTAAAACTTTTACTTTTAAATGTTTTATCACAGTATTCACATGAATATGGTTTTTCTGTAGAATGCGATCGCATGTGCTTGAATAGATCACTCTGAAAAAAAATATTTGGGTTGTTTACCTAGGTTTCTCTCCATTTCCCTAACGCACTGTGAGCTCCTAGCGGTAGCCGTCAATAATATTGTTAATAATAACGTCAAAATAAGTAACAACGTATTATGTGGCGGACAAATTAAAAAAAAGTATGGCAATATAATGAACGCTAAGACGATAACTACATTTATTTGCTGCCCATAACCTAGTAAAAATTTCCATGTGTATTCCAATTCATTCCTAAATTTACAATTACTACTAAAATAATAAATATGGCTAAGCATCTAAGGAATCGCTTATTATACTATACAAAATACAGAGGAGTAACCAGGTACATACCTTGACATAAAACCTCATATCACACAACTGGCAGGCTATGTTTTTGATGCCTGTGTGTCTGATCAGATGGATCTTGAGATTACCGGGCTGTGCAAACTTTTTTCCACACTGCCCGCAAATGTATTTCTTTTGATTACTATGTGTCTCTAGGTGTGTCTGGAAGGGAGAATAATAAGTAACTTTTTATTTAGGAATGTGGAATTCACAACAGCGACAAATGATTGGTTTGTGATACAAAGCCAGAGATTGTTCAAACATTAGTTACTTAAATAATACTATCGTAGTACATTACTACTATTGGGATAAGATTTTTTTACAATAATAAAAAATCCAACAATAGTGGATCCATATTATTTTCAACTTACAACAACAAAAATTTAATTCTTAAACATCATTAATGTTCCGCTCTTATTGGTTGCAGCGTGATGTTTTATAGCCCATAACCTTTTTCGATAAATCTATCCAACACAAAAATAATTATTCAATTCTAACTAGCTTGTTCAAACAAACAAACTCTTCAGCTTCAAGATAAAGATAGAGATAATATTTATTTGCGTGCTTTATAATATTGTTTTTTTATTGCATAATAGAATATGTAGTAACTATTCTTATTTCAACAAACTTACCTTCAAGTTATACCTCTGAACAAACTTCGCGTCACATATATGGCAAACGTGTTTCTTAACGCCCAGGTGTATCATCTCATGGTTCTTCAGGACATTCAGGTACGCAAAGTTCTTCCCACAAGTCAAACATTGGTATTTACGGACACCTGTGTGAGTACGGATGTGGCTGTGAAGATTCCGGAGACTGGGAAATGTCTTCTCACAGTGCTCACACTTTATATCAGGCTGTAAGTCATTAGTGGTCAATTAACATAGATTCATCTAGTCAGAAGTTGCGTTTTAGCATCCTACTTAGACTTGATTGAAAAATTATCTAAAACAAAGCTTTCATGATGATACGACTTTTAACAAGTTTTTTTTTTTGTAAAATTTACTGCCACTGACAGAAGTTACAAGGCTAAGGCGTGACCTTGACCTTGAACACACAGACCTATGATACAAACATCGAAGTGAACTCAAGGTCGCTTGACCTTGAAAGTATACGCGGTTATCTCCGGTCCTTCCTCACCTGCCTATTTTATTATTTTGTTGACAAATATTTTCTATGATGATGTATTTCTAAGCCTTTTTTTAATTACTACTATACTGGCTGTTCACATTTTATTCTATTTTAGTACATTAAATACCTTTTTACCAAAATGACTTCTCATGTGCGCTTCGAAATTATCGTACTTCTGGAATGATTTATCACATTTTGGACATTTCATTCTAGTCCTTTTCTTCAGTGGTCTTGCTAATTCTCTTCGTCTTCTTATTCTCCTGAATCCAAAAGATATTAACTACTTTATTTAACTGGCAGTGCTAAAGTTGAATTTTTTTTTTTTCAGTTCTATATTAATAATAAATTATAATACATATTATAGCATTGTCATACACAAACCTAATAATTTCAGCTGGTTCCATTGAGCGATCAGGCATCATATCACTATCTGATGTAAGATTTTGATTTAATATGTCATCTGTGATTTCAGCTACATTTATTTCAAGGATTTCATGCTCATTAGAATGAATCTCCATTTTTATAGATTGTGGCTGAAATTAAGTTACCATCATTGTAGAGAAGTAAAATTATAATAGTTGCGGAATACGGATATTTAAAACCATATTTTATTATTGTTTCTCCCAAAATTTCAGCGCTTAGTCCATCCAAGGCCAGAGGCAGACTGAGGAGTTTGTAGTCTTGAAACATGAGGATTAAAAAAGATCAATATACCATGATAAAATCTTTAAAACCTATTTTTTTTTTCAATCAAGGGAGAGTTCAAGTATTATGAAAAGCAATTTTTGGCCGCCCTTCCCCTCCATGTGACGCGCCGTAACGTTTTACTTTACCCCCTCCCCCCTAATAATTTAAATGGTCATTCCATTTGAAAATCTCTATGCAACTGTTCTGAAGTGTCAAAACAATGCTATGTAACGCATAGTTAAAAACCCCTCTGTAACGCATCATAACATATCAGAACCCCCTCCCCCAAATTCGTTACGTATTACTTGAACTCTCCCTAAAGTGTAAGAAATCAGAATGGAAATAAAAACTATACCTCATCTAAAAGTTGCTGCTTTAAAATAAGATTTGACCGAACAGCAGCTTGTTTGAAATGGTAGGACTTATTCAGCATATCCACACAGGATTCGCAAATTTGTCTTGGCATATTGCCTTCCTCTGCAATCTTAAAAAAAATAATAACATTAATATAATCACCATTTATTGTGCTGGCTAGGTTACTTAGACTATAGTCCACCACTCTTAGTCAGGTTGGTAGACTTCAAAATCTCAAGCATGGAGATTTCCTCACAATGTTTTCCTTCATTGTTTGAGCATGCAATAAATATGCACTCTTAATCTTTAACTTCACAGTGCAGTGGTTGTACTGCTAGACACTAGACTATCACAGCTCTTAAACATGAACATAGTAGGTATGTGTTAAGTTGTAACAAGGATAAACTTATTTGAATGGAGAAGTTTTACTTCATGATGTTAATTTAAACACAAATTGGCTTTTTAACTTAATAGTGATATACATCATATAAACTGTAATAAACTATGTAAAAATTGCCTGTTTTGAATAAAATAAACAATTTACCTCAACAGACGTACAAAATTTGAATATTTCAGGAGTACAAACTATGAATAAATCTTTCATAGGCCCAGTGTCTGATAAGCAAGTCCGGCAAACCTTTTTGAAATCTAAAGCACCAGCCATTTCTGTAGTTATAATTTCTATCTTGAATACTTGCAAGGCAGTCTAAATTTATTAAAATACAATACACAAACAAAACTTGACATTGATTTATGCAAAGACTACAATATATATACGGGTATAGACAGGCAGCTCTGGCTTTTTTTTAATTGTCAGCACAAAGCGCCACCTAGTGTTCAGATAACTAAATCTTTTGCCTATAGCTACCTATTTATAGTTTTAGATATACATACTGTACGTATAGGTAGGTATATATACTATAGATTGATTAAATTATGAAATTGATTAGCGTTTATATTATTGCTTACCTTAATGCTTTACTAACAATTATGTAGATAGAATGTATTACATAACTATTAGAAAAGCACTAAGAGTAAACAATAATTTATACGCTATTGTAAAAAATCCCAGGTGCTTTGTTTTTGACTTGCAGATACAGAAGAAAAACTAAACAAAATGCAGTTAATTGTTTAAGAAATTTATTCGTGATATAATATATTCGTATATTTAAATATTTAGACATTATTTTGCCTTTTCCTCCCTTTGTTTTTCGAGTAGTGCCTGTGAGCTTTTTCCTTCATAGGGTCATTCATATCCCAAGAGGTTACTTTGCCAGTGAGGATGCTGTTGATTTCTTTGCACCAGTTATGAATAAAAAATTTGGTAGATTTATTAATTAAAAAATTTGATAAATCATCTTTATGTATAACACAAGTTACAAAATTTAAATTTATATTAATTGTAACGATTAATTTAATATATTTCAATAAATTATTTTTGTTGCTGTATTCTTTTAATATTTCTATAGAAATGTGTTCCACTTGGGCAAAGAAATCAAACAGCGCCCTAGTAGGATAGCACAACCACTTTTTGTTTTCATATTCTTTAATTTTAATATAGTTATGAAAATCTAAGATATTTTCTGCCTCCAAATCATGCCTACAAGTGACACAGTTCTTGTACACATTTTTTTTGGCAATTTGTGCTATCCAGCCACTGCAATAACCAATTGCTGCGCATTTTTCAATATCCATTGGAGTTTTACTTCTTATTATTGTGTCTGTATTTAAAAGGTCGAGACACATATGATCCCGTTCTATTTCATCTTCACATTCAGTTGCTGCGTTGTTATCTCCAGGACTCGCTAAAAAAGATTTTAGCGACTGGAGACAAACACTATCATCTTTTTCGCAGTTTGATCCAACTGAATGTGAAGAAGTTATATTGTTTATCAAAAGAGTCTTAAAAGCACCTTCAAATGCAGACGACGAGGGCATTATGTTACTACAGCCATGGGCTCTAATTGCTCCAAAAAAGTTCTCCAATGGATCTTGGTTAAAATTTCGCAGCAATAAGGAATTGATCCCTTTCGAATTTAAAAACTTTACAATATTTCTAAAACTTTCTATTGTCTTAATCCAACTGGATAAAGAAGGCACTACTCCTTGCTTGTAACCATTTACAAATTTCATGGTTTTCAGTACTGGGAGACTATAATTCCACAAATTGAGATGCGGTGATGTTGGGGTAACTGCTGCACGATACTTTTTCCCCTGTTTGATATCGCTAAAGCTGCCATTCACGCTGTCGAAAAGGTCGTCGAAAAACATCAAAAGGTCTGCTGTCTCGTGACTGTCCTTATCAAGGACTCCCATATCTGCAACAATAAACAAATAGTTTTATGAACATATAACCTATTTAACAGTAAAAACCACTGTTTAACTTAGAATATAATCACACCACAAAATTTATAAAATAGCTATTATTTTTGCTATTGCAGTCAGTCCTATAGTAATATGCTGTTTCTAATGCACAATAAGACGTTAAAATAGTATTTATTATAATGTATTAATTGAGAAGGCATACTACTGCCCACTGTGGGATTGTGGCCATGACAAGTCTTAAGCAATTAAAATATATAAAATATAGATAGCGAAACAGTTAATCAATAATAACAAAACATTACCTGCTAGACATGCAAGTCCTACCCCAACTGACTGACTAAACACTTGTGTACAGTGTTTCACCCTCATCTTGGGGATTAAATTTGGTAATACGTGCAGAGCTGTCAGCTTAGGCACAAGTTTGACGCCTCTGTATCCTGGGCACCTATTGTATAGATCTATTATGTGAGACCATTTAGCAGTGCATTCTTTTTCTTTCAAAATGTATTTTAAATTTTTTGTGAGTAGATTATTTCTAATCCCTTTCATGAGATGAGGTGGATCGTATAAGGGGAAAATCTTGTGTTCGCCCACCTTATAAAATCCGTCCCGATATTCTTCACCATTTCTTATGTACATTTCTCGTGTCTCTTTTAATAGCATGTTTATCGCTGCCACATTTGAGGCACCTTGATCACATATGGTTGCAATGACGTTCAATCCAGTTTCTTGCAATTTTAAAATAATATTTTTAATTTGGGCTTTTAGCTCAATAGCCTTAGTGCTTCCGCTGCAATAATAGTAAGCTATAGGCTGCTTGTATTTTTTTACAATTCCCCTTACCATGAATACAAGGACATGGTCGCAATATTCCAATTCCGTTTTGTCTCCATTGTCGACAAATCCGAGTAATTTATCATTTTTTTTGTTGTGTGTAAGCCCTGGTCCAATTGCCATCTCGTCAAACAATAATGAGCAGTATCTATAATTAGCAGGCAACTTTGCAACTCTGTTTTTTAAGTTTTCAAATATTATGTTATTGACTCCAGCTTTTAAATCCAATTTGTGCAGTAAATTTTGTAAAGTTCTCCGACTCGGTAAAACGCACATTTGACTTAGCAAACGATAAGCCTTAGGCGAGGGCTTATACAAAGATAATGCTAAAATTTTTTGATCTAGTGTGAAACGTCTACCAGGTTTTTTCTTGCCACCCTGAGTAACTTGCATTTGGCAGAATATTTGGGCAGTAGAAGACATTTTTGATGTCATAATTTTGAATGCTGTCGTTTTTGTCATTTTCTTGGCAAGATAATATTTTTTCTTAAAAGCCACCTTGATACTTTCACTTTTCTTCATTTGCTTTAAAAGCGATTTATACTCTCTATGTTTTGTTAAGGGTACATAAAGACCTGAAAAAAAAAATAGCTTAAGTAAACAGATGTACATTGTTAAACTTTTATCATTACTATTCTTTTTATAAGGGAATGAAAGTTAATGTAAGTAAGACGAAAGTTAAGTTAATAAGATGAATTTTATGACTGTGCAATATTTAGATATTTTATTTTACTATTTTAACAAAAACAAAACACTTCAAAAAAATTTAAACGCACAAGAAAGGAGATTAATTTTTTAGTTAGTTACTTATTATTGTTACATACTCTGTAAAATATAGTAATTTATCCAACCAATGTCTACATTGGTCTATTTTGCTTAAATATAAATAAAGCAGCAAACTAAAATTATATCACAAAAGGGCTAATGTTAACTTTGATCGTTTTAGTTCTTACTCTATTACTAGGAAAGTGAAAAATAATAATTTATTATCGGCTTAAATTTTGCAGTCGGTTTTTTAAACACAAAAAAGTTAAAATTATACAAAACTATATAAATATACAAATAAGGTACAAACCTTTCATATGTCTTTGTAATTGAGTCTTTTGAACACCAGATGTTGAGGGCAAGGCAGGTGGCACAGTAACGGATTTAGTAACCAGTTGATCTGAAAGTTTAAACATTGATATTAAGTATATGAAAAAGGTACATAGTTTTTTGATATCCTGTTACTAAAATTATTGTAAAAGCTTTAATTCAGGATATGACTCTTGAAGAGCTCAATATTTTAGCTTTCCTGCTTTTTGCTCACTATGAATAAGATACAAACCTCTCATTTGAACATTCGATTGAGTCCTTTGAACACCAGATGTTGAGGGTGACACAGGCGGCATAGTGACAGATTCAGTAACAAATTGATCTGAAAGTTAAAATGTTGATATTATGTATAAGGAAAAGATACCTAGTCTTTTGATATCCTGAACCTAAAATTATTATCTAAAAGCTTTTGTTCAATAATAATAATAATAATAATAATAATAATTTATTGATCATACAGAGGTAAAATATTACAATAATAACTTACAAAATAATTAGGAGGTAAATACAATGTTAGGTGCCTGTACTAGGATGAACCTGTGTCACAGGCGGCAAGTGCTTAACAGATTATTTATGAATTAATAAAATACTACGATTTTAATTACGATTAAAATATTGTAATAACTCAAACAGTAAGTAACATAAACTAAAAACACAAAAACGAATAAATTAAATTAATTAAATTCTAAGATTATTAGGGGAAGCAACTTATTTCATTTTATGACAGTCATTAGAAATTCAGTGTCATCATAGGACAAGGATTGTAAATGTTTATACACTACTGATTTAGTACTATAGTAATTAAGGGCATATATGGATAATATCTTATTTAGTCTATTGTACAGGAAAGGGGCTAAAAATGAATAAAACCTATTTGTGAAAACAAACCTCGACTCGGAAAGTGAAGTACATACAATATCTTTCCGCCTTTTGGAGTTAGTGAGGTTATCATTATACGACAGGGTGGCATGTTTTTTAAGCACAGTTTGCATTATGAAAAGTTGTCGGACTGTGAGAACATTGCAACTTTTATACAATAGGTCGGTGGGGAAAAGGAAAGGTCGGGAGGTGGCTACTTTTAAGATAGCACGTTGGGCTCGCTCAATGGTTAGCATTACTGTTTTTGGGGCACCACCCCAAGAAGTAATGCAGTATTTAATAATAGATACACAAAGTGCTTGATATATCTGCTTAATTAATTTGTAATCCGCAATATAACGAAGTTTTTTGAAAACAAAAATTAACTTACGTATTCTATTAGCTAGAGTTGCTATATGTTTTTTAAAGGATAGGTTGCTATCGATTATAATGCCTAGATATTTAACAAAACTAGTGTTGTTAATAATAGGACAATTGCAAGTGTCAACCAGGGGATCATGACAGTAATGTGCATATAATTGATTAATACTAGGCTCAGGCTGACGCATGCAGAAATTAATAAAAGTAGTTTTTTCAGTGTTCAGTGTTAGTAGATTGCGATTTAGCCAGTTAATAACGACATTAAAACCTCGTTGTGCATAATCGTGGACGTCCGAGCTCGAGTCAGCGGAAAAGATTAGAGCAGTGTCATCTGCATACGAAATAATTTTGCCGTAGTCTATAGTTAACTTACAGAGATCGTTTATATATACCAGGAATAGGGTAGGACCAAGTATACTTCCTTGAGGAATGCCAAAAGGTGGATTTTTCATATCTGCACTTGTAAAATTGCCTATTTTAACACACTGAGATCGATCACGTAGATAATCTTCGAAAAATTGAAGCTGTGTGCCTCTTATTCCTATTGCCTCTAACTTTTTTAGAAGTAAAGAAACAGACACTGTATCAAAAGCTTTGGCCAGGTCGAGGAAGATCCCTGTTACATGTTTACCTTTCCCCAGTTCCTCAGAGATATAGTCGGTCAAATGGTGAACCGCGTCTGCTGTTGACAAATTAGATCTAAAACCAAATTGGTAAGGGGAGAAAAGGGAATATTTTTCAAGATATGATACTAGTCTATTATTGACTATTTTTTCCAGAACTTTAGAGATTGAAGGCAATAGGGAAATAGGCCTATAGTTTGTGACGAGATCCTTTCTACCAGATTTATGAATGGGAATAACTACAGCCTTTTTCAGATATTTAGGAAAAATCCCCTCACGTAGGCAGATTTGGAATATGTAAGTTAAAGGAGGGACTAAGATATGTCGAAATCTTTTCAGGACTGTGTTGCTAATGTTATCCCACCCAGCCGCTCGGTTGTTTTTCAAACTTAGAATAGTTCTGTCTACTTCACTTTCGTCTAGATCTAGCATAACAAAGGAGTTTCCACTCTGGCCACTGGACAGATTGAGTGTCGAGCTACTGTTGCCCACTTGTATCTTTTCAGCTAGATTCTTCCCAATATTTACAAAAAATCTATTTGCATTGTCTGCAGAGGAGATAGGGTTAGAATGTGTGTGCAATAAGCTTGAGTCTGAGTTAGAATTCTGTGACGTGAAAGTGACGTTCTTAATCAGTTTCCAGAGCTGTTTACTGTTATTTCCCGCTAGATGAAGTTGTTGCTTGTCATATTCAATTTTTATTTTTTTCAATAGGTTATTACAGAAATTCCTGTACCTTCTGTAAGATAACTGTAGAATAAGATTATCAGGAAATTGCTTAGCTTTCTTATGTAAATTGTCTCTGTGCCGTATGCATCGAATAAGGCCCGGGGTTATCCAAGGTTTAATGTTAGTCATTTTCTTGCTCAGTTTAATAAGCGTTGTGTTTCGTAAAATAGCTTCACGCACTTGATTAATAACATATGACAAGGAAATGTTAGCGTCAGCAGTACAGTAAACTGGGTTAAAATCAATATTGCATAAATTGTGTTCAAGGCTACACATGTTAATTTTTGTTTTTAGTTGCGGGTGAGCAATGCGCTTAGTCAGCGACAAATCGAGGGTAAGTAGGACAGCGCAATGGTCTGTTATTGTCGAGTTAGTTACAAGTGTTAAACATGGAAGTCTGGTTTTAAGCATGACGTGATCCAAACTAGAGCCGCTTAGGTGTGTTGGTAAAGTGTGGGAAGGGAAAAGTCCATGGTATGCGCATATATTAAGGTAGTTCTGGGTCCCTGCATCGCTAATATCAGAGTTAATATTTATGTTTATGTCGCCAGTTAAAATAATATTTCTAAAAGAGGAAAGGGACTGTACTAAATTATTTAATTCACTGTTAAAAACGTTTAAGTGTCTGAAAGAAGGAGGTCTATAAATAGCAATAATTACGATGTCAGTGCCGATTTTGATTACAAGGCAATTACATTCTTGAACATCTGGTTCCTCGACTGTTAGGAGTAAAGATTTCTTTGAGTATATTACCACACCATCATTCTGGTTAAAAGATGACGAGCTGTAAAAACTATTATAACCCTGTAATTCAGGGATGCGGCCCGCACGGTTGGATAACCAGCATTCGGTAAGCACAATTATATCACACTCGATATTAAGCCTATGGAGAAAAATGTATAAACTATCTATATTCTTATAAATACTCCGGATGTTTTGGGTTAGTATAGTTAATGGGTTATTGTAATCAGAGAGATATTGTTTACAGCTTTCCGAGTCACACAGTTTAGATTCATATACAGAAGTATTATCTAGATCGTTCATTAGAACGTCGGCCATTTAAAGAAAAGTATATACGCTAGTAACTGCTAAGACAAGTAAGGGGAGAACGGCGCTCTAGGCGCCCCCATAATCTATTTAATTAATGTACCTTTTTTCGGCTATTGTTTTCGCCGGGCAGTCAGCAGATCCTGTAGCATGATTGCAAGGCTTCTTGAAGAACAAGCAGGTAGCGCATTTAGGATCTTCCGCTTTTTTCGAGCAGTCCTTAATAGAGTGACCTAGCTCACCACAGTGGCCGCAAGTGTAGGTAGCCTGCCGACATGACTTGGCTGCATGACCAAACTGCTGGCACTTGAAGCATCTTGTGACCAGAGTAAAGTCTCTGACTGGGCAAGAAGTCCAATTCACAAATACTCTGTCGTTGGTGATTAGGGCTTTACGTATGACTGCAGGTACTTCTATGATGTAGTTGCAGGTCGCAGCATCCTTTCTTCCTGACTTGTGGCTTAATTTTATACAGGTCAAAAACTTCTCAAGGGAGGAATCCTGTAGTTTTTCGGCTAAATTTTGGTAGTACATGCAGGTGAAAACCTCATTTTCCTGCATTGATGTGGGAACTCCAATTACTATAACTCTCGGCTTCCGCTTAAAGGGCTCGTCGATAGTAAATCCCGAGGTCTTCAACTGCACCGATTGCTTCAGCTTCTCCGCGTCCTCCTTTGTGTCAGTGCTGATTATGACACCACCATTCTTGGTCTTCCGTAGGCCTCGAACATGGAGCTTCATCTGCTCAGGACAGATAATTTTTTGGACCAGGGACTTCGTCTCCTCGCTGGACTTCAATTTATCATTTGGATAAATGGCAACGGCACTTTGATTTGTCGGCTGAATAAAACTATTGTTACCTTTTTTAACCATTTCAGCAAAAGAGGACCCCGCGGCAGGTTTCGATGATTGGTCAATACTTTCCTTCAGGTCAAGTAAGCGCTGGGATAGGTCAACCTGGCTTCTTAGCACTTGCATAGACGAATGGGCTTGAATTGCTTTAGCCTTAAGGGACTGGTACTGGACAGCCATTTGTGACGTAAGGTGACCCACTTTACGAGATAGCGCATTAATTCGAAGTTTTTGCTCCGAGTTCAATTTGCCGCCTTCGGCAATATTGCATACCTCATTTAGGTTCAGTTCAATTGCAGTCATCCAGTTCTGGATCTCAGGTGTGGAAATAATTTCCAGATTATCGCCACTGTTGTTTGGGTGAGGTGTAGGTGCGGGTGAAGTTGCGGGTCCCGGTGTAGGCGGCGGGGTGCGAGCAGTCCTACCGCTTCGGTTGAAAGGACTGTTTTCCATTATAGGTTTATAACACTTAACATTTCTTTGAAATATTAGTTTTATACATAATTATTGTGGCACAGTTTATGTTACTACCGGCTGTTCACAAAAACGAGGTCAAGATTCAGCATAAAAAAATAAACTGTTAATTTATATTATGCAGTTAATCAACACGTCTGATCGTGACAAAAAGCGACAATACAATGATCTATAAGTTATAATCTAGCTATAAAGGTAATTATCTATTTTAAGGAGTGCATTGTGTATTTGTTATAGTTTATTGTTCCCCTTGATGGGAAAAGATTAGACTAATTTTTATATTTTTCGAAGTTGAGAAATGACAAGTTGTGCTTCGGATGGTAATAGTTAGTCAATACATGTTCTGCTCATGTCATGTTCATGAACATGAAGCACTAAGTATTATGAAGATGGAACAGGGTACGCAGCGTAAATAGACTTACTAAACAAGAAATACATACCATCTTTCTTAGTCACTAGACATCCAGGTACACAACAAGAGTTTTGTGACATGATGGAAGTTCACTCAGTGTTCAGTGCACTATTCGCAATTATGGGTCCAAACTCAAAAGAGTGCCTATGCACAGTAGTTCACAGAACAGAAACTTCACAAGTTTATTTCGAAACGGCGACACGGAGGAGGAGGACTCAACTCAACGTGTTCGTACGAAAAGAGGATGATTGTAACGCGGCACGGCGACACGGAGGAACAGAGGTTCAACTCGACGTGGCTAGATGCACTTGCGAAACAAACAGAATTTAATTGCAAATATTAAACCCGAGAAATGGAAATACTAACGTACTCCAGCGCAGGCAGACATTTGCAATTAAAGTGTTGCTATTGCACGTATAGTAAATTCCCATTATTTAAATGAAAAGTCAACTATGAAAAAATGCTTATTTCACTTAACAAAACGATCTAACGCATCCATTTACTTGGTTTATTACTCGATAAATTTATTGATTTATTTGTATTCAATGTTTGGAAATAATTCTTTAATTTTATGTTAGTGTTGAAAATCGTCACCCAGCGTTATCATCCTATGTTACGTTATGGCAACACAGTATTTTTATTTTGGGTAGTTAAACACTAGATGGCGCTGCACTCTAAGACAAAACTGAAATTTTCATAAGTTCCTAGTTTCCATAGCATGGATTTATGTTTATACGGCGACCCGAAACTGTTTGACAACGTTGACATTGACGTTTTGAGTATGATTTGTCTAAACCTTTAGTTTTAAAAAACCGGCCAAGTGCGAGTCGGACTCACGCACAAAGGGTTCCGCACCATTGATAGGTAAACAGCAGTACAACAGTAGGGTACACAATTGAATGAAAGGTAAATTGCGGTTTACGATTTATGACGTATTAAAAAAATACTAACTAGGTCTTGTTCAAACCAATTTTCGGTGGAAGTTTGCATGATAATGTACATCATATATTTTTTTTAGTTTTATCATTCTCTTATTTTAGAAGTTACAGGGGAGGGGGGGGGACACATTTTACCACTTTGGAAGTGTCTCTCACGCAAATTATTCAGTTTAGAAGTAAATGATATTACAAACCTGAATATCATTTTTGTAGACCTATCCATAGATAACCCACACGAATGGGTTTGAAGAAACAGACAATTTTAAGTTTCACTTCTAAATATGGGGAACCCCAAAATTTATTTATTTTTTCTATTTTTGTGTGAAAAACTTAATTCTTATAGTTTAGAATGGAGAAAAGTGGCTGTGACATACGGACGGACAGACAGACAGACATGACGAATCTATAAGGGTACCGTTTTTTCCCATTTGGCTACGGTACCATAAAAAGCTACTGACGATCGTCATTTTACTAGATTTTAGAAGTATTCATATACTTTTAAATCGATTGATACTATCATTTTTTTGCGTGCAATGCGCGTGGCATTCTGTAGTTTCTGCCTACCCCCATGGGAAAAAAGGCGTGAGTATATGTATTTATATCATTTTTTTAGGAATCTTATCCTCTCTGTTTTTCTGTAATTGACTGCTTTATATCTTATCTTCAAGGTCACTAATAGACAGTTCGTGCTGACGGTGGATGGTGGAAATGGTATGAACTGTGGTGGTAGGTATGGTGTACACTCCTCATCTCTTCTAACTAGCACGACTAGGTATAAAGAATTCTGGCCATCTGAAATTAAGGTAACCATTGTGAGTACCTACTTACTTACCTACATACATGCCTACATAGTAAATAATATCTTAAAAATATAAATAATATCTTAAAAATCTTAAAAAAAAAAAATTATAGGTCCATGGTATTATGGAATACTTAAAAATATGGATATCAATAATAGTTAATTAAGAAATGCCCTGGATATACGCCATTTAAAGCCATTGGTTTAGAAATTATCTTGAGAGCAGATATCTCGAAAAGGTTTGATTTCCTCAATTATGTATGAAATAATTTGACTATGTGACGATAAATGTGTTTTTCATAATTTTATATCAATCATTAAACTCGATATAATAATTGAAACGCATTCGAAAAGGCAGTCCTTAGATTAATAAATATTCGATGAAACGTTCCTTCGCAATAAAGTCCATTCGATCAAACGTTCAGTCGAACATATTATGACTCTCGCAATAACGATACGGACTCCATTTGACTCCTATGAAATTTTTAAATCACTTGTTTCTACTCGTATAATACTAAGTAAGCACCTGCTAGTTTTATTTACAACTAGCTGCCTCCCGCGGCTTTGCCTGCATGGGAGTAGCCTATGTGATAATCCAGGGTATAAACTATATGTAGGTATGCTAAATTTAATTCAAATCGGTTAAGCGGTTTTTGCGTGAAAGAGTAACAAACACGAATGCATGTTTGTTACTCTTTCACGCAATAATTAACTATTACAAAATAAGAAAAACCAACTTCAAAAACAAAAAAAAAAAAACAAAAAATAACTTCATACAGTTTTACCCTTTTTTTAGTTTTAAAGGTATGAAGTCGTTTATAATATTAGAACTTTCGCGTTTATTAATATTAGTAGGTACTTAGGATAGGTAATCGTTTTATGATGTTTAAATAATAATTATCTATTAATAGGTATGTCAATTGTTAAAGCTTTTGTTATCTACCAAGGTTTAATGTTTCGTAAATAAAGTGGTTATCAAATAGGTACCCACTTAGGTACCTACTTCTGTAAGTACCTACTTATTAATGATTTAATCGAAGAATTAGTACGCCAAATCGTATTGCAAATGCAATTTTAGATGCGCTAATTACATTTAATTCGTATCTCAACGTTGTAGATCTTTTTAACATAGAAATTGATAAGTTTATAAAAAACGATTGTGAACGGTATCTAACATCTAACCAGTTCTTGCGTAACGGTAAACAGCTCGATCATCGGCGCATGATTTCAAATCAAAGGTAAATAAATTCACACATGAACGATTGAAGATGTTCGCTACGCTACCGGCTACGTCAGTCATTCACAGTCGGCAAGAAGCTGCGTTAGCGTATTATAGGTTATTTTATCATGAACTTGTCTCAAATAGAAAGTATCAGTCATAAATTATTATTATAATCATCAATCGTGAATCTTCACTGTTGCCTCTTTATTTATAAGAAATATCTAGTGAAATAGACTAAATAAACTAGTAATTGACGGGTAAACTTCTTTAGTTTTGTGAGTGTTATTGTCGTTATCGTTCACTTAATATTATTACAGTGTAGCGAATTCAGTAGTACGTGCGCAGTTGTTGATAAGAATATTATGTTCAGTTAGTTCAGTAATAAGTTTTCAGTGGTGCGGAGCACTCGCGCGTCCGTCCAGGTCGTTATTGTTTACATTGCTATACACACGTCACAATACCAATTGAATATGAGTGCCAACAATGCAAGTGACGATGTACCTATAGTAGGACTTCCAAACAATGAACGTATTAACCGTTTAAAGCTGCACTTTTGCCAGGAATTCGGTTGTGAACCATTATTTTTCATCAGAGTTCCCGGCCGCGTAAATCTAATTGGTGAACACATCGATTATTGCGGCTACCCGGTGTTGCCTATGGCACTGGAACAGGATATATTGATAGCGGCAGTGATATTAAGTAAACCAGAACTACAAGTAAGAAACATAAATAATAAATATACCAGTTTTAATACAGAGATAAAATCTTGTGAAGATATAAAAATTATTTCGGACACTAGCGGAAAACCATTTTGGTATAACTATGTGTTGTGTGGGGTCAAAGGGGCATTGGAATATTTAAACAACGAAATCGTCAATGGATTGCAGCTGTGCGTGGATGGGATAGTTCCTCCAGCATCTGGTCTCTCTAGTTCATCAGCATTAGTTAGTGCAGCATGTCTTGCTTTACTGTATGCTCAAAATGCTCCATTAAGCAAAACTGAAATTGCATCGCTATGTGCGAAATGCGAGAGATATATTGGAACTCAAGGAGGTGGAATGGATCAGGCGATTGCATTTCTGGCGAAGAAAAACTGCGCTCAATATATAACGTGGAAGCCTTTAAACGCTACACCGGTCACTCTACCCGAAAATGCAGCGTTTGTTGTAGCTCATAGCTTGGCAGAGGCCAACAAAGCCGCAACAAATGATTTTAATCGGCGTGTAATAGAATGTAGACTGGCTGCAAAAATTATAGCCACGAGTGCAGGTGCAGTAACTGATAAGAAAATTATTACTTTGAGTGAAGTACAAAATAAACTTGATAACACTTTAGCTGAGATGGTAAACCTTGTGAAGAAGTATTTGCCCAAGGATTTATATACGAAGAAAGAAATATGTGATTTATTGAATATTAACGAACAAGATCTGGAAGAGTTGTATTTGACCACAAATACAAGGCATTTAGTGGAGTTCAAATTGAAACAACGAGCACTTCACGTTTACGAGGAAGCTATGCGTGTCGAAGATTTTCGTAAACATTGCTCGCAATTATCATCCAATAGCAATGGATTGAATGGTGTGAACGGAACAAATGGTCGTAATGTTTCTGAAAATGGAGACAATAATGATATCATAGACATTCTTGGGAACCTTATGTCAAATAGTCACACAAGCTTAAAAGAGCTATATGAATGCTCTCATTACAATCTCGACCATCTAGTCAATTTATCAAGAGAAATGAATGTTCATTCTCGTTTAACTGGTGCTGGGTGGGGCGGATGTATTATAGCTTTGTGTCCGAAGGAGAAAGTTGATAAATATATTGATATGTTAAGAGAGAAGTTTTATGTAAAACATTGTAACGTAGATAAAAGTGAAGCGAATTCGTACGTATTTGCAACTACTCCAAACCACGGGGCGGAAATTTATGTAGTTAATAAATGAGATTAACGTCAAATTATTTATTACTTTTGTTAATTTGTATTCCACCGCTTTAATTTTCTTAGATTAAGAAATCATATTGTGTATGTGATGTTTCGTTCAGACTGAACTACAAGTTACAACGAATGGGTTTCACTCATTTCACTAACCTTCGTTGGCTGTACAATTCTTTTGATGCTACTTGGTCACGATCTACGATTCTTGCAGAATATTCTCAAAAGTTCAAAATTTACGAAACCCATTCATTGGAGCGACTATGCTTTCAGCATTATCATAAAGATACTTGTGTCAGGTATATATTTGAACTAGCCATAATAACAGATAGGGCTCGTTACCTTGGTCCGGATAACAAGCCGAAAACCTTCATACATTGCTCTTTGTACATTTCGTAACAAAACTTGACTGACCGCTATAATATACATAAATCACTTTTATATAAATATACTTAGGTAGTTATGTAGCTATTAGGTATTAAAGTCTATTTTAAATTGTGTATTTAAATGCATTTACCTAGTAATTAGTCATATTTAAATGTAAACTAATAGATAACACAGCTGAAAGAATATAAATAAACAGATAACAAGTTTTATTTCGAGTTTTCTTTAATACAAACAGTGTGCAAATAACAAAGACCAGTGTAGTTACTCTTTGAGTGAAGTCTATCTCATGAATAGCAGGTATCGTACGTATATCGTACATCAGGTACGCAAAACAAAAAGAAGAATTAATCTACCTTCTAGTTAATTATACTGGTAGGTATCTACGACTATCTAACAAAGAATACAATCTCTACTGTACCCGAATATACATTTACACCCACAACAATAAACTAAATTGCTGTATGAACATAATTTACAGGACCTATTTCTGTATGAATGTGGACGAGGCAAAAGTGGTATGCAGGGACCGTAGCGCGTGGCATTCTGTTGTTTCTGCCTACCCCCATGGGAAAAAGGCGTGAGTGTATGTATGTATTTCTGTTTAATAAGGATACACAAGTCTTGCATCAGCTATTGAGATACTATGCCAATGAAAAGAGGTATATTATATTGTTATTACTCATTCCAAATAACTATTAGCTCTTCCGTACCTATTCGCATCCGCACATTTTTATTTATAACTTACAATAGGTACTATCATTAATTCATTATTATTACAGTTATGACAGCGTATGCTCTACATATATGTTATCAAATTATATAACACAATATGTAGCCTGTGTAAATTTATTTAGAGTAGGTAATCCATTGTGACATATTGTTAAGCGCACGTTACGCCACGCTTATTCTATGAAAGCAGGCAGAAACTTCAGGTCACGCAATACGATCTCTGAATACCACTTCTGTCTGCTTCTTCTACATTCATGCATATTCTAATACATGCGGGCTGGTTGCGAGTATTCCTTTGAGAGTTGAGTCCTTCCCGGGCATTCTCACCCCACGTTTTCACTATCTACCTACCCTCAAGTCTCTTCTGCTATAAAAAAAAGTAATAGAGGGAATTAGAAGGGCGATGGGAAAATGCCGCCCTTTTTTGACACTAGCAGCTTTTCTTCAGTCCTGGTTTAGCATTTAAGCTATTGGCTAAGGTATCCTGTCTAAAAGTTAAATAAGCGCGATCAAGGGAGTTGGGGCGTTAAACTTGTCTTGTTGTTATATATTGGTAATCCAAGTGGGATGAGCTTTTTTTAGCAATTAATTAGGCTCTGTTCTCTTAGGCTCTGTTTTAATTAGGTTCTGTTAAGGGCGTAGATTTGGACCACCGAGTGCCACCGACCACTCGTCCATCCGTCCGCCTTACTTACAAAATGTAAAACGAATACCCCAGCGCACATCTTTTGGTGTAAATATAGAAGATCACCTGCCAACCGGTGGAGAGGACGGTCGATGGGATGGGGTTGAATCAAAATAACGCTACACAAGCCGCTATCATCCTATCGTGGACCCCGTACGAGGCACAGCTGAAACTCTTTCGTGGTAATAAATGTGGCATTATATGTATTAATTATTAAAAGCCGATATAAAGGGTTTTTGTTCTATCAGCGGTTCAACATACTATAAAGGTCCATGGCTTAAATGATAAAAAAGTTTATCCCCGTTAGGGTACCCAACGGGGATAAACTTTTACTACGATAAAAGTTAGTTCTAAATAAACCAATTAAATTTGTTCTACTTAAAATAAATGATATTCTGACTTTAACTTTAAAAATAAAAAGACTACCTCGTTGGTCTAGTGATCGTAAAGTGCAACTGCTGAGCAAGAGGTCTTGGGTGGGTTCGATTCCCAGGTCGAGCAAAGTGTTATTGGGTTTTTGATTTTTCTATTAAATTCGCGGTAGCAGCTCAGAGTCTGGATTCGTGCCCGGTTGATGGCAATAGGCTCGCCCATGGCACCTAAAAATATCGGTGAAATGTGGGTGTACAATAGTACCTCTGTTTAACTAAACTCTACAGGGACGATAGGCGTGATAATGGTATGTTATCACTATAAGAATACTAAATATCCTACTTTCCCACAAAATAACTTCGATGAATGAGAAGGGATTATACATGATAAGGTTATGGGTTAAGTAAATTAATTTAAATTATAGCGTATCTTTGAATTGCAAACCAAACGTTGTTCATATCATTTTAGTTGTTTACGTCTATGAGTGTCAAAATTGTAATGTCACAACTTAACTGTCTGGACTGTCATCTTGAATATACATTGCTATTTGCTAATATTTAATGTCAATGTTATAGCGATTCGATTTCATCATCTTACCAGGAATGTTTATAGAAGAAAATAATAAATTATAATACTTTTTTACATAATAACGCGTTACGAAGTTAATTCTTTATATCCATCCGTTGCACTGCACACATTGCGGTAAAGGCTATTCTAAACGTAAGTATCCTGTTTGATTAAAATTATCTTAAAAAACTTCTAGTGTTAAGGCCCGATTAAGATTTTTTCTACAATATCATTATGTTTTATAGCTTGCTCAGGAAAAGCAGCTGTGGTAATGTCTCAGGTAAACGAAGTAATCTTTGAATCTATGATGTATCGTTTGTATTTTAGAGGTTAAGTTGGATCCCTACATTTTAGTATTCATTGTAGTTGACGCAATAAAAAATAGTTGAATTGCACATATACGACAACTTTCGAAATTGTGCTATTGTGCAATCATAATCATTTAATACATCCACTGTGACTAGTATACCCCTCATTTTCATAGTGGGCTAATTTGAATGTATATATCAACAGAATTTAAATTGAACTCATTAAAGCACTTTCTCGTTTGATTAAACAGTTTTATCATTTTTTTATGAGTATGTATTGGTAAACTGTTGTAGAAGCTACATATATTTTACACAATTCATTATGCATTCATTTTACAAATTATTTTATTATTTTATATAATCATATTACTGTTACAGGAAAAGTTATTAAAATTAACACCAAGTGCAAAAAGACGAATCAGACGGCTCAAACTGAAAACTTCTGTAATAAATAATCTTAAAAGAACTCTAAGTGGTACAAGTCATCGGGAAATAGGAGAAGAGTCAAATAAGAATCTTGTTTTAAACAATAATCTAGTACCTGGAGATGTGCAAGAGAGTTTAGTAGATAAGAAACTAGAAAACAATATAAATATGTCTTCAACAGACAATAAATCTAGAGAGGATGTACTGGCTGCTAGACAGTCTAAGAAACAAGCAAAGCTCAAAGGTAAAGGTAAGGATGCACCATCTGGAGAAAAAGAACAAACTGTACCAATACAGAATGCAGAAGTTAAAGAAATACCAGCTCAAACAACAGTTACAAAAGAAAAAGCTGAACAAAAGCCATTAGAAGCTGCTAAGGCAAGTTCACCAAGAGGCAAAGATGAAGTTGATAGAGCTTGTGTCAGTGTAGATACTATAACTGGTATTAATAAAGATAAAGATCAGATAAAAGCTGAGAGAGCTGCTAAGAAGGCAGCTAAGCAAGCCAAGAAGAAAGGTCCAACTGAAGAAGGAGATATACCAGAGAAACCTGCAATAAAGGATGTCCCTAAACCTGCAAATGAGGATATGACTGTGAAGGATGTAGTTGAGACGTTAAGAGATATAGTCAATGTTGCCAAGGAGATACAAGATGTTACTGGCAAAGTAAATGCTATTGACTTGGGTGGTAAAAAGGTAAAAACTCTCTCATCATTTTGATTTTTTATGTGTTTCAATGATGAATTCCTTGCTGTAGATTTTAACAAATTGTAATTGTTGATATTATTTTCTGTGATAGCATAGGGGAATGACCAGTTAACTGTGAAAATCAAAGGTCTCGAATTCATACCCAAGGGATGCACCATCAACTTTTCTGAAGTTATGTGTGTATTTATCATATTCTTAATCAGTGACGGAGAACATTGTGGGAAACCTGCATGCTTGAGTGATTTCTCAATGGCCTAGTGATTTCTCAAATGAGTGGAGACCTCTGCTGAGTAAAGGGACATTGGTCAATAATAATTATGATTCTTATGTCAATAGCACGCATTATAATAAAAATTATTTAGCTGCAGGTTGAAGAAAGTGGTAAAAGCAAAGCAGATTTAAAAGCAGAACGACGCGCGAAGCAGGAAGCTCAAAGGGCGGCTAAACAAGCAGCTCAAGTAAAAGTTGTGGCTAAACCTAAAACTGAAGCTAGGGCTACACCTGATAAGGATGCTACTAAGATCAAAGACGTAAGTTATACTAAAGTAGTAACGTTATGTATATTTATTCCTTTTGGATATGTGTTGTTAACACTGTTATTACAGACAGGATACCATTTATTCAAATTAGTCCAAAAATAGGTTCTTTTAGGGTTCCATACCTTAAAAGGAAAAAAACAGAACCCCTATGAGATCACTTTGTTGGTTGTCTGACTGTCTGTCCATTTGTCTATCTATCAAAACCCTTTATTTAATTTTAATACAAGATGGATCCTAACATTTTATTTATTTAATTTATTCAGTTAAGTTTGCAACCCTTAGCACAGCAGTAGCAGACTTATTGCTATGCCACTTATCAAGAGAAAAATAGAAATAGATCCTCATTGTTGCAGGAAAAATCTCCTAAACAGAAGTCTTCTGAAAAACCTAAAGTGAAGAGTCAAAGCTCCAACAGAGTGAACTGGTTCCAACATCTATACAAAGAGCATGATAAGGACTCGCTGAGGTCTATTCCTATCAATTCCAAGTGCGTACTGTCAATTATTAAATTATTATCAAGTGTTTTTTTTTTCAGTTTCAAAAGCATACTCTTTGAAGTTGAATTTGTGTTCTAGCCTTTCCAGCTACTGTTGTTCTATACATGAAAATGTTTTAGATAAAATCGTCCTTATTATGGATGCTGACCATATTGCTGTACTGGCAAAGGCTACGCTAATTTTTTTATTAAAAAAATGCAGTTTACCGACACCTCTTCAATTATAGAACAAATTTTGCAAGCACATAATGTCTTTTCATAGTGTTATATTATTTCTAGCTTGCACCCAGCTATCGTCAAGCTGGGTGTTCAGTTGGCTTCCCGAGTCGTGTCCGGCTCAAATGCGAGGTGCGTCGCATTACTTGATGCTCTCAAAAAGGTAATTTCACTTATTACAAAGAAATTTCTTATTGAACTTATGCAATTTATGTGTAAATTCAAAACCCTGACAACTAGAACCCATCTCTTAAGGTAATTGCCCAGATATCCTTTGATAGCTGTTGTTTTGTAAAATATTCGTATTCAACTGCATCTACAGACTGAAAGCCAACTGTCAACACAGAACAAGACCCAGAAGTTATTAAATTAAGCTGTACAGTACGACTAAGTTATCCATGTGTCAAAAAACTAAAACGTTTCAAAAAACATTTGACAATGTTACAATAGGCTCCATTAAAATTATTATTGCCATTTCAGTATGATAGCTGATAATACTACTGATACAGACAAGTCACAAACATTTTCCATTTAATATTACTTATCTCGTATATTTTATAGAAGATATAAAGATACATTTCCTGTTGCAATACTACAATAGATATCAGTTTTGTCCTACATAATAATCATTAAAACTTATAGACGTGCTGTATTCTGTATATAACGGGTATATACATATATGTATGTAGTACTACCTAGTTCAAAATGTATACATACTATGTATACATTTTGAACTAGGGTCATTAAGGTGGAAGCTTCACGGTAGCCCGCGAAATTCAAATTTTCGTACGTTTTTTGCAATTTGCCGGTCATTGTCAGACTGAAAATTAAACAAAATATTTTTTGCGCCTGTAATAGGTATTTAGTTACAGAATTATAATCATTTAAATCAATAAAACAGCCCTCAAAGTGCATATAACTCATTGATTGACTTCTTCATGAAATAGACAAAAAATCCAGACATACTAACTGCATTTTTATTCTAATGGCACGATAGTAAGCCTAGTGCTTGGCTTTGGCGCCAAGTGTTGCTATTTGTGAAATCGTGATCCAGTTTAAATACCTCTTGCACTCCTGTCCCAGCGGCTATAATTGGCCGAAGAACGAGCACAGTGTGAACACACACCAACAGCTGTGGTGGTCGAGATCACTCAATTTGATCAACACTTATACAGCGTGTGTAATGCGCTTGTTCTCTTATTATCTCTATTAAAAAGACCTCACATTCAAGTCACGATTCCATAGAAACAACAATGTTCAGTTCATTTATTACAATTTAATTGAGAAATCTGCATGGCCCGTATCGTCATCATCATCAGTCCAGCAGTCCCACTGCTGGGCACCGGTCTCCTTGAGAGGGATTAGGCCATAGTCCACCACGCCTACTGCGGGTTGGCAGAGTTCAAACGCCATCGAGAAAATCTCTCAAGCATGCCGCTTTCCTTATGATGTTTTCCTTTACCGTTTGAGAATGTGATAAATACGCACATAACTTCCGAAAAGTCACTGGTGCTTGCCTCGGGTTTGAAATCAAGACCTTTGGCATCTCTGTCCACAGCTCAGCCGGTATACCTGTGCTTAATAATTCGTAGATGGTGCGCGACTACACTCTGCCAGCTAAGACGGAATTCGCCCGCGGTCTAGAGGCACACTTGGCTACCAGTTTGGAGTTCCTGTGGGCGATGCGGCCGCCCTCCGCCTCGCAGACCAACGCCGTCAAGGCCTTCAGGTTCCACCTCACGCAGCTGCCGAACAACGTCGATGAATTTGATGTGAGTAACCCATTGATATTAGACAGAAGTCGTAAATGCTTTTTTACAAGAGCACAATTAAATCAATGCCTTCATATTGATATCAATATTAATGTGTATTATAATTTATATATCTAATTCTTTTGCTTTAGAATAATAATTACAGATTAATAAAAGAAAATATTTTATGGTAGCCAGGCGAATCATTAGATCATAGAACTTAAGTTCTTACACAGTGCAGATATGACCTACGAATTCATTGTGGGGTGCTTCCCAGTTCGCTATTATACGTTAAACATATCAATTGACTCTTCGTAGCTCCTAAAGGATTGACAGATTCTCTTTTATGTCTTGATTGAAAGTATTCGCAATTTTTTATATTCTTAGGCAAAGAAAACGTTACAAGAAGAGATAGACAGATACATCAGGGAGCAGATAGACGTGGCGGGCGAGGCCATCAGCATAGCCGTGCGCAACAAGATATCTAATGGAGACAATATACTCACTTACGGATGGTATGTTATTTCTAGAACTAGGTATATTTAAATTGCCGGTCGAAACTATGCCTATGAGCCTAAGTGTGCGATCCTTGCATTGTGAAGTCAAAGGCGTTGATTTCAATCCCAAGTGAAGGAAAACTTGGTGAGGTAATCTGCCTGATGAAACCTGAGAGATCTTACCACGAGAGACCAGACCACGTGTGAAGTCTGTCAACCTGCACTAGGATAGTGTTACACTATAGCCTAATTAATAATATAGTAATTGGAGAGGCACTTCGAAGAAGAAGAAGATAGCCTAATTCTTTCAACTGTGGGACATAAAACAAATAATCTCCCATCTTCGATTTTTTAAAATAAATTAAATGATGTTTGGACTGGATGGAATAACGACAAAACAAAATGGTGGGATTATACTTGTAAGTTGGTTTGGTGCAGGATTTGAACGAAAGTGTAAACATTTCCAATCAAATCCGTGTAGCTGTTTTAGCATGAAAGAGTACCAAACATTCATCTTCACTGCTGGACACGTGTTTCTTCTTAATAGAGAGGGATAAGGTTATAATAGTCCACGCTAGCTTACTGCGGGTTGAAGGACTTCACAAGCCAGCGAGAAAATCTTTCAAGCATGCAGGTTTCCTCACGAAAAGTCAGTGGTGCCTTGGGTTTGCCTCCGAGACCTTTGACATCTCTGTCCACTGATCTCACCCCTACCACAGCTCTCACGCTAAACTTTCAAGTTTATTATATTAATGGTATTTCCTAACGTGCTAATCATGATTGCCAGCTCGTCTCTGATCGAGCGCATCCTCCGCGACGCGTGGTCGGCGGGCGTGCACTTCAGGACGGTGGTGGTCGGCAACCGCGTGCACTCCGCGGCCACGCAGATGCTGCGCCGCCTGGTCGCGCACGGCCTGCCCTGCACCTACGTCGACATCACCTCGCTCGGCTTCGTCATGAAGACGGTCAGTACACTCAGTACACTGGTTTCCTTTTTACGCAACCTTCAACCTTATTTACATGTAATGTATATTCATAGACATCTTGGTTTGTGTAAGCTTCAAAAACCTTGAAAGATCTGAGTCTCACTGATTGAGTTCAAATATTGACATTATATGTAAACCGCTCCAAAGATGCGTGGCAGAGTTCAGCTATTTTCTTATATGAGAGTGGATAATTTTAAGAGCTGTTAACGTTAGTAAATACCCACAATCTCTTATATGGTCAAATACTCAAACGGTTTTCAATTTAGAATACCTCATAAGTATGGTGATAAGCTCTTGATTGCTAATTAAAATCTGTCTCATCTCATCTGTCTGACTACTGTTCAGGGAATAAAATTAATTGTATACACACTATTTATCATTAGTTCGCCCTCTATTATATAGGCCTGCTAATTGTTTAAAAATAACATACATACGCCTGTCGTCCCCGAAAGGTGTATAAATGTACACTCACGTTTCGCCGGTATGTTTTAGATCCCATGGAATAGGGGGCAAACCTATTGCCATTAACCGGGCACGAATCCAAACTCCGAGCTGCTACTGAGAATTTCACAGAAAAATACAATAACAATCCTCGACCTGGGAATCGAACCCAGGACTTCTTCACTAAACCAACGAGGCAGTTGTTTAAAAATAACTTTCTTTATATTCAAAAAATATCTGTATACTCTAAAAACTCCGATTCAATCGTTTCAAAATAAAGAATAATAATAACATATTATTTTCTTATGCAGATAAACAAGGTGATATTAGGCGCGGGCGCTCTGTTGGCCAACGGCTCGGTGCTGGGCGCGGTGGGCTCGGCGCAGGTGGCGCTGGCGGCGCGCGAGCGGAACGTGCCCGTGCTGGTCGCGTGCGAGACGCACAAGTTCTGCGAGCGCGTGCAGACCGACGCCTTCGTCTTCAACGAGATCGGTACACTACTTTCTTCTTTTTGCCATAAGCGTATCTAGACTTTTCCTTCAGGGGCAGGGGTGTAGCCAGGATTCTATAGGGGAGGCAGGAGGCAGATAAAGACTGCAGTAGAGAATTTTGTCACACATCGGTCAAGAGTAAATGCACTCGACTTTACAGAGCTCAAAAAAAAGGTCATCCTCACCATTCATTTCCCCGACAAATTTTAACTAAATGTGATGACCTTTTGATACTACTACGCCACTGAATTAAAACAAACGGCCTAGCCGGCCCTCTCCCCTGGCCTATTTTATATAGGTACTTATTTTGGAGGGTGCTAATTTTAGAAAGTACTAAGTTCATAATTTCTTGCACAATTTTTCGATATTTCCTTTGGGTGCCCCCACAAAAAAAGCCCAGCATGTAAATACAAAGTGCATATTATTATACGAATTTTATTTATAAGTAAGCAGCTAGTAGTAAAGTTATACTAATTAAAAATATAAACATTTTATTTCAATTCGAATTAAGAGATTAATTATTATTATTATTTAATATATTGTTGTGGCTATATCGTTTTGCCACCGACTGACCCAGCTTACAATGTAAAGTAAATTTCAAGTGCTTCTACAACAATCTATTGCTATAAAAGGGGATGGAATTGGAAATGGAATCTCTAAATATCTTTAGATTAGGCTTTAGTATGTTATTTAACAAAACATTCCTTTTATTCAGGTGATCCCGATGACCTTATTGACAAATCTGACGAGAACTCGCCGCTAAAGGACTGGCGGTCGAACCCCAACCTAACACCGCTGAACCTGACCTATGATGTCACGCCACCTAGCCTTGTTACCGCTGTCGTCACGGAATTAGCTATACTGCCCTGCACAAGTGCCCCTGTAGTACTAAGATTTAAATTATCTGAATATGGCGTATAAATAAAAAAGATTTGTTAATATACATGTTTTTGTTAATTTACCTAAAATTTTAAGAAAAGAAATAATATAATTATATTATTATATAGTATACTAGCTGACCCAGCAAACGTTGTTTGCCACATTATGGGTGTTGGTGGACTACCCCTAACTTTTAGGGGGATGAAAAATAGATGTTGGCCGATTCTCAGACCTACTCAATACACTCACAAAATTTCATCAAAATCGGTCAAGCCGTTTCGGAGGAGTATGGCAACGAAAACTGTGACACGAGAATTTTATATATTAGATTAGCCATTAACTGGTTAGAACCCCTAAATATTAGTTACACTGTGAAAAATAATAACCCGTAGAAATAATTTAATACCCGCTAGAAAGCAATACATGAACTCATCAGTGCATCATGCCTTAAGAGTTGTCTTAAAGTAACTCACTCTCCGCGTAACTCCAGTTCGAAAGACTACTGTGCAGACTGTGTTGCTCTAAGAAATCAACAGACTCGTAATGTGAAAACCTTATACTCAAAGGTACTCTATGTGGATCTCAGACTTTTCCTGAAGATCAAGCTCTGTGGCATTCACTAATACTCCCTATACTCGTCCACACTGGATGAGTATAGGCTGATAATGAAAAGTACTGTCAGATTTTTTCCTATCTGTTCTATCTCACACTCTCGTCCGCAAATCAGTTGACGCTAGACGTGTTTTGCTTTATACAAACCAATTTAGTCCTTATCTTTTTAAAAGATACGGTTGAAATTAGCTTTTGACACAATATTATATTAAATTCGAGTCAGTTAAATTCGTTATAGTGCAAGCAATATTGTCAGATAAAATGCAGCGTTCACCAACATCTGGACAGTCAGTAAAGTTTTCTTCGCAACCTGATTTGTCGCTTGAATCACAAGAACATGAGATCATTCGAAATATTAATATACGAAAACGAAAAAATCCAGAAGAAGAAAATTTGGGAAATCTTAAACAAGAACTCATGGAATCTTTCAAGCAAATGATGAATACAGAAATAAGTGATTTGAAGATACAAAACCAACAGATACTTGAGTCTAACATGCAAATAATAAAACTCCTAGAGCTGAATGCTGCTAATTACAATGAAATTATGTGTAGAGTTCAGACTATAGAAGCTAAGTACGAAATAGATATGGCAAGAATTAATGATTTGGAGATTCAATTAAACGAATTGCAAAAACAAAACATCAAAAATATTGTTGAAATACGGAATATTCCACGGGAAGATAATGAAGATGTTGATAAAATAATAAAAAATATTTATAATATATTAAATATAAAGCTTTCTGATAAAAACATCAAAATATACAGAAGAGGGAAAAAAGACGGTCCTATAGTAGTGGAATACCAGGATACCAAAAAGAGGGAAGAAATCTTAACAGCTGCTAAAAAATTTTACTCCAGAAATAAGGAAACCCCTATGAATTCAGAAATGCTAGGGTTTGGTGGAGAAATTTTAAGGGTTTATATATCTGAAGCTATAACACCTATGTCAAAGAAAATATTGGCCGCTGCTAGAGAACTAGTGAAGAATGGAAAATATAAATACTGTTGGGTGTCACGAGGAAATATCTTGTTACGAAAAGAAGAAGGACAGGCTGCCATAGTCATCAAAAACATAAATCAGATTAAGGATCTAGTGAAGCAATGACTATTTGCAGTGATATATATTAAGGAATTACGGTATACTTTAGTTCTCATATTATTATCTGTTTTTCTACTTAGTTTTTACGGTTACACTTATTCTTACGGTTTTAGGTTAGTAGCTTTAGTTAATGATAATGCATACCAAACAATAACAATCCCTCTTATTCTTAATTACATATTATATTTTATTATAATATTCAAGCACTACTTTCATAATAAGTGCTTTGCATATATCTGCTATATTTATTGTATCTATATATGTATCTATAGGTTGTATGTCTATTATACTATACTAATGTCATTATACTTTATTTATAACTTGTCCGCTCATAATGAACCAATAGTAAAAGCTGGCCTATCTACTAGTATTCTCATAAACGTCCGCGAATATCATCCTCAACCTATTATCTTACATCTGTATCTTATATTTTTCCCATTCATTAAATTATGGCTAATAGTCTAGATGATGTCGTCACCGACATTGATAATAATATCAATGTTGGTGATTATTTTTTGGTTGGGGATCCCGAGTCATTTATGCATTACAAACTTGACACTAAACTATCTCTTAAATTAATCATCCAAAATATTCGAAGTATAAACAAAAATTTAGAGGATTTCAAAATTTTTATGTCAAGAAGTCAGTTAGACTACGATATTATAATTCTCACCGAATGCTGGTTAAAAAGTTCAAATTTAATTCCAAAATTAAAACAATATGACACTTATCACACTCATAGACTTATCAATCAAAATAGCGGTGTAGTTGTATATATAAGAAGTAACTTAGAAAATGTCACAGTATATGAACCCAATATAGTAGATGCCGATTGTTTAGTGGTGGAAATAGACAAAACTAACGCCTTTATCTGCTTATACAGATCACCGTCTTTTGTCTCGGTAACCGATTTTATTTACTCTCTCGATGATATATTGCTCAAGATCAAACATATTCCAAACATATATTTAACTGGCGATATTAATATTGATATTGGTGTAAACAGCATTGACCCCAAATCTGATGACTATTTAGACCTTCTTGCAGCTCACTGTCTCCTACCAAGTCATATATTTCCCACTCGTCTCAATAAATGTCTTGATCATTGTTTCATAAAGTCTAGATCAAAGGTATTGACCGTGATTTGCGAGTCATCTGTTACTGATCATAGTAGTATATATTTGAATGTGTCTTTGACACAACCACGTACGTTATATAATAAAAACAGCAAAACTTTAAAAAAAATTAATTATGACATAGCTCACAATCTATTGAATGAAACTGATTTTACAAATGTAACATCGTTAACAGACCCAAATACATCGACTGAAGTTTTTATGAATATTCTATCTGAAATCATTAAAGAAAGTACACAAGTATTTACAGTACCTAATCGACAACAAATCCGACAACAATGGGTTACCCCTGGGTTATTACGTTGTATGAAATTCAGAGACGTATTACATAAAAGACACTTGAAATCACCAAATAACAAAGATCTTGAAACTACTTATAAACGTTACCGAAATCATTGTAATAATCTTTTACATACCTTAAAAAATGAGCATGACAAAAGTAATTTGACAACTAGCAAAAATGATATTAAAAAAACTTGGAACGTTATAAAAGATGTATGTGGTCTGAATATTTCAGATAAATCCAAAGTTCCAATTGAATTATTAAATATCAAATCAACACCTCAAGAATCAATTGATTATGCCAATGACTTTTTCGTCAATATAGGTTCTAAATTGTCTAATAATATTTTACAAAGAATAAAACTTTCTGAAGAGGATTTAGTTAAAAAATTTAAGTGTAATATGACTCCACTGAACTCATTTATGTTGCTCGAAACTGATGAATATGAAGTACAAAAAATTATAACATCATTGAAGAATACCAACTCCACGGGTTGGGATGGTATATCGGCTAAATTCATCAAAACATTTGCTAATATTCTAATTTCACCTATTACTTATATACTAAATTTGTGTCTGGCTCACGGTACGTTTCCTAACGTGCTAAAAGACTCCATTGTAGTACCTATATTTAAATCCGGAGTAAAAGACGACATTTCAAATTATCGTCCAATTTCACTTTTGCCTATACTAGCTAAAATTTTAGAAAAACTTGTAAATAAAAGATTAATTAAATATTTAGAAAATAACAATATCCTGTCAAAAAATCAATATGGGTTTCGCAAACATAAATCGACATCAGACGCAATTGAAAAATTAGCTACTGGTATAGCAAATAATCTTGATAGCAGAAATAAATGTATTGGCGCATTTTTAGATTTAACTAAGGCCTTCGATACTATATCAATTTCACTACTAATTCGTAAGTTAGAATCAATAGGCATAAGAGGCTTACCACTAGATCTTTTTAAAGATTATCTTACAAACCGGACACAAAGACTCAAAATTGGCGATCTTCTTAGTTCTAAGCAAAAAGTTAATTTTGGCGTTCCGCAGGGATCCGTATTAGGCCCTACGCTATTTCTTATTTATATAAATAATCTTTGCAATCAAGAAATACCCAATTCAAGTATTATTACATTTGCAGATGATACGGTTATCTTATTTAAACAGTCATCATGGACACAAGTGAAAGCTGCAGCTGAGATAGGACTCCAAAGGATTATAAACTGGCTTGATTACAACTTACTAACGTTAAATCTAAGTAAAACAAAATATATCAATTTTAGCATAACAAATAATACGCAACCTCCAACTGATTTCATAATAAAATCACACGCAAATACTTGTGCCTTCAATTGCTCTATTACTACTAGTAATTGTGATTGTTACACATTATCTGGAACCAATAGTATAAAATACCTTGGTATAGAAATAGATAAACATTTAAACTGGAAACAACATATCAGTTACATTAAATCTAGAATTCGCAAACTTATACCTATCTTTAAAAAAATTAGAAACTTAAAAGACCAAAAGACTAGCAAAATCGTTTATCTAACTTTATGTCAGAGTATAGCTACCTATGGGATTACTGCTTGGGGTGGAGCTCGTAAAAGTATTCTTATAAAATTAGAAAGAGCCCAGCGGTGTATTTTAAAGGTAATTAATTTTAAGGATTTTAGGTACCCTACAGTAAAACTGTATAATGAATCTAAGGTCTTAACTATTCGTCAACTTTTCATTAAAAGTATTGTTCTAAAACAACATTTATGCAAAAAACGTGCTATTACTTCCATTAGAAGATCACACGAAGTTTACGATGTTCCACATTGTAAAACTACTTTTGCTCAATGTTTTTCTTACTTTTTGGCCCCGTTTCTATATAACCGCATAAGTAAAGTTAAGCCCCTGAAAGAAATGACAAGTTTTGTTTGCAAAAGGACAATGGATGAGTATTTGATGGGCCTAGATTACGAACGGACAGAAAATATTATAAAGATATGTAAGTAAATATTTCACACACACACATATATATCTATTATATATTTATATATCACTCATTTATAAAACTATGTAAAATAAAACATACATGCATATTATACATATAAGTCATTATTATGACAGAGTATAATACTAATATACATACAAACGTATATGCACAAGATGGTACTACATACCTAATAAAAATAGAAATGACAGGTAATCGTTACGTTATTAATAATGTTTATTACAATTATCGTATACATATATAAAATATATAAAATAATACCTATAACATTAAAAACATTGATAGAATTAATTTTAGTTTTCCATTATACATAATAATTTTGAAACTACGGAAATAGTGTGAACATTGATTTACGTTATTCCTAAGTAAAGTACTTAGTAGTTTTATTTAATTAAAAAAAAAAAACAAACAACAAAAATATCATTCGATTAAGTTCTTTATCTCACATTTTTAAATATACTACTTGTTTACACCAAACTCATTAGAGTGATATTATTACACATGCATTGATCGCTTCAATTACAAAAGTGTCCTTATTTATTTAACTTACAGTTGATATTTCTACAACGAGAATCCTTACCTTGCCGTAACACAGTCTTTTGACTAGCACGGAAGGTAAAGAATTTTTATCAGTATACCGCCATTTATTTTTGGTAAGAAGTTTAGCTATCTTTTGTATCCATTGTGAATTATTATTGTAACCTATATTGTGTTGAATAATGTACAAGTGCTTGCAAGTACTTATGTTTTGAGTGCTAATATTTTGTTTAACTTCTTATTATCAAATACGCTCAAAAGTGATTCTGTGTGGTATAGGTATGTGTAAGACTTTTTGAGAATAAATAAATAAAATAAAACACGTATATCTAATCCAATTGTGAATATTTCATAGCAACAACAAATCAAATCAAAAGGTTTTTATTTCATATGAACTTTTTCAAGCATTTATAAAACGTTATGACTCTAGTTGCACGGTTCCAAGAAGTTGATCTCATGGAGAAGAACCGGCAAGAAACTCCATAGACACTCTTTTAAAAAGAAGGTATTGTTACATTATTTTGGTAATAATTATGCGAGGTCAATGTAAAAAATTCATGTCTTGAGATGTCAATGGTCAAAGATATAAAAAAAAAGTGATATCAATATAAAAAAAAAGTGATATAACAAATTATCGAATCAACAAACAACAATAATTGCCGAACGAATTGTTGTATTTATTATTATTATGGAACTCTTATTATGTAGTTAATGTTTTTATGACTATGGCTTTGTTGGATAGTTCGTATAAGTGGTATCAAATTGGTTGCTAGGAGGCTGGTATATGAGTTTATTCAGTCTGATGTGACCCAACTTTAGATACACCCAATATAGTAAAAAAGAAAGGTGAGGGTTACTAGTATGAACTACATATATATTTTTTTGTTATTGAACATCGTAAAAGGTAAAATTTTTCAAATCTTGTAGAAAAAGAAATATTCTTAGTAATAAAAACATGAATGGTTTAATCAGTAAACATATAAATAAAATATCAATAAAACAACATTAGGTAATTAAAAATCACTTGTATTCAGCACATAACATTGCAACACCATAAAATGCACAAGAACTAGATGTGTTTAATTATAATTAAAATGAATATATTAAAGTGCTACATATTAATTAAATTAATCTTTATGATGGTGTTCAGCCTTATGAATAGAAAAATCTAATCTTACATAGATAATTACACAAAGGAATAGAGCATAAAGGAAGCCTACAACCAAAAGTGGCTCCTGGAACATCAGGAGTCGTGGGAATGTGTAGCGCAGTTGGAAATCTTGGATGTGGTTCTCAACAAGATTCTTTTTAGTGAATGAGATGACGGGACGGCCCTTGGTGTCTAAGTAAGTATAGTGGAGGCTGTCAGACAATCTAGTTACAGCATAAGGCAGGTTCACCTTCACACTTGTTGAACCTTCAGGCAAGATGATCTTAGTGACCAGCTCATCAACTTGCATGTCATCAAAGATGTGATCAATAATCCTCATCTTTAGCAAATAATCATTGCCAGAGTGATACAAGTACTCATAGCTGGGGACATTGTATCCAAGTGTGTAGTGTGTTCTCCAGCCTCCAAACAGTGGGTATCTTTGTCTGAGGTCCAGCTCCACAGAGTCCTTTTTCACCTTCATGTTGGAGGTGGAGATGTTGCCATTGGTATCTCTGTAGTAGACATCTGAAGCAGATGCAGGCAGCAGAGTCTTGTATGACCTGACACTAGCCGGGCCACTGTGGTGATCCTGTTGATAGTCATAACGAGAGAATGGCCCCTTCAGCTTGGCTCCACTATGTTCAATCTCAATAACCTCCTCAATAGCTATGTTGCCCCAGTGGGAAACTTCGATCAGTCTCTCGACGCGCGTAACAGTCAGGAAAGGAGAATTGTTCTTATAATGAATAACTAATTCCTTCTCACTGAAAGGTTTTATGTTAGGATATGGCCCATACTGAATCGCACCATCTTGTTGAGAGAAGGGCTTCACTTTCGTGAATGATTCAACGCTCTTGGTGTTCAGAATAACGTTTGTTTTTTGAGACGTGACATAGTATGGAGAGTACGTGTACAAGTTACCGATGTATTTGATCAGTTGGTCTTCCTGCTGTGTGATTGCTGTAGGATATGGCAGAAGAGCTTTAGTGAACACTGCATCGACTGTGATTATCGGAGTAGACCCTGAATTGACAGCATCTTTGAGTTCAACACGCCAAAACTTGACGTAGTCGTATCCCTTCACCGTAGTTTCAACAAGTCGTAAATCTTTATTGTTACTGTCCTTGGCTCCGATGAATGCTATGGTATTCTTTCCAAAATCTTCAATTGCTAACAAAAAGCTCTTTACCGGCGCACTCCCTGTGTTCTCCAAGGTTAGTTTCGATGTGATTTTTACGAGTTGCGATGATATATCTATGGTTCTGTCGACATTTTTGAACCTTAGATCACTCGATATAGTGTCAACGTTAACACTTTCACATTTTATTATAATGTAAAGAAGAAATATGAAAGAAAACCGAAATGTACCCATTGCCGGCAGCATCTTTATTTTTGACATTTGACAACGCAATAAACGGAAGTACACGCCATCAAGTTAAACAGGAAACACATAGTGCTTGAGTAAAACAATCATTAGCTAAAAATGTATGTTACCCGTAGTCGATTACTAAAAAGTTTGAGTTTTCCGATAAAATTGATTCTTTGAGATAGTATTATTTATGAGATTCCTGTAGCGTACACTTTTTGTGGTTTTTCGAAGATCAATATCAGAATTAATTAATCTTCTCTAGTTTCAATATACACGACGCTGAAATAAATTTAATTTTACTACTATACCTACCACCGTACTACTTTTTGAACCTAATCCTATGTGTTTTCTTCTATTACTAGGATAGCATACCGATAAATCAGCGGAGATTAGACACCGCTCAAAGATTGCACTCCGCTATCGCTATGCCTAGAATAAAAAGCTACAGCACGGCGGCGGCGTGGGCGGGCGCTACGTTCATAACCTGATTATTCATCAATCCTGTTCATTTTGTTCTTTATTATTCAAGGAACAAAATGAATAGGATTGATGTCCGCCAATGTATCCTGTTTGTAAAAAGCTTTTTCGTACATATTTACATGCAAGTAGTTGTATACAGAAGCATTTAGATGACTTTGCCTCTCGTTAAGTTACTCTAGTTTTGTACGTCCTGACAAATTTGGTAATATTGTCCTGTCTGGACTTTGAAACATTTTTTTACCCGGCTTCAAAAAAAGGAGGAGGTAATCAATTATTATTTTAATTAATGCAGTCGGTATTATTTTTAGGTTTCTTACCTCATAAATCTCTATTAAGTGAACCGGTTTTGACGAACCTTTTTATTTGAAAGCTTTTATTTCAATTCGATCCAGTTTTGACATTTTATGTCAGTTTTTTTTTACATAGAAAAATAGTAGATTGGCTTTCGAAAGTCTAAGTCTGTCTGTACGCGGCATTAGGAAAATTAGTTAATATACTACTACAAAAATAATATGTGTTTTTGGATATCACTAGTAGCAATTAACTTTAAATAATTAACAAAATACTGACATCTGTGCCGAGAAGCCACAATAATCAGTTTGTCATTTGAATGACATAAACTTGATTGGCAGCTTGGTTGGTTGGTTGACTTTGCTTGCTTCCTTCACTCTTCACTTCACTTTTCACTCTAGTAATCAGATCTTCTCGATTCAGTCTACTCGTCGTCAACGTTTTGTTTTATTAGTGACTTTTTTTCCTGCATTTCAAATAGACCACTATTGTGATCAAGTTATTAGACGGCAGAAAACTTTATTTTATGGAAGGAGATTATTCTGCTGAAATACGTAACTTACGCACGACAAGTGAATTCTTTATTGTGAAAATTATTCGACGTTCCGGTAGCAAACTTGTAGTTCTTGGGAACAAGCGACGAGCCCGATTGGTAAATTGTGCAGTGCAATCCCAGCAGGAAGTCAGATTTATCAAAGATGATAAGTTTATTGATTCGCACTAGCCTTGTGTTTCTTGGTAAGGGCGAAATATGTGTACTAATATTTTATTCCGATAATGCTAGTTTACAGTTACAGTTAGTTCTTCCTAAAATGTTTACGTATAAAAACAAATAACTTTCACTCTGTTTTCTGAATTGTCTTATCATCTCATTTTCCTGTACAAGGTGCTATTTGAATTGATTGTCACATGGTAAACTCAGAAGACAAATTCTGAGTTTACCATGGCCTTAATAAATAGGTAACTAACATTAGATTTTTGTGTTATTTTAGTTCTCAATCAGCTGGTGCTACCGGCTGACGCTTTTCGGAACCGAGGTAACAGCTATGGCAAGTATGATCAAGGCTACAGTGAGCCTGGCAGGGTGAAGACCTTGGCTGGCACTAGTTCTGGACTTCCTTCACAGAATACTACACGACGAGGCTTGGGGATATCAGCATGGGGCATTGTTCTTGTTGTTGTTGCTCTCATATTAGCTGGAATGGGATTCTACTACTTCTCAATTTGCTATGATATTTGCCAACCAACTAAGAGCAAGTATGACAAAATGGGATTGCCTACAATGGCTTAGTGTAATCCTATAAAGCCCTGTGATTAGATATGTTAAGAATTTTTTACTTAGATAAATAATGATAGAAGACTTCATATTTTACTCTATCTGAGTACTGCAGAAAGGCTACCTTTGATACTGTGTGGTATGCAACAAAATTAAAACAGGAATAACCTATTGCTGTAGTTATTTTTTTAACTTAATGAGCATTAGCTCATATGAATATAAATCATATTTCAAGTAATTATTTACACATCCACATTAATTATAATGAAAATGAGGTAAAAACTGTTAATATAATACATACCAAAACCCATGTGAATCATATAGTCCACATCCATTGTATTAAGTACAGGTTATTCCTATTTATAATATTTTGAATGCATGACAAGCAAGTTAACTATAATTTTATGCTTTATATAATACATAGGATATGTATTGACTGAAACTTGTCTCGAAGAGGGGGAATATAAAATGTAACATTCCTTTGCTAGTAATATAATTGAGTGATTAATCTTTTAAAATGAGGCCTTGCATATAACATATCCTGTTATGGAATAAGGAAAGAAAAACAAATGTTTTTATGAAGGTTGTGACCTACATTTATATTATTAAGGTATTTCATAAAATTTTCGAGAAAATTCTAAAGTATTTGAGATTGTTTTAGTTTTGGGTTCAATGTTATGTTATAGCTTTATGGATAAAAGAAGACTGTTTTGGACCAATTAAAATTATTTAAAAGACAAAAACATTTACATTTTTGTAATAATTTAGATTATATTTATTGATAATGGACTGTAATGTGTTCATTATTTGTAGTATTAACATATACAAGTATGTCTAACGAAATTTATATCAGGTTTACCGCAACTAGGATACCTCAGACAGAAATAGGTGCCATATAAACACCATATAATTAATACTAATGTTTTCCTTATATGGTTTACTGCATATAATGAATTGATTTTCCCCACATCTAGTTATAACAATATAACATATTAAGATACTCATTACATGCTTAGCAATGCTGATAAAAGATTTTGTGATTCAACCACAACATATATTTTAAATCTACTAATTGTTTTTTAAAAAGTCATTAGCAGCATGTAATGACGGAAGAGATTAACAGAATAATGAATATGAATTATGCATAATAATGAAATTAAATTATTTTGCAAACAATATATTACCAAAACTATTGTTTAAATTATGATTTACCTTTTGGACAAAGTTATTTTACATAAATAGTTACTATGATTGAGTACATTGGTGTATAAAAATATACATTATAGCATTGTGTTAGCTGCAATTAGATTAATGTCTGCTTATTTAGTAACTGTCTCGCCACACTAATTAAACCTTTTATCAGTATTACCCTACATAAAACTGCCTGCCTGTCTATACGTAAGACTGTACACAAATTAGGTATGTATGTGTAGAATAAGTATCCATATTGTAATTTTCAAAACCAATGCTCAAATAAATATTGTATACACTGAGTACATTCATTCGTAGTTTTACTTTCAATATATTGCAGCTTGTTCTTCACAACTAGTCAAATATCATCCTTATGGTAAGTTACGACTAAGCTAACACATATGTTTTTGTAGGTCAGTCTAATTAAACCATGGAATGTACACAAACATTTTCTCAACACGTTCTCGATAGCGCCCTACATTCTAAAAAGATCGATGATTAGAACTTTATTTATGACTTCCTAATGACTTTTTCAGCGTTAAATTTTTTATCACCATGTTTCCTGTCTACTACCTGAGTCGGCATGACGCCGCTTGGATAGTTAAAGACAACTGACCAATGAGCATTCGAATTATTTGTGTGACGGATTGAATCTGGTGAGAACATAATTTTATTATTAAATACTAGCTTCCGCTTACGGCTCTGCCCACGTGGTAGGTTGACAAAATGTAGCCAATTTCCTTCTCCAAGGTTCCATCTTTATCAATACCAAAATTGTGATCAAAATCGGTTCAGTCGTTCACTCGTGATGCCGTGACCAAGAGAAATAGAGATTCTTTTTTATTTATATAGATAGAAGATAGACTAGCTAACCGCGTGATGTGTTCAGTGTTGATAAATAGGGTACTTTTTACCGAAAAAAACTGTCTTCCCGCCGGCAAAACAGAAGAGCGTTACTTACCAATATCGTATACGCCTGTACGAAAATCCTAGTTAAATGAGATTACTTCAAGTGACTATGATCTAAACGTAATAAAATGTAGCTAGGCCCTCAATGTCAGATTTAATCTTACGTAAATAATAGCTCTCGTGATAATAAAAAAACGAGGTTAAATCACTAAACGTGAATTCTAAGGAAAAAACTCTGTGACAAGATACTTTGCTTATTCAAGTGTTTACACAGTCTATTTCGTCACGCCTATACCTAATTAAGTTCATCATCAATCCATTTTGACACGACCCGATTAGCCCAGCGGTAGTTAACGCTGCCTTCTGTGCTACGGGTCCCCGGGTCCGAATCCCGGTAGGGACCAATGTTTGTGTGATGAGCATAAACATTTGTATCCGAGTCATGGAGGTATCTATGTATAATATGTATGTATTTACAAAAAATAAAAGTATATAATATGTAGTAAATCAACCAACTAGTATCCGTAACACAAGCCTCGTTGCTTAGCTAGGAACCAGATGGCGCTGTGTCATAATGTCCGGAAAATATTTATTATTTACTGTCTCACTACTGGAGGATTAGCGTAGTCTACCACGCTGCGGGTTGTCAAACCGCACACGCTATTGGGAAAAACTCAGGGTTACAGGTTGCTCCCGAAGTTATTCTTCACCGTTTGAGCATGTGATAAATACGCACGTTATTTAGAAAAGTTATTGGCCTCGAGATCGAGACCTTTAATATGTCCACTGTGACACCACTAGGCTATCACAGCTTAATTACTATAATTAGGTTGGCAAAGTTCAATAATTAGTTATATCCCGTTAGTAACAGATCGTACTTATGTCATTCTATGTCCTAAGCGATAACAAGCGAGTTAATATCATAATTGTCTATTTACAGTACTGGTTATCTTTGAAACGTTTATATCAACTTTTCATAGTAATTGAGCCCGGAACCACGTCCGTCCGACAAACTAGCAGTCGGTCTAGAAATGTTAATATAAAAATAGTTTTTACTGTTTTAATTATTTACCCACTTATGTTTATTTATGATCTCAATATACACATAGAGCGAACTCTTAGCTGTTAATGTTGTATAACACAAGTGCTCTATCTACCTTATTTATCACATAAAAAGGTTTTTATTTGAAACTAGCGTCCCATATTGGGTTTATGATGATGATGATGGGTGGGGAACCTACCCCCACTTATCGCGCAAAAAAAGATTATCATAAGCGGCCCAGCCGTTAAGGAGTACACAGATAATGTTTCTTAGAGCTTACGTATATGCACGTTATGTTGATCTATATAAAATAAACATAGCGTGGATATGTCGGAAACTCCATATAAGGTTTACACTGCTTTATTCTGGTAACCAGTTATTTGAGGAAAAAGTAACATGGTAATTAGATGCAAACCGGTATTTAATGTCGTATACCTACTATTTTCCTGAGTGGTTAGTCAGCGCCATGTGACGCGTAGAGGTGATGCTGGGAAATCTGTTTTTCCCATAGACATTTTATAAATACATAAGAATTTCCATAATTCATTTTTGAACCGTAAAGTAAACGACCAGACCGACTGACGCATTTAATGTTTTCTTTGCTTATTTTTTCCTGCCCAAAACAATTTACGTGTATTAATTACGTATTACGTAAATTTCAATTTTATGTATAAATGAAGAAGGAAAAAACCTAGTAAATAAAAAAAGTCAGAAAAATTTGTAATAAAAATTTATTAGCGATTTTACAATTCATAAAATTATCCAAATTTCTTCATCATAAATGCTTACGAAAAATTAAACAGTAATGGAAGATTGTTAGATAGCTAATATGCAATCCAATTAATATCTAATTGAACTAAAATTAAGTATCAGTTGCGTGGCATCCTATTATTGTACCAATTGAGTTACTTAAAGATTACGATGATTCAATAATGTCAGTCGTTCCAACACTCACACGAGGTGAGCTCCAAAACACAAAAAATATTAAATTACAGAACTATATTGTGATATATTCGGTATATTAAAATGTCTCTGTAGAAAAATAAATGTGAAATTAAATTTAATGGAAGCTCCTGTCTAGAAAAACAGCGTTTGAATAATGTTATAAATGCGACATTTATATGATTTATTAATAGTCTAACTAATTAGTCACTGGCTCATTGTGTAAAATAAATATAGTTAACTTGAGCTGAGATGTGGTCGATTGAGCTCATCAATTCAATTTTACTTTGTTTTCCAGAACATTCCGGTTCGAAACAAACAAAAAATTATTCAAATTCCACGTCTCAATCAACCAAATCACATTCACAGAATAAATGCATGAACATTATTTCACTTTCGTTGTTTCAGACAGATTACAAAGAGATGGTCTTGTATGATATGAATATATGTTGGTGTACATTGAAGCGCACTGTTTACACTGTATGTGGTAGAGACACTCAACCGACTGTCCGTAGAGTTCAGAAACACTAGGAAGTGTAGATCCTGCTACACTTATAACTCGTCCTTCTCGAGGTCAACGTCGGAGAGGTCGATGTCCTCCTCTTGGGGCAGTTCACCGTCCTTACCGTCCCAGGGCTCTGTGGAGACTATCTTGGGCATCTCTGCGCCTCTAACTGGGGCGGTTTGGCCGCGACCGAACGATAGATCCCTGTAATAAAGTGATTCATTACTACTGGTATTCTGATAGTAATATTTTTATCAATAAAGGTGATTCAACTTTTTTTAAATTGATTATGATATTACACGGAAAATGATACAGTAAAATTTTGGTAAAATATAACAAGAACGAAATTCTCAATTCCAATGATAATGGACGGAAATAGGAATCATCACTTTATTTGTCTATAATGAATATTTATGCCTCTGCTCCTAACTTCAGAAATATTAAAGCGACTTTTATGAATATACGATTTCTTCTAGAAAATAGAGCTGAGTTTTTACAATACTTTTAAGACATACAGTCTTATAATATTCATTACATTGAATGCTGACCTATTTCGATTGACGTCACATTCAGTAGTAGTCAGTCAGTCAGATTTATTCAATAAATATAGCTCACCTGAGGAACTCATTGATGCCAGTCTCGGAGAAGGATCCCCTGAGGGTGGAGAACTTGAGTTTCTTGACGTTGACAACAGCCATCGCAGGGTACCCGAAGCCACCGAGTTCCAGCGCTTCTTCTAGAGCGGTCTGAGCGCCGGCCTCGGCCCACACCCATCTGTAAAGAGTAAAAAGGGAGAAAGAGTTACTTTTTGTTTGGTCAATCTGCGGCTCTCAAGGATTATTTGTGGCTCCCGATAAATCTACGCGAGTTCCCATTTGTTTTTTGAAAAGGTAGTACAAAAAATCTACTTTAAAAGTGGGATTACCTTTTTTTTAAAACTCTTGATTAGCGCACATACATTTATTTAAAAAAAATGGTATAGTCTATCATTGAACTTCAAATTACACCGGGCCACGATTATCAGTTTTTATTCAGTGTTTTTTTTTACTAATGGCTACACACTTCGTTGAGAATGGGCTTTTATGTTGTATATATTTCTTTTTGCATGCATGACGTCATTGGTCTAGATTTTTATGTATCATCAACTACCCATTATTGTCCCACTGCTGGGCACGGGTCTCCTCTCATTTGAGAGGGATTAGGCTTAAACTCCATCACGCGAGCCTACTGCGGGTTGGATTTTTATGTATATTACTAACATACTCCAAGTCCATTTTATTATGGCTTTATCTGTCAGAGCTAAGTATAAGTCAGATGCTAAGTAGTCCATAGCAATGCATAGACTACAAAGTGAGCTATTCTAGAGCGATATTTTATACGCTATGGTATAGCTTAATAATATAGTTAGATAGCTAGATAGCGAGTATCAAGATCTAGCGGTCATCATTATATAAATGTAGGTTTTTAAATTTAGGTTTAAGCCCAAACAGCGTATGCGCAGTACAGCACGCAGTATGCAGTGTGTGTAAAAAGCGTACTGTATTATGTACTACTCGTAAAATTATAATTTAGGAGTACAGAGGAGGTCTGGAGAAGTACCTCTGCCTTACAGAAGACCGTAGTGAAATAACTATAATTGTATTTCTGCGAGTGAGTAAGGTTACCAGAGCTCGTTCGGGGAGTGACTATTCTGACAGCACGAATTCCGTTTGCTGTCAGTTAATGAACTCCCTTATTTTAAGATACGATTTCTACGGGGTTTGGCGACGCATTTCCAAGCCTTCTTGGTGTTGAAAATTTTTGAGGTGAGCCTCCTGCCCGTTTGCCCCCGTATCGCCATAAAAATAATATACTATATATATTTCTGGACATTATGACACAGCGCCATCTGGTTCCGAGCTAAGCAACGAAGTTTGTGTTACCGATACTAGTTGATTGAAATACTACACATACACATTATAATTATTTTTTTAAAATACATATTATAAATAGATACATCCATGACTCGGATACAAATGTTTATGCTCATTACACAAACATCTGTCCCTACCGGGAACCAGGGACCCGTAGCACAGAAGGCAGCGTCAACCACCGCTGGACTAATAGAGTCGTCAATGAAGAATCATAGGCGCGACTCACCCCCACATCTTGTTCTTGTACTTGTCGCCGAGCCGCGCGAGTATGGCGAGGTAGTCGTTCCGGCACGCGGCGCCGCAGTCCAGGATGTGCGGCAACACGGACACCACGCACAACGGTTTCTCGCTGCAAGCCTGCATCGTCTCCTCGTTCACAATCTGGGGAAAACGAAACGTTAAGATTATCATTACTCTAATAAAGTATAACATTAATAAAGTGTACAGTTCGTCTATGTGGGTAGAATTTTATAATTGATTTCAAAATAGCTTCCTGATAGTACTTTGTTCATCATGGGAGTTACCTCCGATACAGTTTACAGATTTTATCGCATATTTTTTAAAACAACCAACTCCTCTCGTGATTATGGATGCTGTAAAGATTCCGACACGTCGTGATTATTCTGCGATACAATTTTTAAAAAGTAGTTTTATTTCAATGTACAAACATTATCAAATACAAAAAAAAAATCTTTGGACATTTGGGATTGTCTGTATGTGAATTTATACGAAAATCCATTACGCTTTCCTTTTTTAAATATATATGATCTATATTAGTTAATAAGTCTACATATATGATTTCTACGTTCCCTCCACCGAGAACAATAACGGTTCTCTTTCAGTATAGGTGAAGTAGATAACTTAAAGAGGCCACAAAATTGTGTGTAATTTATAATATAAGTTGACAAGAACTTTCCGTACAAACGTGTAATAAAAAATAATATTTGGTTATTAATTTATAATTACAAAAGACATCGTTTTCACATCGCCATAACAGTTATACGGCAGTAATATAAACAATAGTAATCAGCTGTTATATAAACAGTGATTATGTTTATATTACAACAGCGACAATACGATCGTAATAAAATTTACGACGCATTGCAAACGGTGCGGAAACGCACGTGTGTTCAGTTTAATTTCCGACCGCCAAGTAAAGTTGATTCATGGTAAAAAATAATTTGGTTTGAAACAGTTTATCGTAACAGTAAATTTTAGAAATAATTTATAAGTTACAAGGCAACAGAAGTTTTAAAATTGTTTTTCAAGTTTGTGGGACGAATCGATTGCCTTAGTTTTATTTACATTTCTCATTTACATCGCTTGTACATTCAGGACGAATATGGAGTACCATGGTAGCATCATTAAAATTGAGTCATGCATCGATGTTTAAAATTTATTCTTTTTTATCTATGTGGACATAGGCACCAGCTGCCATAACTATTATATCTTAGTATGTAGAATAAAATTTCAGGACTAACAAAGCGTTTTTTGGTAGCAAGAGATCGAAAAATGAGAAACTGTTTCGAACACACTAAATGCGTGTGCGCAGATTGTTTCGTCCAAAAATTCCGTGCAGAAATAAGTAAGTTTTATCTAAAATCTCCTTACCTGAATGATCTCTGGTGCGGGCACATTCTCAGCGAGCTTCTCGAGGGCATACGCGACGATGTCGCTGGCGGTTCTGCCCCCGTTGTAGTCTTCAGCCGAGTCACTGGTCTTCTTGCCTGAGGGGAACAGCTTGATGGTCGGGTATCCTTGGACCTGGTAGCGGGATGCCATGACCTGGTGCACTGTTGCGTCCAGAGCGCCCAATTTCACCTGCAAGGTATGAAAAATGTTACTTCGTTTTCAGTTAGTAACTATTTATCTATGTATTTATTTTAAGTAGTATGCAGGGCATTCTATAGTTTCTGCCACCTAAAAAGGCGTGAGCATGTATTTAGGTTTGGAATAAAACTTCGTTTATACTAGAATTTCATCGAGTATTGTAGTTCATAAATATTCATATGTACAGAACAGTCAATACAGTTTTCACTAAAAGTTTCAGTTGTTATTGGTAATTAAACATAGCTTAAATGGTGTATCGATATTGGCATTGCTGGCCTGCCATGCTAGTAGGTACTATTTCTGGCGCTGCTAGCGTCCATAGGCCGTTGGTAGCTTTTTATTAGGAGAGCTGGTTGGTCACTTTACAAAGCCATTACTCGGGTCTACATTGTTACGTCACATCAGCAAAGATAAGGTAACCAATACTGCAATCAAAATATCATAAAAAGCTAGTTAAACTAACATGGTTTTATTTTTGTAACACAGTTGTTATCGAATCAAGTGCGAACATTCCTACTGATAAGTACACGTAGCAAGAAATTGATTAGCCGTATAATCACCGCAAAGAAGCTAATTATTTCGTTAAGCAAAGCGATAAAATACTTCCATATTTATAGAGGAATTAAAATTTTATAAGCCTTATAAATTGACTGCACTGAAACACCATCGTCAAATTTATAAATGCATAATTGCACTGACGGAATTAATGCACCGGTATTAAGAACCTTCGATGGTTCATATCGTGTTAATATTCGTGCAATTAGCGTGGAAAGTTGTACCTATATTTAACGCATTAATGATTTCAGATATAACTCATTAGACACAAGTTAGAAAAATAACTTGGATGTGCAAAATCTTGTTGAGCACTATCGAGTTTGTTATCACAAAACATTTATTTTCTAGGCAAAGGTCTAGCCTTTGCCTAGCCTAGAAAATAAATATTGATGCGAGTAGCGCATGACCGGTCGTCATGATGATCCTTGCAGGAGACCTATGTCCAGTAGTGGATGTCTAACGGTGGATATGATGATGATGATGAATATCACTGTACACTCACCTTTCCTTTGAGTTCAGAGGCAGCTTTAGCCCATTGTGGCTCGAGGTTCTTGCAGTGGCCGCACCAGGGCGCGTAGAACTCGACCAGCCACAGTTCTTCGCTGTCCAGAACCATCTCCTTGAAGTTGCTGTCCGTAAGGGTAATAACGTCAGAGCCCGACTGTAAACAATACATACCTATGTGAATAGAAGAATCAAGGACATTCTCAAAGGAAAACAAATCATTATGGTAAATTTGGAAGAAAATTTAATAAAGGCATATTGTAGTCATGCAATAAAATACAGGGACCATAATATACTTCTGCATAATAGGTGATATGCAGGCTCTATGAAACATACAACAAGGTGTATGTTTCTTCTTATGTAAATGTTTACAGCATTTTCGGGTATATCAAACAAAATGGTTTAAATATAAATAAATTATTTCGGAAGAAATTAACTTGGCAAAATACTTCTATGTAATAATATCTAGCTAAATAGTGCGCAATATTTGCATGATACTTCCGTAAGTGGTATAAATACTTTTCTACAACAATACTGGCAAAAAGCCACTTTTTATCAAATGTACTCTATACACTCTTCAAATAATTTGTTGATACAATAAATTATATTTTCGAGGTAATGACCTGACTGACGCATTAAATATTGCGCACTATAGATGCAAAATTAATTGGACAATTCGAGTGTTTCGTTTTATTTTCCTTGACTTCCCAACTACATTTTAGTATGCATTTCATTTTGATTAGATATACAATGTAGCAGTCATCCAAACATACAATCATACATAGCTTTGATCACTGTTAAGATGTGGAACAGTAAATAATCTGAATTATAAAAATGCTTATACAGTGGCTGCGTTTAATCACTGTTTTTTGCCTCGCTATGTATTCTATGACTGTGTAGGGAGTAGGTGCCGCTCATCAATGGAGCCATACGATTGTAAAATCTTAAAAGGAGGTCAGTAAGTTTACTGACGTGTCCTAATAAAATAGTTTCTAAAGTGAGAGGACGCGTGGGAGACTTCAGTGGGCGTATACCCACGACATGCTACGACCAAATAATTATATTCTCTACGACACTTTCTACGTCAGATTCTCGAGTGTTCCTAAAATACTGCAGACAGTAAAAAATGCGGATAAATGAGGTTGTATTTAGACTATGCATGTGTCTTCACATTGTGGGTCAATAATATGAGTGAGTGAGTGAAGACAACAGATGGAGAAAATTGCTAAATTATAGAATAGGTTTTACAAAATTGAGGAACTATAATAAGTTGCATACTTTTACTATTTACCAATCATATCAAGATTTTAGATATGAATACTTGTGCCTATGTAAAAATAATAGGTTGAATGACTCGCGTGACTACCGAAATAGATAATTTGTTGACATAGCAAACACCGGCTGAGTACTACGTCGTCGTGACGATAAGGAGTCAATGCCCTTAATACAACAGACTTCACTATGAAGACGCGAAAATATACTAGAATCCTTCCTGATAAAATTTAAGAATAAATATAATTTTGATTGCTATATAATTTATGTTGCATTTTATAGGAGTTTTATGAATAAAATCATTTGAATAGTTTGTGTTGTTGAATCACCTTTAAAATACTCATGTCATTAGTAGTAGATATAGTACTTATTATTATGCATTTTGTCTTTATATACTAGCTGCATGTGGCTTTGTACTAGATGATATGATTGTGTAAATCATACTAAATGTGTTGCTTAATTTTGAGTCCAGCACACAAACATTTTTGTTTTATACAATTTAGTGATTTACATACTATTTTTACTTGAATATAGCAGACTTTAAAACACATTTAGACAGTATGTCAATGTCTAAATTACTTTTATAACAAAAAAAATAAATGTTGCCTATATGCAGTATCAAACAAAAAGTCCATCTATATATTGTGGAAATTTATTGTTAAGAACGTTGTCTTTGTGCAGACCGGCGTTTTATTACAGTAGCATTTACAACTCCCCAGCCTTTAAGGACCGATTTCAATTTCATTAAAGCTTTAATAATTTTCGGCTTTTCCTCGCCTGGTATTTGCCCGCGAAATAATTGTGTCTGTAGTAATTTGAACCTGTCTATTATAGAGATTTGAGTTGTTTTTTGAGTAACATTTTTAGTTGTTGTTGTTGTTGTTGTAGCTCTTTTTGTAACCTTTATGGGGGTCGTTTTTTTAAGGATATGTTTTTTCTTTACAATTCCCTTCTTAAGTTTCCCAAAAGTGGTTTTTGTTTTATTGTGCATTCGACCAATGGCTTTTGTAGTATTGCTCAGTTCTATATCTTGTGTTATATTTATTTGTGGCTTGCAAGTCTCTGTATTCTCAGATAGCTGTGGTTGGTGTTTCTGTGTAGAAAGCTTTTCTGATGTGTTTTGAGTTACTTTTTTCCATGGTATGATGTGACCATATATCTCTGGTATGGACTGCTAGTGAAAACTTAGTTATGTAGTAAAATTAGGTATTAAAATACTGACATTCAATTTACCTTTTACACTGAATATGGGTAAATTCAATATTAGGTTTAGTGTTTATTAAGGTAAAGTTTAGTCTATAGATATTATTTAAAACTACACAATAGTAGATCAAGTAAATTATGTGCCAATAGTTTGCTCAATGATTTTATCATATTATTATTCTACTATCTACAGCAAATATAATACTAATACAATACCTAATAAAATAATGATTTGGCGTAATAATACACCAGCAGAATATGTAAAACAATTACCTGATCCTGCAAGTAAGTAACTATTTAAATACAAGAAAAATATGTATCAGATCATAAAAGAAACCATAAATTTCAATGTTTATTCAAATGAATGAATCAACATATTCAAAAGAAATGAATAATAGCATTGCTCTTTCTTTTTAAAGGTGATTAAATATCAAAGTAAAATATGATGTAATAGTATTTTTCTATTACCTCATATTTTTATTTAATCCTGTTCGAAATATGTATTCCCTAAGTAGTTTGTCAAGACTTTTTATAGCCCGTACCTTGTTTGATTCATAGTCAGTGGATTTCTTTCCAAGACGTTCAAAGGCCTTCTCCTTTGCGGCCTTGAGAGCTGCTTCCACAAGTGCCTCCGCAGTTCTCTGACCTTTGTAGGGGGTTTCTTTCTTTCCAACGAATATCTTGATGGTGGGGAAACCGGACACTCCAAACTGGCGGACAAAGCTCTTGTGCTGGTCACCATCCATAGCTCCTACTTTAACTATACCCTGGAAATTCAAGATCTTTTGTAAATTGTGTCATATTAGGCTTGTTTGATTTAATCACTAGCTGTGATGCTGGTCAGGGCTAAAGAAGTTTGTATCTGGCTATGGGAAACAAATGACAACTGTTTGTGTTACTCTTGTGTCTTATTTAAAACCAGCCTTTATTTATACATGAATTATAACAATAATGTCAATTTAATTTTTTTAGGACATCACTATAGAAGTGGATAGATAAGATGTGTACCCATAAAAAAAAACTTGCAGCAATAATATCATAATAAATCTAAAATCTATATATGTGTATCTCAATATTTTTAGCTCCTATTATAGGCTGTGGGAGCATAAAATAGGGGCTAAAAATATTGACAACACAACAGTTTGTGTCATGACAACTCTAGACTAAATAAATTTAACAATCAATACTGGTATGAAGTTCTGCTAATAGCTAATTGATTTTATATGGGACAGTAAAATTGCTACAGAGTTAATGTGTTGGAACTTTCTAGAAGTAGACATAAAAGGCGTAAATAAAAGGCCTCAAATTAAATTGATATGCATGACAAATTTTAATAGAAAGATAATGTAGGTATGACTTACAAAATTAATAAAGTTAATCAAAAGTGTTTAAATACATACCTTAAGTGCTTTAGCAGCCTTATTGTATTCAGGAACTAAATTCTTACAGTGACCGCACCACGGTGCGTAAAATTCCACTAGCCATACTTCATTACCATTTGTGACTAGTTTCTCGAAATTACTTGGAGTTAGATCTATTACATCTGAACCAGAGTCGTAGAGGGCGAGGCTAGACCCCACGCACAATAAAATACCTAAAAATCAAGTTAACATTTATGAAATAACCCATTACAACCGGCTCCTTCAAATAATAAACATAGCTAATTGATTTCAAGGTTTAATTATGTTGTTTAAACATACCCAAGAAATATGTGTATAACATTGTGAGTTGATTAAACGCTACTTAATTTAATACTGTAAAAACACCGACTAATATAATAATGAGATCGCACAAGTTATCCGGCTAAACAATGAGCTGAATAAACACGTCAATCCTTTCAAAGACACGCTCACACGAATAATATTGTCAATGGAATTCGTGGTGTCGTCTCATTGGTCAATTCAATTTCTGCCAAAGATTTGGATAGGACCTACGAAAGTGAGAGACGAGAGTGCCATATTCTATAGATGTCAAAGATTACCAAACAAATCTAAGTGCAAGTAACATCAAAACAGTTTTGTGGACCAATGTACCTAACTTTTAATTTTATAAATATGTTTAATAAATATATATTTTTTACGGTGATAAGGGGGCAAACGAGCAGGCGGCTCACCTGATGGTAAGTGATGACCGACAACCATAGATATTTGCAACACCAGAGGCTTGCAAATGCGTTGCCAAACCCCTTATAAACCGTTCAGGTTTCTTAAAATGAGGATTCACTATACTAAGAGTAAACGGAATTCCCATGCTGTCAGAATAGTCACTCCACTAATGAGCTCTGGTAACCTTACTCACTCGCAGAAAAACAACTATTGTTGATTCACTGCGGTCTTCTGTAAGGTGGAGGTACTTCCCCAGTCGGGCAGCTCAATTTGAGCGAGAAATCTCGCTATGCTCTACCTCCTAAATAATAATTTGATAATAATAATAATAATTTGACGACCTTATTGGCGCAGTGGCTGAGCGATCGGCTTGTGAGTCACGGGTTGCGGGTTCGATCCCCGCACGGAGTAAATATTTGTACGTTCTACAGAGGTAGTTGTTCCGGGTCTGGGCGTTTGAGTATGTGTACATTTGTGTTTGTAAACGCACCCACAACACAGGAGAAAATCCTAGTGTGGGGCAATTATTTTAGCAAGTAGACGCAACAATGGTCTTGGAGAAAAGACGCTGAGCCACTGGATATAGAAGGCATCTAACCATTGGCATATCTTGGGGTCGTGCTCACCCCATAATGTTCTAGTGCCTCCCCAGGATCTTGGATTAATAAAAATTACGATCGGAATCAGTAGTAGGAAAAAAGGAAAAAGGCGCTAGGAAAAAAGAGCTTAGCATTAGGGCCGGCCGACCAAAGAAATCACTCGAAGAAAACGAACTAAACGAAGATACTCTGCATGTCTCTAGGTGAATCAACCATTCATAGATACTGAGATTATATCTATGCAACCTACCGATATTTACTGATATTTTCTTAATTTATTGATATATTTATTGTTAGGAAATAATACTCGAACTAGTGGTTGGCGCTCTTTGGGGGAGGCCTACGTTCAGTAGTGGACGGCTATAGGCTGATGATATTATATATATATATATAGTGGTCGCCCACTGGTTGAAGTAAGACCATAATTAAATTAGTCTTTTTATGCATTATTTAAAAAGTAAGCATTCTGTCCAGTTTCTTCTTCTAAAACTCTATTTGTGTAAATTTCATACTCCGCCACCCGCGCAATGGAAAGGGGTACAATATTTTTCCTTTACGACTAGTTAAATATGGTTCCATGTAAAACATTAACAACAATAAGACTTCCTTTCCTTAGAGCCGCTGCCGTGGTGTTTTAATGCTGCGCACAGACTGAGCTATGTGAATAAAAATTAATTTTAAATTTGGCCTCAATATTCACCTCAAAAATTTAAAAGTTTTTAGTTGTATAGCTTGCATTTGCTAAAACTCAGCTTGTATGCCTCCATATATAGCTAATACATTGCATAATGTACTAACTTAATAAGAAGTCACCGAGGCCACCATTACCATTGCGTAGCATACAACAAGACGAAATGAAATTATTCATAGTATCAATGTTTCATTTTAGCTTAGACCATTGTTAAATTCAATTAAATTATTATTTTTCATAACACAAGGTTCACTGTGCTTTATATTGGCAATAAATAAGCCGTGAGTGATAAATTTCAACTCCGTTGAACAGTTCTTAGTATTATGATTTCATAAAATAATCAAACATCGACTAAAGGGAGTAACCTAACTAAATGAGTTAAATGACAGTTTAAGCAAACTTTATGGTTTAACACATAACATCCTTTTAAAAATAATAGTGAAAAAATAAATAATATCGGTATTTCTGTATTATGGGTTTTCTATTAGAGCCATTATAAAAATATTGAGGAGTTTTAGATTATTTTTAATGACTGGTGGAGATGCTTAGATCTCGTATCGGCCAATTGCTAAGTTTAAAAGGTACATCTATTTACTAATTTCGTAATTGACAGGTTATGTTCGCGCGTATTGTTTATTTTTGGGACCATTTAGGCGGGAATTCGGCGCCAGAAACGCGTTCATTCGTGTCATCATTGCATCTTGTTTAGAATCTCGTTGATTTCAGTTGCGGGTGTTGTAAGCTTTTATCACAAAATGTCTGGAATTAATGCGAAGCCTTTCACTGTGTTCGTCGAGGGTAATATTGGTAGCGGCAAAACTACTTTTCTGGAACATTTTCGAAGATTTGAGGACATTACTTTATTGACAGAGCCTGTAGAAGAATGGCGAAACTTGAAGGGCTGGAATTTATTGGTAAGTACTACTAATCAACAAGAACATACCTATCTCCAACAGTTTCGCACTCATAAAAACCATATCTGTTTGCCACGGTACATTCAAACATATTTTATTATTATGGTCCATCATATTATGAATGTACCGTAGGTCCGTAGAGTATGAGTAGCAATCTATACAAAAACTATTGTTTCAAGATGCTACTAATAAACCACTGCTGCGACCTATTTCGCTTAAATTATGTGGATGTCCCATAATTATTGTACTGAAGCATATGATATTATATAGATATCAGTAATATCAGGACTCTTAGTCTGTTTTACAGTTTTATTACGGATTTGCTACCAAAGTTCAAATTAGTTTAATAATTTGAAGCCCATAAGGTGACACTCTGACCCTGTCTTATCTATATAGGTACCAAAAACTAAATATAACCTTATAGTAAACTTCAATCACAAAACTCTTACATTCACACAAGTGTGTGGGGGGGTAAAGGTCCATGCGTACACATTGACTCCTTTTTAATAGCACTTCCCTTCATTCAAAACATGACAGACTAGATGATATACTCATCATAATAGGCAAAAGTGCCTATGGTATTGATTAATTTTTTTTATTGTTATCTAAGTACATACATACTTACACTCACGCGTTTTTCCCATGGGGGTAGGCTGAAACTACAGAATGCCACGCGCTGCATACAACTTTTGCCTCGTCCACATTCATACATCTCGTCATGCACGCGCGCCGGTTACGAGTACTGTGTACCTGACCTTTTTGAAAGAGTTCACCAATTAGGTCTGGTGTATGTCCTAAGTACCTCCTAATGAAATAGTGTTCAATTACTTAGTGAAACTCATGTTTTTCCATTGGGTGGGGACCACGTGATCTGTAATACAGGCATTTCTTGTCCAACTGAGTCACCAGCACATATTGTAGAATACAATAAACATCACAAAGGCAGTCTTTGTGCGGAGGATCCAATATATTATTATGCCACACTAACAAAGTTAGATTTAAACGAAGTAAAATTTAAGAAGGAAAATATTGTGAGGAAACCTGCATGCTTTAGAGATATTCTTGATGGCGTGTGAAGTCTGCCAACCTACAGTAGGCTAGTGTGGTGGACTATAGCCTAATCCCTCTCGAATTAGAGGAGACCCAGCCCATATCCAGCAATAATGGGTTGGTGATGATCAAAGTAAGAGACCCACATCAGGGGCAGAGTTTTCTAATAAATATGGAATTACACACAATTAGATTATGTTTGTATTTGATTATTAATAAATATGAATAAACTATTTTCAAATTCTTAGTCATATTCATAAATATTATAAACTTTTCAGGATCTCATGTACAAAGACACCGCAAAATGGGCGATGACATTTCAATCTTATGTGTCACTAACTATGTTGGAAATGCATCAGAGGCCTACTCCTACTCCAGTGAAGTTGATGGAGCGCTCCCTCTTCAGTGCCCGATATTGTTTCGTAGAGCACATGATGAGAAGTGGCACATTACACCCAGCGGAGTTTGCAGTGCTTGACGAATGGTTCAGATTCATTATGAACCAAATACATATTGATGCAGATCTTATAGGTTGGTATTTTTGCATTTTAGAAAGTCAATATGTTTAATATTGACGTTTAGTTCAAATTGATTGTAATGATCTTGAAAATGACGCATTGTTTGTATATGTATAAATAAGATTAACATATGCACACTCTTGATATTTTTCTGGGTAAGTCTTCTGTTATGTTGTACTTGTTCCTTATAGCAGGTGTTGAGCAGCATTGATTTCTTGCACTACCAATAACCAATGTGTAATGGTACTAATTTACCTTTTATAAAAACATTTGATTGCTTTAAAAAATGTTAAAATAGAATATACCAACAGAAATGGGTCAATGACAAACACTAGGTTAATCATTCAGTTAGACCATCTATTTAATAATGCAAATGTATTCTTTACCAATAAAAGGATTGAACCTTGCAGACTTAATTTTATTTATGGAAGTTAGCCCAGCGGACTTTACTTAGCTGGTTTAAATTGTTATTTCCAAATTAACCTACATTACAATAATTTATTTCAATCTAAATAAATGAAAACCTTATATAGAAACATAATTATTTACAGTGTACCTGAAGACAACTCCATCAGTAGTGTATGAAAGGATAAAGAAGAGAGCAAGGTCTGAAGAGCAGTGTGTTCCACTGTCTTACATAGAAGAACTACACACATTACATGAAGACTGGCTTGTTAATAGGAATCATGCTGAATGCCCTGCACCTGTAAGTTACATGTACTGATAAAATCATTATCTACATAGTTTTAGTAATATATTAATTACGGTAGACAATGTTGACCAAGCTTGACATGTTACCTTTTTTCATTAGGTATACATAATATTAATGGTTAGAAGTGGAAAGTAATATTACTTTCCACTTCTCATATCATGAACTCCATAGAATATTTCTTGTTCTTTGTATTGTAGTTCAGAATAAAAAGGCTTTTTATTATTATTTATAGTATAACATAATAGAACAAATCGGGGGGCCCGGTGAAGTACTGTAGTTCACAATAAAAAGGTTTATTATTATCATTTATTTAGGTTTATTATTATATCTCCATGAGATCAACTTCTTGGAACCATGCAACTAGAGTTTATTGTTTTATAAATGCTTGAAAAAGTTAATATGAAATTAAAACCTTATGATTTGATTTGATTAATTGTAGTAAAATTTTAAGATGTTTAATGAGAACAGACATGGGGGCCTGGTAAAGTGGGCACACAAATTATGTTCAAATTTTTCTGATCTACAGTAATTGATTTTATTGTGCACTAAAGAGGCAAGACATCAAAATATGGAGTTCTAACATTTTCCATTATTGTGAAATTGGAATTTAATTTGTGTGCCCACTTATCTTAAAATTTCTCATATGAATATGTATTGTTTAAGTGTATGCTTTCAACTTATTTATTTACATTACAGGTTTTAGTATTAGATGCTGACCTGGATCTATCTCAAATAACTGAAGAGTACAAGAAGAGTGAACACCAAATATTAAGAAAAGCTGTTGATGTGGTGATGAGATCACCTAATAAGCTAAGCCCAAAAAAACCTATTACCACTTCTCCCATCCAAATCATGCCACAGAGGAGAATATTATAATATTAGCTTTACTTTTAATTATAAACACTTATTAATTTAGATTGACTTATTTCTCTAGACTTATATTCTTTGACCCTGATTACAAGTATTTTAGCTGATAAGGAAGAATAATGTGAACCAAAAAAATCATAGTTTGTAATGACTGATACAAACTAAATGTTAATGTTATTGTGCACATAAAGTTTAACATTTTAATATTATGTCTATGATTATTATTTAACTTTCATTACCTTATGTCTTAACCCTGCTTACTGTCAGATGTAGTATTGTATTCTAAGTTTTATTTTGTAATGTAAACTTTAATTTTTAAAATATCTGTGCTGTTTGTGCTTTATACCTATATAATAATAAATCATATATGAAATAATATAATTAACTAATATAATATATTAGTTACTTATTATGTGAATTACAATTTGCATTTAGTGACTTTCTGTTTTCTATTAGTTGTATGTATATTTATGTTAAATTAATATTAATGATAATCACTGCGGTCAATATATGAATATTATTGATAAACACTGACCTTTTTTATTTATGCAAAAAAACCGAACTGATTCTCTGTCTCTTCACCTCGTACTTCATAGATATACTTATTAAAAAAGTTGGTTGTAAACATGTTACACGAGAGAAAGCATTGAGAATGCTGGCTCTTAAATATATGCGTTAAAGTAAAGCACATGAAGTAGGTAGGTATATGTTGCGATAGGCGTCATAATGTAATACGATAATTTACAATCATATTCACTGACTTACATATTTTATTATAAAATATATTTTTATAACTTCCGCGGACCTTTTTCACCTTTTTATAAATCCTGGCAACATTGTCGTCAACAGTAGAGACATTTAAATGTGAAAACAGGTCTGATTGGTGCTACTTTACTTAATAAATTGTATACTCGTACTCAAGAGCTCGAGAGATTTACAGTTGCGGCAACACCAAATCTATCTTTCAAAAGTGTCAAATTTATTATTGATATCTGTTATGTCAATTGTCAATCTATTTTGTCATTGTCAGGTGTTTACTTTTAAGCCGATATTATAATTAGGTCAATTTTTAAATAGAATAATTCATTAAACGTAGTTTCTATTACTTTATTAGGTGCAATATGTTATAAGTAAAATTTGTAATGAGTTCTTGTTGCGGCAACGAGTTAATATTTAATTCTGTTATTAGCGAAGTAGTGGCTAGTAATTTGGAGCAAGTATCGTATATTATCAATATTATAAACAATTCTGATTTTACTTTTAGTGCTGTTGTATTAATTGGACTCGTTACAGTTGTGGTTGTTGTAATATTGGTGTCTCGTTTTCATCGCGACCGGCCCTAACGTTTGAAAGTAAAAGTAATGAAATTGCTACCAGGCGCCAACAACTCGTCGTTGTAAGGTAAGGAATACATTTAATAATATTACGAATGTGTGTAATAGTGCTCATTTATCTTCTCGTATTCTTATAGCTCTCAATTAAAATAACAAGACGTAAGTGCGACATTAGATTTTTGCAAGTTGTGATGACTAAGGGCTTTAGATCTGTGCTTTTAAGTCTAATAACTTAGCTCCAAAAATTTAAGATAAATCTATAACGCAGTAGATTTTTACTAATTTAGAAAATCTCATGCTCTATTGAGTGTATTTCCAAAATAAAATTAGAGGTACACTTGGTTTAATGATAAGGCTAAAATGGCCCCAGCCCATGTCTCCCCGGTATGCAGTTGCTGTAAGGGTTCTAGCCAGGATGACAACTTAAAATATCTCAAGTAAGAAGATAATAAAGAAATCTGCTCAAGTGTTATTTATTGCTATGATTATTTACTTTGTGTGATAATTATAAATATAGTTTATTTTCTAGCGGTATATAAGTATGGAAAGTGCTCTGAAGTAATATTTACATTGTATTTAGACTACCAAATTATGTAAAATCTTATAAAAGGCCATGTTAAGACTTGAGAGCATTATAAACCTAGATGGATGAGGTTAATTATCTGGATTATAGCTGTAGAAGTACCATTTAATATTGCAGCAAATACTTTTTCACATTTCTCATGCAATTTAATTAGATGTATGATTTATTATTATTAAATTTTATATTTAAAATATATAACACTATTTTATGTAAATACATTATCATGGTATATTATGCTAACATATAAGTTGAAGCTACTAATTACAATATAGTAAAATTATCAAGTTTTATCTTAGGAGGAAAATTATCATCAGTAGTAATATTTACTACAGTCATTAAATGTGATGACATAACTTTATAATAACATTTAATGAGTGATTTGTATTGGCACACAAGAATACATTAGTGTCAGGCATAAAATCTACTTGGCAAATCTTAATCAACTGCTTTTTAAATAGTTAAAAAGTTCTGATATTTTATATTTATAACACAGCTTGTTTTGTTATTTTTTATTTTCAAAGCAAACAGCTTGTTAAATTTAATAAACAGATGTGCAAATTATTAATTAATGTCCAAGATTTTTCCAGCTGATAATTATTGAAATACTGTCTGACATACACCATTAAAGATATTTCTCAATTAATACTAATATTTACAGTGTAAAATTCTGGTTACAGTTATTTACATGTACAGATTTTATCTCAATTAATATATTAATATTATTAGTATTTTCTCAGTGGTATTCAATTTAGTTTGACAACTAACACAGTGGTTGTATTGTAATCAAACATAAATAATATTTTTTTAAAGATTTTTCTTTATGCCCTTTTTATATAAACTTGTAATTCTCCTTAAAACATATAAATTTGTGGTTGAAATAATAATAATAAATTATTATTTCAACCACAAATTTTACTCTATTCAACCAATAAGCACATAACATTTACAAGATTTTTATTTTTCGTTACTGCACTATTTCTCTACATAAACTTTGAATATGTTAAATTACATGTCTCCCCTCTCTATCTTAAAAGACGTAGAATGGTTTCTCCTCACATACACAATACACATCCATACTTAGAAAATCTAAGTAATTAAAAAGGTGATGCACATTCAATTCATGTTTATAGATACTATGTAAATGTTTAGATTAGTCATTCATATAAAGAAAACCTTGGAGGAGGCTGTTATATGGAAAGTAATATATTTATAGTGAACTAATAAAAGCATATGGTTAAAACTCCGCCCGCGACTTCATCTGCATAGAATTAGTGATTAGGGTTGTTTATTTTTCATGCCCCATTTTCGCCCTGTTGAATGATGATTTCCGCGATAAAAACTACTATGACCTTCCCTGGGACCTCCTTACCAAATTTAATATAAAGAAGAGGTAATAGACACACACATACATTCGCCTTAATAATATTAGTATGTGTTATTTAAGATTGCCCCAGACAGACATATTTACATTTTTCACCCCTCTTTTAAAGGTTTTAATGAACGCACCGCATAAAGTCGTGAACGATCGACGAGATGGGTTTGCCAGTAATTAAATTTGTAATTTCTACATACTCTGATGGGAGACAGGCTAGACAGTATCTATTAACGAAATGTTCAGTGCATTATTATCAAATTAGATAGTTCTTTATAGTTTCAGCTATTACTGAAAATTATCATGATTAGACCTTGCAGAACAGAATTACGGACCCCGCGTTAGACGATAAAAGAGCCTTAAAAGAGTAACTTTAAAAAAAAAAAAGATTAATAAATGAATCCCCAGGTTTAGTTAACATGAAGCTTAGTGCTAGCTGCAGTTAGACTGGTTATCTCAGCGAACGAAAGTGAGCGCGGTCGGTGAGCGGCGCTAGTTTAACGCACTAATATTACCTCACCCGACTCGCCCACTTTTTCACTTTCCTCTAGAGTACGCAGAAAGCGTAAAGTTGTCAACTTTATTCATATTTTTATGTTTTTTCCCTAATTATGCACACATAATGTATTTTGTGCATATCGTAGGGTTAAGATAGAACTACCAAGAATGGGTATTTACTTAGTCGAGTGAGAGTAGTGCCAAGAGATACTTGAGGTTTCTTAAAAAACCTCAAAGCCAAGAGCAACGCTGTAGCTTTGCTGTACATAATAAACATTAACGTAGTATAAAAACCATTTCACCAAATAGTTCACTTATCTAAGTAAGAAACATTGCCACGTAAGAGAAAAAAGAAGAACAATTAACTATCTACTGAAAGTAAACTCAATGACACTTTAAAAACGTAAGACTGTTTTAAAAAAAAAAAAAAAAAAATATAACTATTATTGACTTTTTGAAACACCAATTAAGAACGTATAATACATATGCAAAGAAGACAATTTTATTAATTTTGCTATTTCATTATATTTTCATTATCATTATATTTTCTTAAATAAAGACAATCTAGAATTAATTTTCGTCGGTGATTCCCACGTTCCTGTGCAGTCGTTGGATCACTGGAAGGGATCGCTCATAAACAATGCACGAAGAGAGAGGATTCGATCACCTTGCTTGTTTTACAAGCCACATAAATAATTGAATTGTTCTAACTGTGTTGCAGTCGTGATTACAATACAGAATACATAACAAATTATTTATTGTATGTATAGTGGGAATAAGTAATTAAAGCGTGTTTTGAAGGATTTTCCATTAAGCACGAACGTAACAAGTTTAACTATTACTGAATGTAAAAAGACAATGATTTTATCTTTTTCGCGGTATCCTAATAAGCCTTTAGAGAAAATAAATGATCGGACTGAAAAAAAAAATTGCTAAGTTTTATTTCAATCTCTTGGTTTTTTCCCGGTTAATCGTATTCCTGTATTACATGCATCAGGCTGTGATAAGTACCATGGTGGTATAACCAGTGGACTGTAAAATCAGTCTCGAGTTTATTCCCAAGGCAACGCACCACTGACTTTTCGTAGTTACATGTGTATATTTATCACATAATCTCAATTAAGAGGAGATCTGTGTCTGTGATCTGCAATAGGAAAGTAAATGGGTTGATGATGATATACATTAGCAGGTACTACTCTACCGTGCGGTGGTTTGTTATATCTCCTTTTTAAAAATATATATTACGCAATTTCACGAAGATATTGCTCGTTTATTGTTCGATCCTTCCTTTGACATTGCCATAGCCAACATAGAAACAGGTTACAATCAGTCTTTTTCCAATCAGCGATAATAATGGTCGATTGAATACAAAGTCAATCTCTCACGAAGGGTGATCAATTCGTCATTTACAATTTGTATAATGTCAATCTATCTCAATCAATTTTGGTGTCCCGAGACTAAATTATTTGACGGGCACTGCATTTGTTACTATTTAGTTATTGTTACGTCGTTACTCGTAATTTAGTCTATTCCATTGCTTCTAGAATAATGGTTTTTGTTTTGCTACATATTTTATGCCTACACAAGTGATAATCGGATTGGTCGGCTCAATATTCCTAATAAGGATAATATATTTCCAAAATGGTTCTGTTGTCACCACACAGGCCACCGCTAAACTGTGTCAATACTAAGATACGTTTTAACGGTGCAGATGAGTTGATTCAGATAAACTAGCAAGTGAATTGAGGTCAATACAGCTTAATCTTTAAACAGGTCTATATTTGTGGTGAGCTGGTTCACTACTAGAGTACTAGTAAAGAGATTTAAAAGGAATACTCGATTATTTTATTTCCTTTGAAGATGAAGATTACAGTAGATTTTTGTACCATTCAATTCGTAAAATTACAAAACGTAAGGTTTTGTTTGTACAAAACATATATCGAACGATATCGAGTCTCCTGTTCTTGCGGCAGATATTATATAAAGATTTGGAGCACATAAAAGTAGACTTGATATTTTATACGTTAAGGTTAGTTAATTAACTTAATTATTTACTTACGTTGAGTGCAGAATTTAATCGATATAGATTATAAATTGTTTAGAATGATCATGAGTGTAAATATAGAAAGTATAAAATATAGTGTCAGTGTTAATCTTGGAATCTACTGGGTGCAGTTTTTATTATCATATATTTCATTGCCGGCTACACGTGTAAAATTATCTATAAAAATCTATAGCAGCGTAGGACTTAAGAAGATTATTAAGTTAGGCGCTACGTATGTTACTTATTTCTATTAAAATGTTTTAGTTTTTTGTATTCTAAGACTGTGTTGTCGAGGTAATGGCTATATCTGAAGCTTCGCTTAACATTCCATAGATGACATTTTATCAATGTTTGCTGATAACCCTTGCTGACGAATTTGGGAAGAACCAATTAAAATTCTTGTGCCTTGAATAAGAACTAAAATACAAAAATGTCCTATGTGATACTGATTTAAGAAAAGTAAAAGGGACTACTGAATGTCATGGGATTTTAGGAGGGTAAATTGTATATTCAGCAGTATCCGGAATATATAGATCTCGTATATAATAAACATTAATCTATTGAAATTTAGATCTACTCTAAATTTATTAAAGTATAATTTTACATAATTGTGCCAGTGGTCGAACATTTATAGGTATGTTGTGCGTGCCATATCGATATAAGAACACGATCAAATAATTTCACATCGATGATAATGTGTTGTAGAATTTCACACTATTATAGAATATCACTTTATCTTAGATAAATTATCAAGTATTGTTTCAAAATAGGATTTTTTGATAAGTCAGTAATAGATAAGGAAAGTATGCGAATATGTTATATGCAGATAAAACTATAATGTTGACCTAATTTTAATATGATTAGTTTGTTACGGATTTTTTTGTGGGTTAAGTTCAGTACTTACAAGCTTACAAAATATAGAAAAATACCGGGTACTATAACACAGTTACAGATACATTTTTGTTAAAATATTTTTACAGTCGTAATGCGACTCCTCCATTCCGTCTTACCGATTCCAATCCCTACTATAACAACATACACAAGCATGATGACGTTTATAGTCGTATCAATGTGTGCGTGAATAAAGACACAGCTGCGAATTATTTAACACTTTCTGATATTGTTTACTAAATTGCGATACAGCAAATGAAAAAAATCCGTCCTTTATCCATCTCCTCTCGATCGTGCATGCATAGCACATTTGCACAACTGTCTAAATTAAACTCCCAAAATCATTTAAAAAAATTGAGTGTTCGTTAGTTCGCTCGCACTGAACTGTCACCTAACATCTGTCACACTGTCAGATCAGATACATCAGATGTTTCTTCTAATTGCCGGGAGATCTGAAGTAAACGACTTTGTTGGGAGATGGGGTGTGTCGTACCTATACGTATAACTATAATTAATATGTAATTGCGTATTGTGCTTGAATTTTGTATTGGTAATTATATTTGTATTACAGACTGTAAATTATATATTCGTCGCTTCATTCTTCAGATATGATATATTTACTATGTAGTACCCTTTATCCTACAGGCAACACTCGCACGTATTTCAGAGAGTGGGTAACTCATTTTTTTTTTTTTTGTTAAATACTGTCAATGTACCGACAGTCCTGGTTCTAGTGACATTGTTCATTCCTTTTTCGTGCGAGGCAACGAGCGCACGCGCACAAATATGCCGAAACGTAGTGCACAGGAGAAATTAGAAAAATACAAACGTAAAATACAAAAACTTGAAAAAAGAGATCGGGAAAAACTTCGCCGTCGTATACGACGCCCACTTGATTCTTCTGAAGACGAGAACGTGGCAGGTTAGTAAAATTAAACATTTTATTAAGTGATATACGGACTTACCTAGTGCTTTATGAAGTGTATAGTTCGTTAAGACAAAATCGGAATTGACTGCGAGTCAATTACGATAACATAATTAGCTGCGAGCTAATTATGGGTCATGGCCTCATGACAAGCTACGTAAAAAATATGTGTAATCTAAAATAGATATGCACATTATTTACCAACGTGTCATCTGCGAGACAACACTATAATGCAAAGCTATGATGCACGCTTCATGATTTGTTCGTATACCTTATAGATACGAGTGACGTCGAAGCCCAAATTGAGCCTCAAAATGATCGGTCAACTCCTCCGGAAGAGGACCTCACAGCGGTAGTTCCGACACCGCAAGAAATATCAGACGCTGTGGAAGACGTGGGTGCTTCATTAACAAGGGACATCTCAGAAGCAGGTTTGGACCCAGAGCTACTATCCGCATTGGGGGCTTCTACATCAGGTACGCCCGATTTTGGTGACGATATTCATGAGAGCTTAGCAAGTTTGTGGACTCCTTTACTAAAGAAAGGCTTGCCTAAAGAAGATAAAGAGAGGCTTACGAAAGAACACCTCATACCCGCAAATTGCAAATTATTACAAGCTCCAAAGTTAAACGCAGAAATTTCTGCCGCAGTCTCGGATATTGTCCGAGGCCGTGATAAAAAACTAGCAGGTTTCCAACAACAGCTTGGAAACGGTACCGCAGCACTAAACAAAGCCATGGATACTTTGCTCAAATCTGACAATAAAGTGCTAGCTCTAAAACACTTGAGCGACGGTTGTCGCTTATTATCAGACCTTCACTGCTGTCTAACCAAGGATAGAATAAGGCTAATCACCCCAAGCCTGGAAAAGAATTTTCTTCACGTCATCCAAGATTCGGAACGCGACGATACCCTATACGGTAACTCTTTGTCCGACAAGATTAAAGCCAGTAAGGCCATTGAAAAACAAGGCTCTCAAATAAGGAAAACAACCTTAAATGCAAAAACCAGCCTTTCTCAACCGTCAGTCACTCGTCCCGTCCAGCAGGGAAACTGGTCAGGACCTCCTCGTTACCCGGTGAACAGGGGGGGGCGGGGAGGTCAGAGGAGACCACCTGTGTCCACACGCCGGACATATCCTTCGCAGTCCCAGACGCAAACGAAGAGCTCCAATGCAACGAAGACTCGTGCATCACGACAACAATAACTAAGGTACATGCAGGCAGAATCCGATTCTTCCTCAGTTGTTGGCATCGTATAACTAGGAACGTAGTTATATTGTCATGGATAGAACATGGATTTTCAATTCCATTTTGCGCTCACGTCACCCAGTCAAAGGTGCCATTATCTAACTTTAGCCGTGAGGAGGCACATGATATGCAGGTAGCAATAAATAAATTATTATATTTAGGAGCTATATCACGCTGCGTTCCCACAAAAGATCAATATTTATCAAAAATATTCCTGGCCCCAAAAACAAATGGAGGAAAACGGTTTATTTTAAACTTAAAATCATTAAATAAATTCATAACACATACCCATTTCAAAATGGAAGACTATAGAACTGCAGCAAAATTAATTCCTAAAGACGGTTTCTTAGCAACAATTGACCTTAAAGAAGCCTATTTATTAATTCCTATGGCCGAATCTGATCAAAAATACTTACGATTTAACTTCAAAAACCCCAATACCGGAAAATTAAATACATATCAATTCACTGCCATGCCATACGGTTTATCTGTTGCGCCTAGAGTGTTCACAAAAATCATGAAGGAGGTTATATCCTACCTTAGGAAGCAAGGTCACAAATCAGTTGTATACCTAGACGATATATTATGCATAGGGGATAATTATGACGAATGCGCAGCGAATATACGTGAGACTCTTAAATTCTTAGAATGTTTAGGTTTTGTAATTAACTATGAGAAAAGCTCATTAAAACCGTCCCAAAAATGTAAATTTTTAGGATTCATATATAAAACACCTGACATGTCCTTATCATTACCAATTGATAAACGAAACAACATTAATCAGTTAATCAAAAAATTCTTGCGTGTGCCAAGGTTTAGTATTCGAGAGTTAGCACAATTAATAGGTGTTCTGGTTGCTGCTTGTCCTGCAGTCCGATACGGATTTCTTTACACAAAACGGTTAGAACGCCAGAAATTCCTAGCATTGCAGTTGCATAATAACAATTATGAGTCTAAGATTAATATCCCTGAAACTGCTCTTGAAGATCTTAGATGGTGGCGTAGCTGTATATTCACAACTACTTGCCCCATTCGAGACAAAAGCTATACAAAAGAAATATATTCAGATGCTTCTAGAACAGGTTGGGGCGCCGTTTGCAATGGCGCGAAAGCCTATGGCAGGTGGAAAGCCACAGAATTAAAATACCACATAAATTATTTAGAACTTCTTGCAGTATTTTTAGGATTAAAAAGTTTCGCCAGTAACGATACTCATTGCGCGATATTGCTAAGAGTTGATAATACCACAGCGATTAGTTACATAAATCGCTTAGGCGGCATTCAATTCCCACATCTAAACGAGTTGACAAGATGCATTTGGCAGTGGTGTGAGAAGCGTAATATTTGGTTGTTTGCATCTTACGTGAACACTAAAGATAACTACGCGGATGAAGAATCTAGGAGGGTTAATCCTGATACTGAGTGGGAGTTGTCAGAAAATGGTTATCGAATTATCAAAAAACACTTCGGTTACCCGGAGATTGATCTGTTCGCTTCTCGTGACAATGCCAAATGCGACTTATTCGTTTCATGGAAACAAGAACCAGATACATATGCTGTAGATGCTTTTACCCTAAACTGGCAGTTTAAATATTTCTACGCGTTTCCGCCATTTTCACTACTCTTAAAATGCTTACGTAAGATAATCGATGATGGTGCCACGGGTATTGTAGTTTTTCCTCACTGGCCCTCACAGCCGTGGTATCCACTTTTACAAAGTTTACTAGATTCGCATATACTTTACCTGAACCCGAGTAAATTTCTCTTACAATCTCATTTCAGGGAGCACCATCCACTACACACCAAACTTACCCTGGGTGTCGCGAGACTCTGCGGGCGGCATTCGCATGCCGCGGAATCCCGCTTGACTCGTTAGATCTAATGATGGCTTCTTTAGCTGATAACACGATTAAGCAATACAACGTAACACTAAAACTTTGGTGGCAGTTTTGTTCATTACGTAACATTGATGTTTTTAATAGTTCAAAAGCAATGGTTCTTTCTTTTCTAACGGAGCAATTTAAAAAAGGTTGTTCATATGGTTCCCTTAACAGCCACCGTTCCGCATTGTCGCTAATTCTTAATTTTAACGTAGGTTCTGATGAGAATGTGAAACGATTACTAAAAGGAGCTTATAAGCTCAAACCAAGCAAACCCAAATATACTTCGACTTGGGACCCACAAGTTGTACTTAATCACGTTTCTGATTGGTATCCCAACACAGAACTAGGTATCGAAAAAATTACCAAAAAATTAGTGATTTTACTAGCACTGTGTACAGCCCATAGGGTACAGACTTTTTCATTAATAAAATTAGAACATATTGCGATAACAGCTGGTGGTGTTAAGATAGCCATAGTAGACATAATTAAAACCTCAGGTCCCGGTCGTGACCAACCCGTGTTGTTCTTACCATTCTATAAGGACAATTTAAATATATGCCCTGCTTCAGTCCTCAAAGATTATATTTTCGTAACAAAAAATATGAGGACCAAGAATGTAGGAAACTTGTTATTAACATACAAGAAACCACACAAAGCTGCCACTTCCCAGTCTATTAGTCGTTGGATTAAGCAGGTGTTGTCGGAATGCGGCGTGGATGTGAGCACGTTTAGCGCGCACAGCACGCGTCATGCCGCCACATCAGCCGCTCGCGCGGCAGGACTTAGTGTGGATACTATTAGGAAAACTGCGGGTTGGAGCAATACTTCTTCGGCCTTTGCCCGATTCTATGACCGACCTATCATAAATGATGATGATTTTGCAAATGCAGTGGTATTTCCCACTAAGGAAACAAATCAGTATTAGAAATATTGTTTAGTTTATTATGAAATAAAATTAAGAATAAGTGTTTGAGAGCGTTAAGTTTAACCAAAATTATTGTCAGTACAATTAATTTTCATTGATTAAATTCATTATCTGAACAAAACTTGTTTCTCTGAATATCTACATAGTAAATATATCATATCTGAAGAATGAAGCGACGAATATATAATAGATGATCAAACGAGCTAATATAGTGAAGTTCGATCATTATTATATGAGTCGCTTCATTCGAAGATATGAGAACCCTCCTCTCCCTTCATAAAAATCACATTTCACACATTACAGTGATTTTTACCCCGAAGTTTTGTTCAAATTAAGTCTCTAAAAGAATGAACAATGTCACTAGAACCAGGACTGTCGGTACATTGACAGTATTTAACAAAAAAAAAAAAAATGAGTTACCCACTCTCTGAAATACGTGCGAGTGTTGCCTGTAGGATAAAGGGTACTACATAGTAAATATATCATATCTTCGAATGAAGCGACTCATATAATAATGATCGAACTTCACTATATTAGCTCGTTTGATCATCTATTATGCCAGAAAAACGCTTGTGCAAGAACCTGCTGTCCATTTAATTTATCGCAATGCAAATAGGTTTTACTTGTGTAGTCTACTTTTCAGGAGCTACAAATATTCCCTGTTCTATCTTAATCATTGTGCTTTTTGTCAGACCCGGCCAGAATAAAGAGCATTTAAGCATTCAATATATTTATAAGTACATACTAGTAAGCAAGTGTTGTAGAAGTTCCTTGATTATGCTGCAATTCTCATGATGTTCACTTCAATTGTCTCCGATTTTAATACGTTGTTTCGCATTCGAAGACAGAATTTACCAATTTATTGTGATCAAAACTTGTTAATAATTCAAAATATATTTTACTTACAAAGGATGAGGTAAAGGATGAGGTAAATTCAGTACTCGAAAAATATATTCGTATTTTGTCCATGTTAACATGAAATAAGATTATAAAGTCACAAACGTTAATCTCAAGATGAAATACCACATTTATATTGTGTCAAGAAAGATGGCAAAAAACTGCTCACGTGCGCCTTTGCGTCACGTGATCAGCTCATAAGTCATAGGGCTCAGTTTGAGTCACAAACTAGTTGAGGAGAGCTGAAAAAATAAACGCAAGGAAACCGTAAATAAGTATAAACGAAATCTTTTAGGTAAGGAATCGAGAATATATGTAAAAACGAAGGGGAAAATGGGGATAAAGAAGCATAAATATGTATGTATTACGCAACAAAACAGTTACATAGAATCACTGGTTTACTGAAATGTAAATTATACAAATAACGGTTATGTTATTGACTATTAAATCGCCATGTTTGGTATGACATTTGGGACATTGGATTATATAATAATATGAAAGACGAACTGGGTAGGCGAATTACAAAATGCAACTAATTTTATATTACACTAGTTTATCATAAATCAATGCCTAATAGTTTTCTAAATAAAGGGTCTTATCATGTTAACGTAGGGTTAAGATAGAGAGTCCAATTAGGTAACTATGATCATTTTCAGAATTCAGACCTCTTTAAGTTTAAAAAGGATTGTATTACGATATAAAAACATATTATATAACATCAGAACGTTTTTAAAGCATATACTAAACAATTTTATTTAATATGTAGTACTTGTGAGATACATTTTGTTTTCATGCGATGCCCGAGTCAATTTAAATCTAAAAGAAGGGATCGAATAAATTAACCGACTTGGTATGAAATGGATCTCACAACTTTTTACGGTAGAAGAACTGAGTTGCGCGACTTGGTTTTTTTACAAGTATGTTTTTGTTGGCATCTCATTTTTTTTGTCCATAGTCCTACTTTTTATTATTTTTATTGTTTTTATTCTTTTAGTCTTCATAAAGCCTGTAAGCTTTTTTTTTGTGGATACGGCTCCTCTTTTTATTTTCCGGTATTACTTCTTGAACTTCAGCTTAATCGAGTTTTTCTCAAAGCCCGCTCCCGGTCTCTATGGGGTTTTCTCGGAGGTTATGATATTATTATTTTTTTCATTATGTTAAGTTGTTATCTCCCATCTATACAATATGAATAAAATATAATATAATATACTAGCTTTCTATTATAATACTGATTTTACGCTGACGAAGTCCGTATTGATGGCGTCGGTATTGTTAGCGTCGATATTAATAGCGTCGGTATTATGGGCGTTGGTATTGAAGGCGTCGGTATTGGTGGAGTTGGTAATTGTGGCGGCGGTATTGTTGGCGTCGGTATTGATAGCATTGGTATTGATAGTCGGTTTTGATGTCGTCGGTATTGGTGGCATTGGTATTGATAGTCGGTTTTGATGGCGTCGCGTCTGTATTGGTTGTGTCGACATTTGTGGCTTCGGTATTGTTGGCGTCGGTATAGATGGCATCGGTATTGGTAGCGTTAGTATTAGTGGTGTCCGCGTCGGTATTATGGGCGTCGGTATTGGACGAGTTGGTAATTGCGGCGTCGGTATTGGACGAGTTGGTAATTGTGGCGTCGGTATTGGAATCGTTGATTTTATTGGCGTTTGTGTTGATGGCGTCGGTATTGGTTGAGTATGTATTTTTGTCGTCGGTATTCATAGTCAGTTTTGATTGCGTCGGTAATGGAGGCGTCGGTATTGTTGGCGTCAGTATTGTGGGCGTAGGTATTGTTGGCGTCGGTATTGGTGGCGTCGGTATTGGTGGCGTCGGTATTGGTGGCGTTGGTATTGATGGCGTCGGTATTGGTGGCGTCGGTTTGGATGGCGTTGGTATTGGTTGCGTCGGTATTAGAGGCCTCAATATTGTTATCTTCGATATAAATGTCGTTGGTATAGGTGGCGTCGGTATTGATGGCGTCGGTATAGTTAGCGTCGGTATTGTTGGCGTCGTTATTGATGGCATTGGTATTGATAGTCAGTACAGACGGCGTCGGTATTGGTTGCGTCGGTATTGGTGGCGTCAGTATTGGTAGCGTCAGTACAGGTGGCGTCGGTATTGTTAGCGTCGGTATTGATAGCGTCGGTACCTATTGGGGGCGTCGGTGGCGTCGGTATTGAAAGCGTTGATTTTGTTGGCGTTTCTATTGATGGCGTCGGTATTGTGTTTACACAATGCGTGCTTGAGTAATGAAAATTCAGGCTTATAGTCTAATCCACAACGAAGCTATAGGGGGCTTAAAATGGCCTGAACTGGTTCGAGAAAAGATAGTACGGCTGTGCCGCTTTTTTGCTCGACTTGGCGATTCTACGCTCTTTAACACAGCTGTCATAGCCTAGTGGCGTGACCAGTGGACTCTGAATGTCAAAGGTCTCGAGTTCGAACTCACAGCACGCACCGCTGATTTTTCGGAAGCTATGTGCGTATTTACCACATCCTCAAACGCATGCCTGGAGAGATTTTCTCGACGGGCGGCGCGGCGGCGTGTGTAGTGCCTAGGCGTACGTAATGGAACGTGGCCTAAACCTTCGCAAATGAGACCTGTTCCCCAACAGTCGAATAACAATTTTCTTTTCTTCGAAAACAAAAGCTCGAAAAGCTTAATGGAAAACGCTTTATGATGCTTCTAACTTCAAACTTCTAACCTTCGTAAAGATATCTATTTATAAAATTTCGTAAACTCATGCAATTGAGTTGCGCACATGTGTAATTTTAAATAAATACATGACTATTTAGGATTCGTTGCCAAACGAAATATAAAAGATTGTGATCTTAATTACCTGGTTCTGTAGGCTAGCTAACAAGTGTCGATGTAGGTCGGTGGGGTACCTATTGCATAAAGTAGACAGGAATTTGTAGAATTGTACAAAATTTTAATTACTTATTCAAACCAAGTACTGTGGAAATGTTTGATCCCTCCATTTAAAAGATCAAAACCTTGCGTAAAATTAAAATTCACCCAAAAATTGATTCATCTATTTGGAAGATAAGATGCTTTAGGCTTAGACTAAGGTTTCAGACTGAAAGAACTTTCTTTTGCAAATATTTGGATGTGCGCAGGAAAATGGAATATTAAAAAAAAGGTAAATTTATCAGATGTCAATTGTTTCTTATTTAACGGATAATGTTTAATTATCTTTTTTGACCATTATTGATATGTGATTAAGCCCCGATTTATACAGTTTTCAAGACATCAAACATTGCATTCATACTTGGATCGTTTATTAAAACCATTGCCATTGACGTAAGAAATCTATCTTAGAAAGGAAGAGAGTCAGCTTTTTTAAAATATTTTCCCTTCATTACGAAAATGAAAAAATCTGACCTTTAACTTTCCTGCCCAAAACTCCAGTCGTATTTTTTTTGTACAACCTTTTTGAGCAGAATCATAGATAATGAAAAGGCGGATATTTTTTTATGAGTGTGTGGTACTGCTTGTCGCAGGACTCCTTTCTTTAAATCCACATCTGTTCTTAATTTTTTATCTGTCTCACGGTATTGCGAGTTATCTTTTTCGACTGTCAGGAGTATTTATTAAAACACATTAAAATGAAATGAAACGAACGGTTATTAACTTATTAGCATATGTAGTTACTCAAACCTCTTTTCAATCGTTATAATCTTTCCGAATGAGGTAAGCAGGCACATATTCAAATGTGCCTGCTTAGAGATTATAGAAATTGGAATGATCATTCGAGTACCTACGTTAGGATTTGTTACGGCAGTATGCATCTGACTAGAAAAATATGGACACGCTTGGAGCCTATGCCATAAATATAGTTTGCAATATATTTATTACATCTTGGTTAATATAGGTACCTACTTACAACAAGAAAAATATAATTTACTGATTTATTTAAAGACAAAGTATGTCTAAATTTGTATTTAAAAAATCGAAATAGGTTTTCTTTAAACCTTTTAACTACTTACCCAATCAAAATGTATTGTATACTCTATTGTAATCTTGGAAAGAATAATGAGAACAAGACATCTGCGTATAAAATAATAAATTATACATATTTACATGTCTTATTATTATAAACCAAACAACTGTTCAAAACATAATATTTTTTTTGCTAAGATATTGAATGGTTGTCATAGTTTACAAAATGTTAGGTATTTTTTTCTCAAGTTTGTACCACGGTTGTCTATGATCATAAATAACAAGTCGCTATGTAAATTGCGCAGTCTATAGAACATACATAAATGATAATATGAGAAAAATTAAAGGCATCACGTGGCTTATGGCGCCGTACTTACAATATAATACGACAAATTGATATCTGCTCATATTGTTATACTAACTCAAGCAACTCCGGTTAAGTGAACATAAAGATAGAGAACACACGAAAATAGGTTTCTGCTTGGAGGCTTCCGACACCCTGACACTGATTCGGCAAGTTTTGCCGCGTCCTGTATGTTTCTAATACATAAGTCTGGAATTAGGTTAATATAAGTATGTACACAGCGCCATTAAGTTCCTAGCTAAGCGCACCTAATAGATAGTAAAGGGTAAAATAACATTGAAAAAAAAAAGACACATATATGAAAAAAGTCCATGCTCATTACACAAATATTTGTCCTACCAGACCAGAATTCTTACCACTGAAGTCAACCTTAAAACCACAGCGCTAATTGGGTCGCTGTTAATTAGTTATTATAACTTAACAAGTAACGCAGGCCACGCAGTAGTCGAAATTCAACCGTAATTAATTATTTTAAAGGTGATTTCTATCTGCACTCCTTCTCCATATAAACTTTATGCCGTATTTTACACTTCCCTGTGCGCAAATATGCTTAAAAAGGTTTTAAAAAAATCTCTTCGCGTATAAGTAGCGTCTTTGCCTCGTATCCTTTAAAAAAATATAATATTAGTGACCTCACTCGTTACTCAATTTACTGTCTATTCCGCACTCTACTAAGGTCCGAAGATTAAATGCTTTGACAAGTCCATTTCACTTGTCATGCATATGCGGAGCCTAAATCTGTGTGTGCAGATTCTTTTAAGCTTGCATTCCTTTCACTAAACTGAAGAGTTAGATTTGAGCAATGAAAATTGGCGTGTCTTTTTCTGAGTATTTAGAGCATTTTAGCTTAAATTGTGTAAAGAAGCCTATTTATCGATTACGAGCTGCTCTTCATAGTTTAATTGTCATTGAACTAGCGTTTCTAATTTTGCCGATAAAGATTTTTGTGACCGACCCGCATAAAGTACTCATAGGGTAACTAAAGGCTTCCAGCTTGCTAGGTGGCGGTAAATATTGTTATTTTATTGGAAGCTAATACTACGTGACACCTTTCAAACTAATTAGTCATTCCAATTTTTGCGTACCTACCGGCGGACATACCAGAAATTGTTTAAACAAATCTGACAAATGAAACTACTTTTTACGGATTTTATCGCGGTATATTGATATTATTTTAACTCGCCGTATCGGATCCTTTACATCATCCATGGTCACGTGACCATGGATGATGATCAATATACCGCGATAAAATCCGTAAAAAGTAGTTTTATTTCAATGTCTAATATTCGCGTAAGTGTGAGAAATGAATAAATCTGACAAAAATAATCTTATGCGACCTGTAAACCCTTATCCCTCTCTTACTACCAAAATATGACTGCTTAAAGCCACTACGGAAAGGGACTTGGATAACTATTTCGTTTCAAACTAGTCAAAAATCGTTAGAAGAGTAGAAGAGAGAGAGTGAGAGAAAGATACTAGAATACTGCTAGGTAGTTACAAAGTGACCACGTGCGGTGAATACGATGCGACAGAGCTCTGACTGATTACCATTTTCGGAGCAAAAACGCTAAGAAAACATGTGATAGACTGGCGAGATCTTGATCTAACTGTTTATTTTACTAAAACATCTGTTTTATATTCCAGATAAATATTAACAGTGGACACAGAGTGCGTCATATCGTCGGATATTTTACTAACAGAGCAACCTGATTGCATGAACATGAACTTAATAGGATACAGTTTAAAATTCAACGTTCATGTTATATTGATACGTCTTGCTCTTAAATGTTAAGCTATCGCTAAATATGTATGGGTAAACTTGTTTTTCTTAAAGTGAATTTTCAATTTGATTTTACTTAAAATTATTTTATCCTGCGGTACATACATACATAACATTACCCGTATATATTTATTGGTTAGGCAGAAGTGAATTGATTTGCACTTACAGTTTTCCGTGTAATATTTATTTTTCTCGACATGGGAATAGTACCTACTGCTCACGGAATCGGGAGCTCTCTCAACTACAATTAATTTGTTAAGATTCTAAACGGGGTGAAGGAAAACGATAAATGAATGGATTTCGAAATAAGGGCCCTAACCGACTTCAAACTTCAATTTACTTAAAAGTTTATTTTTAGATATTAAATTGAATTTAATTTTATATTTTAAAGTTAATTAATAGGTTTTAAGTAATTGTTGAACTAATAGTTGGCTTACGACTGTACGTTAAAAATAAAACCGACTTTGTAAAAGTAAATGAAAGCTAACATAAGTAATACATACACAATGAAGTCGGTGTCAAATAAATCATTATTATTTTATTAAACTTCAAACTACTTTACCAGCTAGGTATTTCAAACTTCTGTTTAAAACGTTTATTTCTCTTTCAATTTACTTTCATTTACAGTGCAATTAAAAAAAAGTAATAATTCACTGTGTATACAGCTGGGGAATAATAAAGTGTTTTGTTTGTAAAGTTCTTAGCATAGAAAAAATATTTAGAAAATAGTATTAGTGTGAAATTCCTATATCAATTCATTTTCCTAATTTCTTCCAACAATTAAACGTAAAATGATAATGCCTATAATTAGCATCTTTACGTCTTATCAAGCTTGTCAATCACATTTCCAGTAATAAATATAAAGGAAAACCAATTGAGGCAGTTGCATACCGTACATACTTTATATCTAGGAGTAAAGTAAGATACGTCAGAGCAAAAAGTGGTTTACTAGCAGCATGCAGTTTGTAAGCTCCGGCTACATTGCCATAACTTCACCCGTAGCCTGTAGCCTGACTATAGCACCTTTAATTCTATTTGCAGCCGGTTATCATGTGAAATTAAAAGGTATTTTTAAATCAGTATTGCGTGCGAAATAGCCTTTAAAATTAGGATATATTTATAACCGGTAACTGCGGTTATAAATATAGTCTTATAAACGGCAAGTAGTTTTATATGCGAAGAGTTTACTTGATTAATACCTTTTTTTGTCGATCCTGCTATTTCGAGCTTAACGCTTAAATTAATTGATATCGAACTGTCTGGTATGAACAGCCGCCTACTTATTTTTTTGCTTGTATATGCGTTTAATAGGGGCTTAAGATTCTGTCGACTCATTTTGCTTTTGACTTGGCTAGCATATAGTCGCGTAGGAAAAGACCGTATGTTTCAAATCTTATTCTCATAAGTTTCTGATTTAGCCTTAGATATTCAATCCACAAAATAGTGTTATAAAATCATTAAAAAAATACATATTACCACTGTCTTATATGTATTTAATTTGTCTCACTGCATGATTTATCCAATTTTATGTCTATAGCGTAAGCGCTATAGACATAAAATTGGAAAAAAATAGGAAAATTGAAATATCAAAGTGTTCGAAGGTAAAAGTTTCAAGAGCAATCAGTTGTCAGAACGCGGCTTGCATCAAATGCTCTATGAAGGAGTAAAATAGAGTGACGTGAGCGGTGTGTATGTATTCAGCCAGGCTTTTCGGCGGGGCCCCCACCATTACGTTTTGTTTACAAGAGCGACGCCTGAGCGCCGGCACTCGCAGCCGGTCAGCACGCGGGACGCGACGCTCGCGACACCACAACACTGCCGCTAATAATCTCCTCGCTAACCATTGACAAGTGATGCCCCCCAAGTGTTGAGGCCCCCGAGAACATACTACCGGTTCCGAAGCCGTCGTAAAAAAAACTGGAGCTATTATACAACTATTCGGTTTACATTAGATCATATCCGCGAAATTAGACGTGCAACCAGTGAGTGCTAAGGACCTGCATATCGCCGAATATTTTCGTAAGTGTCAAATTGCCAATTTTATTTTGTTCACTAAACCAGTTTTTGTTGTAGCTCGCGAATATTGTTACGAAATTCATGCAAATATTCCGTTTCACGACTAAATAGTCATTATCAAGAGTGCTGCTAGATCTATTTGCTCGTTGTACGTTTTTGCTATTGCGCCTTTAAATTTAGGAACAAGCATCATACAAGTGAAGGTCGTAATTTTTATGTCACTTACGTTCCTTTTCGAAACCTAAAACCGGTTGGGATCTTTTTTAAAGCTGGTGTAATAAAATTAACATATCAGTGGTTGGGATCGGTGCACGTGTGGCGCACACAGGTATATTGGTTTAAATTTAGGGGACCGTCTTGCACCATAACACCGTTTTGGTGTGCAACAGACACGGGCGACATCGCGTTTTATTCGAAAAATAGCGTTTATACAGATATGTTATTATTCATCTTCATTATCACCGCACCCTTGCGTGATGTCGACATTTGTTTACATAGCAATTGATTTAAGTCGTTGTTGCGGAGATGATGGAAAGAATGATAACTGAATCTTACTTGATTTTTCCAAAGCTCCAAGAATGTATAAATATGCGTTCACGGGTAAAGGCTGTAATTTGGGGATTACCAACTACTTTTGATGCAGCAAGGTATCTGGCATTAACTGTAAACTTGAACAGTCTCAAATGAATATATACATATGTTCAGGATATAAATGCACTTAGAAGTAGAAGCAAATTGCAATTAATTAAATTTTGTAGTCGGGCCTTTCATTAGACAAAAGATGAAGAAACAAATTAATGAGCAAATGCAAGGAGCGTAAAAATTAATGTACCTATCTCACAAATTTTACCGACCAATTATTGGAATTGGATGTGGAAACGATGTTCTTAAACGTTACGGTAATCGATATTAGGTATCGATTACTGTATCGATTATAAACATTAAATACTGTATAAATTAATATCTGATAAAATAGGATCTAATTTGTGTTTATTAATGAAACTGTATCATTTTTTTATATTCTTAACGACGAATATAACGTTTATGAACACATTAACAAGTCTATAAAATAAAATCACTTAATTTTGTAATAAATGAATGGGGATCAAGTAATATGTTAGCGATAGTATAATTGTATTATATTACTTTATAATAATATCATAATTGCGATGTGGTGAGATAGAGTCGAGCTCTTTTCAATTTTATTAAATTAAATATCTGTCTCTGTCGTAGTTGTCCATGTCATACAAGAATGCAAACATTACATGAAGATAACGAGAAATATAAACAGAGAATATTTATGATCGACAATTGATAGGTTAAAATTTCAATTTTCTTATAGCATGGAAATGTTACCAACCGTTGTTGCAACATCAATTTATAGAATTCGATTTACAGTAAATCTAAATATGATTAAGTATACAGGATGGCTATCTCAATCAAACTAAATTTTACGAAAGGACAACTACTTTATAGCTATAGTTAGACACCATGAACAGACACACACTTCAAAATATGACCAACCCTCTTGCGTCGAGTTTAAAAATATATTTGAAACTAAAAACAGCTCGTTTTGTGAATAGTTTCACCGCAACTTGTACTTGTGATCAACATAGGTTATGAAGTAAATTAGCCTCACCTCTGAAAACTACAAGATTTCGGTCTTATTTTAATTACATTTTGTGTAATGCCCTCCATTTGTCCTATGAGTAAGTTTTCGTCTGGGACTTCGTACGTATGTTCGTCTGGGACTTCGTACGTATGTTCGTATAGTAATAAACGAATTGTAATCCAACAGCCCTCTTCCTAGCGACCTCCAGACGCTTGACTCCTATTGGGGGCCCGCTACCCAATTGTTGTTAAATAACATTATTTGTCATGGTTCGATTTCGGAAAACAATCGGAATAACTTTGATTGATTTAGAGACATAGACTAGAATTGCTTAATAGATTATTATTGATGTACCTATTATTTATTATTAGTTGAAAACTTGTTAGTGTATTATTTAACAACATAACCCTGACCTGACCCTACCTCGTATTTTTAATACACCCAAACATTAAGTGACCTTACCACGTCCCACGAAAGACAAGGTAACTTTTATAAATAAATTATCTAAATGACAAATTAATAAATCTTTAAAGAATGCTGTCTTTGTTATGAAAATATAAATACCCTTTCTTTTTACTTACTTCGCATATCTTTGCAGTAAAGTTCATTTACGAAATTATTGAGATATCATTAACATTAATTTATAAACTACTCAATACCTCGGTGACTTATTTTCTTTCCCGCTGCTGGCCATACGTCTCCTTCATTATATGTACATATTTGAGGAATTGATGTTCCGGGCAATCCATAATTGTACATCCTTAGATACTTTGTTTGATAGGGATATTTTTGGCGTGTTGTAGGTACATATGTCCTGTATCCGACAGATACGTCTTAAAAGTTTCTGGTACGATTTATTTTGGGCATTTGACGCCTTTGTCTATGCTCTCTATCCTTGGCCCTTTTACAAGTCAGTACTCCTTGTTGACCTGCTTCCCTAATTCTTTACAGTGATGAACTCTTTAGTAACTCGGTTATTCATAGCATATCTAATATTTTGTTTCCATGAATAATATGTTTTGTAATTTTACAAGTATTTGCGGGGTTTGGTTCTTTAGGAGATTTATTTTGAAGTTATTTGAATTTTGTTTACAGAAGGCAAGTTTGAAAATTACTGTTACTAAATAAGGTTATAATGATAATTTTGTGCGAGGCCGATGCAAGTAATCAAAACCTGAATAACAGTTATGATCAGTGTTATCTAAGAAAAGCTTGAAAACTTTATTTGTCCCTTACTAACCAAATAAGCTGATAATTACTCGGTACTTCAGTAAGTAGTAACGAAGATAACTTGTTCGTTATCGTTCATTGACCCGTCGGCCACTTATGATCGGTTAACTGATAACTAGTTTTTAATAACTTCAAAACGGCACGAGTATTCCTATAACTTGGAGTGTAAACTAATCGATAGATTAGTTATGAAACAATTAATTTCGCAATACCACAGACATAATAGCTCAATCATAGACATAATGTGCTACATATAAGAGTTGGGTAAAAGAAATATAAATATTGAAATCTCAGTCGGGTGTTTTTAATTGGTTATGGAGAAAATGTGGTTCCAATTTTAAAATTATATCGATTATAATATTATTAATTATTAAAATCGAATAAAATTTATTGAAGTTTTATTCATATGATTGAATTATGGAAAGAAAGTTTTTTATATCGTTATGGGTTTTTCCCGAGCGCTTCTTGTCGTGAAGAATAAATATGCGTGGTACAATCGAAAGTACATAAATCATTTACTCTCAAGGCTCTAATTTAATAATCTGGGTTACGAGTTCTACTTTGTATGAAAAGATGAAAGTAATTAAGTGTTTTCGCTTTCGTACAACCAGTTTTGGTCCACTGTCGCTACGTTTTTTTTTTTCACATAATTTACCTTAGCTATTCATTAGTGTATTGCAAAAAATATATATATATTTGAAACAATTTTTTTTCATCCTAATTTGAAAGCGTCTGATTTATTGTGTTAGAAGATTTTTGCTATATAAAAACTTGATGGATTTTTGAAATACTTAGGTGATAAAATTATAATGTACTCACGATTTTATTTTTTAAGTTATTTTATTCTTTACGTTTATGTTACGCCTTCCGCTTCATGCAGTCTTTGATGATGCATAATTTATGAAAAATGCGTCATGTTTACTTAGTAACACGTTAAGACTCTATTTGCTAGACATTGAATTATGTTTTACATCTACTTTTAAATGTAAGCTCTACGACATATATGTATAATTTATTTAAGTAGTTGAATCATTTACCAAGGTAATACAGTATTTTAGAATGCTGTAATATAAAATACAGCGGTTGTCGAAGAAACCCGATCTTTTCATACCGAAAGTAAAAGTTTACTTTCGGCATCTCCACCAGATGAAAGTGCTCCAAGTGACTAGGTTGTATTAGTTGCGCTCTCGACCGCTTTGTCTGGAAGTCTCCGTACCTATTGTAAGGTTTAACCTAAAAGCTTATTTAACCGCCAGACACATTTGATACAATTACGAGTTTAAGGATCCTCCTCTACTCTTTGTTATTCTCGTGTAGCAGAAGTGCAATTTGTATTCTTGTCTGAATGGTTTCCCTGCTAAAATAAATTTTCATCAGTCGCTTTGTGTGCAAAAAAGCGAAATTTAACCAAATGTGATTGCGTAGCCAGCAGAGAAAGTCAAACTGTATGGTTGGCGCGTGCGTCCGACGGATTTACGTGCCGGTGACGTGCGTGTTGCGAAAATGCGTTCGGAAAAATGCAACTGCCGATAACACATAGGGGAGTGTCTATCAACATTCGATCGTGACGTCAATAGAGGACCAACCAAAAATATGAATGAATTCGCCACGCAAATTGTGCACTTACTCGATAGTAACGATAGTCTACTGGTCCACATAGAACCAAATATCTGTGTCAAGTGTTACGCAAACACGATTCGCTAAACTACGTATCCATTTAAATTTTGAGGCCGTGTAGGCTCCACCCAGCTTAAAGCTTCGTACCCATTCATTGAAGGAGAAATTGGTGTCATCACCGAAGCTATACACTGAGCCGCTGGACCGTACGCCCGGTGTCGAAGTAAAAGTGTTCCAAAAAATTTACGTCGCGAAATTACATTGCGATTTCGCCGTAACGAGGTCATCGATGTGGGTCGAGTAACAGCTATCTGTTAGAATTGATACTTTTTGTTTGATACATTTAGCATCCGGCAGTCAAGGCGTAGTTCACGGCCATCGAAATATTAAATGTCGTTAGCGATTATGGCTCATATAATTCCGAGTATCACGATTAGATGTAATTGATGTATTGTGTGAACGCCACCATGTTCGTTTTTAACGTCTCGGACCGTAGAGGTCACAAAGGAACCCCTATAGTGAGACTTCGGTGTTCCTTCATCTGTGCATTTGTTAGCTTTTGAAGCCCAATTTGTCGTATTTCTACATCTGACATTTCTTAATGGATCTATGTAAGAAGACTTAATTTAACCTACTTATCGTACATAAAGAAAGCATGCTGAAAATGGAAAGATGCTCACCAAGGTATCGCAGGGGTTTGCCACCATGCCCTATAAGATTAAATGTCCAAAAATATTTCTTAGTTTCTTACGATGGAAGACTTGAGTTTCGACTGTTCGTAAACAATTTTAGAAGGCCTTGCATGTAAGGTGATTTTCTAAAAGTTTCCGAGCATTATTTTGATTCAATTTGGTCTGTAAAATTTGATAACAACCAAGTAAATTACTTGGTTATATACAATATATACCTGGATATTACTACGGCACGACATCTACGTTATAATATTGAAAAGGAAAATACCATCTCTATCAACTTCCTGTATATTACGCTCTCATTTAGTTTTTTGTGAAGCAGGTTCTTTAAAATGGCCAGACGCAGACTTTATCAATTTACATTGCCAATTCACGCCTCAGTTATTACTCTGTCCGCAACTGATATACCTATATTCATTACTTATAGCAAGTTAATGTCGATAAAAAGTTGGCAAATCCTTGTGATAATAGACGCTTTTATGTCTGGTGCCGTACCAAGAATTTTAATTGTGTTGGATGGCCAATCCCTGACTCTATGTCACCACACGTTGTTTTGTTTTAATTAATCTTATTTTCCTTGCTACAAATAAGTTGTTTTAAAGGTGCACTTTTCGTTTCGTTAATTAAGAAGATATGGTAGAGTCTCGCGTAACCTGTACGCGTGGGATAACGAAATGTCATTATTTTTATAGACTGTAATAATCTTTATTTTACTCTCTTAATATCTGTGCTCATTCGAGAAGGATTTCTTCTCTTTTCTTGTCGGACTTATTGGTTGCTTCATCTTCGATTTTATGTTGTTATGTTGATAACAATGAAGATCATTTCTAGTTTTACGTGATGATATTATTGTCGTTATTCTCTGTCCTCTCAGTATAATGTAACAGTGAATATTATTACAAATGCTTAATTTTATTTTGATTTAGTGCACTTACAGGATTATACTTACACTTCGTATATTACAAATAAAACTTTTTCCGTATTTTATACTGGTGTATTGATATTTTTATCATCCTGACGTGCCGGAGCTTTTACAGCTTCCACGGTCACGGATAGACTAGTCCTTTACAAGTTTTATTCATATTTTATCTCTTCGTGAAGTGAATAATTAATTTTAAAATTTATGTTTTTCCATATAAATGTACATTCTATTGGACTCCATCAAATGCTTAGGTTTCCAAGTTCCGTTATATGAACTTCAGTGTCTATTTCCTTTTCTATTGTTACTTCATTCAAACGCATCTCGGATATCAAGTTACAATGTAAACAAATTTCCACGCTATCTATTATCTCATAAAGCTTTCACATGTTATTTCATTCTATACTTACCAATAGCTATTAAATGTACTATTAAAAAGCCGTTGAACTTGTCTGGTAATTTTTGATGCGGGTTCATTATTTTTGAGTCGAACTCCCAGATAACCTTAGAACTGGAGATCCGCGTGAACAACATATGAAATTTTGTTTTCAGAACGGCACGACCCCTGAACTTGACTTTATTACACTCTTATGTCATCTTCATTAGAAACTTATCGCTTAAACATTGTATTATTTATTCCTATTAGACAAAATAATAATTATGTTTTGATGTTAGTTATTGTAAAACTTATCGTCATTATTGTTTGTAGATGTATTAAAGGATTTTTATTTTAATAGTAATTCTAATAAATTATTAACTATGACGTTCATTATGAAAGTGTATTATTTTCTGAAACTATACATGAGCAGTTAGTTTACCTCCTCTAGGTACTTTGTAACCTTGATAACCCCATTAATATTGAAGTAAATTTCCTTTTGAACTATAGTATAAACGTTTCGACACCAAATCCTTTTAACAAATTGACACGGTGGAGGCGGAAATTGATACATAATAAAACTGGTCTTATACTTCAATGAACAATAAAGTTCGTATTCTCTGTTTGGATGTAGTTTTTTAGATTTTTTTACGGAACAGGATATTTTTGGTAGTGTTTATTATTCTTTTTCGAGGTACTTTTAACTTCTGACATGCGAAGGTGTTCGAGTGTTATGTCCTTGTCCGCTCGATATAGTAGAACAGATGAGATAACACTAGATATTTTTATGCTTAATGGTACTAGTTATGCTATAAACTCCTGGACTAGGCTCCAAGAGCCGTGAATCATGATCTTATTAAAGTGATATATTAAAGCCAAATTACACAGGTACCAGCATTAATGTTTAGTAAAACGGTGAACTCTTTTCATGATAATCTGCAAAAAATAACTGATTTGTTGAGTGGATTACGTTGGGAAGGTATAGAGAGATTTTAAAAATTCTAATCAAATTATGAGATTAACACTTTAATTTTATATTTTTTCAGTCTTGGTACTTTCTACGTCGTTTTAATAAATTGTTTGGTGTTTAATTGGTCAATTGAGAGGCAATGTCGTAAGTATAACTTTGGAGATATGCAGGCATTAGTATATATGTTCACTGGTGTAATCTATAAGCTGCTTTATCTTCTCAGAAAACGAGAGTAGGGTAAATATGTATGTTCTGTTTACTTGTATGTGTGCGTAATGTAAAATAAACAAAGGGACATAAAATAACTCGAGATGTGACCATTGTGCTCAAGTCCTAAAATTCTATTGTTAAAAATATTGTATAGACAGCTGTTCCAATGTCTTAAAAACTATTAGCTGTCTGTATTGTGCGTGTTTCTATGTAAATTTATTGAGCGTGAGTTTACGTCAAGACCTCTTTTTTCCATTTCCTAAATGCTTATTAGTAAATATGTATATTAAGATTTTTTCTAGTACAATGACCATAGGTTACGTCCTGTTATTGGACATGTAAAACGGTGTCGACCTTAATTATGTTGTATAGGTTATGATATACCAATTTGCGTTACGTTCTCTAGAAGAAAGTTATGGTTGGCCTGATTATTTCAAAGATAGCAAGCAATAACTACAATAACAAATAGTTTTTGTCCAGCATCAGCTTACACAACTATGCTACTCCTATTGTTCAATGTTCAATGATGATTGAATTGAAAATGTGTTTTTTTTTTCTAAAAATCAAACACATTTTGGAATGTGCGTGCTAAGTCGTATCTTTAGAGCTAAGCCTGAAGCCTATCCAAAAAAAATATTAAAAAATTTCAAGTCATTCTATTCAACTTGCTTTTGCAATGTCTCTTCACCGAGAATAAAACAAACTATTAATACGATACCGGGAATGTTCTACAAATTCTTAGTCCTTGCACTGGAATACAAAGTCTTTGTAAGATTGAGCACAGAGCACGGTTCTCGCATTTCGTCTTTATTCTTGTCCTCCAACCATTTACAAGATTCAGAATTTTAGTTTTTATATCATTATCAGTATTTATAACTTGATAGCCGGTGTGACCCAGGGCCATTGACTGTTTCGAAGCTATGTACGTGTTTATTACATTATCAAACATCTTCAGGAAACCTGCATGCCTGGGATTTTTTTTCGATGACGTGTGAAGTGTCTTACTTAACTTATCCCTCTCAAATGGGAAGAGATGCGTGCCCTGTAATAGGACAGTAGATTGGTTCATAATGATTATTATAAGTTTATTCAGAACATTCATGATTTAGGGTTCTTGTGATTCAAGCCACATGGTTACCTGTTAGCTGTTAGTTAGCTGTTAGTTCTCGGCTCAATTTTAATTCATTGATATTTACACGGCGTAAAGAATAGCTTATTCTTATCTACACACGCATATTCAAGGTCGCGCCTTAAACGCCTGTAGTTGTATTATAGTATGTTTGTGATGTCATGCAAACGGTTGGCGTCGGAAGTGGTCCCCAGTGTTGTTTGTTCAGGGGAAGAAGTAAAACCACCTTCTTTGTTTACGTTGCCAGTGATGTTTGACTGACCGCGAGAGACTGCAGAGATTTTATATCCAAGACAAACATACGTCCGTTTAAGAGGTAGTTGGTCTCGGTATGTGTATTGTTTTATGTATGTATTTTATCCTTGCGCTCTTTTCCCTTAACAGATGAGTTCAATATCAAATGGATGTACTTAAAGTGATGATAGGTCGGTTTATTGCACTGGATACATAGTACGTAGTGGCATAATATTGTGAAATTTATTGTCTTCGCGCGTTATCTTCTAAACGAGCGTGTAGCTATGGTCAAGGCAAGTCGTTGACATTAGTCGTTTTTTAAATGATTATGCATTTTTTTCGTTTTGGTTATATTTTAAGAGATATTTATTGGTTTGTTTGATGCATTTTAATTCGGAAAGGGAATTGAGAATTCATTGACGACCCAATTAGTCCAGCGGTAGTTAACACTGCCTTCTGTGCTATGGGTCCCGGGTTCGAATCCCGGTAGGGACAAATGTTTGTGTGATGAGTATGAACATTTGTATCCGAGTCATGGATGTATCTATCTATAATATGTATGTATTTACAAAAAAAAAAGTATATATGTAATATATCAACCAACTAGTATCCGTAACACAAGCCTCGTTGCTTAGCACGGAACTAGATGGCGCTGTGTGTCATAATGTCCAGGATTATTTATTCATTATTAATTTTGTAGATGTGATAAATAGAAATAAATTGTAACGATCATAACAAAATGGTTAATATATATCTATTTTTGTTTTTTTTTGGGCACTCTAAGCCAACAGTATATTGAGATAAAATAAATGCATGTAGGGCACACAATTTATCGCTCGACTCTACATTTTAACGGAAATAATACGTAGGTAACTTATTTATGTGACTAGACCTAATTACTTGTGCCCTCGATATTTAATGAGTGCAAATATTACTGGAAGCATATAAATATACTCTTGTCGCAATATCAGTGGCCTATTAAAACAATGTTGGGTACTAATAGTTTGAACTAGTTTTAGGGTCAAAGGAAGGATTAAATACAGACGCGTTCATGCTTGTAAATAAGTATTTTCAGTCAAATTATGTATAATGAATAACAAGTATTCATTATACATAATTTGACTGAAAGTGATTAGAAGTCATGTGTACATATGATTAAGTTTTGAGGCGTTGAGGCTGAGATGTAAGAATTTGGAGATTCAATTAATTAATTCAATTTATTGATTCGATTTCTTAAAACCTTGGCACCATTTATAGGTATATCTTATACTAAACAATAACTTTATCAAATATGCATTTTCTCAACTTTCTTTGAGTTCATATAATCTTTGTAAATTATTTTTATGTTAAATGAGCGTGACCCAGTACCTTCATTAAATATTTATAAATATTTAAACCCGCCGGCGCCGTGAAGAACGTTGCTTTGCTTCTGCAGTTTGCGAGCAACACCTGGGCTTAAAAAAGTGGTGTGTTGAGATTTCACTATGCGAATTCAAGAGTGCGTTGTATGCAAATTGTCGATAAATACACACAGACGCGGAGGCGTTTCTTTTGCAATGACATTTTTATCATCCCGCCCAATGAATTCTTGTTGTATCACTTTCACCGAACCTTCTACTCCGAGTCCAACGATACTTTATACTCGTGCCACTCTCGTTATTGCGTGTATAAAATGAGATTATTGTGCGATAACATGCAACTGCATCGTCTTCAGATTGTTCAATGTCAGTTCGACTAGCAACAGTGTTATTATTTACATTCTGTTATATCATTCATAGATAATGATTGTCACGTAGAACTAAAATACCTCTCAGATAATGCATGCATTCGTTGGCAATGTGTATATTATATGTTGAGGAGTACTTGGAATTCGGGCTTGAAAAAAAGACGAATCTTGCGAAACATGGATTGCGGCAACTCTGTAAAATAAAACCTTAACGCTTTTTTCAATACTTCACATATAGTATAGGTACATCGCTGAAGCACCATTAATATAACTTGAATTTGTAGATAAGGGTCAATCTAACTTTATCGAAGTATAAATATGTTTTTTGTTTTGTTTTGTGTAATTGTTGTTTTAGACGGTGTTGTGCCAATATTTTTGTTTATTGTCACATCGTGCAGTAACCTGTTTCGAGAACACCCTTGTCACACCATCTATAATCTACTCGACGTTTGAATTGATTTTGCCTTCAAATGTGACATCTGTTTCATCACAGCTGATGCTTGTTAAATGATTACAGGGTAGCGTTTCGTTTCTTCATTTACACGTTCCACTTTGTCCAATAAGCGGAGGTGAGTAGTGTCAAATTGGTGCTACTAGTGATTTGTCGGTACCGACCTTGCCCATACATCGGCATGCGCGGCAAAGTGCGTTACGCAGATGATTTCAACTTCGAACACATATTTTTTACGTTCGCATATTTAGTCACCACTTAAGAAGTTATTACCAATCTGAATGTTACTGGAGTCTTCTCGGTGAGTTCTTTGTTCACATAGTCTATCTAGAATAGTAATGATCACACTGGACTGTTTCTTTTCACTAAAGCGTATAGTTTATTGAGATGTTTATCCTTGTGGAGGCTATTCATATTCTACGGTCGATTAGCGAGCCTCTTGACCGCCATGTTACCTGCGATGGCTTTGGCACGGAGCGCCGTGTATGAGATCAACAATGTCAAGGGACGGCTGTGTTATGTCAGTGTTGCGCAATTCATTTGTTGTACCTACATCATCACCACTGTTATTCAACTGGAGGCCGGATATCATAAAATATACCAAGTTTTTTGTCCACTACAGTCCAGAATGCGTTGCAATCGCGTGCACTTGTAAATTATAATTGCAGATGGTCTGTTTTAAAGTGAGTGGTCATGTGTATCGTTGGAAGTTTTTCTCCAACGTATCCCGATTTGTTCTTGTTGTTAGTCGTTTCATATTAATCTTTTCCACGAAAGGCCATTATGTTTTTGTTACATCGATACATGTGAAGGGTTTGTCGTGATTTATATGCTTACCAGTGAATATGTTTTACACAATGTAAAATATTTATTCTTATCGCATCATAGCAACGTTATTAATAATGCGTGACGTAGTTTTATGATTATCAACACCTCCAACGATGCTACCACATTTGTATCGGGTGTCTATTGTGGTTCAATTTTTTAACAACTGCTTATAATTAATATGAAGATTGTCAATTGTATGTTAATGTTTTACGAAGTGTAAGGGTCGGTAGGCGCGTCCATTATGTCGAGCACGTAAAGGGCAGTAAGTCAGTATATCTCAGACAGCTCTCCGCCCCGGGGTGTCCGGTGTCCGAGCATGGTTTATGAAGGCACACCTACTCAGAAAATTTGCTTCACACGATTGTCTCCGCAACTGAGTTATTGCCTTTAATCAGACTTTCGTTTATTTCGCATTTATTTTTATTCGGTTCAAGTTTTGAATCGTTCTGCGGTGTTTTATTTCGGGAATCCTCGTTAACATCCTGTGCATTATGTATCGATGTTGTTTATCAAGAAACTCATCATGCATTGAGCTGGCCATTGGCTGAGCATTCGTTGGCAATATTAATGTCACTGAACTCTGTACTTATCACGTTGCAAATCTCAGTATTGGTTACGTATAATTACGACCGGTGTACTTATCTGTTCATATAAATCATTTGTCTCATAGACACTTAACAGCTGCTGTTGAAAATTAATACACGCATTACGTTGAATTTGATTTGCAAATAGTCTTAGTGGCAGTCACGCAAGTAGGTTGGTAAGCGTTATTAACTATCATTGGATAGGCCTTAAGGACTGTGTTCAATCAAACTATTAACTGGTACTGGATATTAGGAATCTACTCGCAGTGTACCGAGTCAATATGGATTTTAAATGCTATATTTATGATACAAACGTACTTATAAAACCTTGATTTACGTGCAGTAATTACATGTGGTTCAAAAAACGTTTACTGTGCCAAGTCAGTGAGTTTTGATCATTTGTTCTGCTCGTTATTTTGTTCTGTAATTATCTGGTATAAGTTGCACAGCTATGAATCTTATTAATTAATACCCAGTGGGCCGAATCCGGTTAATTTAATTAAGACCCCAACAAATTTTCCTATTAATACTCACCTCAGCATATGTTTACGTTCGGCACTCTAAGTAACCGGTTTCGCTTGATTTATAAACCTGTGAATTCTGAATAGTTAATATTGTGCAGTGCCGTTTGTAGTAACATTGTTACAAGATATTTAACGCTCGTAACCAAATGTTCCTCTATGATTGATTGCATTGTTAAGTCATCAGAAGTAATTAAGCTAATGCAAAAGAATACAAACTTCAGTTCATTAAATAAATTACCTACTACTAGTTAATTTAATTTAATTAAATATTAATAATCATTTAATTGCATTAATCTAAAGTGTTGGATACGTACTGATTAAAGCCTTATACCTAATTAATAAAATGTACGAATGCTTGAAATATTAGTGTTGTCAGTTTTAACCTGTCAGAACCAGTTAGTTGGTGCATCTGCTTTCCATGTAAAACGATAAATATTTGTATGCGTAGGACAAGTGTTGCTCCTTTGTCTTAGGCCTCTGTGGCCATAAACCCGTAGAGACAATTTAGGTATTCTAAAACCTTAGCTTAGATATTTTATTATCACCAGATGTAGTTCAACAGTAGCCGTTTAAATGATACAATCATTTATCTAGACTAGGTCTAGGTCCTCGCACAGATTTACAATTAAGTTTCTCTGCTGGTGAGTAGTGTGTTTCTCATTTATTGTTGCTACCGTAAATTGTACCTTAAGTTATTAAACTGGGTTTAAAATGAAGATTAATGTCGAGTGCACAGTGTCATCGACAACAGGTATCTGCTCACTTACCTTGACCGCGCACGTTGTCCTCTCACTTATGGAATGATCATAGACGTCTTCGATGCGCCTGCGCCGCTAGCATGCACCCTGCTCTATGACTCGTGTCCCTTGCTTGCTGTTTATATTTTTGATCCTCCAAAATGTATTATTGTTCTTACAACAACAAACCTTTTTCCAAGAAGTTTCACTGCATCCTTTATTTTTTATTCATCATGTTCATGAAAGATTTATGATCCCTCCCTTTCCGTACGCTCTTTAACTTTTTAATTTTATATCAATTTCAATTCGATTTGTATGAATTTCAAAATGTATGTATGAGAACGCGATATTGCTTTTTTTTCAACATCAAATTGTATCTTTTTGTTGAAGATGAATTTTGATGTGGGTACGGTTGACGTTGAATTCGTTCTTCAATGGTTAATTTAGTGGTGTCACTGAATTATAAGTGAGGACACGGTGTTGGGAAACTTTTTGTCCTCTTCCTAATACGTATTAAGTTAATCCGATTTCCACACGAGTATTTTATTTAAATATGAGCGTTTTTAAAGTGTTGCGGTGAAGCGAGCGTTTATTCATGTTAATAGATTGTCCGGCTCGCATCTTATGATTCATTGCCACTCAATCGCTATGGGAGATTAAATAAATCGTCAGTCGCCGTCTCGCATTGTCGATGTGATTGTATATGCGTGCGGGGTTGACTTTCATACAATATTGCCGCCAATTAGATCGTGGCGTCTCGCAACGCTGCCTAGGACACTCGAGTTCACTTTACCGAGAGATCGATTGCGTATAAATACTTACATTCATTTCATTCAGATTTAGCAAAGATGTAACATTTAGTTTTTTACTTTTTTACTAAAATGTTTTGCTCCGTGCGTGTTACTTGACTCGCTGATTTTGATTGCCAGTCACGACATGAACAAGTGAATATTTTTTTTTTATTTATTTGCGTATTGATGAAGGCCGACTTGCTAGAATTAAGACTGATTTCAAAGTTTTATTGTTAAAAGGTTGTCTGCTAGGTATTAGAGATAAATAGGGCACTCCGTATAATATCGTTGCGGCAGTAACCCGCTTCATAAGCAGTAGATATATTTTCTGCGTCCCGTTATCATTGGAGCGATAGCACTTGTTTGATATCTCGACCACTGCACAAGTTCGTGGGCTTATCTCGGAATGCAGTTTACAGTGCATTTCATTTGCCACTAGACGTGAAAAAATTGGGACGTTTGTGTCACCAATGATAAAAAAAAAATATTTGTCACTTTCAAAGTCTACCCATAGTGTGAGCAAAATAGTAATCGTTGTGGAACTGGTCGGTGTAGTGCAGTAGTGCGTCGTCGCCGGTGTCGCCGCTGGTCATCGGCCCCCATCGGTGAGTTTCGCAAGTCCAGTTAACCGTATGAGTCGATCACATTAATATTCTACGGTTGATTTTATTGCGAGCCTAGCGTTTGCGCTCACCTATACATATAGACTTTTTGATACCATTTAATTATTCACACTATTTGAGGTGATCATGAATAATAGGAATTTTAAACAATTACACACGTGAATGTAAATTATACGGGAGAGACAATTATATGAGATGAGACAAAGACATTCCGTAGTGTCGAGACGAGAGGGAATCTTCAGCGAAGGGCGGCGCGCAGACGGCTTTCATCGTGTGTAAATGCGTGCCGCACAAAAAACAGATAGACGGCCAATAAAAACCCCGTGTGGAGAGAAGCCGAGGGGCGGGCTCGCGGGTGCAGCGCGCTGCGCCAGTAATTGCATGTTGCAGTCGGTGTCCGCCGCGCTGGGTGCGCGCACGCAGCCTCCTTCCATCCCTCGCACTCGGGTGAACGACTCCCCCAACAAGTATGCGTACGACTCACCACCGTCGCATCGTGCCTGCTCCTTGTATTCGCGATCGTTGATCAATCTATATGATTTGGTCCTGTTAGCCGGAAGCGTCGCCATCACTGGCGTTTAGCGTGCGTTTCGTTTTCGCTCGGGCGATAACATAGACTTGAACTATTAAGGTTGTGTAACATTCGCGTCTATTGCCGTTTATACCGACAATCATGACGTGAGTTGATTACTTGCAGATATGTTAAAGTTCATAGTGTAATTTTGATTATATTAGTATTTGGTTGTATATTGTTCCTTTTGTATTGTCGCAGGGCGAACGTTGTCTCTACAGTATCATCAGCGGGTGGGGAGGCGGGTGCCCCAGGCCCGGCGGCAGAGGACGCCGACATGAAAGGCGTGGAAGCCACACCAGAAGAACAGGAACGACTAGCGACAGGAAATAACAATGGATCTCTCGACTGCAAGCACTCAGTCGCCCACCCGCAGCCGCTCCGCGAGCGATCCGTGTTCGCCTCGACGCGGGTGTTTATGCTGGTCTTCCTGTCCGGATGGGTGCTCCAGGGCATGTTTCTCACATATTTCGTGAGTGTGACGACCACAGTAGAAAAATTGTTTAAAGTAGAGTCAAAGACGACGGGAACTTTACTGGCAGCGACGGAAATCGGCCAGATATGTACGGCGCTGTTTCTTACGTACCTGGCGGGTCGGGGGCACCGGCCGCGGTGGATTGCGTGCATGATGCTCGTGCTGGCGGTGGGTGTGATCGGCTGCGTGCTGCCCCACCTGCTGTACGGCACGCAGCTGCTCGACGTGCACTTGGATGCGCACAGGGCCGGCGCCGCGCCCGTCTGCTTCACCTATCAGAACTCCTCCGACCTCTGTGACGCTGCTCACAAGATAAGCTCCACGACGCGGTCATCGATCACCGCTGTCGTCATCCCGTGGCTGTTCGTCTGCCTGCTGGTGGTAGGCGTGGGTCAGACCGGTATCGCTACGCTGGGCATCCCCTACGTGGACGATAACGTCGGCAGTAAGCAGTCGCCACTTTACATGGGTGAGTGAATATTTTATATCGTGCTATAATCGAATTAGAAAAAATAGTATCAGTTAATCGTAAGAAGAGGAGGCGTGCCGAGGAGTTACTGGGGCGAAAACACAAAAGCTCATCGATCGTTATCCAAACTTAATTTTGTGTATCGATTAAGATAGTCGATTCGATTGTAACGTAACGTTATGCGAGTATTCGTAATAAAATAGGCTCATAAAAGTTCATAAATCACAGTTGCCGCCCACCACCCGCCTACGAGGTACTCTGCCGGCCGCCCTCTGATGCGTTGCGTAATTAACAATCAAGCCGGGAGTGCATCCTGCACTCTCATTCATTGCAATTTTGTATTGTATTAATTTTTTCTTGCAATATTATCATTAATTTTGAGCATATAGCTTACACACCACCCAGTCAAAGGACGGGATTTAAGACTTGTATACGTTACTTTCCACTAAATTTTGAGTGTTTGTTGAGTGTTGTTTCCAATAAATATTTCCCTAGTAGATACAACATGGTTAATATTTTACAATTCAAGTGCATTCTAAAATGTATCGAAACAATACCGAAATACGATTCAAACTTCACTAAACCATTTCACGCATAGCTCTTAAAAAACTTGAACTTGTGGGTTAGAATAAAATGCATAAAAAGCGAACAATAGTGTTTGGGTGCTGCGTACAGTGGCGCCCAAACATGTTATGTGTGTATTGTTGTGTCTGCATCGTATCTAATGCGTCTACTACGCTACTGCCATAACATACGGGCGCGGTGCTACAGTACGCGACTAGTGGCTTATAGTATAAGAAGAAGAAAAAAACTTTGATAGAATATACATATGATGCCAGCGTGGTATCTATGTGTCAACTGTTATATTATTATATCATAGAGCAAGGAGTTCGATATTACGCCATAACTTCATGAAATACGACCTCGTCACCGGCTAATGTACTTAATGTAATATTATTATTTGTCCAGGGACCATTCTGTAGTGGTACTTGTATTAGCAAGTCAACATTGTTGACTTTATTCTTTAGTAGTCATAACATAACTAATAAATTGTTCCTAATTCATTTTATAAATCTGGCCTTTAGCACTTAAGCGGTTTTAGAAATGTATGTGATTACTGTCTGATGACTACTCTGTCGCAATCTTGATATTCAGACATGTAGAAAAGTCGCAGGTTGACGAGTACACGTTAATAAATTATGTTTACTGACAACATTATGTTGTTACTTAGCACTGTTTCAATAGCTGTATTAGGAAGACCAGTGATGTAATTTCCACAATGTACTGTTCACATGGGTGCATTAGCACCCAGTCAGCGGGCGTTAATGCTCCCGCTGACAATGGGACCCTAGCCTGATATTGCGTCCTTGTAACGATTTTCTTGTACTTGTATAAATATATGACTATTTTCTTACTACTTAAGTGGTGCATAAAATGCTTTTAATATTTGTGATATTGTTATTTTGTGATATTGACGTTATTGACTCATGTTGTGTGGTCTTGGCTGTGGACTGGCGAATGTTTTGTCTTTTCAAGAGATTTGTTGCTTGTTGTTTGTTGTTGGGGAGCACTAAGGATTTTTTTAATTCACCCCCTAAGGGTCGTATTCTTTTTCTAAAGGACGTTAACTTACACTTGACCCGACCCATATACCTAGGCGGAGGATATTTCTGATGCACAAGTTTCTCTGTTCTGTAAATGAGAGCACGGTCGTGTCGACTGCCCTGATACCTTAGATTAATGTTTCATCTACTGAACTTGCCAATGATTAGATAAACGGTGCATCAGTATTCGTTTGTTTTATGTGGGCCAGTAATTATCGTGACACGCATTCATTGTACCCTTTTGAATTGCGTTCATCCTCTTATCTTGTATTCAAGGAATGTTATATCTTTACAGCATGCCATATAAAAGCTATAAATGGTATCTTATATTGGCGCTGACTGTGTTGTTTACCAACCAATTTTAAATTAGTCTCATTTTATCTCTCTCTAACAAAGAACTTGGAACAAGGACGGAGGAAATTCTGCCTGAGTCTATTTGGTTGTTTTAAACAATGAGTCATTTGATCTGTCTTAAAACCACCCTGGTTGTCACCAGGATATTTTTGCAGCAGAGTGGTGCTACGGAATTTTGAGCTCTGTTGAGCAGGTAAATAAGGTAGAATTAAGCAATGATTGGTGCATACCTGTTAGGACCATATACCTATGTTTTTTATTTGGGAGATATAACAAACAGGTCATCTTAAATCGATACTGTTTCCTTAAATGGTTCAAAAAGGGATCTTTAATTAAATACCTATATCATAACGATTTTTCAATAACATTTTCAACGGTTACCTTTTTAAACGTTACAAGATATACATTTTAAGATCGTCAGGAGGATTTATGGGATTGTACAAAAGTTGTCACTGTTATCATAGTTGGATTAATATAAAGAATATTTCGTACATTACATTATTTTTAGTGTGTAACAAGCTAATGTAATGTACGAAATATTCCATAGATATAGATAGGATTGACAAAACATCCCGTTAATTTCTTATAATGTACGATCTTGTGATTACTTTTGCCTAGTTCGCGTCTCAGAAAGCACTCACACGGTCTGCCCACAAACCGTACGTAATTTATTCAGCAATAATCCTAAATTTTCATCATAATCAGTTCATGCAACAATGCGTGCGATAAAGGAAACATTATTTAATAACACGCAATGCATTACGCTCATTAATCAATTAAACAATTAAATCCAATTCAATTAACTAGTGGCGACCTAAATAAGGCACAGTACGCACGGATACTCATTGATTGATACTAGTGTGGTGCGGATTATTTAGGTCAATTATTACGTGTGATCGTGACCTTATGTATATGGTCCGTTTCGTAGGGCACAATGGGGTAATGACTTCATGTATGTGTTACATGACATCACTGGTCGGATGTAGGCATCAGTTGATTGTGTATTAGGAGATATCTATTAGGAATAAAGGCGTATTAAGATCAGGTTCTCGGGTTGAAAGCAAATAGGCTATTGTCTAGTGCGCTTTGGCAGACTCCACACGCTGCCTGTCGAGTAAAGCCCTCAAACATGTTGCGAGTTTCCTCACGATGTTGGTCCGTTTGAGAATGTTTATCAGGGACTGAGAGAGTTAATAAGGTCATTACTACATGTATTATTTAACCTGTAAAAGTTAGTTAGCTGGACGTTTTCCTAGCACGTGGTTATAAAAGGCTAAACATACTAATTGTAATAAGACCTTATCATAAAATAAACCTTATTATTATGCAATACCAATTAAGTTATCTCAAAATCGTAATCGAATGGAATTAGGTTTCTATCGGCAAGTCTGCGATTGTTTTCGAGAACATTTTGCACTTGTTTTCCTTGTGCTTTGTTTTGTAGACTAGACCAGACTAGATTCACATCCTATTCTGTCATGACTCAAATTATGTCTATCTTATTCTGATCCAAGTGTTGATATCTAACGTCGAGGCGGATGTTATATCATAGCTATATTTTAACTATTAAAAATCAAAGCTTATTTCTTATGCTTATGCGAAAAGCATCGAAATAAAACTACTTTTTACCGCGACCACAGATGCTGTAAAGGATCCGCAATAAAATCCAATAAAAAGTTATTTTATATCAATGTGTTTGTTTTTACTCGTCTTTCCAAGTTCATAGCTGTGTTCAATAGCAGCTATGTTCAACAACCTTTAGTGCCTTCTCATCTATAATTCAATACTGCCACTTAGTTCCTCACTGAAGCTGGTGCAGTAAATCGTATGCAATTGCTATTTCAGTAGATGGTTGCCGAAGTGTGTCAGTGTGCCGACGCGTCGCGGGCGACAATTTCAGCTCGTTGATGTCGGTGCGTGTCTCGACGGCTCCGTGTATCTCGATCCTTGCCGACGTTGCCCTAATTTTGTTACTCACGTTCACCGTTCGGGAATGCTCGACCCGCTTCCTCGATTGTGGTTTTTTCTTTACACATAGAGTGATTCGTTTCTAATATATCACGCAGCGTTCAAATATAGCTCCGTTTGTCCCTTTGCACCCCTCTCTGTCCTGAATAAGATGGATTATTGTTTCTGTTGGTTTATCGTAGTCAGTTTAAGATGTGTATCACCATCAATGATAACTATTAACTACTGAGTATTGGTAGTTTATTGTGCTGTGCTTATTTGTGATTTGATAAAAAAATCATACGCTCTGACTACCACAGACTTTTATGCGAGCGCTTCTTAAGTTATGCCTCTTTCCGTATCATGAGTGTTTAGCTTCAGGAATTAATTTAGGTACGAATATGTTATCTTTAAAATCAAGCCTGTCTAGGTAATTTAGCTATTGGTATTAGTTTATTATGCGTTGTATGTCAAGGTATCCATTTCAAAACACAATTCAACAGTCTCTACATAAAGATAATATTTTTAACAAATCCCTTGTTAATAAGGTAAAACTTGAAATGTTCGAATATAATGTACTATGATGTATATTGTATATTATTTGTACGGTTCAACGACCTGTTTTCGAGTTTTCCTTGATTCATGAGATTTTGAAGAAAAAAACGTGTACCTAACACGTTTTTTTCTTCAAAATCTCATGAATCATAAGATTTTCAGAGAACAGCCCTGTGTTTATTTGGGTCAGTGGTCACTCTGATGCTAATTAATTAGTTCTAAAGTTTTCCGAAATTGGAGATATTTGAATATTATTCAGGTCCTCTGTGTACCTTTTGTAGAAATGATCAACTCTTACAATTATTAGTTACAGGAAATACAAGTATATTATTGTGGATCCTTTTTTTTAAATCGTATTATTATCAATTTGCAATCTGATTGCGATTAATTACGCCTTGTATGGACGAGAAAATTACCTCGTTATTACGTTGCGATCGTTATTGCAATGTGTACCTTATGCAACTTTTTTGCGAGCGCACTAGTTAATTGAGCTCCACTCCACCCAATCATTTGTTGCTGTAGTTGTCATAGGTCAGTTATCTTGCAAAATCGCTAGATAAGATTACGTATGTAAGATTAGATATCATTATATTAGTTGCCATTATCGATTTGACGCGATATCTTGATTGGTCTTCTTATGACGTCAAATGGTTTTCATATGTTTCACTTAGTTTGATTATTTTTATTATTGTCCTCGAAACAATTTCCTCTATATTTGTTTGGACAGGTGACTTCTTGGAAGCGTCACAGCGGATTCTATTAATGTTTTCTAATAGAATTAGTCATACTCCTAAAAATGATTTTGCATCTGAAAGAGCAATGAACTCTGTATCGATAAGGATTTGTGTTTCTATTACTTGACCATTTTATGTATCGTGACTGGCGAATATTATTGTGCCAGTACGGATACGTCGTGATGATAGATTGTGGTTTTGTAAATTAGCTGTAGCTAATTTTAAGAATAATTCGAAGTCTAGCTATATTTCGAGACTAATCAAGCTAGTGGCGATAAAAGCTATACGTCGAGGTTAATTCAATTTTGAACTTTGAAATCTATTCAGGGAAGGCGTTTATTGCAGAAAACTTAAGATTTTGTTTTCGATAAAGTTATATAATTTATTTAAAAACGAAATACGGATACGGCAACACGAAACTCGATAGATACCAACCTAATTTAAACTTGGGAGTTTAAAATATGACTGTCATAATATTTTTGTGTGAGGCTTCTTCGCCCAAAAAGATGCGTTAAAAAACGTTACAGTTGGTTTTTTCTATATTATAGACGTATCAGAGGTGATTGTACCTGGGACTGCAGTGAGTTGCGATGACCTTATTTACAGAGACATGCCTGACAAGGTTATCTCACCGAGCCCTGTTGCCTTTCATATTAATATTTTATGTTTGTAACTATTATTATAGATAAGCGTGAAATGAAAATGGTGACGCATTCATCACATGTACCTGCATACGAAAATTACGTACGCTTGAAAAAATACGGTGAAATGCCGGACCCCTCGTTTGCTTACTGGGTACATTTTAATGATGCAATTCGTCATTTTTTGACAATCACTGAGCGTTAATTCGGAGGAGCAGCACTTGAACGATGTTAATGATGCATCAGAACCGGTAAGGACGAGCGTACCGGGACATAATAAAAACTTGTACCGAGACGCGGACACCGGCCGTTTTGAAAAACGATCCTGACGAGGCCATTATTTATTGCAAAAGCGCATGATGATAATAGGAGCGTATATTTTATTTTGTGTCGAACGTGAAGCACGCGAGGTGAACTCACGCCCGTCCATTTTTTGGCAAGCGATGCGGTTGGTTTCTGGGAAAGATTACATTCGGGACCTAAGTACCTGATTGTTTTTCGGTCACTCACCCTTCGCAACGGGCCTTTGTTGTTTTATTAACAGGTTTATAATTTAATTTCGAAATCTGGGACAGCTCATACCAGGCAGGCTCACCCGCATCGGCGCGTCCCTCAATTATTTTGGCCTCATACCCATTACAGATGCTGTTTATGTATTGATAATAATATAATTTTATAGTCTCTAATGATATTAGTATCGCTTCTTGGCACATTAATAGTGCAAGACGGCAGTTTGAGAGTGTTCTTTCTATCGTGCCGTAGCAGTGCGCAGCCGCGATCGTTGACAGGGGGCAATTCCTCATACGATAAATAATTTGTTGCGCGAGTTCAATGGCCCTCAATTAGCCCCAGAGCCCTAGCCCTATTGAGATAAACGAGTGCGGTCGCCTCCGTGTGCGAGTCCATCTCAATTTGCATAACGACCATCTCCGCCTCACCGATTACGCACATTAATATTTACTACGTCATTAAGTGACCCGATAATAATATTTCTTCGAATTAAAGAGTGTAAGTGTTGCCATTGTACATTGATGCATTGCAGTTTCGTGCAATAGAGTGGTTTCAGTGATGCGTGCAGTGGAAAATGTATTCGTTTCGTGTGTAAGTGCTGTAATAGTACATTCTGCCATCGTAATGTTATTTAATACGTCGTGAGAGCAACACATGTAATTAATTACATTGTGTGCTGTAGTAGCTATATGACTAGTACTAGTAACTTCTTCTTTGCATAAAATTAAAACGGACTCTTAGTCTTTTGAGTGTTAAATAAAAAAGACGCACATTTTCTTTATAGTTTATTTCTCAATATTTGTAGATTTTGAGAGAGATTGCACAAGTTTACCTAGATCATATTATATGGAGTTCTAACTGTGATTAAAGTTCAACGCAGACGAATAACTTTTGTCCGCTAGAAAGTTGCACACATGCACACGGATTCGTTTTTATTATGCTGTGTACTGTGACTGTGTGTGTGTATGCAGCAGTTTTAATGGACTCTTGTGGGCACAAGTGCCGTATCTTTGCAGGCGCCAATCAATATATAGCTTGAATACACGGAGATAAATCTTTGTAACCCTTTGTTAACACGTATTATGTGCATCAAGAATTCATTTTGGAATTATTTAACTTCATAAAGAGAAAGAGCGAATAAAGCTCAAATATATTTAAAAAAAAGAACAGTTGGATGCCAAGGCACACACAACTGACTTTTCGAACGATGTGTGTAAATGGTGAAGGAAAATATCGTGAGGAAACCTGCATGCCTGAGAGATTTTCTGGCGTGTGAAGTCTGCTAAACCGCGGTAGGGTAGCGTGGTGGACTATGGCAGTGAGGCCAATAAATGGGTTGATGATGAGGTGACGGGCCCTTCTTCTTTCTTCTTTCACGGATTTGGATGAAATTGGGTATATGAGAGTTTATTTCTTGGATTAACACATAGGCTACCTTTTAGCTATATAGGTACCATGCGGACAAAACCACGCGTGGAAGCTAGTAGTGTAAGAAAATTACTAACTCTGTTCCTCCTTGTCAACAGCGATTACCATCGGCATCAGGGTGATTGGGCCTGCCCTCGGGTTCCTCCTCGGTGCTCTGTGCACCAGGGTGTACGTGGACCCCCTGCTGACCCCAGGATTTGATTCCAGTGACCCGAGGTGGGTTGGAGCTTGGTGGCTGGGTGAGTAGTCCTATCTTTTTACTTTGATACCTTTTTAAATATCCACAGTTTATTACTTTTCTGTTATACAATAGCTCTTGTATTAACGAAATGACCAAGCTACATATTTTGGCTAAGGTGTCCAGTTTGTGAAGTTAGGCCTTGTGGAGTTAGGTCGTGTAGAGTCAGAAGCTAGGCACTACATAAGATCTGATAACTTGTTGACAGTGCGAGTCTTATGGGCTCGTCTTGGCATCATTTTACATAAAAATGTCTTTGGCGGGATCTATCAGTCCAGTACCATTTTCTCCTGTGACAACCGATTTTCATATTTTCTTTAGTAGTTATAAATGAAATATATCTGGAAACATTTTTTTTTCGATATTGTGTCATTTAGCGACCACTAGTTATAATAATGTGAATATCTTGGTTTTATTTTATTTGGTTTATATACATAAAACTAGTGTATGTTCCTATTTATTTTAATTATAATCTGTTAAAATATTTATAAAGAAAATGTTACCTTCCAATGTTTGGTTTATTGTTATTTTTTTAAGTAAATTAATGAATCCATAATATTTTAAAATACCTAACTAATTTATACTTATAAGTGTACAATAACAATTTCGGTTTCATAGATGTTGTAAATATTTTTTTAGGCTAAGACTCCAACGGTCGGTGACACATAATTAAGTAGCCGTAGAGCTGCGCTAACTTCACAGCGCACGTCCCTACAAACGAATTAATTGTCATACGCTGAATAGTGAATACCTTTGCTTGTAATAGAATGCAGCAGATGCAGATGGTTTCTCTGAACAACCGTCTATTTTCGTAATTTAAAAAAAAGTAGGATTCTTTTTGAAAACTTATGAATGCAAGAGTTTCTTGTCGGTTTTTCTAAATGAATCTCCTTGCTCATTTAGTTAATAATAAAAAAAAATAAGAATAGAGTTTTGGAAACCCCAAGTCTCTATTTACTTCTAAAATAAGTTAATTGCGTACGATTCACACATTCTTATGTTTGTTGCTTTTAAATTCGACACGTGTTATTATATTTATTGAAATGGAAATCTAGAAATGTATTTTTAAAACACAGGCTTATACATACGTAGAAATTAATGCCGTAAATCATAAATAAGGTTTTTATATTTTTATTCGCACGACAGGAATTGAACATAACAACAGTCGGCATGGTAATATAATAAAAAAGAGTATAAGCTTGACTACACAAACTTAAACGAATGGCTGTGTCGCCTTTTACTGCTGTGTAAACAAATTACAGTTGAAAATCGATATTAGTGGGTGGAAGCCATAACTACTGTATTTTTCTTACATATTGTGAGCCAAAAAGCAGGACTTTCAATCCAGTTAACCTGCGGCTTAATAAATGTATTCAACGGTTTTTGTTTTGAATAGAGAATAGAATTTTACGCGCGCAAATTGTTCCCTCATCATCATACGCTGGATATAGTAATATTATAGCTGAATTTAGCGCAGATTATAACAAAAACGATGACCCGCCTGTAGTTACAACGAAATCGAAGTAGCAGACATTCCAACGCGGAACACTCATCTACCGTTAGCGCACTTGCACAGATTTGCGCGCAAAATCCACGAAGAAAGCACGTGCGTGACCTGCCTACCAACCGAATGCGTGTAAACAAAACAAACTTTCATCTTGCCATTCACAAATCGCACCCGACACTTTAACGCGCTCAAATTAAAGCTCATATTTGTATGATGAACGCTTTTAGGAAGTTGTTTGAGCGTCGTGTCGCGGTAGAAAACTGCTGCAAGCGTGTACAGACTGCCAACGTATTGAATTCGCGAATACGCATTGAATGATTTCCTGATTGTTCCAGCGTTACACTCATGAATGGAGTTTTGAATTTTAATGAGTTTATTTAATATGTTGCGGACATTTTCGAGTCATTGACGCGTCGGCTAAAGGTGCTGAATTGGTACCTCATAAATTATTGCTAAATAGCTCCATTATTTTATAGAAGAGCAGTTATGTGATCATTTGGACCTCCACTTTATTTCTTCAAAAAATATAATTGTGCCAAAAACATATTAAAAGCAATGAGGACTTATCACAACCAAACCTAGTTAAATGTCATTCAACTTATTTATGGTTTTATATTTAATTACTTAAAATAACTATTTAAATTAATTTTCTTTTCTCTCTTTTCTTTTAATTATCTTTTAATACTATTAAAAGAACGTTCAGTAATTATTAATTAACTACGAATAAATTATTTTATATTTTGACACGCAATGTTTCATATGCGACTATAAAATGTCGTATACAACTTGCGACATTTAAATTATTATAAGAACATTTCTCAAAGGATAATGAGCATACAGATTGTATGTTGCAAGATGTTAATCACCACTCATTACTTCCCCCGGCTGACTCCAACAGCGGCGCGATTGCTTTGTAATTGTTTCTACGAAAGGGTGAACGAGACATTCTTCGGTTACATCATTAATACATCTTACAAATGTATTTTATGGCATTCAGTTCTATTGTCAGCTTTAGAGAGCTCAAAGAGTCTAATAGAACGGCGGTGTAAAGTGCATCGAGATGTGGTGTCCAAGATAGATGCGCATTGCAATCTCGAGTCGGCTTTCGCTTTTTTCTGAGCAGGCGTCACGCTGCGGCGGCGGCGCGGGCGCACGCTTCTAGTTATATAACGCGTCTTACATCACGCCGCGTCACCACAGCTAAAATAAGCGTTCTATCCACAGCCGGTCACGGCCAAGGCTGCGCGCCTTGTTGCCGACAATTATGCCGTCGGTGCCCGTAATGAGGATTTAGTGGGTGGACACGCGACCGACGCCTTGCTCACTTTTACTTTTAAACCGGTTAGCTTGACCTTCGTCTTCTCTTACCGACTCGCGTTGTAAATCTCACCATAATGCATTAGCCTCTTCCACTCTATGTGGCGTTTAATCTCATATTGAGCGTGGTAAACAATACTGCGTGGCTTGTGTATCCATAGTCCATACCTACCGTGTCTAGCGAACGCCCTTGACTGAACGTCGACCGGGCGACCTTGTGAATGCGCAAATGTTTTCTGTTTGAATCTATCGGAATTGTTTTTGATCGTATCCAAGGTTTCATGAGTTATGATCGTTGGTTTTGGCAATTGTCTGTTTTGGGTAACCACGCATAATGGTTCATTCTACTACAAGTTTTAGGCTGTCACAATTCAGGCGATTCTTTCCATGTTTAATTAGCAAGATCTAAAATACTTTATTACATTTTCAATTGTATGAGAGGTTTGGACGTGTTCATAATATTATATCGTGCGAATCGGTTTCGCATCGGCGCCTCGAGAAGACCGTAATATTCCACATATTCGAGGTAATCTCATGACGACCGCGAACGGATTAGTAGTGATATTGAAAGGAGCATTTCTCACTTGCTGCCACGATAATTGTCATAATAAGTATATTCCATAATGCGATATCGCTGATGTCTTTAATAAACAATGAATGACTCGTCCATATAGACTAACCACGAATACTATTTGCTTGCTAGATTTTTTGCGAAGTCAATGATTTCAATTTCCTTTATTTGGTAAATTTGTCGGAATAATGCTACTGTGTGGGTAACTCATTAGATTGTGGAAAGCCTCTTACGTTTTTGTTTGTATTGCGTTTTATTGCGGCGATGATAATATAAGAGCACATTATAGAAACTGTTATAACCTTATAAGATATTGTGTGTATACCTAAACAGTAGTTGAATGGCCCTTTGCCAGACGTTTACGCCCACCACACTAACATATCAAACATCAAAATTATCGTTATGTGTGATGTAACTGAATATTTTGATCTTTGGCATCTTGCTCATCTATACAAATTATGTGTGACGAGATGCCACAACTAATATATGTTTTTGTCGAGCCGTGAATGTTTTTTATGAGAAAATATTTACTAGATCTGGTTTAATTAATCTCTATTATATTAGGGATTGAAAAGAAAATATGTCTTGTTTTAATGTTGGCAGCAGATAAAAGAAACTTATAACAAAAAAATACCCACACTCATTTCAGCTTCAGAATTTCGAAGTTCTCTTAAACATTTCTTTAGGAGAAACTTTAAGTTTAAAGTTAGTAAATTTGCCTTTGTAGTGTTTTTCCCCAGCAAAACACTTGGAAGTGGTGAAGGGTGGTGTATTCTCGACGATCACAAAGATCCAATTAAGTTTTGGACTACTCAGAATAATATCTTGAGTTAAAATTATCAGTACCAAATGCAATGTTACCAACTTTTGCAATCGTTTATTGTAGTGCCTATCAGTAAGTTTAATTTTATAACCTATTTTCTTTTTATTTCACAGGTATGGTGTTCATAGCGGGTTTCATCGTTCTACTGTCCACATTGATGTTCTGTTTCCCGCGTCAGATCAAACATGAACCTCTACAGTTGCCGCTCAAAAAGATCAAGGATAAGAACGAGCCTTTCTTCAAAGGTAACTGGACAATTCATAGCAATTGTATTTCTATAGATTGTTGGTTGTGGAGGAACTTAGGAAGATCTAAACTATTATAATGATAGGAATGCCTACATTTCCAATTCTCTTTCAAAATTGTTGTATCTTTTAGTAGGTCTTATTACTAATTTTGCAATTTAGGAGCCTTAATAGCCTACTTGATGCTGTGCTCTCTTCACGGTTAAGCCTGTAATCTAGGATCATATATATCACATCTACCTTTTTAAAAAGTACCCCGCTGAAGAACGCATTGTATCGTCCATGCGGGTGGTCTTCTTTTAAAATGTAGTATTTTATTTAACATCACAACGCGCGACTTTGATGAATTTTGTCCTGTAAACCAAATCCCTAATTCCAACAAATTTTTAATGTTAAAGTATATAACAACATATACAACAATGATTCATTATGCACGTATTTCTTTTTTATCTTGTGTTGGCAGTGTTTTGAGATTTGAAATGACTTTTATACTTCTATACATATGGATTATTTGCTTGTAATGTTCCCGTCGAGAATTTTATTTTCGAAGTAAATGATAGTGTTCATTCAGTTAAGTAGGTATTGGTTAGGTAGGTTACTGCTCCACACAATTCTAACCTGGGAATAGGTACCAGCTTGATCGATGGACGTTGCCAGAGTGACATGTATGTTAATATCAGCATCAATTACTTAGAGATAATGTATAGCATACGCTGTCTTAAAAACATCGGAGAATCCGTATAGAGAATTTAGATTTGATATTGTGATTAAAAAATAGTGGTGGTGCATCTCTATATTCTCTATGGACATTTCACAAGGTGGAAAACTATAAGTGATTTCCGTCAACTGTTAAACGTGCCTTACGTATGGCTGGTTTAATTACTGGGTACATGAAACTTACTTACTTACTTATAGCTTACGTGAAACAGCGAAAAATAAATATATGTAGGACCTACAGATACGTTTCAGGCCGTAAAAATCTAAAGCAGTCTAAGAAACAAAACCTAACAGAAGACCGCAGTAAATCAACAATAGTGGTTTGCGAGTGAGTTAGGTTACCAGAGCTCATTGGGGGAGTAACTATTCTGACAGCATGGGAATTCCGATTGCTGTCAGTTCAGTAACTCCTTATTTTAAGAAACCTGAAAGGTTTCTAATGGGTTTGGCAACGCATTTGCAAGCCTCTGGTGTTGCAAATGTCTATGGGCAGCGGTCATCACTTACCATTTGGTGAGCCGCCTGCTCGTTTGTCCCTTATCACCATATCACATCACATGTAGTGCTGTTTCTCATGCTTTAAATCATATCTCGATATCTCTAATTTTGTAAATTTTGGTGTTATCATATCCTTTTTTTTTATGATAACACCTAAATTTACAAAACTAGAGCTTTATCTTTTTTTTACATTTGAGTATATTCGCATTTCCGCTGGATGCGGGCGGCGCATGACCGGTCGTCGTGGTTATCCTTGGGGGAGACTTATGTCCAGCAGTGGACGTCTAACGGTTGATATGATGATGATGATGATGAGCATATTCGGGCTGGCAAGTTGTCAATTTCTATAGCACACTAAAACGGATCCACAGAATCAGTTTAAGTGTGGTATAAAAATTGCACCCCTAATCACGAACTTATAGAATTCAGATGGAGCTTGACACAGAAAGCGAATAGTTATTTTTATCACAGCCCGGTAGGTCCATTTTCCTTTGCACGACAAAAATTGTAATAAGGTAAAATAAAAATCTAAACGTAACCTGGTTCCCCAGTTGTTAGTAATCAGTTGGACGGTTGTAGTAATCAGTTGGACGGTTGCCAAGCCGAACAATAATAAAAACTGTGACAACAGTGAAAAAGCGACGGGAATTCGAGTTATCAACGTGACAAATAATGTTCTATCGAGCTAATATATCTTCCGCAAATATTTAGGCACGAGAATTTGGGTTACAATTTGTTTTGTTTGTATACAAATGTTTGTTGTTCTGCCTTGATGCCGGCTGGGAAAATACTGCGGTTGATGTTTGGGCATCAAATTCCTATTAGTATAACCTATTATTGACATATTGTATATTGTAGTACAATTACCACCACTTGACAATAAGAACCAACTGCAGACCTAGCTAGAAATCGCAATTCTTTTTCCCAAATTTTATCCTTAGTATCTGTTCTTAGGCGCAATGCAAATGTACATTGCTAAGTTGTTAACATGACATTTTTTTATGTATTAGAAAAAATATATCACTCTTTATGTTACTCACGGCTTCACACAGAAACACAACTCGATGAAATATTTGTTGTATTTCAGATTTCTTCGCCACAATAAAAAGGCAGTTGACGAACGACATCCTGATGTGGCGCACGGCCAGCTCCGTGCTGCACCTGATGCCCATCAGCGGAGTGTACAGCTTCCTGCCCAAGTACCTGGAGAAGCAGTTCCGTCTGCCCACGCACGACGCCAACCTTGTCTCGGGTGAGGTACTAACCTGAACACTCTATTGGTATTGGTGAGCCACCACCATGTACTGTTCAAGCATTTTAAGTTGGCAACATTTACCTACATTTTCCTTTTTTATATCTTGCAATAATGAGTATAAACAAAATTCTACTTTTGCTATATGATTTCTAACAATACAATTCTTTGTAACATACTAAAGTTTAAAGAATAAAACATAGCATTACCTAATACTATATAGCAATGAAATCTACATATCTCTATAAACTATATAATCGTACCAACACTGCTGCGGGCTCAAGGTCCAGCAATTTACTCATACCACAAAAAAAATATAGTTGATAAGGTATCCTAGCATTTTTCCATTTTGGGATTAATAAAGTAGTATTTGTTAGTTTTTGTCAGTAGTAGTATTGTCACGGAGCTACTGTTACCAGACCTCAATTGCTGGACAGAACCGATATCACAAGGATAAAATAATTGCCAGACTTGATTGACAATGACAAAATAAATGATGTCTTCTCCTTTCGTTTCTGGGAGAGGTATACAGGGACAAGAGGTAGGTAATACTTTATCGTAACGAATTATCCTACAAATAATATGTGTAATCAAATGTTAACCGACGAGAATTATAAAGATCTCTTCAATTGAAATTGCAATAACTTTTTTGTAATCACGTACTCACCTACTATTATAAATTTCCATTTTAAAGTTATATTTTTAAATTTCTGTTATTTATTTTTGAAAATATTAATTGCCATTGTGTACAATTTTTATTGCACATTTTGCACCTGTAATCACATAATTTGCTTGCATTAAACACACAATAAGCAATTGAGAATACGATATCCCACCTGTTCAGTAGTTATTATTATAGTTTTGTAGGTATTTAAACAAAAAAAATATGATATTGGTTGAAATTATAGCAAATTAGTAATGGGTGTTGATTTAAAAAAAAACTGTGTCAAATTGTTGTGTCTTAGCTGAATATACATCCAATATATCATAGTACTTTTGGCGGCCCTGCATACGTTCTACATGTATGGTAACTCAATTATTGATGAAGATTTTACGTTATTTAAAATTACGTTACATTTCAGAAGAAATGGTGACTGTACACCCCATCGACAGTTTCTTCTCAAATGTAGCGATAGCCTGGTGGTGTGACCAGTGGACTGTGTTGAGTCAAAGGCCTCGTGTTCGAACCCAAGGCACGTACCACTAACTTTGGAAGCAAGCTCTATCGCAAGCTCAAACGGTGAAGGAAAACATCGTGTGGAAACCTGCATGCTTGAGAGATTTTCTCGATGGCATGTGAAGTCTGTCAACCTGCAGGTTAGCGTGGTGGACTATAGCCTCTAATGAGAGGAGACTCGTGCCCAGCTGTGGGACAATGGGGTTGATGATGATGGCGAATCAGGTCACAGATAGTATTATAGATGTGTAATTATAGATCGTATCTAAGTGTATGTGTCGATGTTCCAGGTCTGGGTGGTATCTTAGTGATGGGTCTGGGCACGATCACGTCGGGTGTGATCATCTTGAAGCTGGTGCCTACTGCTAGACAGGTGGCCGCCTGGACGGCTGCCAGTGCCGCTATATACAGTGCTGGTAAGAAACACACTTTTATAATTAAATAATTATCCTCTCTACCTCATTAAGATAAAGTTGAAAATTGTATACGTAGTAAAAATTAAAAGATAATTACTCGCTATTTTCGGCTCTGTTACAATAATTTATGGATGAAGTTCAATTGTTAGTGACTCGGTTTCTGTATTCGATTCTCATGTCAAGCTGTATAATTGGATGGGATGGAAATAAGGCAATAAATTTAATTCAAACAGAATAAAAATTGTATACGAAGTTTTGATGAAATATACAATTAAAAATAAGCAATTTTTAAATCCATAACAATAATTTAAGGGTTAATTTTAATTGCTAGTAAACAAATGTCGATCAAAATAATCAGCTTTTTTTTGCTCAATTTCAGGTATGATAGTACTAATGTTCGTGAGTTGTCCGGAAGAGAACTACCGCATGATCAGTGAGGGTAGCATCGCGAACAGTAGCTTGGACTGCAGTCTGGGCTGCCACTGTCTAGATGTGCCGTTCAGTCCCATCTGTGGACAGGTGAGTGCTACAGAAAATGGCAATAAGCCAATTTCCATATGAGTGTCAGTAAATGGAGAAAGTAAATTAGGAACTTCAAATGTGCTCCTAATTTGCCGAAAAAAAAAACCCATGACTGTGCCGTAATCTGAACGTCAGAGCGAGAAAGAAATGAATTAAAACTTTGTTTTTACGCCTTTTATCGCAAACATTAAATATTCTTTATGACCGTGACGATAAGTGGTGTAGGATCTGAAAAGTTTTGATTAAATAATATCAATATACCGCGATAAAATAGTAGATTTAGGCTTATTTTAATGTGTTATGTTCGCGAAATGAATGAGTTCAGTAAACTTGAATTATAAAAAAACGATAGATTTTGTTTTCATTAAAATAAAACTAGTTTCCACGCGGTATATTGAAATTATTTTGACCCGACGCGGCTACGTTTCGGATTCTTTACGGCATCTATGGTCGCGAGCAGACTGCCCTCAGTCTGCTCGCTGTTGGTCATTTTATGTTATTACTTTACTAATAAGTTTACTATTGTTTGTTTCAGGACTCGTTCACATATTTATCTCCGTGCCAGGCGGGCTGCCTCGCCAGTCAGCAGCTGGACAACAGGACGTGGCTCTACTACAACTGCTCGTGTATCGATGGCAACTCGCGCGGACAGAAGGCTTTGGAGACGTAAGTTTATTGTTCGAATCATTTATACAGGGCCACTTTATAATCACCGTCCAAATTTTTTGTACACAAGTATCATTAATAGTAATTATTTTTGCAAAAAAGGTCGGTAATTTTTTACAATTAATTAAGTTCAGCAATCATATGAAACTCTGCTTGGGCACCAAATACTACATTCATTTCATCGAAATGTCGTCATCGAAGTGACCGTTTTTATTTGTAAATATAGATTAGGTTGTATCGCTCTTCATATATTTTCTTACCCCCTCTCACCGATATTGACCAGGCACTCAATTTTCTTCTAGTATCGAGCGTTACGAGTTGTACAACTCGTCGGACAACATATTGTCGCGCACGCTCGGCTTCGCGGTGAGCGGCGAGTGCGGCGGCTCGTGCAACCAGATCTACACGTTCATCGCCGTGTTCGCGGCCATCATGTTCGTGCACGCCAGCGGGGAGGTCGGCGCCGTGCTGCTTATTATACGGTGTACTGATAAACAAGGTATGTTTGTATTGCTGTACACTAAAATGCACAAAATTTGTACTTTTGAAATACTTTGTCCTGGCTGACTGTCAATGTAAATCCCAAAATTCAGCCAAGTTAGGAAACTTGACTGTATGATCCCCTGAATTCATTGGCCGATTTGTAATTTGGGTTGTATTGTGTGACGCAGACAAAGCGATGGCGATGGGGGTGATCCAGTTCGCGATCGGCGTGTTCGGCAACGTGCCGTGCCCCATCGTGTTCGGCGCCGCCGTGGACGCCGCGTGCCGCGCGCGCGACGTACTGTGCGGCCTGCTCGGCGCCTGCGCCTCCTACGACAACGACAGCTTCCGCCACCTGTACCTCGGTAACTACTCTACTACTACTAACTATTACGTGCACGACGTGAAATAGAACAGAAAATACAGTACCGTCAGTTTCTCCCCTTGGCGAACAAAAATTGACAGTCGTGAATATGTTTCAGGTCTGTCGGCGACGCTGATGTTCCTGGCGTTCATAATGGACCTGCTGGTGTGGAGCAAGGCGGGGCGCATCGACATGAACCCGGCGGACGCGTGCCCCGAGGCGGGCCCGCGCCCCGAGGCGGGCCCGCGCCCCGAGGCGGGCCCGCTGCAGCCCCGCGCGCCGCCCTCCGACACGCAGCTCTGACCGCGCTGCCTCTACGAGTCCCATCTCTAATGCCCTCGCCGCGCCTGGCCGGCCAGTGAGGAAACCTGACCGACCAAGAAATCCCCGGCAAGAAATGAAGAAGTCCCAGTCACGTTTGACTTCGTTCTCCTGATATACCAGTGTGCGAAAAAGACAGCCCTACTTAAAATATGTTTCAAGGCTACGGAGAGAATAGAGCATCTCATGAATCTTACGCCCCGATAGTAAAGGCCATATTGCCTTGATTGACATACTTAGTGCAAAATACTTGACACCAAGTTCTAAAACGGGAACATATGAAATATAGTGGACAGAATTACACATCTTATCAACATCAGATCTTATGCGTTGGGGATAAAGGTCAAATTGCGACGGGGTTACTGACTCAGAGCAGTCTCGATATAAGTCTCTAAACTTTGTGTACGATCTCAGTGAGGACATTCTTATCTATAAGTGATCACGGATCTGAATCCGTCTTGGAGTTATCACAAAGCATAATAAACTTCACATGTAGGTAATACGGTTGACAATGCAACGACGGAAATGCAATCCCTTGAATGTTTTGAAATTTTTAGGCGATTGTGAGTCCTATGGCCGACTGCCATGGTCGAAATTTGTAAACACAGATCCAAGACGTGATTGTAATAGATTAATCGACGTGTATAAGTGTAAAGTTAGTCTCGGCAAGTGAATATAATAATATATCACAATGAATGCGTTTTACGCGCGCCATGCTTTATGTTTACAAATGTAATAGTTTGTAAATCGGCCTGACCGCCGTTATGAGCCATATTACTAGAAAAAATCGACAGTACATGCCGTTATTTGGTATTCGGACAACATTTTGATACATTTTGTATATATATGTTTAATTTACAAGCGCCAATATTTTGGTTATTTATTAGAACCTTGCTAATATTATCTTTTTAGTAAAATGCCAGTGGTTTTTGTTTAAACTAGAATAGTTAGTATGGCAACACTTCAACGTGACTGAACAATGAAATAGGTTTATGTGCATTTTGTTTTGTATCTATGCATTTTATACACTAGTTACTTTACTGTATAAGTATGTGCTCAATTTTGTATACATAATAAAAATAATGAAACTAAAACTTCAGGCATAATATAAAATTAATAATAATCATTTGGGAGCAAGTGTTTCATATTAGCGAATTCTACAGCTTATAGAGCTGATATATTTGGCGAGCGTACAATATTATTATACACATTATTTCCTCTCTTAGTTATAAAGAAAATTTTCAACCTCACTTTAAACATGAATTCTGTGGGCAAACTATTTTCATCTCTCGACTCATATATATAATGTTACTTTTCGCATCACATCACTGTAATTAATACATCACTTGATAATCATAATAATTTCATTATGGGACTTAGTTTTTTTGTAATCTATGGGTATACGTTGTCATATCAGTAAATTGTTGAATATATTTTAATTCACTATGTTTACAAAAATCACTAATTGTCTATGAATGCTAGCAACACAACCGTTTGTTGACGTAACGGTCACGTAAAAAAACGTGATATATTATGTGTCTCGATGCGGAACCGTCTTGAAACTGTCGAAAGATCTATAACAGGCTTTATGTCCACAGCATAAAAACGACATCAACTGATTCGTTCACCGACCAACATCGAGTCCCATCGTCCGAGTCGATTACATGGGAATGACGACGTTTACAGTGTTGTTTTCTATCGACATAAAGGTTATATCGATATAATAGGTATAATCCTGTGGATTATACCTATTTGAAGTTGACAAATGTTACAATAAGTTCTTACGACAACGTGCACCCTCAGGATTACATAATATTATCTCTTTAATGGCGATTTACATGGCTAGTGATTAGACGTTTATATTAGAGTTAGTCTATGTTTTTTTGTAACAAATTATTGCTAAAATCCCTGTAAATAATATTAAATGAATTAAACACTGTAATCACATTAAACATAGTGTAATTGTAAGCATTTTTTTAAAGCTAGAATAATGTATTGTTGTATTTTATGCGTATTTATTTTATTTTTTGTTCGACGGTCTATCGTTAATATTTACATGAAAATGATTTTTATTTTATGTTTTTATACACTACAATCGTATGGGCATTGTTTATGAATAATTTTTATATTAAATATTTTATATTTCATCCCAAATGTAATGCATGTAGCGACCTATTTTTGTGAAATATTCCTATTTTGAATACAATACATGGTTTAAACTCTAATTAAAAAAAATATTGAATTGATCATGAGAATAATAAACAAAATCAATCTTCACAAATATTGCATTAATCTCGAGATAATAGAAGAGACACTAATTTAACAAAAGACCAATAGTAATAATAATATTAATTGTTTCAAGGCTGGGCAATGTGTAAAACTGATTAGTAGAAGTAAATTCGCGGTTTTTAATGTTAATTAAGGTGTCGTTAATTTTTTTTTTATGTAGAAGCGGCACACGACATCTGTAACTTTGTATTTTTTCTTATGTTTATGTTATATTTACGCGATTTAGATTTATTTTATGGAATTCGGATGTTAATAAGCCATTTTAAAATCTATGGATATTATTGTTGGAGCGAAAATATACACTATAAAATCAATTAATTACTGTTGTCTTAAATTACTATAAGTGCAATATTATTGTGAGCTCTTTAACATTTAAAAATGGAATTAAGTTATAATGAAACATGAATAATTCCATCAAGTAGGTAGAAATGTAAAAACTATAAAATTGTTTAATTTCTATGTCGATCAAAATCTCGTGATTTCTTTGAACAAACGTCAACCTTATTCTGTAAGAAAATGTTGAGAAGAGCTATGAATATTGAAACATCCTCAGAGTAGCTTGACTGTTAATTATACAAATACAGTGTAATTGTGTGAAGTGTAAATACAAGAACAATTATAACAGTATATTGTTCAATGTATGTATATTTATTACGTATAATGAAAGTTCTGTGACTCGCACGTAATACGTCGTACGTACGTTACGGTTATAAGAGAGAGATGGCGTTATTAAACATATAAAATGCCATCCATCTCTTCCAACGTGAACAAACCTTGCGCATAAACACGTTGTGGTTCCACGCCTGATTGGTTGGAGAGTTCTGATCGGACCAATCGCAGCGCCGAACGTAATAAACGCGATAGATTATAATTCAGGATTTCACTATATTAAAACTAAAGCTTAGTTAGTATTTGATCCATAGAAGCGCGAACAGGTATACCAATTCGAATAGAGATAATAATATACACAAAATATAAAAAAATACAATGCCAAAGAGTATATAATAAAATCATCTTTACAAAGTTACGAAATTTAAAAGTTGCTTGATGTGTGAGTTTGTAGGAGGAATAAATAGTTTTTATTCTGTTTACAACAAACGGTTACAAACGAAGGAGTTTCATCGGATTGGTATACCGTCTAAAATGTAAATTTTTCATCTCTAATTAACGTAATACATGTTAACGATGTATTTATTTCGCTCGTTGAATGGTATGTTCTATCAACTTTATTGCAATTTTAATATACACGAATTTACATGAATTTTTCCTTATTTTGGGGATATGTGCATTATGTGAGTGCAATCTTTTAAATCGTCGTTTTATATATGAAATCACAAAAAATTATAATGAATTTTATATATTTATTAGCTTATGCTATAGTAAAAAGAATAATTGTTATATAAACAGAAATACAGAAAATCAATCGTAGCAAAATTTTGCGTTTATTGTTGTGAAATATATTTTATATTATTTATACAAATTCGAGGTACATATATGTCGAAAAGTGTATTGTAAATAAAATGTTTTAGATAATTTACGTTTTTTGTAGCGAACTTCTATTGATTAATTAATTATTTGGCGTTGATAATTCCGGAGTACTGGGTAAAAGTGTATGAGCTGTTTTCTAAGCAGTAATTGATTTGTAGCGTAAAACGGAACGTAATAATATAAATATGGCATAATGTTACATATATTTGTTCGTAGTGAATTTTACCAGCATCTATGATCTAGTTCTTGATTAATGAATTTTTAGTTTTAGCATTGATATACATATAATTATTATAATACCTAATAATAAAATATATATGTATGTATATTTTAAAATTAACTGTCGTAGTTACAATTTACTTCTCCGTGGTAGCTTAGCTGAACTTGTTGTTTGTTGCAGTAATATTGATAAATACATTTAAGATTAAAAATTATGTCTTTGTAATAGTGAACACAATTTTACTAGTCTACGTTTAGTTTTAGAGAATATACCTCTGGATTTTATATGTAAAAAAAACTGTAACCGTCTATTACTTTAAAATGCTTGATGAGCATGACATCTCAACAAAACCGATTTGTGAACTGAAATTCAATAGATAATATCGAAATATATTTTATATTTATGTGCCACAAACTATCAATACTTCAATAAAATATCGGCATTTAACATTTGGATAAAGTTGATTTCAAAATGAATTAGTGTCACTATTTCACATTTGAAATAAATTTTGCTACTTAATACATAGCGCACACATTATCGAGTTTATATAACATTTTTGTACTAGAATGTACACGTTGTAAAGATATACAGGATTGTATTATTTTTTATTAAATCCGATTTTGGTACACCAGTACATACGTTTACAACATTATAATTGATAATGAAATAAGTACAGTGTAGATTTTGTTATTGTGACATCGGCTCACATATTTTTAATTATTTGTAAATAAAAATTATTGATATATTATAATTGTATTTTGATTTGATTTTTTTCCCCCACAGTACTTACGACTTTATTACTTTTTTTTTGGCACGAGGTTGGCAAACACGTTTACAGTCCATCTGGTGATAAGCAGTTACCGTAGCCTATAGACGTTTACAACACCATAATGTCGCTTGCGCGTTGCCGACGCTGTCAAAAGATTTAGGTTTCTTACCTCCCTTAAAGTGACTAAACTGAAAGTAAATGGAATTCCCATGCTGTCAGAATAGTTACTCCCCTAACGAGCTCTGGCAATCTTACTCACTCGCAGAAACATAACTATTTGTTGTTTCACTGCGGTCTTTTGTATGCTGGTATGACCAGTGGACTGAGAAAAGCCAAGGCACAACTGACTTTTCGGATGTTATGTCAAGTTATGTGTGCATGATATGCTCAAAACGATGAAAGAAAACGTTGTGAAGAAACCTACACGCTTGAGAGACTTTCTCAATATCGTGTGAAGTCTGCTTACCCGTGGACTATAGCTTAATCCCTCTCAAATAAGAGGAAACCTGTGCCCAAAGTGGAACCATAATTGGAATGATGATGATGATGATATATGCCTTCTCAAAACTATGTTTGAGTTTAAGGGTTTAATAAAATCTAGGCAGCGTAGGTACTAAACTTTAAAGTTTCTATTTTCTTCAAATATGTATGACATCAAAACAATTTAGTATTTATACTAAATTAATATAAGATATAGGGATCCTGTTTCTTCCAGCAAGTTCATGAACATTGACCTTTTGACCGCCAGACTCATTAGACCGGGCGCCATGATTGTTTACAACGACAAATCTTTAGGTATCTCTAAAAAAATACTTGTCATTAACATAACAGGTCCTGTGGCGATGGCCCGGTTTTCCTTAATTCCATTCTTATCTTATTATGTGTAAACAATTAAATAGCAGTAGGTATATTATGGACAGGCGACCTGGTGAAGGTCGCTAGAAGTCGCTGGATGTAGGCGACATACCTACATATAACCGGTCTATACAGAAACGTATGCAATTCATCGAATCGATATTTTGTATTACCTACTCTGACGTAACTGCATTGTTTTGGTCACGACGCGGCGACGGGGATTTTGCGACTGGATGAATATGATGATTTTTGAGGCACGTGTAACTTTGACGTGATTATCATACATAACAAATGCAATTACGCGATAGCAGTAAGTAGCTAGGGATGCACATGTATGCACACCACTAGTGTTTTCAGATATCGTGTATATCATCGTATAATAAGGGAAGAATGAATGAATAGAATAAATAATGTTTTACTCAGTTCAGCGGTCGTGCATGCGGCTGCTTTATTCGTACTTCAAAATGATCTATCAGTTCATCAGGTCCCAATTTGGTGAAATTGATTTAATTGGTTTTAATCGGATCGGATTTAATTATGATACTCATAGATTTACAAGAGCATGATTGACAGACATAGTAGTAGTCACTTATCATCAGGTGACCCGCATGTTCGTTTGTCCCATTTTTCACAAAAAAAATAAATAAAAAGAAATGTCCACATGGATGGTACTGCTCTTAAAGACAAGTGTTGAAATAGTGATTCATTAACATCTATTTGATTGTTCCATGAGCGTACCAGCAGATTAAAGGCGTGAGGCAGAAGTAAATAAACTACCTAAGTACAAAAGTTATTAACTGACTGATACGCTTTATTTACGGACTACCCGGCACCCCTCTTTCAATAATTTTCTGCGAGGGTTTTGGCTAAATGTAGCGAAAAATTTCCGTTAAAGAAAGAAACCTTACCTACATTTTTATTCTTCTTGAGTGCTAAATGTCATTATTTGTCTTTATATCAATTTTGACTAAAAATTCTTAGCTTCCAGTCAGTAAGCTAGGTGGGGTTACTCCCTTGCGAAGGTTTTGGCATCAAATTCAGGGGCAGTAAAACTCGTCCACAAAACTCTCCTGATTGGTATTCACAAAGATAAAGTATAGATATGTATTTATGGAAGACTAGCTTTTGCCCGCGACTTCCTCTGCATAGAATTAGTAATATTTTATCCAATCTTCTGTTTCATCAATCTGTTTATTTATTTCTACCCTCTTTTAAGAAACTAGAGATTTCGCATATCTCTCTTAAAGGATGATTGACTGGTACAAAAACTATCCATACAACATTTCATCGAAACCGGATTGCGGCGGTTGATGCGTGTATAGGTGACAGAGAGACAGACACACTTACGTATTTGTAATATTAGTAAGTATATGTATGGAAAAATGCGTATGGGTCTGGATTATTCCAGTTTGTTTTATGTAACCCTAGTTACCAGGAAAACACGATATTTAATACTATTTTCTACTCGTGCGTTAAGTTTAGCTTTGTCACATCCAACAAAAAGTGTATGACTAGAAATTTTATGGTTTTTGTGCGAACTAGGATGACTGGGCGTTGTGGACAATGGTCGGGCGCTGTATAAAATGATGTACCCGTGGAGATTTACTGCAGTTCTTCGATCAAGGAACGACAGGCTTGAACATGGCCAGGTTAACGCTTGTGATATTGGCAGTGTTGATTGTCTGCTGTTTAGCTGCTCCAGGTACGAAATTTCAATTTATTTTTATTAAGCTAAAATTACTTGGGAACAGCAGTATTTTTAAAAGTAGGTACTGAATATTATGGAATTAGACCAAACAAAAACAATTTTTACGCAATTTTCACTGCGCCAATCTAGTCGTCGTAAATTTATTTGTTGATTGTCACATCACAACAGTTTCTATTGTTTTACAAACATCTAGTTTCGTTTACGATACAAATTAAACAGTACAAAGTGAATAAAAACTTGAGAGGTGTCAAGGGACACTCGGATGGAACGAAGTTCTTTTCGATTAATTAGTGAAAGAATTGTAATAAAATTGTATTTTTTTTACAATAGCTTACTGTAGCAAAAAGTGTCGTTACAACTTTTCCGTCTAGCCCCCTTTCGCAACGCGCGATAAGGAACTTCGTTCCAAAAAAAAATACCATTTAATTATTTCTCTAGGAGAGCGGGTGAGGAGGCACGGCTATGATTATGGCCACGGAGGATACGGCGGCGGTGGCGGCGGCGGCTACGGTGGCTACGGCGCCCACGGCTACCTCGGCGGCCACGGCTACGGAGGCCACCAGATCCCCATCGCTCAGTCGTACTCCAAGTCCTCAGCCAGCGCCAGCTCTACCGGTGGAGTTATAGGCTGAGCGGGAACTAATATAAAGGTACGTCGATAGCATAGACGTTATTGATACATACTATTATATCAGTATGCCAGAACCTTTAGATGTTATATATCTAGAAGTATCTACCATTTATAGTTTCAAGTAGTCGGTTAAAAATACTAACTCAAAATAGTACTCTATATTTTTGATAAAAGGAGAAGCTGACTGACTGACATATCAACGCAGGGCCTAAACTATAAGGGTTAGAAACTTAAAATTTTGCACAGGGGTTCCTATTATAACGCAGGGAAGCACTAGGAAAGGATTTTTGAATATTCACTACTTAAGGGGGTAAGAGGGGGGTGCAAAATTAGTAGGTAGTTTATTTAGTTAAATTGCACGCGGACGAAGTCGCGGGAATCAGCTAGTATCTCTATATAATTTTGTACTCTTACCTTATATCTTTCTAGATTCTAGGGTTGCCACTAGGCCGGAGCATTTGTCAGCTAGACTCAGCCCTGATCTGATTCTAGCTGACAAATGCTCTCTCTGAGTAATTAATGATCCATTTTCTTTCTTGTTTCAGATTATATTTTTGCACGAAGCATCCGATACCTAATAGACAAGTTATCGTAATTATCTGTATTGTTTAAGCTGTTAAGTGTAATATTATTGTGATATATTATAAGAATAAGTACTATATAAGCCTAATTTATTTTATTAAATAACATATTTAGATTTTTATTGTTGAAATGTAATATTAAATAAATATTGCCTGCATATTATTATTGTGCCTGTCGCATTTCAGTTTACAATGTTTTTCTTAATAATTAATCCTAGTAAATTCACTATATTGCATCGCACTATTATCAATTTCGAATTTTCTAGAAGCATTTCGAGCACCTGTATGGTTTATTTTCTAAGGCAAAATATTCATTTAATTTGTTTTGATGTCTGATATTATCAAAGAGTGCAATAAACGACACGTTTGATATATCAATATTATAAATTGCGAATTCGTATTTGGGATTGTTTTCTAAATCGGTATCTAAGGTGAGGTAAGTTTCGTTCGTGTTGCATATTTAGAAAAACTAATCATGTCACCTAAAACATATAGGCGTGATCTTGAATTTTACAGATAATGAATGATTCGAAAACAAAAAGGTGGTGGCCCCCATATCATTAACGAACGATAACGCTTCGTGTCCATGACATGATGTTAATACACAGACATCTACGTGGCCAAAGCTGCGGGCGCAGACGCAAGCGTCATTCGCAATAAATCCTCTGTTACAAGTTCAAGGTTTCAAATTGAATAAATTTGATACGCAATGATTTTTATCACATTTGGTAGAATCGTGTTATTACCCATTTAGTCTAACCTAACAACTTAATTGAAGTATTTTCCCACATTGCGATTCCAAAAGTAAGAGAGCATTACTAAGAATAAGATGTATACAGTGTAAATTATATTCTGTTTGCGTGATTAAAATAAACCCCGGTGTAAAAAAAGAATTACCTTTTACACTAGAACAATAAGACTTTCATGCGGTTGGGGTTTTACAGAAGCTAATAAGGAATTGTAGGAAAATACTTGTTTGTTTACAACTTTGATTTTTATCTGATATCACGAGTGTCCATTTTTTTGTGCAGGAGGTACATACTGTGAGTAATAAAGGTAGGTATAGCAATATACCTATACTGCCCATCGCATTACTAAACTGTCAACAATTTAGTAATGAAGTACTAAACTTAACAAAAATGTTGAAAATTACACATTTTTGTTTAATTTGTATTGTATTTATTATCAATTTATCAACCAATAACCAAATATTATAGTACCTACTAGGGCTTTCCTAGAAAATACCCATTATTATTATGCGCTGTGATACCCTATTGCTGTGATCAGTGAACTGTAGTCAAAGAGCTCGAGTTCAATCCTAAGGCATCACATCCTCAAATGATGAATGACAACATCGTGAGGAAACCTGCATGAATGTGAGATATTCTCGATGGAGTGTAGTCTGCCAACCCAATGTAGGCTAGTGTGGTAGACGCCTGATTTCAAACCGTTCCTCGGTTTTTAACTCTAGACCAAACTCAAGACTATCATAATCTGGGTTATTATAATTAAAATTTCAAGTAGCTACAACAATGACTAATTTGGTGATAAGTTTTATTAATTCATCTGCAGTAGTGTGAAGCGTCGATCATCCGAATTAATTGGAGGTCAAACATGTTTGGAAAACCGGTTCGTTCGTTTATTTACCAATAAAAAACAAATGTTATGAAAATGTATGAGTAATCAATAGTTATTGTCAAAATAAAAACAAACACAAACTTATAATATTAACGCCTTGACTGCAAATTTGGATGTAAAGGTTTTCGTCGATTCCACCACGGTGTGAATGGTATAAGGACCAATTTTGAATTAATTGTTTCGCACCATGGTGTAATTAGGCAAATGCTTTTTGTGCTTCGTTGATTCGCACCATGGTGCATTATCATCACATGTACTTCACACCATAAATAGATTTCCAGAAAAAAAAAAGTTTTACAATTATGACTGTGAGTGGTTTAAAGTGGGCGTAAAGTCAGAAGCTTCTAGAATTGTTGCTTCCATTTTGTTACATCGATACCTAAATTTAAAAAAAAAAAACATTTTAAAAGTAGCATTTTGAAACGGGCGCGAAAAAAGGGCCCGCCATTTTGAAGTGATTTTCTTTAGGAAACGAACGTTTCAAAACTTTATAAAAAAAGAAAATTTTAATAGATAATTGAGTACTAAAATCAAAATCAAAATCAAAATCAAAAGGTTTTTATTTCATATGAACTTTTTCAAGCATTTATAAAACGTTATGACTCTAGTTGCACGGTTCCAAGAAGTTGATCTCATGGAGAAGAACCGGCAAGAAACTCCATAGACACTCTTTTAAAAAGAAGGTATTGTTACATTATTTTGGTAATAATTATGCGAGGTCAATGTAAAAAAATCATGTCTTGAGATGTCAATGGTCAAAGATATAAAAAAAAAGTGATATGGTAAGTATAATTCTCTAGACTGAACAATACACTGAACTCACATTTACAAAATTATAACAATTGAATAGGGGCGTGAAATACGCCATAATAAAATGCTACAAGCTATGTCTTTAAAAAGACAACGTTTTTGTAATAGAAACAACCTCACGGTACCAGGGAGGCCACATGCACAACTGTATCTACATCCACACATTCCTATCGTCAACATAGTCCTTGATTTTATAATAGGCTTTCTTGACAAGAACAGATTTCACATGATTTTTAAATTTCTTGCCGGTGAGATCGGTGACACATTTAGGTAGTTTATTATAAAAGCGTATACAATTCCCTAGAAATGATTTATTAGTTTTTGTAAGTCTATATTTAGGCACTACTAATTTATGTTTATTCCTAGTATTAATGTTATGATAGTCACTATTGATGTTAAACTGTAGATGGTTTTTCCGGACGTACATAATATTTTCAAGTATATAGAGTGACGGAAGTGTGAGTATATTAATATTTTTAAAGACTTCTCTTAAGGATTCGCGGGGGCCCATGTCGTAGATTGCGCGGATGGCCCTTTTCTGTAAGATAAAAATAGAATCCACGTCCGCAGCTGAACCCCACAGAAGGATGCCATATGACATGATGCTGTGAAAGTATGCGAAGTATACCAATCTAGCTGTAGGTATGTCAGTGACTTGTTTAATTTTTCTTACTGCATAGGCAGCAGAACTTAACCTACTAGAAAGAGCTGAGATATGAGGCCCCCACTGTAATTTGTAATCCACTGTAATACCAAGGAATATAGTTTCGTTAACTAACTCGAGTTTGCTGCCTTCGAGCATTAAATTAGTTTCGCCTTGAGCAACGTTCGGTAACGCGAATCTTAAACATTTTGTTTTACTAGCATTTAGAAGTAAGTTATTCGCATCAAACCATTTAGATAGCGTTGCTAGGCTCTTATTAACATCTAGAAGTACGCGATCTTTCCTATTGATTTTAAAGATTAGTGAGGTGTCGTCAGCAAACAATACAATATTAGACAAATCTGACATCATGTAGGGAAGATCATTTATGTACGCCAGAAAGAGAAAAGGACCTAAAATTGAACCTTGGGGAACACCCATTTTAACAATAGACCCTAAGGAAGTGAAAATCAATCTCAATTACTCAATCTTGTAATTTTATGAATAGAAACCATTTTAATTTCTCGACTACTGACTGCAATATCTCCAATCCTACATAATAAATTTCTAGATACCTAGATAATAACAATAATAATAGATAAAAATAATATCCTGCTAGACTTTATTTAGTCATTTTTATTAGCTTATTTATTCTATCTATATGTATTATTAAATTATGCATCCAATGGATTATGCAAATTCACTTCAGTGCTAAAAACGTATGACATAATAGTTATTTTTTGTCAATATATTAACACTAGATGTTTACATTACATTCTGTTTGGATAGGATTGAGACGGGATAGGTATTGCTTTGGATCATAAACTATTTACACCTAAACGATAATGGGTTGTTATTCGCAGTGATGAAGGTATTTCATCGCTAAATCAATTTTTTTTACCCTGACGTTGGTCAACGAGCTTACGGTCTGGTTGATGGTGAGTAGATACGCCTATGGAGGTTAAAATACCAAAGGCGTACCGCGTATCAAACCCTATAGAAATATTTAACTCCATTTTTTAAGAACCAAAAAATAAAGAGCGAACCCAAAATAAACCCAAAAGTTTCTTTAAAAGTGGCATTAAGTTTAATTTTTATATTATAAATTTTATCTTATCTAAAATAGAATAAAAAAATGTATTCATCATCTCCTTCATATTTTGTGTTTTTTTTGTTTCCATCTTATAATATGTTCTTAATAAGTCTGGTTCAATATCGATTGATATTTTGCCCTAGCAACTAAATTATTTACATGTTTTTTTTATAAGAATTAATTTAAAATATTGGGTTTTCATGTACGTGTGTATGTTTGTTTGTTAACAATACACGTTGATGTTTTTAGGGAATAAAATATAAACTAAAAACAATATAGTTGTACCCGTATATTTAAACAATTCTTAAGTAGAAATTTATTGTTAGTCATTTGCTTAAAATTCAAAGTCAATTTACTACAAATAGTTTAAGCCTAAGTTATACTACATCCACAACTAATAGATTGATAAAAAATAGTAGTTCCTGGCTATAAATCTAGAAGACACAATAAAAAAGTTATACGGGACGAGAATATCTTTAAACACTTTTCAACGTTCCATTTTATACATAGACAAGCGTTCTAAATTCAAAGGTTGGTATTGTGGTTTTGGTTAAAGGCGGTAGCGGACGCGGAGGCGGTAGCGGAGGCTTTACTGAAGGAGCGACGTCGGTTATCGCTAGATCGACCATCCCTGCTGAATCCTAGCTCGCGGCTCCCGCTCCCGTAACTGAAATTAAAAGTTCAATGTTATTTATTTAATTTAATTAAGGGCACATTCTACTATTAGAAAAAAGCTTTGATAGCTTACTAATGTCACTGTCGAGACAAAGTTCTTGAGTTTAAACCCAAGGCATGCACCACTGGCTTTACGAAGTTACGTGCGTATTTGTCACATACTCTAATGGTGAAGGAAAACATCGTACGGAAACCTGCATGCTTGAGATATTTTCTTGATGCCATGTGAACTCTGTCAACTCGCAGTAGGAGGAGACCCGTGCTCAGCAGTGGGACAATAATGGGTTGATGTTGATGATGATGATGATGATGAGTTAGATATAAGGAATTTACTTCATCGATTGTTAGGGTAACGACATTCTGGTTAACGGCAACTGTCCTACAATTTTTTTTAAATTACAAGCGTCAAAAGAAGTCTGAATTAATTACTACCTGGCGACGAAAGTCATTACTAACGTATGTATAATATTATTACTTATCTATACTGCATAATATTGTGATTACCTCAATAACATCTATTATAGAATATGTGTGTGAATTAATTGATATATTGATAACTAGCCGATTCACGCGAGCGCGTCCGCGTGCAACTTAAAGAAAAAACAAATTGCCCCCCTCTTTGCCCCCGCAGGGGGTGAAAGTTGCAAACATTTATAGCTAATCGCTTACCATCGTAAGCCAGCCATCGTAAGCTTATTTGCCATCCTTGTCGTATAAAAAAAAACAGGACCATGAAATGAAACGCCAGCTGGTATTGAGAATCTTAAAGTCAAACTGAATAAATTTGTAGTAGGAAGGTCATAGCGAGATTTCTCGCTCAAACTGAGCTGCCCGACTGGGGAAGTACCTCCCCTTACAGAAGACCGCAGTGAATCAACCATGGTTCATTATGCGAAGTCTTTCTGCGAGTGAGTAAGGTCACCAGAGCTCATTGGGGGGTGACTATTCTGATAGCATGGGAATTCCGTTTGCTGTCAGTTCAGTAACTCCCTATTTTTAAGGGGTTTGGCAACGCATTTGCAAGCCTCTGGTGTTGCAAATGTCCATGGGCGGCGGTCATCACTTACCATCAGGTGAGCCGCCTGCTCGTTTGCCCCCTCATACCATAAAAAAAAATTTTTGATTCACTGCACGATGAGTAAAAATCGGAATCAGAACTTCACGCTGCGCAGTCGTGCTGGCAACCACTTAAATAATAAACATTTATAGACTAGGTATCACTATAAATCGAATAAATAAGATTCTAAATCGATAAAAAACGAATAGGTACATATCAGATATATCATATATAATATGTATTATTGTTATGTCAAACTGGTACAACTCGAAGGTTGTATCTATCTACATCTAGATTATATCATTACGAGTCTAACAAGATGTTTTCTTATTTTTATTGTTTAATAGTTTAATTAACATCAGGCAAATTGCAGTCATGTTTTTGATTACCATTTTTGTTCGTAGTTTTGTCGATAGCGTCAGTGATTTACGTGGGAAAGAAATTCGTCATCACAGGTGAAGATGAAGATCCCTAGTTTCTAGTAGTAAAATATTCGCATGAACTAAGTCATATGGGAGTATTGATGGTTGAATACAGATTACTAACACTTATGCGGACTATGAAACCTATAATTGATTAAACTAGATTTAATACCTACTGCTCGACCAAAGGATATTGTGAACTCGTTCAAACTAAACCAGATGATACTAAATTATAAACTAGATTGACAATAATTAACAAAAATGTAGAGTTGCTCTTAGACCCACTGTCGCCGGCCGTTACGACATGGGAACCTTCAAGAAGAGAGTGTTTTCTTTTCTGAAGGGCCGGCAACGTTTGCACGTCCTCTGGTGTTGCAATGCAAATGTCCAGCAGCGGTGATCACTTACCATCAGGTGAACCTCCTGCCCGTTTGCCCCCTTATTTCGATAAAAAAAGTAATTATCATCAAGACACTCAACCACTCAGTCTAGCCGTGACCATGGATGATGTAAAGAACACGAAAGGTCGGGCTTAAATAATACCGATATACCGCGATAACAAAGGTAAAAAGTCATTTTATTACAATAAATAATAGGTATTGGTAGATAATCTAAAAAATCTATGTCCATAGACACGTGATAGTGAAATAAAAGTAAAAAATATTTTTTGCTAAAACACTGTGTCTAAACGGAATGCACAACTAATAACGCAATAAAATAAAATTGGTTTTCAATTCGTTCTGGGACCCGATTTTAGAAATGCCTGTACGAACCTAGATATAAATATTAGATGAATCCAAATAATATCTCTATGGTATACTATTTATTATGTATTTTTGTTATTCTATGAATGAGCCTTTAAAAGTTATTGCCAATGATAAGACATAAGGTACCTATAAGAGATTTATACATTTTCGATAATATGTAAAGGCGATTAATAAAAGCTTACAGTTGTTTTACAATTGTAGCGTCAGTTGGGGCTGGTCGGCTCATACATGTCATGGCATTCGGGTTTTATATTATAATTATTTTATTATTTTATTATTAGTGCTAGTGGACAACTTATGCGTTTCACATCAAACTGCATTATTCTCATATGAATTTTTCGTTTTATAGGAAATTATAAGACATATAATATAATAATGTCTTTACGTAGCAGTTTAGCGTAGCAATTTAATACTAAAACCAATGTAGTGGTTGTACTATCATGACTGTATTCTCGAAGGAAGGTTGAACACCTAAGCTTCGTTGATATAGCTAGCAAGCTAGATAGGTACGTATTTACTATATGCTACCTTTCGGTTAAATTAAATTCGAAGAGCTTCACCAGATGTAACAATTATGTATTGTTATATTTATTATGACTAACCTAAAAAAACCGCCAGTAAAAAAAATAAGTGCGATTTGCTGTCAATCAAACAAAACAATAGCGGTTATTGTAAAGCGGGAAGTATATTGTTTACAATTGTGATTTTTTTGGCTCCCTTAAAAAAGCTATTGTAATTTTACTTTTTTCAATTTTATTACATACATTTTTCATTTGAATGTACATACATGAGTAAAATTATTTAGAATGACCAGGCAACGCTACGAAAGAAAGAAGTATTATTTATTTAAGAAAAAGGATTTATTTAAGCCAGCAAAAAAATACTTAATCACCAATACCATCCCGAATATTAATAATTACAAAAATTAGAAAAAGAATTACAAGATAAAAATATCTAGGTGCTTTACATTTATGGCTAAAAACCAGTGTGTCGTTTTAGCGAACATAAAAAAAAGAAATATGTTTGAAACAAAAAAAAACGTATGTTTATGACGCTTGGTAACACTAGAAGTGCGAACTTCTTACGAAAATTTCGTGTTTTTGTTTGTTTATAGGTAAAATAAGATACTAGTTGTTAGTGTTTTTGATTTTTGATTACGTATTTTGATAAATGTTCAGACACAGTTATAACATTAATAAAACTTGACATCTTCCTGTATTATACAAATAAACTCACCACAACCTTGACATGATGACATAATAGTATATAATATGGGCGCGGGCAGGTATTTTGAGATGCATTCGTATAATAAATACATATAAACTATATATATGTGCTAGCATCCACCTGCAGCTTTGCCTTATCATGAAGATTCCACACGTTACACGTTATAAGATTTTTTGTGGACTGTACGTGTATTGTACAGTACACGTACACTACAGTATACGTAGGCATTAACTATTGGCGATTTAAGACTAATCTACATGGACCTTGTTTTCAGAATATTGTACTGTAATGAGGACTGTATTATGGAGTACTACTTTATATTTTAAAAGGGGTTTTTTTGCCGGATTCTTCTCTATCATCATCAACCCATTAACGTCCCACTGCTGGGCACGGGTCTCCTCTCATTTGAGAGGGATTAGGCTATAGTCTACCACGCTAGCCTACTGCAGGTTGGCAGACTTCACATGCCATCAAGACAAATCTCTCAAGCATGCAGGTTCCTCACGATGTTTTTCTTCACCGATTGAGCTTGTGATAAATACGCACTTAACTTCCGAAAAGTCAGTGGTGCGTTCCTTGGGTTCGAACTCGAGACCTTTGACGTCTCAGTCCACTGGTCACACCGCTAGGCTACCACAGCTCCGCATTTTTCTCTATATGATCGTGTAGCTTTGTGATCTTAGATCTTAGCGTTTTATAAATACTTTAATAAGTTTTGATATGTACTGACCTAGATCCGCCCTGCTCGTCACTGCACCCCAGTCTGTCATTGGCGATGCTGGCGTTCTGCTCATCACTCCGTCCGTAAGTGTCAATGTTTGTTCCAAACCCTCCAGTGTTGTAGCCGCGCTTTGTTCGTTTTAGTCCTTCGAATCTCCAGTCTGATCATGATAGTTAATATAGAATCAGAAGATTTGATTTACCCTTTTTAGAGCATTTTAAATCATGAAACAATTAGCGACAGTTCAATTTCTTTTGATGATTAGGTGACATGTGGCTTTTGGCTTACGACCTATTTCTGTGTTATATACTATACGTGGGATAGAGTTGAGTAAATATAGACAATTTTTTCAAACGGAAAGGTTTTTGTTGGGATACCAAGTTGGGCAGTTACCACGATGCATGATTGATATACATATAGCAGTGAAGAGTGACTGTCTGAGAAACAGAAAAAAATAAGATATTGATCTTCAAAGTGCTATGTGCAATATTGGTAATTTTCATCAAAGGTTTCCTTCAAAGATTCAGTTGTTGCTTACCTCTGCCTTCCACAATCACAGCCAGCAGCACCATAAAAACGAACACTCCAGCCACTTTCGTCATTGTCACAACAATCTATTGCATTTGTCACCCACATGAGCTATATATACGGCCCCATACAGGATGGCCCGTGCCCGTCGGATGTCATGGTATGTCAAAACGCCACATTTTCGTTGACACGCCGTGAGTGCCACACAAAGGCGCTGGCGACGGTTTAATTCAGTTTTGACGGATTGTCCGTCCGCCCTTGACTTTGGGGACTAATTTTGCTTATGACATTTCTGAGGTCATTCCAAACATTACTTGTACAAATGACAAAGGAAAATCATGCCAAAACATACAAAGTATATGTCAGTTCAATTATGACTTATCAGCAGTTTATTTTTACGAATATGGTATGGCCTTTGAATGAAGATCTCACCAAAGTTCTTATTATCTTATGCATGATGAAATTAGAATTAAATTAAAATATGGTCTTTCAACCCGCACGCCATGTCGTCTGGTGGATTAAAGGAACTATGCTTTAATCCACCGACGCTGATACATCATGCTCGTGAACTGGTCCTGTCAGTCAGGAAACTCGGCGGCAGTAGTACAATTAGTTTAATTATAGTTGTCCTTTTGTTAAGCCAAGATTTTGCGCCTCGGATGGCAATCCATCGACCCCGGTACTCATATACACACATACATATAGGTACAGTCGACTCTCGATATGTCGAATCTCAAGGGACCGGGGAACAAAAATCAAATCATCCAGAGATTCAAACGAGGTTCAACTGATCGAGAGTTGACTGTATGGGACAGTGGTTTAACGACTAACGACATCTGATAACCAGTTTATCCTTGGCATATCAATATTGTCCTGTAATACGATCAATCACATCGTTTCAAATACTGCTCATTCACGTAGGGAACGACTGGAAACTGACTTCAGTATTTAATGTTAAAAAGAGAACAAAAAATTGATACAGAATCCTTATTGTTTATTTTCGTTTGGTATTTCTCACGCGACGCATATCGAGGGGTTAAAAGGGCTCCCACTGGGCGTCTTTAACGAGTATTTTTGTCCTATATGTCTGTCCTTGGCAAGATTACGTCTAAGCGAATGATTCAATTTACTTTTTTACAGTTTAAAGGTGACTCAATCAAGAGTGTTCTTAGAATAAATTAAAAACTTGACAGTCATTTGAAGATCATCAGATCTCGGGGGTTTTTATTTTTTGTTAAATATTTATAGGTTTTAATGATATTTAATTGATTATCTGACCTAACTTATGAAAGACGCATCATCTAATGATTGTTTTGACTTAAATGCATAAGTAATTTATTGCCCAATACCAACCTGATTTCGAACAGACCTTGATGCGGTCGTTCACTTGTTTTTTTGTTAACAATCATTATTCGTAAACATAAAAAGAGTTTGGTAGAACCTTTTGAAATCAACTAAGCGTAAATGTTTGAACAGTTAGTGCACCGACCGACGTTTTTATTCAAAATAATGTTATTTGTTGTATGTTTTCGTTTGTTATAATTCCGAACTGGGTGAGGTAAACAGATTAATTTTAAATTTTCTTTGTTACGAAAAATCTCAGAACAAAGTACTCGTCAGTTTAAGTACAGATTAAAGAAAGAGTGGGTATATTTATTATCAACCCAATTATTGTTTCACTGCTGGGCACGGGTCACTTCTCGGGCTTAAGCTATGGTCCAAGCCTACCGCGGTATGGCAGACCTCACACGCCATCGAGAAATCTCTCAGGCATGCAGTTTTCCTCACGATGTTTTTCTTCACCGTTTTGAGCATGTGTAACTTCCATACAATCAGTGTACCTTGGGTTCGAACTCGACACCTCTGACTTCACAGTCCTCTGGTCACACCGGTAGGCTATCACAGCTTCAAAATTACCCAATTACAAGTTATGTGTGTGTTTTTGTTACTATAATTATATCTTTATTTCAGACAAAGTTCATTATTGTTTAATGTTTATGTACTAGAAAAGTTGTTAGTAGTCATATTGTTTTTTGTGGAAAAACCTGTCACTAACTGTTTTATTTGATACATAACCATATCATATAACTTATTTTCCTATTCTTATTTATCAAGGACCTTGCTTTTCACATTTTGTATTTTTAATATAGTCTGTATTATTTATTAGATTACATCTGATGCGAGTCTGCGGCTAGAGGTCTAATTGGTTTTCGAAAAACATAACCAGTTTTAAAAGTTCAAAGTGACTTTGCAAAAATAAGTAATTCAATATGCCAACTGACTTCTTCTTTGTTTAAATAATACTACTCCGCCATAATATTAGTATTCCTTTGTCAAATAGCTAAAAATTTTTTAAACTTTTTTGAACAACAGAAAATTTTTTGAAGAATGTAGCGAGAAGTAAATAATAATTATAATAAACAAAGATTGTGTTGAAAAATAGTGCTTCTCTCTTCTACTGTATAAACTACTTTGTTTTACTCGACAGGGTCCTCAGTGCTCATATCTTTATTTTCATTATAGAATGCAAAAGACAAAAGACCTACTGTTCATCATTTTGTTTATGGTATTGATTTCTTATACCTATACAAATGCTAGATATAAAAATAAAAATATTTTTCTGTTTTTATTGCGGTATACCTATTATTTAATCCCGACGCATGATTTATGATGACGATGATTTATTTAGTTATTCCTTATCTAGTTTTATTAAGGTAATAAACACTTCGTGACATACCATCACGCCCTTGTTCGTAGGGGTAGGCAAGAGAGTAGTAATGTACGTACGTATTCCTATATTTCGCTATAAAGTCACATGTAATTATAAAGTCACAATGTAGGAGGTAGGGCATAGCGTGATTTCTCACTCAAATTGAGCTGCCCGACTGGGGAAGTACCTCAGCCTTATAGAAGACCGCAGTGAATCAACAATAGTTGTCTTTCTGCGAGTGAGTAAGGTTACCAGAGCTCATTGGGCGAGTGACTATTCTGACAACATGGGAATTCCGTTTGATGTCAGTTCAGTAACTCCCTGAACGGTTTTAATGGGGTTTGGCAACGCATTTGCGAGCCTCTGGTGTTGCAAATGTCCATGGGCGGCGGTGATCACTTACCAGTGAGCCGCCTGCTCGTTTGCCCCCTTATCACCATAAAAAAAATGTAATAGGCGAGTAAGTATTGCCATTAATCGGGCTCAAATCAATGCTAATAAGAATTTTGTATAAAAATCAAATATCACTGCTTGACCTGGGAATCGAATCTGAGATTAACGAGGCACTAGATAATGTATGACATACACTATATGAGAATCACGACTTTTCGTGACTAAAGAATTAAACTAAATCATGATATGAATAAATTAACAATCGATAAAATTACATAACATGATAAAGGAAAAGACTCAATATAATTAAATACTTGGAACTGACGTGAAACATTTATTACATTTAAAATGTCAAAACAATGTGCTTACAATACACTACAATAATAATTAAATAACATGTGCGATACAAACGAAAGCTTTTTTGCTACAAGACACGAAAATAAATACTTAAATCACAAGTATCTACAGCCTAAGTTGCTATTAGATCATTACCAATTCTATTTCACTTTATCGCCCCCATCCATATCCTTTCCCATATTCCTTGCCGTAATCTTTGCCGGAGCCTTTGCCGTCATCCTTGCCGGAACCTTTCCCGCCACCCTTGCCGCCGCTGTAACCCTTGCCTCCTTTCCCGCCACCTTTGCCGTCCTCTTTACTCTCACTGCTGTGACTGTCCGATTTGCTATCTCCACCCCCGGTCTTACCTTTGCCGCCTTTACCACCATCCCCTTTGCCTAATGGAAATAAAATGACTTTGTGTAAAGTTGGAAATTTATTTATTCGTACATGTTGATGTTTGGTAGTTTACTAGAATTTTTAGTATACTACATTTAATAAACAATAAAAAAGAGGATTTTATTATACTTTTAGAAATCGATATTTAACTACCTCGTTGGACTAATGGTCATCAAATGGGATTGCTAAGCAAGAGGGCTTGGGTTCTGTTTCCAGGCCGAGCAATGTATTATTGGTTTTTCTATGTTTTCAGTAGCAGGTCGGAGTTTGGATTCGTGCGCAGTTGATGGCAATAGGCGCGCCCCCTATTACATGGGACCTAAAAAATACCGGCGAAACGTGGGTGTACTTTAGTACATCCCTGCCTAACCTTTCGGGGACGTTCGGTGTGATAGTACAGTAAACCCGTGTTTAGTTTCTCGATATAATTAACACTTCTTATTAAATTTTATCATTTTCATCATCATAATGCTCGATTGTTTTGTACGTAGAGAATCGATATGCGAGCGCCATCCTTTACCTCTCTATTACAGCAGCAGATGATTGATTTCATCGAATAAGGCTTCAACGGCCGTTACTCAGCAGCCAAGCTCAACACCGGCTACTATACTAATACGGGTTTTAAGAAATTTGATGAAACTTACCACCAGGTGCTGCGTAGATACACACCACCATCACTAGTATTGTTAGCGTGATTATAGTTATATTCTTCATCTTTTTTGTGTTTCTTTCCTTCAAAAGGCAACTAATTTACTTGTCTTACCTTATTCAACTACAAATAATCAGTAAACTGACATTCCTTTATATATACTACTAGCCTTTCCATTTTATTTTTTGTCCAAGTAAAAGGTCCTTTAAACAATCTATTCTAAAATTACCGATTTACTTACTTTAAATTACGTCTTTTCTTTATCTTGTAATTAATTTAAAACACTATCAAGCGATTTGCGACTCTAGTCAGTTCTGTTAGAATAGAAACCTTATGATAACGAATTAAAATGCATATTAATTAAGATGCATTTCATTAGTTCTGGTGATGCTATTGCTGAAGATTGAGCAGTTGAAGGTAGCAACAGGTTTAAGTAGATGAAATTCAATCTTCGTAAGATGCACACATCTGAAGGGAACATAAAACTTTAAAATGTCGAGTAGTTTGACATTAGTGATCAGTTATTTTATTAATCATCTTAGAGCGAGGTTTAAGTCAAATACAGATTCCGTTCGTAACCGGGACGCCATGCACCAGCATGACTGAAGGTAGATGTATGAATGTGGACAAGACAAAAGTGATGTGCGGGGATCGTAGCGCGTGGCATTCTATAGTTTCTGCATACCCCCTTGGGAAAAAGGCGTGAGTGTATGTATGTAAATACAGCTGCCGTATATACATATGTGGTTGCAAACAATTTAAAGTATTCGATGTACATTTACTTGCAACTTTTACACAACGTAACATTTTATTACGTATTGCAGTGCAAAGTAGTACTTGTTAAATCTACGTGTTTCCGAATATAATTATATTTCTGACATAGGGAAAACTGTTTAGGGACCAAAAACAGTTACATGTTGCGTTTTACAGGTTTCTTATTGGAATATTGAAAAAGAAAGAGAAAATAGACTATGTTAACATCTTATTATTTGCAGTTTTGCTTTATGGCAGCAAACATTACCTATTTCGGTGACAATAGTTTTCGTTTCAGCAAATGTTTTCGAAACGTCAAGGTGTGTTCTAACCTTGAATTTGACATTTAGACCTAAGATTTGCCAGTCCAAGGTTATATTATAATATCAAGTTATCGCAGCTTTTTCGAAAATAATAATATCGTAATGACCTCACTGGTTTTGAGAAACGTGTTCATGATATAACATGTATACGATAATTTTATACAAATTTCAGAGTCAGAAAAGTTTATTCATGTAGGTATCTTATAAAGAATAAAGATACACTGGTTGGCATTTGCAAAATGGGATCCTAAAGTTTACTAAATGCAGCAGTTTTTTTAACCTATATTTTTGTGCATACCATTTTGATTTCAATTATTATTGATAGGTAAGTTCAAAATGGTATTCACAAAAATGTTAAATAGTTGAGAATTAGTGTGGTACACTTTGTATATTATATATTTATATGTACCTGAGGGACAGGATTGTACATACATTGTAATTTTTGTACAGTAATATAGTAGCTTTGTAATTTATCGAAAAAGAAATATGCATTTTTAAATCGAGTCTTGTGTGTATAATATCAACATATTATTGAGATTATTAACCATCTAGTATCTTTTACAGAAGCGTCGTTCGTAAGCTTGGAACTAGATGGCGCTGTGAGAAAAAAACTTTTTATTTGTAGGTATTTTTGTGTGGTCTATATTGTGTTAGCCTTGTGTAGATAAAAAACTTGACCATAATACAGATTTAAAATGATATTTTATGGTGTATGATATGATAAGTATTATTTTACAATATGTACTTATAAACATGGACAAAAGTTTAAGTACGAACATGCATGTATTCTTGAAGAGTAGAATAGTTAGAATGTCGCCAAACGTTTTGGTATTGCGATTGCGCATAATATAAAACGTGTTGATATAAAACTACTTTTTAGTACTTTTTTCTCAGTCTGCCCTTGATTCTGTAAATGATTGATTGTAACATATGTAACTATTACAAAATCAGTGAACTGAACAATTGAAGGTCTCGAAATTGTAACCCCGCATCGCTGTCTTTTCGAAATTATGTGCTTATTTATCGCATGCTCAAAACGGTGAAGGAATACATCGTGAAGATATACAGATGCCTGCCAACCCGAACTAGAGTGGTCTGTACTATAGCGTGATCCACGCCCACGTCCAGCAGTGGGACACTAAATCATTTGATTAAATAAGATAATACCGCACTAAAATCCGCAAGAAGTAGTTTAATTTCAATGCAAGTAAGTAAGCCATTGAGATAAATAACACATTTACCTACTTCCGCACTAAACTAGTTATTACAAAAAATATGCAACATTAGAAGTCAGATGTGGCTGATATTAAAATAATTAAATCATTTTCCTTGTTTCAACTCGATGGTTTAACCTTGAAACATTGCTGAAATTAAAATGAGCCTTATTCAACGGTTACTCATCCTATTGTTAACCTCGTCGTTGGAGTTGAAGAAAAATTTATATTAGTAAACTCATTTAGTCATCATCATCATCAACCCTTTATTGACCACTGCTGGATGAGACTCTCTTTTGAGAGGGATTAGGTCCTCCACGCTAGCCTACGGCGGGTTGGCAGACTTTACACGTTATCGAAAAAAATCTTAATCATGCAGGTTTCCTCACTATGATTGCTTTCACCATTTGATTTGAGCATGTGATAGATAGTGATGGTAGCTTAGTGGTATGCCCAACAATGGACTGAGATGTCAAAGGCCTCGATTTCAAACCCAAAGCACTCACCACTGACTTTTCGGAAGTTATGTTCGTATTTATCACATTACCTTTCTTTAAGTTTAATTTTCAAATAATCCTTTTATAAACTGCCAAGTATCTCCCAATTTTCATTAGTCAAGTAGTTTCAGATTTTTTTTGTATAATCTGTGAGTGGCCTTTTGCTTTAATGTCAAGAAGAGAGATACATATATGTATATACACATACGTATACCTTACGAGATAGACATAGTGACTGAGCTTGGCTTGTGTCTACATAGGCTTCGGGTTTACTTCAGCACCGGAAAAATATTTATAAGGCCGTAAGATCCGGTGTTGGGATGGATCCGGGTCTGGATGTTTGTGGGTGCGACGAGTTCTTGTAAACTGATCCATGCTTCAAACCATGCCAATATTAACTTTATTTCCATAAAATGAAATAAAATAAGAACTTTACGTGGATGTACTTAAAGTTGTTGTTCGTGTTTCATTACAAAGGTACGCCGTAGATAGCCTAATAGTGATGATTCAAGTATCTTGGAAATAAGGTTTACGTGAATGAGTTTTTATTTATAAATATCATGGGGCTGGGTAGGTTATATGACACTCCCTGACTCATTTGTGACAAAATCTAATTGATACACTTAATATACTGGTTATTATAGGTACGTACATCTATAGTGCTGAAGAATATAGCGCGGAGATGTAGAAAATAAAACATTGACGCATAAGATAAAATAAACCCTAAAACTAAAAATCACACAAGAAAAAAAACAGAACTAAATAATCTAAAACAATAACATAAAAAGTCAGTCTGCTTCGACCTCCACTGTACCTAAGTTTTTTTTTATTTATTTCATGCAACAAGGCACATATTATATTATATATAACACACAGGTCGTGATTAAATAATATAAATATGCCGCGAAAAAGTCAGTTAAATGTCGTTTTACTTCAATTACTGCGGAGATGGTTGTACAGATGCACACAGTAGTTAAGGGGCTGTCCATTAATCACGTGAGATTCGAAGGGGGGGGGGGGGTCAGCAAAAATCACTAAATATCACATGGGGGAGGGGGGGGGGTATAGTAAGATATCACGTGTAATTATTTTTTCGCCTACCGCGTGATTTCTAAACCTGAAAATAGTAGTTATTACAAACATTTTAAGATTCTTTGTAGGTACTAAAAAATACACGTGATTTTTGGTGGTTGGGCTGGGGTAGTCTTAAACCTCACCACGTATCACCATGGGGGAGGGAGGGGTTAAAAAATGTTAAAAAAACATCACGTGATTAATGGACAGCCCCTAACTTCGCGTCAGTAGGTATGTGTGAGTATTTTACACACAAGAAAGAAGAACGATACAAGAAAGCATGTACGTCGAGATAGCCTGTAGAGAGCTGTGATAGCCTAGTGGTGTGACCAGTGGACTGAGATGTCAAAGGTCTCGAGTTCAAACCCAAGGCACGCACCAATGACTTTTCGGAAGTTATGTGCGTATTTATCACAAGCTCAAACGGTGAAGGAAAAAAACATCGTGAGGAAACCTGCATGCTTGATAGATCTTCTCGATGGCATGTAAAGTCCGCCAGCCCGCAGTAGGCTAGCGTGGTGGACTATAGCCTAATCCTTCTCAAAAATAAGAGGAGACCCGTGCCCAGCAGTGGGACAATAATGGGTTGATGATGATGATGTACGTCGAGTGTTCCAGTCTACCACAAGGTTGGAAAACAAGCGGCCATGTTGGCATGTTTGCAACACCAGAGGCATCGCTCGCGCGTTGCCGAACGTTTTAAAATAGGGTGTTTACTAAACTGACAGCAAACGAAATTCCCATGCTGTCAGAATAGTCACTCCCCCAACGAGTTCTGGTAACCTTGCTCACTCGCAAAAATACAACTGTTGTTATTTTTCTGCGGTTTTCTGTAAGCCAGAGATATTCCCCAGTCGGGAGGCTCAATTTGAGCGAGGAATCTCGCTATGCCCTGCCTCTTGCAAAACATACTTTTTTTTTCACATTGTATCTCTAGTACCTATCACTGTTGCCCGAGCTAAGTCAGGGTTAGTTTCAAGGTAGTAGAATATGACACAGCTTGAAACTACAATGTAAAAATTATGCGTTTGTCATATATATTATACAATTAACTTTAATTTATCATATTGATTGACGATCGATCATAATGATTGATTTCATTATAAAGAATACATATACCTATGAAAAATAAATGAATTTAGTTTAGACACAGCGCCATCTAGACTATCTTAGCTTATATTACAGATTGTAAATAGATGCTAAATCATATAGATTTTTTGGTAAACACTACTGCGGCATAGTGCAGTCTACAAGGCGTTAAGCCACAGATGATGGGATGAACTGGATCCTTACGTTAAAATCAGGGTGGCAAAAGATTTGAAATAAGGACTGAAAGATTGCATTTTGTCTACAGACAAAGCAGTTAGTAGTAAATAACTTAAACATAACAAATGAATACAAACATCACCGACTTGGTTAAGAGGTAGAATGGTTACATAAACATTTGCCCCTACCGCGATCTGAACCCACACACCACGTACGGCCGCCATGTGTTAAGACCGTCGCGTTAATCGTATTGTCATTTATTATGTCTGCTACGTTAAGAGTTGTCTCGGACAGCATACAATTTGTTTTAAACGTTTCAACCTCTTCTGGCTCCATGAAGAGCACAATTCATTTAAATACACACACACATGGGCATTCTCTCGATGGCATGTAAAGTCTGTTAGCCCGCAGTAGGCTAGCGTGGTGGAAATAAGCCTAGTGCCCCTCAAATGAGAGGAGACACGTGTCCAGCTGTGGGGCAACAATGGGTTTATGATGATGAAACACACACATACACACACACGCGTAAACCGTTCGAGTCATCAAATCTCACCACCATGCTAGGTAATGGGTCTCCAAGATATAAAAAATGAAGTTTTCTAAAAAAAAACTGTTTTATATTTAAAAAAAAACGATAATATTGTATTTACTAATACATATAAAACATAAAGGTAGGTAAAATGAAACATGAACAATGTTTTATCACATGGAGCTTATGAACTTTAAACTTGTAACGTATTTCCGTAGCAATCTGAAACAATAATAACAATGCAATTATTAAAAAAAATACATAAATGCAATGGTAGAATGTTATAAATTTAAGATCATACTATGTACACCTACATTCTGGCAAATAAATGAATTTGAATTTAAAAAATATAACAAGGAAAGCTTTTCAGTCACATACAATTTATTATTATATGGAGACGTTTTTAATTTGGTTTGTTTTGTTGTTTTGAGTAGTTCATGATATACATATTATTATATTTGATGTGTTTTTTTAAAAACCACGATGTGATAAACATGCCTACAGGCTACCAGACGGTAAGCCTCAGCGGGTAACTCATTCCACAGTCTAATTGTACGTGGGATGTAGTGTTTGTTATAGATACACAGTAAGAACATAATAACATTACAAACAGTCACGCCTGTTATCCCCGAAGGGTTAGGCAGAGGTGTACTAAGGTACGCCCACATTCCGCCGGTATGTTTCAGGTCCCATATAATATGAGAGCCTATTGACTTCAATCGGGCACGAACCCAAACTTCAAGCTACTGTAGAGAATTTTATAGAAAAACCCAATAACACTTTGCTCGACCTGGTAATGCTAATTTTGATAATCAAAAAATGCACGTAATAATAATAACATTCCTGGACATTATGACACAGCGCCATCTAGTTCCGAGCTAAGCAACGAGGCTTGTGTTACGGATACTAGTCGGTTGATATACTACATATATAATTTTTTTTTTGTAAATACATACATATTATACATAGATACATCCATGACTCGGATACAAATGTTTATGCTCATCACACAAACATTTGTCCCTACCGGGATTCGAACCCGGGACCCATAACACAGCAGGCAGTGTTAACTACTGTTGGACTAATTGGGTCGTCAAAATGTGTTGCACAGCATTAAGTAAGCCATTATGTGTTGCACTGCAGTCGTACTTACAAACACTAGACCAGTAAGACATATTATAACATATACAAAATAAGTAAGAGATGAAAATAATAAGAATATTCGTTCTTTTTCGGATTTAAACGCTACTCTAAGTCTCTACTATGGCTACTCCTGTAAGCCAGGATCTACAATAGACAATTTTCTGGATGATTACATCCAGAAAATTGTTGAGACAATGAAGTCCAACATGTCCCAGGGGGTGATTCTAACTATTTTCGAACCCGCAACGAATTTAATCATGATATAGGAGGACTAAAGTAAGAGCCGAGTAAGAGCAATTGTGTACCTGTATCAGTTTGATCAGCCAGCGAAGGCGGCAGCGCTGGCACCGGGGCCTCCAAAGCCGAAGCCGCCAGAGCCGCCGGAGCCGCCATACCCGCCGTACCCGCCCCCTCCGCTTCTATACCCTCCACCCCCGCTGCTATACCCGCCATATCCGCCGCCACCATAGCCATCTGAATTGGCGGCTGCGGCAGAGCCATAGCCGTCACTAAATACAGCAAATCCTGTCAATCAATAAAACAAAGAAGTCAACAAATTATACAACTATCCGATAAAGATGGCACGGTCTAAACTGAAAAAAACCGTAATAGACCGATAGACCATTATTGTTACAAAAAAAATATAACATTTAATTTAAAAAAATACCAAATAAAAATGTAATAGTGATATTCAAATCGAGGTAAAATAAAGTTTATGTTTTGTTTTCTGTTATGTAAATGTATATAATACCTGGTGCAGCGTATGTGCACGCGAGCATCCCTAAGACTACAAGAGCTACAACTGCTAGACGGGCCATGTTGATGTGTTGTGTGCGTCCTAATGGCCCGACCTACCTTATATAGACGCGCCTTGTCGCGAATACTAAAGCGAATATTAGTTACTCTTTGTTAGCGCTCGCTCACGATGGCTTTTAAGGTTCTGTGGAATTAAAATGTAAACAATAGGGCTTTACATTTTTTATTGTTTCTCCGTAAATACTAAGTTTACTGTTAAAGAGTTATTTATGCATAACATTTTGGGATTATTTTTAAAGCTAAACATCCTGTTTACAAACCGTACATGTAAACAAAAATATTCATTGATATTATGTAATTTCTTTTTATTGTGATAAGGGGGCAAACGTGCAGGCGGCTCACCTGATGGTATGTGATGACCAATACTCTGTGCAATACCAGAAGGTTTGCATATGCGTTGCCAACACCTGCAGAAACTGTTAAGGTTTCTTAAAATAGGGGTCACTAAACTGATAGCAAAGGAAGGAACCCCATGCTATCAGAATAGTCACTCCCCCAACGAGCTCTGGTAACCTTACTCACTCACAAAAATACAACTATTGTCGATTCACTGCGGTCTTGAAGGCGGAGGTACTTTCCCAGTCAGGCAGCTCAAATTGAGCGAGGAATATGCTATGCTATGCATGAAATAAATAAAACGAAGTGACAATTTAATTAAAATATAATGAATTAAATATTACGCTTTGTTTATACTTTCAAACAAAGTCAGTATCTACACTTACACTTTCAAGTTTTTTAAACTAATGAATAATTTATAGTACAGTTGTATTTTATTTACATAATAACACTCGCGTGTTACATAACATTTTAATGAGATTAAGATTTATTCATCGATAAAAAATATATACATTATTCTCATTTATCAGTTCAAGCTCGTAACAGGAAAATAAAAAATAAATAAAAAAAACTATACAAAAGGGTTTTCCATACGTATTCCTTACGTTAAGTAATTAAGAAAAATATTTATCTTTACAATTTTCCTGTACCGCACCCAGCCAAGAAGTTTGCCATAGTCTTTCCTGTTCTTTTAAGGTTGTCACTCATACATCAACACAGCATAAGATCAGCACCGATTCGCCTTGTGCAGTTCAGACACCTTTATATGAATTTCTATACGTGCGAACAAACTTCGCTGACGACGCAAACGATCGCTAAAGTTTTATAGGGTTGTTTTGCAAGCAAGCTGACCGTATGTAGACGGCGAGTGAAGGATTCGTTGAATATGTGTGTGTTGACCGCACGTTGTCAACACTTGTTCTGAACAAACCCAGAGCCATCTGCAATTTATACAGGAGAGAACGAAAAATACCTTATTAAAAAAATCGTAGGTCCAAAAGGCTTTCCTTTTGCTGTTTAAACTTGTACTAAACCAAGTTGGCTTGAGAGGACTCAGTGAATAGGCTTATTCACATTCACGGATTGTAAAATCAGACACTACGAAATACCTGTGAAAATACTTCACTGACTCTTCTATTCGTGGATCACACAATGTCTGTTCGTTAACCGAACGGCGTCCTCTCGATGATCGCGTAACATCACCACGAGAGCCTCCCGTTCACGAGTGAACGTGAGTGACGGTTTGATAAGTGAGTGAGGACCTTTAACTGACGCTCCTAGCATCGGTGCAACGATAAGACAAAGATTTAGGTGCGACATGTGTTTGATGTCCGCTTTCAACCACAATTGTAAGTACGTAACTACGTACTATCCATATTAGTTTAAATGAAGTAGATACGTCCACGGTAATGTTTGGAAAGTACCTATATATATGTTATAAATTACATACAGGAAATACAATAAAGATGTAAAATTATCTATTTAGATATTATTATTATTATTGGTCGATCTGATTGGCGCACTGGCAGAGCAATCGGTTTGTGCGTCTCGGGTTGCGGGTTGATCCCTGCACGGAACAAATTTTTGAACCATCTACAGGTAGTTGTTCCGGGTCTGGGTGTTGGCGTATATGAAAATTTGTGTTTGTTAACGCACCCACGACACAGGAGAAAATATTAGTGTGGGTGGGCCATCAAGGTAAGCATTAGTGCGTTTTCCCTTCAAGCGTTGCAGATAAATTACTGGGTCAACAATCGACTCAATAAGTAACACGTCAGTTCTTGCTAGTGTCCAAATTCTACGGTCATCGCTTACCTCGAGACGCTGGGTCTATCTACGTAGTATTACAAAAAACAACCATATCCAAACTCCCCCTTTTGGGATGTCGGCAAAAAATGTGCATACAAAGGAACTTGCTCGACTTGTTCCAAAACAAGTTTGAGATTTTTTTACGTATGGGAGGTATAATTATAGTGGGATCAAGTTATTGGTAATTGACATGTTTTGAAGATATTGCGTTCATCATAATTGACGTAAGAGGTTGAGAGGGGCTGTGAGATCGGTATAATATAAGTTAAGCTGCGTCTAACAATCAGTTTATGGATGGGTACGCCATGCGCAACACATCAAGCAAACCCTTCGCAGAGAACTCTAAGCAGTCGGTCCCAGTTAACTTTAACCAATCAGTTATAATTGTACAAACTAGAAATGTCAATTTATCATTAGTTTTTCGGTGTTGCCCAGTAAATAATGTTGGGAAAAGGTTAGTCTAATGCTTATCATTTATAGATCAATTAAGAACAAGCTTGAGGTGTTTTCTTGATTAAAGTAATACTAATGTTTCATAAATAGTCTGCCTTGTATATAACTAGCGTGAATAATTAGTAAATATATAAAAGTTAATACATTATCTCGTTAGCGTCAATAGATATTTATTCCGATATCTGAGTGCATTTTTGTTTATTATGGTTCACAAATCTGGATATAATCTAATTAAGCATAGTATGTGTAACCTTGCGATTTCAATATTTTATGACTATATCCTACTAGTTGTGATGAACACGGCTTGCGCTTAAAAAAAAATTTATCGTGTCAAAGACATTTAGTCAGACAATTTATAAGTATATAAATGCTATCGCTGTTTTTGACATTAGATATGTAAGTGTTTGACCATAACGGCATAACCTCACTTGATCGTAAGTGGTACCACATCGTAATGTGGTCTAAGACAGGGGGTTCCCAAAGTGTGCCTTGATGCGCCGTTGAAAGTAAAGAGGGGCGCGGGCGCCGTGAGTCGATTATTTATTTAATAAAGACATCTGTCATTATCCAAAACCACAAATATTCGCGGGTATCATTATATTCGCCTATTTCTTTCTACTGAATCTTTTTCAAATAACTAACCAGAGTAGGGCGCCGTGGCAAAATTCTAAATTGGTGAATGCGCCGCGAGCTGAAAAAGATTGGGAACCCCTGGTCTAAGCATGCTTACCTAGATTGAATATACCTATGCACTCGTGACTTGAAGCATTCCAAATTCGTCGGGAAACGTAGACTCAGGTAGCTAAATTGATTCTATTCTGTTTATCTTGTAAATACTGGCATTCAGTCACATTTCAGGAAGAGGGACAGTTTAAAAGAAAATATTGCTTTTCATATAACAAAGCGACGGTAATAATATACCTACAGGTAAGTCTTTGTTTACAAACATAAATATGAATGTCGATGACAGATGAGTGTGACTCAGAAACAAGCCTTCGGAGCATTCCGTATGCAAGCAAGAACATATACGGTTTTAGCTTCATAATATATCATTACGCCTGTACCCAAAAAGAGGTAGGCAGAGATCAAGGTACATCGTCAATTTGCCGGTATGTTTTAAGGTTATTTTGTGAGTTGATTAAACGTGAGTTGTTAATAAATCAAGTTTAATATTTTATTTTCTCGCCATTGCATTGGATTTGGACATACTATACTGTTTGTTAAAATAAAGTTATTTAAATTACCTTTTATTGAGTAAGTACTAGAATGGATTTGGATCTTGTGATACAGAATTATGAAAAAATTATAGCAATATTAGGTACCTATATAACTGGCAACATCTGAATAGATGGAAAGACAGAAAAGAACATGGGTTGAGGATTTGTTCTACCATTATTCTTTCCAGGAATTTCCTAGGAAATGGTGAAGGGCGGAAATTTTTGGATGTGTTTCGAAATGTAATATATATCTTTAAAAAAGTATTACATCATAGCGTAAGCTTTTCAGCTAAGCCTTTGAGTTTAAATCTTGTTCGTTTTTTTTTTTTTTTATGGTATCCGGTCTCCGTTTCAACTGAACAATAGAAACTAATTGCAATTAGCCGTTTTATTAGCATGTTGCTGTGAATTTGAGTCACAGACATGTACTTATCTTTGTTAAAAAACAACACGTAACTACACTATGTGATTTTTTGTGTACAGATTAAACATTATTTTTATTTGGAAATAATATTTTAAAAGTTCTCTTTGTTAAAAAGAAATATTAGGTTGGCAAATATGGCTTTGTAGTATGAAGGATACTCTTCTCTTTGTTCCTAAACAAATGATAAACAACTTAACTCAAAATATAAAAAAAAAACACAACAAGCGGGAGAGTAACGTCTCCAAAACCAAAACAATGATATTTAAAGATTCCTGAACTAAAGCAGTCCCATACAAATATGAACTCAATATTGATATAACTTATGTATTTATTTTGTTCCCATCTAAATATTTGTAAGTTAATATCTGGACCCTTCTTTATATCATAAGGGTGGAAAACATGTATACGTCTTACCTGTTTGTGAGCGAATACAGTTGCTAGAGGCGTTTGCAACTCGCTTGCGCGTTGCCTACCCTGTAGATGTCCGATGTAGAGAACCGTCTAGGTTTCTTAAACTAACGGAGTTACTAAACTGACAGCAAACGGAATTCACATGCTGTTAGAATAATAACTTCCCCAGCTTTGGTAACCATACTCTCAGAAAAACATTTACAAATTTAGATGAAATTAGGTACAAGTAAAGTAGGATCAGGATAGTTTGAATCCCAGAAAGAAATTATCCTATAACCGGAAATGCGGGATGAAGTTTCTAAGCGAAGTACTCACGGGCAAAAGTTTGTCGTATATAATGATTAATTATTATATTATAGCTTGTAGCAAACAAGGATAAGCCTCTCATAATTACCAATAATGAAGTAATTACCCACTTATAAAAACAATATAGGACAGCTTTTTGCAATAAAATCAATGCAACAACGAATAACAAGACTATCAATAGTTCATGTTATTTATTAAAGCATATTTATAAATAATTATCTGTATTTATAATTGATCTGTACGTGTGTATGTCATCGCGAGATGTGTGTGATGATTTTGTATGTGTGTGTTTGAGTGGGATTAAGTTTTAGTTTAGATTTACACTTGGACTTGGATTGGTTGGAATTTTGCTAGTTTTATAAAAAAATAACCACTAGTGCCTCATTAGTTTAGTGGTTGTAAGTGCGACTTGCTGAGCAAGAGTTCTTGGGTTTAATTATAAGGTCGAGCAAGTTGTTGGTTTTTTATACTAAATTCTCAGTAGCAGTTCGGTATTTGGATGTGATGTTGATGGCAATATGCGTCCCCCTATTACAAGGGATCTGAAATATACCGGCGAAATGTAGGTGTACATTAGTACACCTCTGCCTAATCTTTCGGGGATGACAGGCATGACGGTATGTTATGTTATGATGCTAATAAATAATTTCGATATAAATATAATATGCGACTCAGGCGCGTCACTTCACTTCAAGGTTGTAATCTGACATCACTTACGCATTGTTCAAACGATTCCGAGAAGTTTTTATTTAAAAAGGTTACAAGCACTTCATAAATAAATGATACATAACACAAATTTGTTGTTTTTGTTACTGGACATTTTTATTATTATAACTTTATGAGAAAAGACAGGTATAAATGGTCGGTTGTTATTGAAGTATCAATTGGTGATAGTTTTAAGAAGGGACATTATATCCGATGAAGAAATATACAATTTTCATATTTTTATACCGCTTTATCTTATGTTTTTTAAACGTTAGCTAACACTGGGATTTTCTCCTGTGTCCTATGTGCGTTTACAAACACAAATATTTACATGCACAAACGCCCAGACCTGGATCAAATATCTGTAAATCGTATAATATTTGCTCCATGCGGAGATCGATCCCGCAACCCGAGACCCATAAGCCGATCTAACAGCCACTGTGCCAATCAGATCGTCAACGAAGATTCTCAGTCTCAGATTCAGATTGTCAAAGCTGTGATGTGGCATGATTCTGGGTTCGTCAGATTTAATGCCCATATTTATAAAGCAAATATGAGTATAACATTTTACGTCATTCGTGTTCCATCGTCACGGAGAAGAAGAACGAAGACACCGACAGACTGCCTTATTGGTTTAGTCATAATCATCATCATCAATCCATTAATGTCTCAATACTGGGCACGGGATCCACCACATGCTAGCAGACTTCACACGCCATGGAGAAAATGCAGGCATGCAGGTTTCCTCACGATGCTTTCCTTTACCGATTGAGCATCTGATAAATACGCACGTAACTTATAAAAGTTATGCGTGCCTCAGGTTTGAACTCTAGAGAGATATGTGAGATATTTGATCACAGTTTTTATTGGTTTAGTGCTAAGCGATTTTGTTGGATATTTCTGTGAAATTCTCAGTAGCAACTCAGGACTATGGATTTGTGCCTGGTTAAGGCCATATGCTCATCATCACATCAAACTTTAGACGTCCAATGCTGGACATAGGTGTGTCGTCAGTCCACCCCCGGCGGCCGGTGGGCGCCTGCCCACGCTACGTCTTCCAATACGTGGTTATATGCTCGTCCCCTATTAAATAAGACTTAACACAAACGAATTGTTTGCATACATGAGTACCTACTCGTCTGGCTAGCTCTACGTTGATACAAGCGTGATGGTATATTTATATAGTCTCAATATTAAGAGCAATGTAAGACCTACATTATGTGCTGCAGTATAATATATCTTCTACTGTATATTTCAGAGGCGCCGGCGGTAGGCTTGCAACCTGTACTTGGGCGTGAACACAAGAAGATATCATATCTACAGAAAAGGCTACGTAATTTGTAAAAGTATTATTGAAGTCACACCTACATTAAACTCTCACGCTAATTATCAGCATCATCATCAACCCATTATTGTCCCACTGCTGGGCACGGGTCTCTTCTCATTTGAGAGGGAATTGAATAAATTTATTTGTAATAAATACCTTCAGTCCAAAACGACTGCTTCCTGCTATACCTATAATATTTCCTGTTCAGTTTTACTTCGACACGTTTTAAAGACGACAACGATTTAAGTATGACCTTATATAATTTCTAGGTCACGTATGTATTACGTGAGGTTAGGGCCACTGCAGACTAGGCTGAAAACCGCTTGAGAATTTTCTTCTTAGTAAATATCCTACTTGAAACAAAACTAAACAAGAATATCAAAGTATGATATTCTTTTAGCCAATTGTAATAGAGTTTTATTACAATTGGCTAAAATTTTTTTTTTTTATTGCGATAAGGGGGCAAACGGGCAGGCGGCTCACCTGATGGTAAATGATCACCGCCGCCCATGGACATTTGCAACACCTGAAGGCTTGCAAATGCGTTGCACAACCCTGCAGAAACCGTTTTGGTTTCTTAAAATAGGGAATTACTAAACTGACAGCAAATAGAATGCCCATGCTGTCAGAATAGTCACTCCCCAACGAGCTCTGGTAACCTTACTCACTCGCAGGAAGACAACTATTGTTGATTCACTGCGGTATTCTGTAAGGCGGAGGTACTTCCCCAGTCGGGCAGCTCAATTAGAGCGAGGAATCTCGCTTTGCCCTACCTCCAAAAAATGAAAAAAATATTTTTTGAACTGTATATAGTATGCAAGCAATAATTTTCTCTAGTAGACAGCAGTGTGTATGTACTCCAGGATCCCCTATGAATATGATAATATTTAATAATTATATAAAAAATACATGTCTTTTTTACGAATTTTATCCCGTTATATTGATATTATTTTATCTCGACGTCTCGGATATTTTGCTGCATTCATGGACACGACCGGACTACATAGACATAGTGATAAAATTATATTAATATACCGCGATAAAATCCGTACAAACTAGTTTAAGTTTCAATGTCTAATAGAGTGTAAGACAACAATACTCTTGCAGTTCTCTGCCTACTCTGCATGGACCCTAAGAGAGAAGCGACGCAATCCGACATGTATACAAAGGCACATAATATACCTTTTAGGACATCGACATAAAATACTTGTTTACAACACGAAAACATACGCAATTCGACAAGAGCGCAATATTCTACTGGATACGAGCTGAAGCTGGATACGTTTTCTGTTAACAACAACCCCAGGTCCCAGCAACTGGGACCTAGAGTGATGAGGACTCGATGTTTTAAAGCTGGACGGTAAATATACTAGCCTAGAGTCCTTGACTAGTCCCTGCTTCGCACGGGTGGCCTTTTTTTTTAAGCATTTTGAGATAAACTTTCTAGTAACAAATATGGCTAGCTCAGGGATAATGTAGCATAATGGTGAAACAATATTTTCTAATGGGACTGGTAGTTATTAAGATTAGCACTTTCATACAAACCAACTTTTCTATTTATTATTAGTATAGAGTATAAATTATGATATAAATAATATATGATAGTCTGATTTTATATATTAGCGCGAATATCAGATGTTAAGATTAAACGATTTTTTTCGGATTTGATTGCGGTTTATTGACCGCGTTTGGCCTTAGTGTAGAGAAAAGTTGGGATTACAATTTTATCAGCCTATTGCCGTCCACTGCTGAACGTAGGCCTCCCCCAAAGAGCGCCAACCATCCCGGTCTTGGGCATCCATCCGTATCCATCCGCTGCCAGCCACCTTCTTCAAATCGTCGGTCCATCGTGTCGCAGGTCGTTCTACACTACGTTTGCCCAATCGCGGTCTCCACTCTAACACTTGTCTGCCCTATCGGTAATGCTATATATTAATTATTCCAATAAAGGTATTATAACGAATAGTCATGTTAGGTATATGATATGAAATAAAGCCAAAAACATTAAAGTAGGTATTTGACGTAAATTGACATTTAGTAATTCTGACAATAAATTGACGATCCGATTTGCGCTGTGGTAGTTAAGATTAACACTGCCATCTGTAGTATTTTAGTGGCAAATGTTCGTGAGACGCAGAACATTTGTACCTAACTCAAGGATATTGTTATGACTATTAACCATATAGTATCCTCAACACAAGGCTCGTTGTTTATCTCGGTACTAGATGGCGCTGTGTAATAATGGCTGGATATATTTATTATTTCAAAATTGTAATACTAAAGCTGCAACTGCCGAGGCCAGGTTAAAAAAAGTGAACTTTTATTACGCATCAAGAGTTTAAAGCTATCCGCCCTCAATCTCATAAAGTATTATACAAACACGTAATAACAACAATTGTTAGTGGTACTTAGTCGGAAATTCGGAAAACCTTACAAATTTTTTTTCTTTAAGATGTCGGGTCGGTCTAACATATCGGTCAGTCCTGATGGTATATATTCTGATATTCTGAGTGTCTATGGAGTTTTTGTTGAATTCTTCACCATAAAATCAGACTTCTTTTGACTTTGACTTTGAAGGAAAACATCGTGAGGGATGCTTGAGAGGTTCCCTCGATGGCATGTGAAATTTGATAAATTGCTGCCAAAAATCGAAGAAAGTGAAATCTGTTAATCCCTCTGAAATAAGAGGAGACCACGATTTCTGATTTTAGTAGGGATAGGCACGTGAGATGATGACAGTACAGACCCATGATTACATTTCGAATACACAACAAGCCGATTGAGGATTCGGTTGCAATAAGATGTTCTTGAAGGTTATTTTTCGTTATTAATGTATTAAATATAAACAGAGGCTCTTCATATTTTTTCTTTGGTAATTTGATGAGACGTTGATTGTGTGGTAGATATGCGAGAGAATCGTGACCTGCGATTTGAATCGTATCCTAAAAATATTATGTATTCCGTCGCGCTTGGGCAACTGAACTTTTTGCTTTGATTTATTTTCAAAAGGTAAGGTTTACAAGTTTACGTATAAAGTTACAAGAGCACTACACCTAACTTAAAATACCGCGATAAATTCCGTAAAAATTGTTTTTATTTCAATAAATATTTTGTCCAGATCATATAAATTTACTACAATAAAGCTGCAGAGTTTATTTTTTGTTAAAGTCCGGAATAGGCCGTCGGATTTGAAAAAAATATGGCTTTTGATAGGCAAACTCTTGCTTAAGATTATTCGTATATATTGGACGACCCGATTAGTCTAGCGGTAGTTAATGCCTTCTGTGCTATGGATCCCGCTTTCGAATTCCGGTACGTAATGTTTGTGTGATGAGCATCAAAATTTGTATCCGAGTCATGGATGTATCTATGCATATTATCTATTTAAAAAAAAGGATATATGCAGTATACCTACTATCATATAAAATAAAATATCAATCATTTAGTATTAGTAACACAAGCCTCATTGCTTAACTCGGAACAAGATGGCGCTGTGTCATAATGTCCAAAGATATTTATTTATACATATCTATTAAAGCTCAGAGCTGGCCAAGAAATAAATAAAAATAAACGGCTTAATTTCAATAAAATTAAAATCGCCATACAAAAGTTCTTCACCATCATATCAGTCTTAACGATTTAATTACACTGCTGAATAAAAGCAGCGACCCATGTCGATCGTCCGTTCGATATCATTGACCGCCATCTCAGTACTTACCGTGCTTATCGATGCGCGAAAGAAAACATTGTGAGGAAACCTGCATGCCTGAGATCCTATCCATGGCATGTGCAGTCTGCCTATCTGCTCTAGGTTAGCGTGGTACAGTCTAACAACCTAATTAACAATAGTTGCATGTATAGTGCAACTATCAACCGATCCATGTGTGGATATAAACCAATTAGCTTGTTGGAGTGTACACTATAGCCTAATCTCTCTCAAATGACAGGAGGCCCGGGCCCAGCAGTGGGACAATTATTGGGTTGATGATGATAATATTGACTAGGGACGCAGAGTATTTGTCCATTAAGTTTTGCCGCATCAATCTTTAAGAACACATAAGATCGAGAGGGGGGAAACAAAACTTTTAAGTAGTCCAGTTAATAACAGTTTTTGATAGTCTTGACGGTAATTGCTCGTTACAGTTTAGTGCAATTTAAGGGTGTCTCGGGAATTTAAAAACAGTTTTTCAAAGAAAACAATTATATTATAATATATATTAATACATGTTACACAAAATGTATGGCGTAACACGTTAAATATGTATTTGTTTTATCACATTGAGCTTTTAAATGTTATTTGTTAGAATCCTCTGTTGTCTGCTTAGCGCCTGAAACAATGAAAACAACAATTAAGTTAATTATAAACATACTTTTTAAAGCAATAAAGGTTTTTCTTCTATATACAAAGAAATTATGAGACAGCGCCATCTAGTTCAGAGTTAAGGAACGAGGTTGTGCTATGGTTGATAAACAAAATAGGCACAAAGAATATTGTAAATAAATACATATTATATATAGAAACATACATGTATTAGTGGTATTTTAAAATTTGGGTTGAACTGCCCGTAATTATATATAGTTGGTTAATTAGGTCAACCATATTACGGAGATATTATCGCTTTTCAGCTACATTGCTAATAGTTACATATTGCGATTATTACGTTCGGCGTTTCTTTGGCCTGATTCGAGCTTTTGACAAATCCCAAAACGAACTCACGTAATTAAAGAAGTGCATTTGTAAGCAGTTACATTGCAGTTTTATTGCAGTTCCAGTGAATTTATCACCAAAACATCGTTTTTCGCATCCTTTTAACTAGTTAGATACTCTCGCATAAAGTTCGCGTCACACAATGGCATCATTCTACTGCAGGGCAGAATTACTGTACAATTTCGAATGCAAGTTGATCGGTATTTTATTTTAGGCGCGTTATGAAATTTACGCAAATTATATAGGCATAGAGCGCCAAATGCAGCAAAGGAAACGAAGGATTTTTCTTTACACAAGATATATAATATTTTAAGAATCGTTTATCAAATTTGCTCGTATTTACCCGTATGAACTGGACGACGCGGCGGCCGCAGCGTGATGTCCGCCGTGGCTGTGATGGCCGCCATGGCCGCCGCCACCTCCATTGCCTCCTCCATAGCCACCACCGCTACCACCTCCAAGTCCGCCACCTCCAGCTGCTCCATGACCACCGCCTACACCTCCTCCGATGCCTCCGCCGTTGCCTCCTCCGTGGCCACCACCCTGGCCGCCTCCATTGCCAAGACCGCCACCTCCGGCTCCTCCATGGCCACCACCGAGACCTCCTCCGTTGCCACCTCCAAGACCGGCACCTCCGGCTCCTCCGTGGCCACCACCTGCACCTCCTCCGTGGCCTCCTCCTTGGCCACCACCGAGACCTCCTCCGTTGCCACCTCCAAGACCGGCACCTCCGGCTCCTCCGTGGCCACCACCTGCACCTACTCCGTGGCCTCCTCCTTGGCCACCACCGAGACCTCCTCCGTTGCCACCTCCAAGACCGGCACCTCCGGCACCTCCATGGCCACCTCCAAGTCCTCCTCCATTGCCGCCTCCAACACCGCCACCTCCGGCTCCTCCGTGGCCGCCACCGGTTCCTTTGCCACCGCCGCCGCCGCCGCCGAAGCCGCCGCCGCTGCCGCCACCAAAGCCTCCGCCGCCGCCACCACCAAAGCCTCCGCCTCCGCCGCCGCCGCTTCCTCCTCCGAATCCACCTCCCTTGCCGCCACCTCCACCGAAACCTCCGCCGCCGCCACCGCCACCGCCTCCGCCGGAGCCGTATGAGCCTGTAAATTGTTAATAACAAAAGTTTTATTTATAACTGATATGCATGATCTGAATTTCTTTTTACTATTCAAATGTAAAAGCGTTTATCACATTGCTGCGTGCTTTGATTGGTCCGAGAGCTCGGAGTGGCTCACTGCGGAACTAAGCACTGCAGTGTAACACGATCATATTCTTGATTAATATATTCGACTTCTAGTGCGAACATCATCGTGGGTAGTAACCGCAAACAATCATTATGTTGATTGCATTATTTTTTATCTAAATATTATGAAAAGCTAATTTTATATTGTACTAATGTGTCTAAGAACACGTAGGTCATTAATTTAACAGTATAATTATATTGAAATAAAATTTCATTTTATCGCGGTACATTATTATTAGATTATTTTAATCCCAACAGCATTAAAGTTCACGGGCCAACTGAGATATATGCACCTATGTATTTTTTACAGTAACTCAATTATTTTGTAAAATATTCGATTTACGCGCTCCGTCACTGAATTTCATATATCAAAAGACCATATTCGGAAAACATCACATTCGCAAAACACGTAAATTTCTTGCCCAAGGGGTCGCAGTTCTAACGTCACCTAATCCAATCACACTACCGATTATATAGGTACAAGCAAAGATTATAAAACTGTGGTTAGATACTCGTTGGTTACAAGGGACAATTTGCGGATGTGATGTTTTACAACTGTGGTCTCTTGAGAATATGATTTTCAGCAACGCATCGGATTTACGCTTTAAAGTACATTTTTTTTGTTAGTATCAATTAGCTCCTTCTTTCGCCATCTATTTGATTTTAATTGTTTTTGGGATATGAAGAAAAATGTGAAGAATATAATATGAAGACTAAAAAACGGAATCAAAAGGAAATCTATCACCGCGAAGTGAGCTCTCTAATATCACTTATTGACGCACGGACAAAAAATTACGGATCCAAATATCCATTGCCGGTTTTTGAGTTCATATCGATGACATAATGTGGAATCAAAATTATTATTAGTTGAACACCACCTTAAAATTGGTGAGAACATTTTCTTTCTTCAAAAAGAATAGCGTAAAAAGCATTTACATTAAAAGCTCAACCCGCCAGTTATAACTTAAAGTAATTAAAAAAAAAAAACAAAACAATAGACGATGCTGATTGTCTATTATTTATGAAAACGTCGAGTGATCAATGTAGTTCCTAGAAAGATATTAAAAAATATTATTGTAAATGAAGAAACAAATAATACCTGGTGCGGCGTAGGTGCAAGCGAACAGCCCTAAGGCAAGAGCTAGAACTGCTAGACGGGCCATGTTGATCTGTGCCTCCAACTCACCCGACCTACCTTATATACAGATTGGCTTATGTCATAAATTCATGATCATGAACGCTCAATGTTTATCAGACTCTTCACTTTTTGTTTGCACGCTTTTTTGCTATAATTATTAAGGTTCCGTTGAATTAAAACGTTGATAGGTACCGATTTTATCCGACACAAAATGTAATAAAAATATTTTGAGCTTTTAATAATTATTACCTATGGATTTCTGGGGGATTTTAATATTAAAATTATTACTGTGTGGCTACGGCGCGGCGGCTCTATGTTCTAAATTCAAAATTCGATCCTACATAAAACCTTTTTGCTTAAAAAAACATACCCGTGACAGAATTATTATTTGTAGTTGGTTGTGGTACGTCGTTATGTAATTTGTTAGTGGTATTACTCTTTTTTTTAGATTTCACCATTATAAGGATTTTAGTCTTATTTATCTTTATTAAACATGATCCAGAAATACACACAATTTGGAAAAATGTTTTTATTTTGCAGAATGGTGCTTTATTTTTGTCATGTCATAATAAATGTCATACTGTTATACCTACCTTTTTTATAAAATTATTTAAAAAGTCATTAAGTGAACTCAAACTTTTTTGAAAATATTAAGGTAATTAAAAATGCAGTTACATGTTTTTAATTAGCCTGTATATAATTATTTATTTGTTTATATACGTTCGGGTTTACTTCAAAGTCAAAAAAACGAATAATACATTTTGTATTATGGAAAGTTTATCATTTCATTTATGAAAATATACAAAGAATATATAAGTACCTATACAGGCTAATTGGGAACATATAGTATTTTTGGCAGCCGATTAAAAAGAAAATAAAACATCATTAAAATCGGCGGGCATAATTATCAATCTATGTAAACTTGTCTTATTCTTTTTACACAATAAAACTGACGAATTAGTTGATAAACTGTGCATGCATTCGTGGAGAGTAATTATTTTTTATGAAACAACTCAACGTCCTCTACAAGTTCAAACAAATCTACCTTAAATTAAAAATATTAATTAATAAACTTTAGGATGTTACACACATTGAGCTAAGATGACATATAAATAATATATAATAGTGTGTATTATATATTATATAATAGCTATATTTCAGGAGGTTAGGTGTTAAGTTTATATAATTAAGTAATATCATAATGTGTTGAAATAAATCCATTTATTTAATATTTTATCGTGGTATTTAATTTATCGTTCTTTTTATATATTAGTTAATCCGAGCGGACTTAAAATCCCTTTTTAGAGACGGTGTGTCGGACCCTACCCAGAACTGGTGATGTATCGACTAAACTTCTACTACTAGCGAACATACGGGGTATTTCGCTTCTTCACTGAGTGCAGAGTTTGTATCAATGTAAAAACAATAAAGTAGTTTCATTTCAATTATATATATTTTATATACGTATATTTATACCACGCGGGGGGCAAAACAAGCTCACGCTCAAACTGATGGTACCCTGCCGACGTTTGCAACACCAGAGGTGTCGCTCGCGCGTTGACGACCCTGCAAAAACCTATTCAGTCCTCTTTTAGAGAACCCAAAAAATAGGGATCGTTTTAGGTCCTTCAAATATCATATTATATTTGCGTAACCACAAGAAATCAGTATTCTATTAAAACGTGTGTATGGTCAATTAATAATCCGCTGGCCTTTCAACAATAAGGGAATAAATAAATCTAAGAATTGAATGGAAAAACAACATGTTTTACATATTCATCAATTTTGCTTAGTCCGTTGCTAATGCAATAAGGTTTATTACATATTTATTTATTGGTTCATTTAAAACTATACATAACCCCGTGGTTTTACTTATACTAGTATTAATTAATGTATCTGTCTTAATAGTTGATGTTGAAAAATAATCTACAATAAAATTTGGCCTACTTTCAATATTTGAGTCTGAATTTTGATCTTGTAGGTTTTCGACTAGGTATTCGGTTCTTCATCATCATCATATCAGCTAGATGACGTCCACTGCTGGACATAAGCCTCCCCCAAAGATGTCCACAACGACTGGTCCTGGGTTCTTGTCCCGGGTTAAATTACTACACTAGCTCGGTTTTTGGGCAATAAATTCATCTATACTTGAGAGATAAAAACCAGTAAATGGGAAATAATTGCTGAAGTTTTTAAAACTACAGGCGTCATTTTCAAATACTACCAGAGAGAGGTTCCATAATTCCTCATTGTTGGCCACCTCGCAACACCTGCATCCAACAAATTCCAGTGACCTTGACTAGGTCTTCCAGTATGCATTCCTTCACTCTATTCTTCATCATGGTTGGTACTCATCTAATAACCATTCTGTGTAATATAATGTTAAGAAAAATATTCAAACGCATACATATTGCGGAACCCTTTAAATAGATATTAATAAAACATTTATACATAATTCGTTCGTTAACACATTCAAGTGGCTGTGAGTTTTTTTGCACTGTACAGATCTATTGTAAATATTGTATTGGTACACGATTATTAAGGTCACGTGTCCTGTCCAGGATATATTCTGTAAGCTATAAACAAAAGCGATGTTTTAACATTATAAGATTCATATTATTACTATATTATATTATTATAAAGGCTTTTTTCCCTTTCTTCTCACTTACCTCTGGCTTTATGGACTTCAGTAATATACCAAAATATGTAATTATAAGTGACGCAATTCAATAGTTAAAGACTCAAGATTAGTTGAAATGCAGATTAAAACCCTGAAGATCCAAAACTCCTGTGACCCAGAAGGGTTAGGCAGGGGTGCATGGATTTACACTCTATTAATAAGTGTTTACGTATCCCGTATGTTCTATGGAGTTGAGGGGATCTTTTCCCTCGCACCGGTCCATTAACCAAACACAAATCCAGCCATCTCACACTCAACTGCTCATTGACGTAGCGGTAGAAGTTCCAACGAACATAAAAAACAGTTAGATTCGCCAAAATAAATTGTGTGTCCAAAAATTAATTGAATGCCTATAAACAATCATTACCGAAATCTGTGTTCCGGGTATTTAATAAAAATAAATTATAAATTTCTCAATAATCTCGCTACAATCGCGGTAAGGATCTTATGCTATGCTATATATTAAAGTATAGCAGATCAGTGGAAATCCGTCCTGTACAGCATAATATCTCCTTGTAGATACCTGGAAATCTTTTTTTATTTGTAAGCGGTGAGCTGATAATGAAATCTTATTTTGTTATTGTATTCTACGAATTCGTTTATCGACGGCGGGATCTGTTTAGAGCGGTTCTTTCCCTCGGCCCTGGACAGTCGGCCGCAGGTCACACAGCTGGTTACTTGTGCGAGCGGTAAGTCCTTTGAACCTGAAAGTCTTTTGAGGTTATGTTTATACCAGATAGTTTGCCACACGGTGGGCTGTTACATAGTGAAAAGAGTTTTTGCAAATAGTTCTAATCTATGATAGTTATAGTAATCTAGAATAGTTTTAATCTATGTGTAATAAATTGTGAAAAATGTGCACAGATGATTTTTTTTAGAAATAAATTAATATAAAATAGATTTCTTAGACTTACGCGAATATTAGACGTTGAAGTACAACTAGGTTTTACAGATTTTATCGCAATTAATCGATATTATTTTATCTGAAAACGTCTGCGCGAGTGTTAAGTAAAGGATTCGAAATGTCAAGATTAAAGAATATACTGCGATGAAACTTATATAGTGTAGTTTTGTCTCAAGAGATCTTCCGTTGGATTTTCAGATTTTTCAATTAAATATGTAATTAGATTTTTCTATTATGTAGGTCGTAGTACCAGCGTATTTGGGGCCGAGGCTTCCTTACTGCTACATAAATAAAAAAGAAATTCAACGTTGGTACAGATCTCAAGTTTTTACGTCGCAGTGAACGAAAAGTTTCCACCCTCGGTTTCACTCGCGTAGTATGTTAATGTTCATATCATCATATAGCGTATGTGTTATTCTGATGGAGGAGCTATATTATTGTAAAGTTTATAAAATCCATTCTGTAGTTAAAAGAGTAACAAACATCAACACACACGTACACACAAATCCATGTCAACTTTCGTGTTAATAAAATATTAGTGGGATTATTCTTCTGATAACGTTGATTACTTTGCTTTGTTTAATAGGGTACGTTATCATCATAATCTGCCGTTATTCGCCGTAATTTCTAGCAGTGGACGAATGTAGGGTGAATAAGGAATATGCAGTGATATAAAAAGCTACTGTGAAATAGTTAATAGATACAAAAGCTGCTGTGGTAGCCTAGAAGTGTTACCAGTGGACTGAGATGTCAAAGGTCTCGAGTTCAAGGCACGCACCAAATTTGAGTTTTCGGAAGTTATGTGCGTATATATGACGTAAAGGAAAGCAAAGCGAGGAAACCTACAATATAAATGTAATAATAATGTTATTTATGATAAATAATTAGGTATATAATTAATTTTATCGTATTGTTAAAGTAAATATAAGTTTAATTCATATATAAATGGTAATGTTTAGTTTTGTAACGTGTGATATATAATAATAATAATCATCATCATATCAGCTAGGTGTCTATAGATGCCCAGCAGTGGACTGACGTCCCCTAAGCCGCCTCCAAGGATTTCCACAACGACCGGTCCTTGGCCACCTGCATCAAGCGGATTCTAGCGACCTTTACCAGATCACCGGTCCACCGTCCAGTACGCGGTCGCCACTCGAGAACTTTCAAGCCCTAACGGCCATTCGTTCTTCGAACAATTTGCCCTGCCCGCTGCCATAATATTGTATATAATAATTATAATTAAAATTGCAATATTAGTTTTGGCATGTGAAGTCTGCGAACCCGCAGTACGCTAGCGTGGTGGATATAGTCCAAGATCCCAGGGCCGCCAGACGTAGCATATTTTCTGACGAAGGAAATTTGGATAATTGAGTAGTGTTAGTATGTATTAAGAACGCATGCCTTTTTTTTCTTTTTTTTAATTGGGACTTGCCAACCACCCAAATCCCTACTACTGCAACTCCTGTAAACCAGGATCAACAATAGTAACTATCCAGAAAATCGTCGAGACAATGAAGTCCGACGTGTCCCAGGGGAATGATTTTAACTGTCTTGGAACCCGCAGCGAATTTAATCATAAAGTTATATAGGAGGAGTAAGAAAAATATCAGTTTTTTCACTTCTCTCCTTATCAAGCGAGAGGCAGAATAGAATTTACATGTCATTGATATGAGAACAGATGTTTACAACTGGGTTAAGCCCAGTTGCCAGGCACCACGGATGATAAATTAAAAAGTTATGGGTCCTAATAATGTGAGCTATTATATCTGAACGTATATAAGAACGCATGCCTATCAGTTAGCTTGCTTAGTGGGCCAATTTTGAGGTATCAGGAGATCATGGGTACATAAAAACATGACTTACCTCACGTAAATTCTCCAAACGAAATTTTACGTATATTATAGGCGATATCCTTAAAAATAAGTCGCCAATACTCCCAGACACTTTGTCGGCCGTTTTGCCTTACAGACGCCTCTAAGAGTCCCAAAATAATGACTACCCATTCAGTACATAGTACCCGCCTCCTGGGTCCATATAATGCCCAGAGCCTTGCTATAATATCGACCCAAGAGCCGGGTACTGTGATTTCCTGATACCTGGAAATTGGCCCACTAAGCAAGCTAGGTGGTAGGCATGCGTTCTTAGTAGGTCCACATTTCCTTCGGCAGAAAATACGTGTCGTCTGGCGGCGATCCCTCTCAAATGAGAGGAGACCTGTGCCGCAGCAGTGGGAAAATAATGAGTTGATGATTATGATTTATAATAATAATAATAATAAATATTCCACGACATTTTACACAGCACCATCTAGTCCCAAACTAAGCAGAGCTTGTACTTTGGGTACTAGACAATGGATATAATACTTATATACTTTTTTTTTGTAAATACATACTTATAATACATATGAAACACTCAGACGAACACAAACACTTATATTCATCACATAAATATTTTTTGTCCCGTGGGAATCGAACCCACGACCTCGTGATCAGCAGTCCGGAACTCGAACCACTAGACCTCACAGGTCGTCTGACTGACGTAAATATAGATATACTCTTGTCATTATTTGTAGCTCGCCAATTCTTATTTTTTCACTTTTTGATATTACTTCGCGGTATATTGTGCATGGATGCTGTAAACAATCTAATAATGATGATCCGATGCAAATGTTTGTGTGATGAGTTGACATTTGACCTGAGTTATGGATGCTTTCTATGTATAATATGGATTGAAAAAAAAGAACTATGTATTGTATCAACCATCTTGTATTTCTAACACAAGCCTCATTGTTTAGCTGAGAACAAGATGGTATGTCATAAAACAAAAAAAACGGTCAGGAAGACGAAAGCTGTTTATGAATTTTGATTTTAAATTAGATTTCTTTAAAATTAAATCTACCTTCTGTTACATAACAGCGGTAACATATTCAACTATCATCACGGGTGCCGACAGCATCAGCAGCTGCTGTAGTGACCTCTTAGATACTATTTTATAAAGTCTTTTAGTCTGGGGTTGTAAATGCGGTTGCAGGTCAGGTAAGTTCGATTCTCGATTTAAGTAGTGTTACTAGGTTTTTATTATATTTAAATTTCTGAAAAATTAAGGCAAGATCATATCCAGCTTTCAAGTCAAGCAGGGGGGAAGTAAAGCGAGTGCCGAGCAGTGTCAATTTAGGTGAATGAATTTTTGTATGCAAGTGACAAATTAATTATCACAAATACTGCTTTACCTAGCATTTATTTAGGTAAGTACCTATGATAAATAATAATTATTCAGTAAAGAGTAAAAATATATTTAATTATGAATCCAACTACGTATAGTATTTGGTGAAACGTCTTTTATTTCTACCTTGTGTATTTTTCTCGAAGCAAAAAGCGCTTAATAAACTTTGTATCCCTCAGGTCAAAATATCGATTAGCTACACGTGTAGATTTTGTGCAGGGGTGCCCAACCTGTGGCTCGTGAGCCACATGCTACTCTGACGGATTATTTGTGGCTCTCTATAAATGTACCTGAGTTCCCTTCTCATTTTTGTTTTATTATGTTTTAAGAAAATATTATCGTTTCGTTTGTGTCCTTTTAAGTATATATTTAAATGCGGCTCGTGGAAATCAATTTTTTTTAAAATTGCTTGGTTTACCAATGAGCTTGGCCACCCCTGTCATAGTGGTTAGAATCAACGATAAAGTCGCTGTTCACTTATCAACTGACACATGGACATAACTTTTAAGCGAGTTCAAAAAACCGTTTTTTTATGTTTGTTACCTCAGAACACAACTTTCGACTGGGTGTACCGATTTTGGTGATTCTTTTTTTATTTGAAATGTGGTGCTTCATTTTAATTTGGTCCAGTTTTGAACATGTGGAGTCGTTTTTTTTTGGATTATGCTGATAATGTCCACCATTTCAGTTAGGAAATGCCGAAGTCAACTAGATACTAAAAAAAAAAAAATGTACATGACTTGTAAAAGTGTCTTTAAAAAGATCTATTTACAGAAATAAACAATCATTCATTCAATCATACAATATTTGCCGAATCGATTGGCGCAGTGGCTGAGCGATCAGTTTGTGCGTTACGAGTTGCGGGCGCGATCCCCGCACAGCCGACGGTGCAAATATTTGTGCGATCTACATGTTACGGGTCTGAGCGTTTGTGTATGTGAAAAATTGTGTTTGTAAGCGCACACCACGAAACAGGAGAAAAACCAAGTGTCGGGGCAACATTACTTAAAATAAATGTTATAGATGTTCTACGTCGCAAAAGTTAGAGGCGCAGTTTCCCAACTACACCAGCGATCAAACCCAAAATAACGATTCCTTTATACAGGTTCAAAAACTAATCAAGCTTTAAAGGTTAATAAACTTTGAAGATAAATTACGGTATTTTACTATTTTTTCGACACAAGTCAATAACTGTAGATTCAAATAATCAAATTATAGCTTGAATACGAATTATTAATGAAAAATTAATTAGTTAAATGAGTGTGGAATATAATATAACGGTTTTATTACTTTAATTATAACTTACTTATGATCACTTACCTATTTATTAGGAAATTAAAAGAAAAATAAAATACAGAGATAACTAAATTTTTTATTAATTTATTTGCTTAAATATTTTTAGCATTATTAGGCATTGTAATAAGCCTTCAACTTATCCGAATAACAAGAGTATTGTTTTTTTTTTACTATTTAAGTATCACATTATTTCTTAAAATATTCTAAAATTTTAAATAACCTAAATTACAAACAGTAAATTATAAATTAAATATTCAGTCTGTGAGCAGGGAGTTTTCGATTCATTAAGGCTAAAGTTCTTGACAACCCTATAAGTTAAATACCCGACTTCGTCTAGAGGTAATCTCGGATTTTTAATAAAGTATTCTCGACTTATAACCAGCTACCCTGTACGAGCTGACACGCGAGCACGAGTGCCACGGCGGCTGGCGCTAGCGTTGGCACGAGCACGGGCGCCAGGACCGAAGGAGCGTGTGTTCACCTTTGCGCTGGATCTAGTTCGAGACCCATTGCTGCTGAAACTTGCGGTTGCGCTTGAACTGGAGCTAGAACGGACACCATTCCTAATAGAAGTACTACTGGCGCTGGCACTGGAAGTGCTCCAGAATGAGCTCCAGCGAGCGACACGGTGGTGGGGACTGTCCGAGCCTTGACTGTTCAAGATAAGACCGCTGCCACTGCTGTTTAGGCTGTCTAGCCCACTGTTACTTGGGAAGCCAACGTCATCGCCGTCTAAGACACCTGCCCCGTCCACGGCGCCGCGACCACCGACATGACCTGGAATTAATAATTATAAAACGTTAAATATAATTATAGTGTAAAATACTAGAAAAATTTGTATGGTTTCCGTACGCATACTACAACGTAAGTGTGTGTTTATAAGCATTATCGCAGCAACGTCTAAAATTTCTTTAACCAGATAAAACCAGCTCTTGTTATTTTTTTTTCTAAATTCAAGTGGTTTTCATTTATGTTACACAATAAAATAATCAAATGCTACTTGCTGATCCTGGCACAGTTTTGTTATGTAGACACAGCGCCATCTATGTACTGTTACGGATATTACATGGCTAATAAGAATAATAATCATTAGGGTCGGATGAACAATTCAATTCAATTCAATTCAACTTTATTGCATTCCATTATGTTATAAATACAGGTGGTAAGGATTAGTGCTAGATACAATTATGGACCCTGTCGGGCACAGCAAAAGTATAATAAGAATACAAAGCAATACCTGGTGCAGCATAAGTGGTGGCGAGTCCGAAGACCAGAGCTACAACTGATAGACGGGCCATGTCCCCTGTGACTGTGCCCCGAACTCGCCCGACCTACCTTTTATACAGCTTCGGGTTTTATCGAGATTTGCGCACGTCATGAACACGTTAAGACTCAAAATGCAATTAAATGGTCTCTTCTTCCTCTTTTTCCTGTTTTAATTTACCGCTATATGCTTGGGATTTACCTTCTTTTTGTAAAATAAATATTAATGGCTCATTGACGTATTATAACGTTATGACAAAGCGTAATAGTATAATCCGGTTGGACCAGTCAAGATTAGAGTAGATTTCTTTAATCTACATTTAAAATTATAAAGTTATTTGTGCACGTCACTATACGTTAATGACATTTTATTATGTTAATGACATTTTCATTTTACTAAATTGGAGAGTATTCTTTGTTGTTCGCAATCTGCGTAAAATGCCCATTTTGTATCGCTAGACTGGAGGATACAATGGAAAATGAGTGCGTAATATTTTTTTTGTATAACAATTTTTAATTGACAGCTGCCAAGTTAAGGAAAGAAATTAATTATACCAAAGGAACACTACAATTTAATTTCGAAAAACGTGTTGTCTAATTATGATTTTTATAAATTATGATACTTTTAACATAAATATTCTATTCAAAGGTTATTTCCTGGTAATAAAAGCATTAAGCTACTGTTTAATTAAATAATTGAATTTCTTTGTTTGATGGCTTGTAGAATAGATATTCTAATTCATGGTAATATTTCATAGTATCACTTCGGTATTAAAAATGTACGGTGTACGGCTATCTAATCGTGAACCTCAGTCTTAAGGCGATTCGTATACTGCACCAAATAACGCACCGTAGCGCGGGAATGCGTGTTCTTACGTTGCTTAAAAGTATCTAATATCTCGAAAGTAAGTAATAACTCTTTGCGTTGAAAACATGCGTAGTGCAACACACAGAAAACGCGTTCAATCGCTCCGCGTCGCCACGCACCCCACAGCGTAGAGCGGGCAGAGTGTGAATCGCCTAAATGCACTCATAAGTAACCTGATAGGTATTTATCTTTGATATATACTTATTATTTTACTTAACATAGCGAACCATTACAACTCTGATAGTAGGGAAAAAATTTGGCGTTTTAGCCCTAAGAGTCATAATCGTTTGAATTCCTTCGTTATTATACCGATTCCAGCGCCTTTTATTGCAGATAAAAATACGTTTAACGCAATTAGGCATATCTACCGAATAAATACACTGAGCGTTCTGTATTCAGTTGAACATTAGACGGAAAAACAAAAAACAGAATCAAAAAGATATAAAATTTAGTATAATGCTAAAACGTTCATCCGTTCAATAACTGTATTAAACTGTTATTAGGATAATAAGGAAAACCTGTCTTTTTAAATATTTTATAAAATGTTTCTTCTAATTTGGATTTTCCTCAAAGATAAAAAATATATCAAATCACTGGCAAGGGCAAAGTCAAGCTTAAATGTACACTCAATAGTCAGCTGTCACTTTCCCCTCTTGGTGAACTATGTTACCATGTAATTAGTACGCAACAGAATAGAATAGTTCTTTATTTGCACAGAAAGTAGGTAAAAAACATATGTATTTATAGAAACAAAACATCTTCCTTGCATGTACAGCGAGCAGCAGATGGACAAATATATAATAATAATAATAATAACGATAATAACTACGATCGTGCCATAATTACAGATCATACCATATATAACAACAGGCCCGATATAATATTTATTGATAAAGAAAATAAACACACATACATAATAGATACAGCAGTACCAAATACTAACAATATTCAAAAAACTATTTCAGAGATAATTAGAAAATACACGGAACTACATGAGGAGATAACAAAAATATGGAAAATGAATAGAGTAACAATAGTCCCAATAGTCATATCAACAACAGGAGTAATACCAAAACAATTAATTAATAGTCTTAACAGAATTGACCTCCCTAAATACACCTATCTTATATTACAAAAGGCAGCTATTTTAAACACTTGTCGAATAGTCCGGAAGTTCTTACAACAGCTAGAGTCAGACAACAATTTCTTCACAACATAACATAACTAATCAACTTAAACTTAAGGTCACACTTGGTTTATACCCGGCTTTAAAAGATATCCAGGTTTACCTGAGAATTTATACTTTAAAAACACAATAATAATAATAATATTCCTAGTCATTATGACACAGCGCCATCTAGTTCCGAGCTAAGCAACGAGGCTTGTGTTACGGATACTAGTCGGTTGATATACTACATATATACTTTTTTTTTGTAAATACATACATATTATACATAGATACATAAATGACTCGGATACAAATGTTTATGCTTATCACACAAACATTTGTCCCTACCGGGATTCGAACCCGGGACCCATAGCACAACAGGCAGTGTTAACTACCGTTGGACTAATTGGGTCGTCAATATCTCAAAATGATATACCTACAAATTATTGAGAAGGATGTTTAGTTCGTTTAAAAGATCTAACGTTAAAGACCTTAGATCTTTTCATCATCATCGTCAGCCTATATTCATCCACTGCTAGACGTAGGCCTCCCCTAGTGAACGCCTCAGAGCTCAATCTTGGGCTCTTCTCCAGACGCTGCCAGATGCCTTCCGCAAGTCGCCGCTTCACCTGCCCAGCCGTCCTACGTTACGTTTGCCGAGACGCGGTCTCCGCTCAAGAACTTGTTTGCTTTAACAGCTACTTCAGCTTGCTAATCCTCTGTAAAAGTCTTTATTGTCAGTGGTGAACTGACTGATTGCGACGCTTCACATACGTACAGCATGCAAGAGAGAGTGGTGTTGCGCCGCTTCTTCTTCCCAGCTAGAACACTCGGAAACCGTGAAGAGCGGGCGTTCATGGGGGCTGTCTTTATTGACGACGTTCAGAAAGAGCCAATAAAATTTGACCTATTTTGAATCAAATGTATTTTTACTTTGACTTTGAGAGTCTCAACCGTACAAGACCGAGCGTGCCAGTATGCAGTATGCGACCTTTAGTGAGACGATATTATTCGCGTAGTGACTAAACCGCTGGCTCCTTCCCAACTGAACTCGGTACATCACAGACATTAGTATTGCCTGCAAGTATTTGTTTCGGTGAGTACCCACGACACAGGCGAAAATCATAATGAGCGTTTTTTACATTTACAGAAATACCCATCATGATATCACGCCTGTTGTCTCCGTAGGATTAGGCAGAGGTACTATTACATTACATTACATTAGGTGTACACGTGGTAAATTATCGCGTATATTCATGTTATTTCTACCGCATCTTTGGTCACAAAGATGCGGTAAAGTATCCAAAGCGTGGTCATCAACCCATTATCGACCCACTGCTTTCACACACGGCACGAGTCTCCTATTATTTCAGAGGGATTAAGCTATAGTCCACCACGCTAGCCTACTGCAGGTTGGCAGACTTCTCATGCCTTGGAAAAATCTCCCAAGCATGCAGGTTTCCTCACAATGTTTTCCTTCACCGATTAAGCATGTGATAAGTACGCACATAACTTGGGTTTGAACTCGAGACCTAGTGTTGTGACCGCAGTGGATTGCGATATTAAAATACCGCGCGCAAGGATTATTACAAGTACATAATGTAGGTGCTGGGTTCATTGGTACTGGATAATTAGGTTAAAACTAAATGGTGAAACGTAACATTTTATTTATTGATCATATTTTTTTTTGTAACATAAATAAAGTAGCCCAAGCTCCCGGTTGTCAGGACCAAATAGGATCAATGTAAAACTTACTGACTCTACGCGCACTGTTCAGTGAAATGAGGATAGGTACATAAATAGATTTTTGAAGTTCACTTTAAATATCCATGTTTTCCATTGTAGATACTAGATGGCGCTGTAACGCTGTAAAGTCTAGACATACTAGTATCAAATATTAATCTTTAATAGCCTTCCCTACCTACGGTACAGCTTTCTGTATTAACCAAGCTGAAGGTTTTATATTTTTTTCATTACATTTCAATATTATAATTATTTATCACATTATTTTTAAAATATTCTAATGTATCAAACAATGAAAGTTGTGTAAAGTTATACAGTCCATTGTAAAATAAATATTTTGTCTATAGGTATTTAGATATAGATTAATTTTAGTCTTTGTCTTCACTATACATTAAATAACAAGACATAGTCTTAAGGCAATCTCGAATTCCCAAATGGATTAATGAATTCAAATCCTATGTCCACTTAGCCTGAACTGGCCGATGCGCTGGCACTGGCGCTAGAGCCATGACTGTTGGAGCTTGAGCTTGCGCTAACGCTAGTAGAGGCGCCGGGGCCGCTAGCACTGGCACTAGCACTGGCGCTAGAACTGGAACTGCTCCAGTATGTGGTCGAGCGAGCGGCACGATGGTGGGGACTGCCGGAGCCTCCGCGACTGTTTAAGATAACAAGCCCGCTGCCTCTGCCGTTTATTCCACCTAGGCCACTGCTGCTTGGGAAGCCCACGTCTTCGCCGTCTAAAACACCCGCTCCATTTGCGCCGCGACCGACTAAACCTGTAAAGATGATTTATGATAGATTAATTGATGTAGCGTAAAAAAGCTGGAAAAACAGGTTTTATTTCTTCTATAATTTATACTCGTTATTTTACATAATTATGTAATTCGGTAAATATAATGTGTCTAGCGAGTCGTCTTAGTGTGGATTACACTGTATGTCACCGGTAGGTACATAATATGTATTATTTAAAAAGCCTGATACCCATATATCATGTTCTGAGACACAGAACACGAAACCAGGATTGATTCTGTAAAAGTAATTCCACCGTTTAGTAATCTAGACCCTCGCATTAGTCAAAGTATTTGTTATGTTTAATTAAAAAGGAAAACACTATAAAACAAACTAATGACGCAATACAATTCTTAGAAGCTATATGAATTATGTCATATAATATTTGTCAATAACTAGCTGAACCCTGCCACGTATGTGGCACATTGTGATTTAAATCATCCGAAAAATAGATCGCAAACAATCTTTGAAGCGCGTTGTACCGTGTGATTTGAGCTGTCTGTGCAAAACTTTTTGAATTTTTGAAGATCAGAAACTAACGTAACATTTTGATATATATTATTATGTGTTGAGATGAGTAAACGTACCTGGTGCAGCGTAAGTGACAGCGAAGAGTCCGAAGATAAGAGCTACAACTGCTAGACGGGCCATGTTGGTGTTAGACTGTGCCTCAGAGTCGTACGTTTTACCTTTTATACAGTGAGTCGCTTATGTCATTAACTTAACGCTTAAAAGATTTTCTTTCCTGTTCATGATTTCGACTCTTTATGGGAATTCCCCTTTTTATTTGTAAAAAAGTCAGATTTAGGGTATTCAAAGCATAATAAAATCTTGGATCTGATTGCGGGGCCCAGTGTAGGTTTGCCTTGAATATATTTATTATTTTTTTCAATTGACCTTGTGCAGTTTTTGAATCAAAAATTATATTTAATCCTCACTTTTTTCAGTCTGTTTTGCAAGTAGGATTTTTTAAAACGACGTCGCAATGGCTTTTATTGACTTTTAAGATTTAATGATGATACGAACTCATATTATCCTGTTATTTGCATAAAGTATATGCAGTCTCTTTTGTATACATACCTGACAATATAGAGCAAAAATGTGAAACGGTTTTTTAAGAAAAGAGCCATAGCATCTTTGGACCAGTTCCGACTGACGGCACGCATGCATAAACTACAAAACTTTACGGATTAGTTAGGGAGTACAACGACCGACTGTACATACATAAAACTTATACTACATATTAAACGCAAAGTCTACCGTGGAAATGCGCTTATGTCTAGTAGGGACAAATGTTTGTGTGATGAACATGGACATTTATTTCCGCGGCCTGGTAAGGGATATAAATTGGCATTAAGTTTGAGGTTTAATACCTTTAATGTAAAGGGTCCTAAGTGTATTGGTGCGCAATGTGTCATGTCAGTTTTGACATTTCTCCATTGCTGTGTACGTCGTTCCTACGTAGCGAGATAGATGGCGCTACGTATCAACAAACTGATGTCAGAAATCGTTAGTTACATTGAGGATAAATATTAATATTAATATGATGATTCATAGAATGAGTAGACACCTGTATGATTAAATGATTAATTAATCTGATATAATGTATGTAGGTATTATGTAGATGGACATAAATACTCGTATTTTTTTAGGCTCATGAATATTTATTACACTGGTTTAGTAGTGTTATTGGGGTATTTTTCTGGTGTAAATATTTATTGGAGTTTGGATTTATACCCGGTAAAGGCCGGCCAGCCACCTTACTATCGAACATTAACAAATAAAGTATGAATGTCTTGAACTGTTTGTTTATAAACAATGTTTTGTTTATATTTCGGAGATAGCAAATGAGCTTACGGCCCGGCTGCGGTTACAGTAATCTATAGGACGTTTGCAACACCAGAGGTGTCGTTTGCACGTTGCCAACGTTGCCTTGTAAGAACTTTTTGACTTGTTTTCCAAAGGGAGTTCTTTGGATAAGAAGTCAAAAATGCGGTACGAATACGTGAATACTAGAGGTAGAAATTAAACTGCTTTTTATAGATTTTATGTCTGCCCTTGAAGTTATGATCCGGATCGTCAGGATTCAATGATATCAATTTAATATTAAATTTGGGTATTAAATTTGACGACATTCATGTTCCATCGACACGAAGAAGAAGAATGATATCAATATACCGCGATTAAATATATAAAAAGTTGTATTTCAATGTAATTAGATTTCAAGACACACCACTGATTTTTCTAAGTTATGTATGTATTTACCACATACTCGAAAGGTGTTCAAAACATAGTGCAGAAATCTACATACCTCAGCATTGATTTAAATCAATGTACCTCAGGCATTATTTCCTTGGAGTGTGAAGTCTGTCAACCCACTCTAGCATGGTGGACCATAGGCAAATAAGATAAATGGGTTGATGACAGTACCTATTAAGAATTTTATTAATAAATAGAATTATTTAATCCTTTGAAAATATTATTTATTTTTCTCATTAAAAAAAAGGATTTTCTTCTGTGTCGTAGAGGCGTTATCAAATTACCATACACAAACGCCCAGACCCGGAGCCACTAGAAAACGTACACATATTTGCTCCGTGCGGGGGGGATCAAACCCGCAACTCGTGACGCACAAACTGATCGCGCAGTCACTGCGCCAATCAGGTCGTCATAAAATAACATCATAATTTCCTAGATTTCAGAGGGGAAAAGTAGGTATTTTATGTGACCTACTTCCTTAAGTGCAGCATTTCCAATTCTTGACAATAACAGAGTTATGACAAATTAATATTGTTATTATGATGAAAAACAGGGATTTTAACAAGAGTTTTATAAAGCGGATAACTATAGGGTATAAAATATACGCCACATAAAACAATTAGTAGAAAATTCTAGTGGTTGCAAATTGCAATGTATATAAAATTATTAATATAATTAAAAAATTGCAAAACCGCTTATCTTAAGTGATGCACAAGCAAAACCCCTAACTTTAATTTGGAATAATTATAGGTCTATTTATTATTCGGATGGAAATAAGGGCTATTCTGAAGTAGCCGTTGGATCGGATCGGATAGTTACAAAGATGTCAATATTTACGATTTAAACTTAAACTCAACAAACCTTTTTTCTGCGCTATTACAGAAGATTGCACTTATACTGGTTGTTGTGTCTACGTAAACATAAACACAGATTGTAGTAATATTCTGACGCATCTAATAGCTATTTGTTATGCACGACTGCAAAGTAAGTACATATTTACCGCAAGTGCTTGTAGATGCAAATAATTTTCAAGCATTGATTTATTAATTGACAGCAAATGTATTTTAAATGTTTCAAATCAAATCAAATTATTTATTTGCAAACCAAGTGTACAATAGGTCTTACAATATTTAATCAGCACTTAAGACTTAGCGGCCTTCTACAGGCGTTGCAAATTTGAGGGCTACACTAATTTTAATACTTAAATCTAATGTATATATTATATAAATAATTGTCAAATTTGAATTTAATTTCATGTGAATAAATGTCTTCAAATTTCGTTATAATTACCTATTTATTAATTGCGGATAAAAATTCTACAATTGAATAAAAACATTTTTTAATTTAAAAAGATTTTAATTTATTAAATAAAATAAACATTTTCGGCCTATTTTCAGTTAGTCTTAACAATACAATCGATGAAAAAAGCTACCGTTTCCTGTATAAAACCCTAAACCCAAGTTGTCAGTAGTCAGGGCCCCAGTTAGTCGTTTAGACGGTTTTTATACTATCTTCCCCCTAGAAAATGTTAGTAATTCGTACAAAAATACACGTTCAAATGAAATTTTGTATTAATTAAAGTAAAAGGGACCCTTTCCTAGATTGTTTATTATTTAGATGTGTGCAGAAAAAAAAAATAATAAGTATATAAAACGAAGCTAACAGGAAAACTATAGAACCTAACTAGGATTTACAAGCTAACGAGTTATAGTCAACGGCCCATTACGGGAACCCTGTATTGCGTCTGGTTCGCCGCGCACTTGGTCGGGTTTTATTTATAAATATAAGTATTCATGGCAATACAGCGAGGATTCGAAGAAGGGTAAAACTGGTCCTGCGGGTTCTGATACGAGTATCGTATAGTCTTTTTAGGTTCCAACGTTGTCTTAGGGGCCGTTAATGTATTTTTTTAAATAACAAAGTTACTTTACAGTAAAGGTTTGTTTTAATTTCATGAGCTCAATCTACCACCAATAGTCCTACCTACTGGCAGATTCATGATACCCACCACCGTGTTCTCTACAGGCATCCACCTACACACTCTACCCCAACACCTCCTTGGGAATTAAATGCAATACGTAACCAGACTTCCTGAGAACCAAAGCCAAAGAGGTTCTTCTAATCCGCAGAGGATAGGAAGAGCGGCACATTGTTATTACATGGAGGTTACTTACCTGTACATTATTTTATTGTTATGATGATTCGTTAGGAACATGGAATATTCTGGATGTTAGTATTTAGTATTCTGAGCTTGAAAAAATATTATGCATGTATAATTACTATCCAGACACGTTTTTAATAATCCTTTTTCTATTTCAAGTCGGGATGACATCATTATTTTACTTTGCACTGTTGCTAATCGCGATCCGGGCAATTATTATTCATAAAAACTTGAATATCTTATACACAAAAATCGGCCAAGTGCGAGTCGCATTCACGCACACAGGGTTCCCCACCATTGACTAGGTAAACAGCAGTGGGTACACAATTGAATGAAAGGTAAATTGCGGTTTACGATTTATAACGTACCTACTAAAAAAAAATACTAACTAGATCTTGTTCAAACCAATTTTCGGTGGAAGTTTGCATGGTAGTGTACATCATATATTTTTTTAAGTTTTATCAATCTCTTATTTTAGAAGTAACAGGGGGGTAAAATGTGTCCCCAACACATTTTGCCACTTTGGAAGTGTCTCTCGCGCAAGCTATTCAGTTTAGAAGTAAATGATATTAGAAACTTCTATATCATTTTTGAAGGCCTATACCTTCTATATATAAAAATGAGTTTCAGTTGATTTTGTGTTGAGTATGGGGAACCCCCAAAATTTATTGTTATTTTTCTATTTTTGTGTGAAAATCTTAATGCGGTTCACAGAATACATCTACTTACCAAATTTCAACAGTATAGTTTTTATAGTTCCGGAAAAAAGTGGCTGTGACACACGGACAGACAGACAGACAGACAGACATGACGAATCTATAAGGGTTCCGTTTTTTGCCATTTGCCTACGGAACCCTAAAAATTTCGTGTGATGATGTTGGTCGCTGAACCCCTCCGAAACGGCTGAACGGATTATTATAATTTTTTTGTATGTATATTTGGTAGGTCTGAGAATCGGTCGTAGGCAATTTTTTATTCCCCTAAATGTTAAGGATGACCCCTCCATGCCCTCACCAGAATTTTACTTTTTTTTTTTTTTACCAAATATTTTTTTTATTTTTTTGTGATTTGGCACCAAAAATACTTATAACAGTTATAACCCTAAATTTTCACTCTTCTACCACCAACTCCTTAAATGTGGCAAAACAACGTTTGCTGGGTCAGCTAGAATAATAATAATAATTATTACTTACCTAGTAGAATCCTACCTACACTCTAGTCTTTAGCAATCGCAATGACATACGTCTACCTGTTTCTTGCGTCGCAGTACCGTAATGATTGATATAACGTGACGGAAACACATACTGCGTTTGTTCGAATTAATTGTTTCTTATTAATTTATTGAGGAAAACTATTAATTTATAAGTAGGGAATACCAATGCGCAAAATATTTGCTGGGTGCAAGAGCTGGTGAGACCAGTGGACCGAGATATTAAAGATCCTGAGTTCGAACCCAAGGCTGACTATTTGTTAGTTATGTGCGTATTTATCACGTGCTCCAACGGTGAAGGAAAACATCGTGAGGAAACCTGCATGCTTGAGCGATTTTCTCGATGGGATGCGAAAACTGCCAAACCACAGTAAGTTAGCGTGGTGGAAAATGAGAGGAGACCCGTGCCCAGCGGGTCAATAATGGATTTATAAAGATGATGATGAAACATATGAAAAATTAATAACAAAAGAGCGTGTTTACCTCTTTATGTAGCCTCCAGAATTGGCCTTGCTACCGTAAACAAGAAGCGGTCTGTCCGATGTGACTGGATGGTCAACTGAACTGCCTTGACGTGCCTGGCCATCTTGGACACCTACTATGCTTTCCCCATCATCTGTTTGGTCCTCAGAATCCACTTGCAAGACCGTCACTATTGAATGGGACAGTCGCAGTGCCATCTTTGCCACTACTGTGGCAAATAGGTTGATGGCAATAATTTCGCCACCTATTTTAATATAAAGCTTTGTCAATAAGATTTTGTTTACAATGTCAATTTTTATATGTATGTTTGATAGTACCTATAGTAATACCTACATATCGAAGCGGCAAAGTTGCCTCAAAACACAAATTAGATGGCAGTGTGTAATAATTTCTGGATAGTTTAACTATAATTTTTTTTATCGTTTTTTATGTCCCCGAATGCCAATTTCAATAGTCATTAGTAAGAATATATTACGTTGTTGCAAATTTAAAGAAAAACAAACTTGCGGTTATAAAAACAAACCTACTGTAAGTTGGTTTTTGTTTGCGGTAAGGAAGCATAGTTATTGAAAGAATTATAATTATTTATACATACATATACACATACCATCACGTCTGTCGTCCGCAAAAGGCTAGGCAGAAGGGTACTATGTACATCCACAATTCACTGGTATATTTTAGGTCCCATGTTATAGGGGGCGAGCCTATTGCCATCAACCGGGCACGAATCCAAACTCCGAGCAGTTACTGAGAATTTCATGATAAAACCCAATAACACGTTGGTCGACCTGGGAAGAAAACTCTTGGCCACAGGCCACCATCAGTAGGAATTATGGTATTATTGGAGGGCCGTTGGATTTATATCTCGGAATCCATGGCCAGTCGATGATTTTTTATATAAACTTTTAAAATGTGTTATTTATAACGTATAAAAAATATATAGGGGTGGGGGGGAATAATAGAAGGCACAACAGCAGCTGTTGACGCATTTATTTGCTATTTATGTGTATTTATTATTGTAAAGTTAGTGAGACTAAAGTTGATTTACTTACATCATTAGAAAACAATTATGTTTTCAAACTTTCAGAATAGGGAGTAAGTAGGTACCTATTTGATTTCTGGTGTGTATGAAATTTCATATACAAGCTTTTGGATAAAAATAAATAAATACGTATTTCCGGGTTCTTCAAAATTAACTCTTCAATAATATAAAATAGGGGTTGAGAGTTCATATAGGGAGTCCTTCATTTTAAAGCAATAAATAATAAAATTATATATATTCATGCTCCTCAATAAAAATAAGGCATACGTGTTTCGTCGTTTTTAAATTGGACCCCTAACGGGCGAAATAGGGAGGAGAAATTAGTATAAAATTGCGCGGCCGAAGCCGCGAGCGACAGTTACTGTAAGTTTTTTTTTTGCTAAATATGAGTACATTTTCATTAAAGTTACTATGTAAATATCATTTATTAGGTATAAAATTGAAATCTTTGCTCTAAACATTTTTTCCCCTTATCCCTCCCATTTTCAGAAAATTGTTGTTAATTTTTTTTTAATTTTTATCTGACTTTTAAAAATCCAGTTCAAAAGTTTTTATGAAGATTCGTGGACTGGTCCTGGATTCCGAGCTTTGACATTTTTTTTCTTTTGACACTCCCTTATATGTCTGGCAATCGATATGCGCTTTATATTTTACAAATGCAAAGCTCAGTATCATATTTTACAAGCTATTCTTCTAAGTTTTATGTTTGTTTAGTCAGCAGGAACAAGAATTAAAAATAGTGACGTATTAAAATATAGTTATTCACTTAGCTCTTTCTTTCATATTTGAATCGCACAGTGAATGGGCAAAGGAATTTATAAAAAATGTGTTTTATATAAAAAATATTTATTACTGTAATTTTTGGTGATTGTATATACAATAAATGTGTAATGGAACGTAATCTATTTGTTTTATTGAAGTATGTATTTGCATGACGCGGTTCATAGTCTGAAACAACAGAGACTCGTTTCTACTGTTCATCTATCTGGAGCTGGAGCTGGCGGCGGCACTGGAGCTGCCGCCTCCGGAGCTGCTGGCGGCCGCAGAACTTGAGCCGCGTCTGCTGCGCTTCAAGCCGTGGCCGCTGATGATGATGCCGGATCCACTGCCGCCAGTTCCGCTGAAGGCTCCGACGCCACTGCCGCCAGACCCGGCAAGGGCTCCGGCACCGCCGGGACCGGCCCCGGCTATAGCGCTGGTGTCACCGGCACTAGCGCCGGCGATGGCGGGCTGGCCAATACCGCTAACGGCCGCGGCGCCACCTGTGAATAATATATTTATTAATTAAATACACAAAATACTATAATATAATATAAATATGGTCGGTAAAACATACAATTACAATTAATTAAAAACAAAGCATTACCTGGTGCGGCGTAGGTGCAAGCGATGAGCCCTAAGGCGAGTACTACAACAACTGCTAGGCGGGACATGTTGACTGTGACTGTGCCCTCCAAGTCGCTCAAGCTTCCTTATATACAGACTCACTTACACGAGTGCGACGGAAGCCTAGTCCTAGATTGACAGATTTTCTCAAAAGCTACGTCTAATATTTATTAATGTATGCAAGTGGCCCAACCTCCTGTCTCCTTCAATACATACTCACAGAGACATAATACACATATTATTATGTTAAAGGGACTCACACTCTTAGGTTGTGCCAATTGTTTATCATACTTATAAAGACTCTGTTTAAATAAAAATTGGTGTTACAGCGAGGCCGAAAAATATATAACTGTTTTTCGAAAATTTTGAGGCAGAAACTATACATTGACACTGAGTAGTTTAAATGTATCAGAGACACACACACACATCTGGTATACGAGAGGATAAAGATAAAATATAAATTTATTTGCTGTAACATGAGTGGATTACAATACAGAAATATTCATGCAATGGTGTTAAATATAATATTTTTTTGAGCTACATGTTATGCCACGAAGGGCGTATAAATATTGGTAGGTAATATACATGTTTTTATTTTATTGTGTATGTTAGTAAAAAGTTATTTAATTACAATGTGGTTGTGAGTTGTGCGTGAGTGTATGTATGTATGGTTGTTTCTGATAAAAATAATAAGGAAGAAAGTTTTGTTCTGTTTGCTACCGTAAATCATACAATCAGAATGTATCATTTAGGAATTCAGTTGTACTATAATAACAAACTTTCATATTTAACATATCTTTTAATCTTTTCTTAAATAATCCGTTAGAACCACACGCAGTTGTCGTATATTTTGTCTTATAAAAAATTACAGTAATTTCCGAGGAAGAATTTCATATATTTCCTGTTTACTCTATATGTTTGTTTGTTATAATTTCTCCAACATCTTAATAATTCTATGACTATTTACTATATAATTTATTAGTACGAGGAAAATGAAATTCTAATGCGCATATAACGGACAAGAGAACAGCAACATTAACGTATCTCAAAGTGCGTCGTACAAAACCCAACGACGCGAAACACAAAACGATGATGCAATACTAATTTTCTTTGTATCACTTCTCAGCCTTTTGGCTAAGATCAGAGTGTGGTTTTTATGTACTTATTTCATACAATATTCAAATTCATTGTGTAATGAATAAATACAAATCAGAACGTCCTCTGTGGTCTAGTGGTTCGAGTACTGGACTGCTGATCACGAGGTCGTGGGTTCGATTCCCACGGGACACAAATATTTATGTGATAAATATAAATGTTTGTGTTCGTCTGGATGTTTCCTATCTTTGCCGGAATGAGGTAAACAAGATGAATCTGGTACTATTTTTTTTGCTATCGCATTTAGTTTCGGATCTACCACGTCTAGATGCGTCTAATTTTTCAATTAATTACTACTTTCGTCTAAAAGTGAAAAGGCGCGTCGGACATAATAAGATGTAAGTGGCTGTTGCACTTTTTGATTAATTTGAATATTAGGTCTAATACTAGGAAATACGACGTATTTAATACTTGCGACTTGTTTATGTAGTACACATTTTTTTTCAATAAACGTGTGTACTAAGGATGAAAGTTGTAAATAATTAAATGCGCCTTTTATTTTTAAACTTTATATTGTGAATATCGCTGTTGTAATTGGTGAATTGGTAGTGCAGCATTTGTGCTTCATTAAAAGGGCGCATATGGTGTTTAATGGCTTTCCTACTTAGTTTTAGTTATTATTCCGTACTGTTTTTGCTAAAAAAAACGCTCTTTTTGTAAAAAAATAGACAAAACTTTAAACTTACTCTATAAGGAAGTTATTAAATCATGCAGAATTAATCTTCATATTATGATTGTATTATATAAAATGAAGGTAGGCCTAAAGTCGCCGCGCGCCGTCCGAAATATGACCCACTCAGGTTTCCCCACGACAATGTTTTCCTTCAACGTTCAGACACGTGATTGCTTATTATTATGTATGTTTTTGAGAAAATCTGTCAATGACTAGGCTTCCGTCGCACTCATGTAAGTGAGTCTGTATATAAGGAAGCTTGAGCGACTTGGAGGACATTCACAGTCAACATGTCCCGCCTAGCAGTTGTTGTAGTACTCGCCTTAGGGCTCATCGCTTGCACCTACGCCGCACCAGGTAATGCTTTGTCTTCAATTAATTTTAATTGTAATATTTAAACAAAATATACTTAAACCCGTGCTTACATGCAACATATTATTCCAGCCAAAGAACCAATCAAAGTTACTTGATGTCATGATATGGTATATACCTACCATATTTAACAAAACGTATAGTTGTATTTTAAATTTCATGTGGAAATATTATTGTTTTGAATATTGATGTGTGTATCTAATCCATAATTATATCGTTTACAGGTGGCGCCGCCGCTTTTAGCGGTATTGGCCAGCCCGCCATCGCCGGCGCTGGAGCCGGTGATACCGGCGCTATCGCCGGGGCCGGTCCCGGCGGTGCCGGCGCCCTCGCCGGGGCTGGCGGTAGCGGAGTTGGAGCCTTCAGCGGAACTGGCGGCAGTGGATCCGGCATCATCTTCAGCAGCCACGGCTTGAAGCGCAGCAGACGCGGCTCAAGTTCTGCGGCCGCCAGCAGCTCCGGAGGCGGCAGCTCCAGTGCCGCCGCCAGCTCCAGCTCCAGATAGACGAACAGTAGAGACGAGTCTCTGTTGCTTCAGACGCTGAACCGCTTTATGCAAATAGTTCAATAAAACAAATACATAGTTTACGTTCCATTACGCATTTATTGTATATACAATCACCAAAAATAACAGTAATAAATATTTATTTTATAAAACATAGTTCTTTTAAAATCCCTCACCCATGCGTTGGCAATAAGATGTTTCAAACCTTGCATGTGTAAAATGTAAGATTGCCTACTTGTTGCCAAGCATGCTGAGCTTATCATGCTCACTCAAATATCCTGCTAATGATGGGGTTGTGTATGGAGTCTTATTATTCTCTACAATACGGTTGCGTAGAGCGATGCATAGGTACGTCATACTCATCAACGGTTGCTGTAGGAATATCAATATACCGCGATAAATCTGTAAAAAGTAGTTTTATTTTCATAGAAATAAGCTGTCAATTAATTATTCCTATTAGCATAGTATTGCCCGATACCTGTTGCCTCTTCATCACCGTAAAGAACCATCTCGAGCTGCACATCAAGATCGGATGTCAATGAGTAGGTGACGTCATATTGAACCGAACAATATACTACGATTTACTCTCGTGTCGTGAGTTTGTTTACAAACACAAATCCCCACATGAACGTAAATACACTCAGACCCTGAACTTTCTGCATGTCATAGACATAATTTGATACCAGGTCAGCCAATGCCACATAAATTAATTGTACTTTCCAAGATTTATATTTTATGCCATCAAGGATAGAAGATTAATTCTTAAAAAGGATTTTGAATCGCGTTCTGAGAATAATACGTTTTCCTTGCAAGAAATGATCTGAATTGCGGAAAATACAGTTATCTGTTGGGGCTACTTCTATTGAGTACAGAGGATAACGTATGGCTTTTAACTGCAAGTATTCTAATGTTGAAAAATACTTATTGAACAATGCAAGGTCTTGCGTTATCATAATGTAATATTTAAACAAAATATACTTAAACCCGTGCTTACATGCAACATATTATTCCAGCCAAAGAACCAATCAAAGTTACTTGATGTCATGATATGGTATATACCTACCATATTTAACAAAACGTATAGTTGTATTTTAAATTTCATGTGGAAATATTATTGTTTTGAATATTGATGTGTGTATCTAATCCATAATTATATCGTTTACAGGTGGCGCCGCCGCTTTTAGCGGTATTGGCCAGCCCGCCATCGCCGGCGCTATCGCCGGGGCCGGTCCCGGCGGTGCCGGCGCCCTCGCCGGGGCTGGCGGTAGCGGAGTTGGAGCCTTCAGCGGAACTGGCGGCAGTGGATCCGGCATCATCTTCAGCAGCCACGGCTTGAAGCGCAGCAGACGCGGCTCAAGTTCTGCGGCCGCCAGCAGCTCCGGAGGCGGCAGCTCCAGTGCCGCCGCCAGCTCCAGCTCCAGATAGACGAACAGTAGAGACGAGTCTCTGTTGCTTCAGACGCTGAACCGCTTTATGCAAATAGTTCAATAAAACAAATACATAGTTTACGTTCCATTACGCATTTATTGTATGTATATACAATCACCAAAAATAACAGTAATAAATATTTATTTTATAAAACATAGTTCTTTTAAAATCCCTCACCCATGCGTTGGCAATAAGATGTTTCAAACCTTGCATGTGTAAAATGTAAGATTGCCTACTTGTTGCCAAGCATGCTGAGCTTATCATGCTCACTCAAATATCCTGCTAATGATGGGGTTGTGTATGGAGTCTTATTATTCTCTACAATACGGTTGCGTAGAGCGATGCATAGGTACGTCATACTCATCAACGGTTGCTGTAGGAATATCAATATACCGCGATAAATCTGTAAAAAGTAGTTTTATTTTCATAGAAATAAGCTGTCAATTAATTATTCCTATTAGCATAGTATTGCCCGATACCTGTTGCCTCTTCATCACCGTAAAGAACCATCTCGAGCTGCACATCAAGATCGGATGTCAATGAGTAGGTGACGTCATATTGAACCGAACAATATACTACGATTTACTCTCGTGTCGTGAGTTTGTTTACAAACACAAATCCCCACATGAACGTAAATACACTCAGACCCTGAACTTTCTGCATGTCATAGACATAATTTGATACCAGGTCAGCCAATGCCACATAAATTAATTGTACTTTCCAAGATTTATATTTTATGCCATCAAGGATAGAAGATTAATTCTTAAAAAGGATTTTGAATCGCGTTCTGAGAATAATACGTTTTCCTTGCAAGAAATGATCTGAATTGCGGAAAATACAGTTATCTGTTGGGGCTACTTCTATTGAGTACAGAGGATAACGTATGGCTTTTAACTGCAAGTATTCTAATGTTGAAAAATACTTATTGAACAATGCAAGGTCTTGCGTTATCACGAAGATCGATAGACTAGTCATGGAGGTTTCTCAAAGAGCTTTCCTATATTTGCACAAAAAACTTTTTAAGAAGTTCACTTGTATTGTAACAAACTATGATTGGGAGAGGCTTTAGTCCAGCAGTGAACTGCGATAGACTAAGGTGATTTATTGAAGCTCTAGTGTAGATGTAACACCATGTCTAATGATCATGATAAAACGAAGTGATTGCCATTCATTTTCTATGAGTGAGTTTTGTTTTTTAGGCATAGTTTAGTATTTGACCTCGGTTCGGGAATTCCATTATTTTGCGTACAAATGTCGCATGCCAGAAGTCTGTCCAAAATTATTTCTATACTAACTCATCAACATTTTAAGCTTCATTGCGTTTAATCAATCTATGGCGAATGAGAGAACATTATAATACTAGCAGTTAGAACCCATGCTTTATCTTTTGTACTCAATAGAAGTAGCCCCAACTGATAACTGTATGTTCCGCGATTTAGATTATTTCCTGCTAAGAAAATAGTTATATTATTCTCAGAATGCAATTCAAAATGCTTTATAAGAATGAATGTTCTATCGTTGATGGGATAAAATATAGATATTAGAAAATAGATTACTTCATGTGGCATTGGCCGAGTTGTGTAACTGGGATGACATTATGTCTATGACATGCAGGCAGTGGCGGGTCTGGGCGTTTTTACGTTCATGTGAGAATTTGTGTTTGTAAACAAACTCACGACACGAGAGTATGTTATTAGTTTCATCATGACGTCACCTATTCATTGACATCCGATCTTGATTTTTTTATATATATTATTATTTTAAACTACATAAAATATTACTATACTTAGTTTTATATTTTTGTATTTTCTTTTTGTGTTATACGTATTTAAATGTGATTTAATTACTGTAATTGGTAAAATACAGCCGTTGTAATTAATTAAATAAATAAATAAATAAATTGATGTGCAGCTCGTGATGGTTCTCTATGGTGATGGAGAGGCAGAAGGTATCTGGCAATACTATGCTAATTGGAATAATCATTAATTGATAGCTTATTTATATGAAAATAAAACCACTATTTACAGTTTTCATCGCAATATATCGATATTACTAAATCTCGATGTTTTGGACAGCACCCGTTCACGAGTATGACGTGTGCATCGATCTACGTTACCATTACTTAGGGAATAAAAATATTCACAACACCACCTCCAGCACAGGACATTTGAGTCAGCATGACAAGTTCAGCATGCCTGGCAACTGGTAGGCCCAGTCTCATACTTTACGGTTTATTTTTCTATCTCACTAACTATTCAGTTTGATTTTTGTACTACTTTATACCGTATTAAATGTTTGTCCAGTCTGCAAAATTATGAATAAAAATATAACGAAAACGTATTAGAATTCACTTAATCAGTACAAAATTTCATACTTGAATGAAGTATGGTTTGAAAGATCTCTTATTGACAATGGATAGGTGAGAGATATTAAACAACAGAGTTTTATATTATAGAAATATATTTTATTACTGTAATATTTGGTGATTTTTTACTTATAAAATAAATGCGTAATGGAACGTAAACTATTTGTTTTATTTGAACTATTTGCAGGAAGAATCTCAGTATCTGAAACAAAAAAGCCTGTGATGAGAACATGTGCTCATTTGGTATACAAAGAAATTTGGAGGAGGGATACGTCAAGAAGGAATTAGTAATAGTTTTGTAATAAAAAATATATTTGTATGTTTTTAAAACAAGTTAACAACATACATATTTTTTATGATTGCAACATATATATTTACAACATGAATGCAATAAATGTATGATTATGATTACCAATACAGTTTAAACAGTAGTCTCACAGGATAAGATATATAAAATACCTATAAGTTTCGTCTATCTGGAGCTGGAGCTGGCGGCGGCACTGGAGCTGCCGCCTCCGGAGCTGCTGGCGGCAGCAGAACTTGAGCCACGTCTGCTGCGCTTCAAGCCGAGACTGCTGATGATGATGCCGTATCCACTGTCACCAGTTCCACTGAAGGCTCCGACACCACTGCCGCCAGCCCCGGCGAGGGCTCCGGCACCGCCGGGACCGGCCCCGGCGATAGCGACCGTATCGTCGTCACCAGCGCCGGCGATGGCGGGCTGGCCAAAACCGCTAACGATGGCGGCGCCACCTGAAAATAACATCAATAGGTAGGTCAAAGTAAATATTTCAACATGAAATTCAAAATACAACTAACTATACGTTTTCCTAAATATGTTGGGTATATACCACAAGTAAGTTTGTTCGGTTCTTTAGCTAGAAAAACATGCGTAAGCTGGTTGGTTTGAGTATACATATATTATTTAAATATTAACATTAAAATTAATTGAAGACAAAGTATTACCTGGTGCGGCGTAGGTGCAAGCAATGAGCCCTAAGGCGAGTACTACAACAACTGCTAGGCGGGACATCTTGACTGTGAATGTCCTCCAAGTCACTGTAGCTTCCTTATATACAGACTCGCTTACATCAGTGCGACGCAAGGCTTGTCATAGGTTTTAACTTCTGGTCAAGGTAGGTACGTATTTTAGATTTTTTTAAGACATGTATATTATTAATGCGTAATTATTAGACGCTTGGTTGTTAAAGGAAAACGTCGTGTGGAAACCTCTGGGTTTTCTGGACCTCAGGCACTAGTGACTTTCCCACGTTATACGTTAATAATATTAAATTTATTTCAAATACGAAGAATATCAAATACGGAATTAGATTATCAAGTTATTGTGTGTATGTGTTTTTTACTTTTTTCTAAGCATTAACTGCCATGTTTAATATTTATCTATGTATTCAAGTAGCCCAAACCACTGTTGTAAACTAGTGGTGAGATCAGTGGACTGAAATGTTAACGGTTTCGAGTCCAAACCCAAGGCAAGTACATTTGACTTTTTAGAAGTTATGTGCGTAACAGTGAAGGAAAACATTATGAGGAAATCTACATGCTCGAGAGATTTTCTCGATGACATGTGAGGTCTGCCAATCCACAGTCAGCTAGCGTTGTGGACTATAGCTCGTCTCAAACAGTAGCGTAGCGTGGGTGGGGGCAGAGGGGGCCATGGCTCTGGGCGGTATATGAAGGGGGGCGGCATATGAAGGGGGGCGGCATTAAGTGCCACGTCTTTTTTATACTACTAGAAAAGGGGGCGGCAAATTTCCAGACGTCCCCGGGCGGCAAATACCCACGCTACGCCACTGCTCTCAAATGAGAAGAGACCCGTACTTGCGACTTGTTTATGTAGTACACATTTTTTTTCAATAAACGTGTGTACTAAGGATGTAAGTTGTAAATAATTAAATGCGCCTTTTATTTTTAAACTTTATATTGTGAATATCGCTGTTGTAATTGGTGAATTGGTAGTGCAGCATTTGTGCTTCATTAAAAGGGCGCATATGGTGTTTAATGGCTTTCCTACTTAGTTTTAGTTATTATTCCGTACTGTTTTTGCTAAAAAAAACGCTCTTTTTGTAAAAAAATAGACAAAACTTTAAACTTAGTCTATAAGGAAGTTATTAAATCATGCAGAATTAATCTTCATATTATGATTGTATTATATAAAATGAAGGTAGGCCTAAAGTCGCCGCGCGCCGTCCGAAATATGACCCACTCAGGTTTCCCCACGACAATGTTTTCCTTCAACGTTCAGACACGTGATTGCTTATTATTATGTATGTTTTTGAGAAAATCTGTCAATGACTAGGCTTCCGTCGCACTCATGTAAGTGAGTCTGTATATAAGGAAGCTTGAGCGACTTGGAGGACATTCACAGTCAACATGTCCCGCCTAGCAGTTGTTGTAGTACTCGCCTTAGGGCTCATCGCTTGCACCTACGCCGCACCAGGTAATGCTTTGTCTTCAATTAATTTTAATTGTAATATTTAAACAAAATATACTTAAACCCGTGCTTACATGCAACATATTATTCCAGCCAAAGAACCAATCAAAGTTACTTGATGTCATGATATGGTATATACCTACCATATTTAACAAAACGTATAGTTGTATTTTAAATTTCATGTGGAAATATTATTGTTTTGAATATTGATGTGTGTATCTAATCCATAATTATATCGTTTACAGGTGGCGCCGCCGCTTTTAGCGGTATTGGCCAGCCCGCCATCGCCGGCGCTGGAGCCGGTGATACCGGCGCTATCGCCGGGGCCGGTCCCGGCGGTGCCGGCGCCCTCGCCGGGGCTGGCGGTAGCGGAGTTGGAGCCTTCAGCGGAACTGGCGGCAGTGGATCCGGCATCATCTTCAGCAGCCACGGCTTGAAGCGCAGCAGACGCGGCTCAAGTTCTGCGGCCGCCAGCAGCTCCGGAGGCGGCAGCTCCAGTGCCGCCGCCAGCTCCAGCTCCAGATAGACGAACAGTAGAGACGAGTCTCTGTTGCTTCAGACGCTGAACCGCTTTATGCAAATAGTTCAATAAAACAAATACATAGTTTACGTTCCATTACGCATTTATTGTATATACAATCACCAAAAATAACAGTAATAAATATTTATTTTATAAAACATAGTTCTTTTAAAATCCCTCACCCATGCGTTGGCAATAAGATGTTTCAAACCTTGCATGTGTAAAATGTAAGATTGCCTACTTGTTGCCAAGCATGCTGAGCTTATCATGCTCACTCAAATATCCTGCTAATGATGGGGTTGTGTATGGAGTCTTATTATTCTCTACAATACGGTTGCGTAGAGCGATGCATAGGTACGTCATACTCATCAACGGTTGCTGTAGGAATATCAATATACCGCGATAAATCTGTAAAAAGTAGTTTTATTTTCATAGAAATAAGCTGTCAATTAATTATTCCTATTAGCATAGTATTGCCCGATACCTACTGCCTCTCCATCACCGTAAAGAACTATCAAGATCGGATGTCAATGAGTAGATGACGTCATATTGAACCGAACAATATACTACGATTTACTCTCGTGTCGTGAGTTTGTTTACAAACACAAATCCCCAAATGAACTTAAATACACCCAGACCCGGATCTGTCTGCATGTCATAGACATAATTTGATACCAGGTCAGCCAATGCCACATAAAGTAATTGTACCTTCCAAAATCTATATTTTATGCCATCAAGGATAGAAGATTAATTCTTAGAAAGGATTTTGAATCGCGTTCTGAGAATAACACGTTTTCCTTGCAAGAAATGATCTGAATTGCGGAAAATACAGTTATCTGTTGGGGCTACTTCTATTGAGTACAGAGGATAACGTATGGATTTTAACTGCAAGTATTCTAATGTTGAAAAATACTTATTGAACAATGCAAGGTCTTGCGTTATCACGAAGATCGATAGACTGGTCATGGAGGTTTCTCAAAGAGCTTTCCTATAGTTGCACAAAAACCTTTTTAAGAAGTTTACTTCTATTTTAACAAACTATGATTGGGAGAGGCTTTAGTCCAGCAGTGAACTGCGATAGACTGAGTTGATTGATTGTAGCTCTAGTGTAGGTGTAACACCGTGTCAATGATCACGATGAACTGAAGTGATTGCCATTCATTTTCTATGAGTGAGCTTTGTTTTTTACGCATAGTTTAGTAGCTCGGTTCGGGAATTCCATTTTTGCGTACAAATATCGCATGCCAGAAGTCTGCCCAAAATCCCTTCATTTCTATACTAACTTATCATCATTTTAAGCTTCATTGCGTTTAATCAATTTATGGCGAATGACAGAACATTATAATACTTGCAGTTAGAACCCATAATTTTGTTTATCCACTGTACTCAATAGAAGTAGCCCCAACTGATAACTGTATGTTCCGCGATTTAGATTATTTCCTGCTAAGAAAATAGTTATATTATTCTCAGAATGCAATTCAAAATGCTTTATAAGAATGAATGTTCTATCGTTGATGGGATAAAATATAGATATTAGAAAATAGATTACTTCATGTGGCATTGGCCGAGTTGTGTAACTGGGATGACATTATGTCTATGACATGCAGGCAGTGGCGGGTCTGGGCGTTTTTACGTTCATGTGAGAATTTGTGTTTGTAAACAAACTCACGACACGAGAGTATGTTATTAGTTTCATCATGACGTCACCTATTCATTGACATCCGATCTTGATTTTTTTATATATATTATTATTTTAAACTACATAAAATATTACTATACTTAGTTTTATATTTTTGTATTTTCTTTTTGTGTTATACGTATTTAAATGTGATTTAATTACTGTAATTGGTAAAATACAGCCGTTGTAATTAATTAAATAAATAAATAAATAAATTGATGTGCAGCTCGTGATGGTTCTCTATGGTGATGGAGAGGCAGAAGGTATCTGGCAATACTATGCTAATTGGAATAATCATTAATTGATAGCTTATTTATATGAAAATAAAACCACTATTTACAGTTTTCATCGCAATATATCGATATTACTAAATCTCGATGTTTTGGACAGCACCCGTTCACGAGTATGACGTGTGCATCGATCTACGTTACCATTACTTAGGGAATAAAAATATTCACAACACCACCTCCAGCACAGGACATTTGAGTCAGCATGACAAGTTCAGCATGCCTGGCAACTGGTAGGCCCAGTCTCATACTTTACGGTTTATTTTTCTATCTCACTAACTATTCAGTTTGATTTTTGTACTACTTTATACCGTATTAAATGTTTGTCCAGTCTGCAAAATTATGAATAAAAATATAACGAAAACGTATTAGAATTCACTTAATCAGTACAAAATTTCATACTTGAATGAAGTATGGTTTGAAAGATCTCTTATTGACAATGGATAGGTGAGAGATATTAAACAACAGAGTTTTATATTATAGAAATATATTTTATTACTGTAATATTTGGTGATTTTTTACTTATAAAATAAATGCGTAATGGAACGTAAACTATTTGTTTTATTTGAACTATTTGCAGGAAGAATCTCAGTATCTGAAACAAAAAAGCCTGTGATGAGAACATGTGCTCATTTGGTATACAAAGAAATTTGGAGGAGGGATACGTCAAGAAGGAATTAGTAATAGTTTTGTAATAAAAAATATATTTGTATGTTTTTAAAACAAGTTAACAACATACATATTTTTTATGATTGCAACATATATATTTACAACATGAATGCAATAAATGTATGATTATGATTACCAATACAGTTTAAACAGTAGTCTCACAGGATAAGATATATAAAATACCTATAAGTTTCGTCTATCTGGAGCTGGAGCTGGCGGCGGCACTGGAGCTGCCGCCTCCGGAGCTGCTGGCGGCAGCAGAACTTGAGCCACGTCTGCTGCGCTTCAAGCCGAGACTGCTGATGATGATGCCGGATCCACTGTCACCAGTTCCACTGAAGGCTCCGACACCACTGCCGCCAGCCCCGGCGAGGGCTCCGGCACCGCCGGGACCGGCCCCGGCGATAGCGACCGTATCGTCGTCACCAGCGCCGGCGATGGCGGGCTGGCCAAAACCGCTAACGATGGCGGCGCCACCTGAAAATAACATCAATAGGTAGGTCAAAGTAAATATTTCAACATGAAATTCAAAATACAACTAACTATACGTTTTCCTAAATATGTTGGGTATATACCACAAGTAAGTTTGTTCGGTTCTTTAGCTAGAAAAACATGCGTAAGCTGGTTGGTTTGAGTATACATATATTATTTAAATATTAACATTAAAATTAATTGAAGACAAAGTATTACCTGGTGCGGCGTAGGTGCAAGCAATGAGCCCTAAGGCGAGTACTACAACAACTGCTAGGCGGGACATCTTGACTGTGAATGTCCTCCAAGTCACTGTAGCTTCCTTATATACAGACTCGCTTACATCAGTGCGACGCAAGGCTTGTCATAGGTTTTAACTTCTGGTCAAGGTAGGTACGTATTTTAGATTTTTTTAAGACATGTATATTATTAATGCGTAATTATTAGACGCTTGGTTGTTAAAGGAAAACGTCGTGTGGAAACCTCTGGGTTTTCTGGACCTCAGGCACTAGTGACTTTCCCACGTTATACGTTAATAATATTAAATTTATTTCAAATACGAAGAATATCAAATACGGAATTAGATTATCAAGTTATTGTGTGTATGTGTTTTTTACTTTTTTCTAAGCATTAACTGCCATGTTTAATATTTATCTATGTATTCAAGTAGCCCAAACCACTGTTGTAAACTAGTGGTGAGATCAGTGGACTGAAATGTTAACGGTTTCGAGTCCAAACCCAAGGCAAGTACATTTGACTTTTTAGAAGTTATGTGCGTAACAGTGAAGGAAAACATTATGAGGAAATCTACATGCTCGAGAGATTTTCTCGATGACATGTGAGGTCTGCCAATCCACAGTCAGCTAGCGTTGTGGACTATAGCTCGTCTCAAACAGTAGCGTAGCGTGGGTGGGGGCAGAGGGGGCCATGGCTCTGGGCGGTATATGAAGGGGGGCGGCATATGAAGGGGGGCGGCATTAAGTGCCACGTCTTTTTTATACTACTAGAAAAGGGGGCGGCAAATTTCCAGACGTCCCCGGGCGGCAAATACCCACGCTACGCCACTGCTCTCAAATGAGAAGAGACCCGTACTTGCGACTTGTTTATGTAGTACACATTTTTTTTCAATAAACGTGTGTACTAAGGATGTAAGTTGTAAATAATTAAATGCGCCTTTTATTTTTAAACTTTATATTGTGAATATCGCTGTTGTAATTGGTGAATTGGTAGTGCAGCATTTGTGCTTCATTAAAAGGGCGCATATGGTGTTTAATGGCTTTCCTACTTAGTTTTAGTTATTATTCCGTACTGTTTTTGCTAAAAAAAACGCTCTTTTTGTAAAAAAATAGACAAAACTTTAAACTTAGTCTATAAGGAAGTTATTAAATCATGCAGAATTAATCTTCATATTATGATTGTATTATATAAAATGAAGGTAGGCCTAAAGTCGCCGCGCGCCGTCCGAAATATGACCCACTCAGGTTTCCCCACGACAATGTTTTCCTTCAACGTTCAGACACGTGATTGCTTATTATTATGTATGTTTTTGAGAAAATCTGTCAATGACTAGGCTTCCGTCGCACTCATGTAAGTGAGTCTGTATATAAGGAAGCTTGAGCGACTTGGAGGACATTCACAGTCAACATGTCCCGCCTAGCAGTTGTTGTAGTACTCGCCTTAGGGCTCATCGCTTGCACCTACGCCGCACCAGGTAATGCTTTGTCTTCAATTAATTTTAATTGTAATATTTAAACAAAATATACTTAAACCCGTGCTTACATGCAACATATTATTCCAGCCAAAGAACCAATCAAAGTTACTTGATGTCATGATATGGTATATACCTACCATATTTAACAAAACGTGTAGTTGTATTTTAAATTTCATGTGGAAATATTATTGTTTTGAATATTGATGTGTGTATCTAATCCATAATTATATCGTTTACAGGTGGCGCCGCCGCTTTTAGCGGTATTGGCCAGCCCGCCATCGCCGGCGCTGGAGCCGGTGATACCGGCGCTATCGCCGGGGCCGGTCCCGGCGGTGCCGGCGCCCTCGCCGGGGCTGGCGGTAGCGGAGTTGGAGCCTTCAGCGGAACTGGCGGCAGTGGATCCGGCATCATCTTCAGCAGCCACGGCTTGAAGCGCAGCAGACGCGGCTCAAGTTCTGCGGCCGCCAGCAGCTCCGGAGGCGGCAGCTCCAGTGCCGCCGCCAGCTCCAGCTCCAGATAGACGAACAGTAGAGACGAGTCTCTGTTGCTTCAGACGCTGAACCGCTTTATGCAAATAGTTCAATAAAACAAATACATAGTTTACGTTCCATTACGCATTTATTGTATATACAATCACCAAAAATAACAGTAATAAATATTTATTTTATAAAACATAGTTCTTTTAAAATCCCTCACCCATGCGTTGGCAATAAGATGTTTCAAACCTTGCATGTGTAAAATGTAAGATTGCCTACTTGTTGCCAAGCATGCTGAGCTTATCATGCTCACTCAAATATCCTGCTAATGATGGGGTTGTGTATGGAGTCTTATTATTCTCTACAATACGGTTGCGTAGAGCGATGCATAGGTACGTCATACTCATCAACGGTTGCTGTAGGAATATCAATATACCGCGATAAATCTGTAAAAAGTAGTTTTATTTTCATAGAAATAAGCTGTCAATTAATTATTCCTATTAGCATAGTATTGCCCGATACCTACTGCCTCTCCATCACCGTAAAGAACTATCAAGATCGGATGTCAATGAGTAGATGACGTCATATTGAACCGAACAATATACTACGATTTACTCTCGTGTCGTGAGTTTGTTTACAAACACAAATCCCCAAATGAACTTAAATACACCCAGACCCGGATCTGTCTGCATGTCATAGACATAATTTGATACCAGGTCAGCCAATGCCACATAAAGTAATTGTACCTTCCAAAATCTATATTTTATGCCATCAAGGATAGAAGATTAATTCTTAGAAAGGATTTTGAATCGCGTTCTGAGAATAACACGTTTTCCTTGCAAGAAATGATCTGAATTGCGGAAAATACAGTTATCTGTTGGGGCTACTTCTATTGAGTACAGAGGATAATGTATGGTTTTTAACTGCAAGTATTCTAATGTTGAAAAATACTTATTGAACAATGCAAGGTCTTGCGTTATCACAAAGATCGATAGACTGGTCATGGAGGTTTCTCAAAGAGCTTTCCTATAGTTGCACAAAAACCTTTTTAAGAAGTTTACTTCTATTTTAACAAACTATGATTGGGAGAGGCTTTAGTCCAGCAGTGAACTGCGATAGACTGAGTTGATTGATTGTAGCTCTAGTGTAGGTGTAACACCGTGTCAATGATCACGATGAACTGAAGTGATTGCCATTCATTTTCTATGAGTGAGCTTTGTTTTTTACGCATAGTTTAGTAGCTCGGTTCGGGAATTCCATTTTTGCGTACAAATATCGCATGCCAGAAGTCTGCCCAAAATCCCTTCATTTCTATACTAACTTAAAATCATTTTAAGCTTCATTGCGTTTAATCAATTTATGGCGAATGACAGAACATTATAATACTTGCAGTTAGAACCCATAATTTTGTTTATCCACTGTACTCAATAGAAGTAGCCCCAACTGATAACTGTATGTTCCGCGATTTAGATTATTTCCTGCTAAGAAAATAGTTATATTATTCTCAGAATGCAATTCAAAATGCTTTATAAGAATGAATGTTCTATCGTTGATGGGATAAAATATAGATATTAGAAAATAGATTACTTCATGTGGCATTGGCCGAGTTGTGTAACTGGGATGACATTATGTCTATGACATGCAGGCAGTGGCGGGTCTGGGCGTTTTTACGTTCATGTGAGAATTTGTGTTTGTAAACAAACTCACGACACGAGAGTATGTTATTAGTTTCATCATGACGTCACCTATTCATTGACATCCGATCTTGATTTTTTTATATATATTATTATTTTAAACTACATAAAATATTACTATACTTAGTTTTATATTTTTGTATTTTCTTTTTGTGTTATACGTATTTAAATGTGATTTAATTACTGTAATTGGTAAAATACAGCCGTTGTAATTAATTAAATAAATAAATAAATAAATTGATGTGCAGCTCGTGATGGTTCTCTATGGTGATGGAGAGGCAGAAGGTATCTGGCAATACTATGCTAATTGGAATAATCATTAATTGATAGCTTATTTATATGAAAATAAAACCACTATTTACAGTTTTCATCGCAATATATCGATATTACTAAATCTCGATGTTTTGGACAGCACCCGTTCACGAGTATGACGTGTGCATCGATCTACGTTACCATTACTTAGGGAATAAAAATATTCACAACACCACCTCCAGCACAGGACATTTGAGTCAGCATGACAAGTTCAGCATGCCTGGCAACTGGTAGGCCCAGTCTCATACTTTACGGTTTATTTTTCTATCTCACTAACTATTCAGTTTGATTTTTGTACTACTTTATACCGTATTAAATGTTTGTCCAGTCTGCAAAATTATGAATAAAAATATAACGAAAACGTATTAGAATTCACTTAATCAGTACAAAATTTCATACTTGAATGAAGTATGGTTTGAAAGATCTCTTATTGACAATGGATAGGTGAGAGATATTAAACAACAGAGTTTTATATTATAGAAATATATTTTATTACTGTAATATTTGGTGATTTTTTACTTATAAAATAAATGCGTAATGGAACGTAAACTATTTGTTTTATTTGAACTATTTGCAGGAAGAATCTCATTATCTGAAACAAAAAAGCCTGTGATGAGAACATGTGCTCATTTGGTATACAAAGAAATTTGGAGGAGGGATACGTCAAGAAGGAATTAGTAATAGTTTTGTAATAAAAAATATATTTGTATGTTTTTAAAACAAGTTAACAACATACATATTTTTTATGATTGCAACATATATATTTACAACATGAATGCAATAAATGTATGATTATGATTACCAATACAGTTTAAACAGTAGTCTCACAGGATAAAATATATAAAATACCTATAAGTTTCGTCTATCTGGAGCTGGAGCTGGCGGCGGCACTGGAGCTGCCGCCTCCGGAGCTGCTGGCGGCAGCAGAACTTGAGCCACGTCTGCTGCGCTTCAAGCCGAGACTGCTGATGATGATGCCGGATCCACTGTCACCAGTTCCACTGAAGGCTCCGACACCACTGCCGCCAGCCCCGGCGAGGGCTCCGGCACCGCCGGGACCGGCCCCGGCGATAGCGACCGTATCGTCGTCACCAGCGCCGGCGATGGCGGGCTGGCCAAAACCGCTAACGATGGCGGCGCCACCTGAAAATAACATCAATAGGTAGGTCAAAGTAAATATTTCAACATGAAATTCAAAATACAACTAACTATACGTTTTCCTAAATATGTTGGGTATATACCACAAGTAAGTTTGTTCGGTTCTTTAGCTAGAAAAACATGCGTAAGCTGGTTGGTTTGAGTATACATATATTATTTAAATATTAAAATTAAAATTAATTGAAGACAAAGTATTACCTGGTGCGGCGTAGGTGCAAGCAATGAGCCCTAAGGCGAGTACTACAACAACTGCTAGGCGGGACATCTTGACTGTGAATGTCCTCCAAGTCACTGTAGCTTCCTTATATACAGACTCGCTTACATCAGTGCGACGCAAGGCTTGTCATAGGTTTTAACTTCTGGTCAAGGTAGGTACGTATTTTAGATTTTTTTAAGACATGTATATTATTAATGCGTAATTATTAGACGCTTGGTTGTTAAAGGAAAACGTCGTGTGGAAACCTCTGGGTTTTCTGGACCTCAGGCACTAGTGACTTTCCCACGTTATACGTTAATAATATTAAATTTATTTCAAATACGAAGAATATCAAATACGGAATTAGATTATCAAGTTATTGTGTGTATGTGTTTTTTACTTTTTTCTAAGCATTAACTGCCATGTTTAATATTTATCTATGTATTCAAGTAGCCCAAACCACTGTTGTAAACTAGTGGTGAGATCAGTGGACTGAAATGTTAACGGTTTCGAGTCCAAACCCAAGGCAAGTACATTTGACTTTTTAGAAGTTATGTGCGTAACAGTGAAGGAAAACATTATGAGGAAATCTACATGCTCGAGAGATTTTCTCGATGACATGTGAGGTCTGCCAATCCACAGTCAGCTAGCGTTGTGGACTATAGCTCGTCTCAAACAGTAGCGTAGCGTGGGTGGGGGCAGAGGGGGCCATGGCTCTGGGCGGTATATGAAGGGGGGCGGCATATGAAGGGGGGCGGCATTAAGTGCCACGTCTTTTTTATACTACTAGAAAAGGGGGCGGCAAATTTTCAGACGTCCCCGGGCGGCAAATACCCACGCTACGCCACTGCTCTCAAATGAGAAGAGACCCGTACTTGCGACTTGTTTATGTAGTACACATTTTTTTTCAATAAACGTGTGTACTAAGGATGTAAGTTGTAAATAATTAAATGCGCCTTTTATTTTTAAACTTTATATTGTGAATATCGCTGTTGTAATTGGTGAATTGGTAGTGCAGCATTTGTGCTTCATTAAAAGGGCGCATATGGTGTTTAATGGCTTTCCTACTTAGTTTTAGTTATTATTCCGTATTGTTTTTGCTAAAAAAAACGCTCTTTTTGTAAAAAAATAGACAAAACTTTAAACTTAGTCTATAAGGAAGTTATTAAATCATGCAGAATTAATCTTCATATTATGATTGTATTATATAAAATGAAGGTAGGCCTAAAGTCGCCGCGCGCCGTCCGAAATATGACCCACTCAGGTTTCCCCACGACAATGTTTTCCTTCAACGTTCAGACACGTGATTGCTTATTATTATGTATGTTTTTGAGAAAATCTGTCAATGACTAGGCTTCCGTCGCACTCATGTAAGTGAGTCTGTATATAAGGAAGCTTGAGCGACTTGGAGGACATTCACAGTCAACATGTCCCGCCTAGCAGTTGTTGTAGTACTCGCCTTAGGGCTCATCGCTTGCACCTACGCCGCACCAGGTAATGCTTTGTCTTCAATTAATTTTAATTGTAATATTTAAACAAAATATACTTAAACCCGTGCTTACATGCAACATATTATTCCAGCCAAAGAACCAATCAAAGTTACTTGATGTCATGATATGGTATATACCTACCATATTTAACAAAACGTATAGTTGTATTTTAAATTTCATGTGGAAATATTATTGTTTTGAATATTGATGTGTGTATCTAATCCATAATTATATCGTTTACAGGTGGCGCCGCCGCTTTTAGCGGTATTGGCCAGCCCGCCATCGCCGGCGCTATCGCCGGGGCCGGTCCCGGCGGTGCCGGCGCCCTCGCCGGGGCTGGCGGTAGCGGAGTTGGAGCCTTCAGCGGAACTGGCGGCAGTGGATCCGGCATCATCTTCAGCAGCCACGGCTTGAAGCGCAGCAGACGCGGCTCAAGTTCTGCGGCCGCCAGCAGCTCCGGAGGCGGCAGCTCCAGTGCCGCCGCCAGCTCCAGCTCCAGATAGACGAACAGTAGAGACGAGTCTCTGTTGCTTCAGACGCTGAACCGCTTTATGCAAATAGTTCAATAAAACAAATACATAGTTTACGTTCCATTACGCATTTATTGTATGTATATACAATCACCAAAAATAACAGTAATAAATATTTATTTTATAAAACATAGTTCTTTTAAAATCCCTCACCCATGCGTTGGCAATAAGATGTTTCAAACCTTGCATGTGTAAAATGTAAGATTGCCTACTTGTTGCCAAGCATGCTGAGCTTATCATGCTCACTCAAATATCCTGCTAATGATGGGGTTGTGTATGGAGTCTTATTATTCTCTACAATACGGTTGCGTAGAGCGATGCATAGGTACGTCATACTCATCAACGGTTGCTGTAGGAATATCAATATACCGCGATAAATCTGTAAAAAGTAGTTTTATTTTCATAGAAATAAGCTGTCAATTAATTATTCCTATTAGCATAGTATTGCCCGATACCTGTTGCCTCTTCATCACCGTAAAGAACCATCTCGAGCTGCACATCAAGATCGGATGTCAATGAGTAGGTGACGTCATATTGAACCGAACAATATACTACGATTTACTCTCGTGTCGTGAGTTTGTTTACAAACACAAATCCCCACATGAACGTAAATACACTCAGACCCTGAACTTTCTGCATGTCATAGACATAATTTGATACCAGGTCAGCCAATGCCACATAAATTAATTGTACTTTCCAAGATTTATATTTTATGCCATCAAGGATAGAAGATTAATTCTTAAAAAGGATTTTGAATCGCGTTCTGAGAATAATACGTTTTCCTTGCAAGAAATGATCTGAATTGCGGAAAATACAGTTATCTGTTGGGGCTACTTCTATTGAGTACAGAGGATAACGTATGGCTTTTAACTGCAAGTATTCTAATGTTGAAAAATACTTATTGAACAATGCAAGGTCTTGCGTTATCATAATGTAATATTTAAACAAAATATACTTAAACCCGTGCTTACATGCAACATATTATTCCAGCCAAAGAACCAATCAAAGTTACTTGATGTCATGATATGGTATATACCTACCATATTTAACAAAACGTATAGTTGTATTTTAAATTTCATGTGGAAATATTATTGTTTTGAATATTGATGTGTGTATCTAATCCATAATTATATCGTTTACAGGTGGCGCCGCCGCTTTTAGCGGTATTGGCCAGCCCGCCATCGCCGGCGCTATCGCCGGGGCCGGTCCCGGCGGTGCCGGCGCCCTCGCCGGGGCTGGCGGTAGCGGAGTTGGAGCCTTCAGCGGAACTGGCGGCAGTGGATCCGGCATCATCTTCAGCAGCCACGGCTTGAAGCGCAGCAGACGCGGCTCAAGTTCTGCGGCCGCCAGCAGCTCCGGAGGCGGCAGCTCCAGTGCCGCCGCCAGCTCCAGCTCCAGATAGACGAACAGTAGAGACGAGTCTCTGTTGCTTCAGACGCTGAACCGCTTTATGCAAATAGTTCAATAAAACAAATACATAGTTTACGTTCCATTACGCATTTATTGTATGTATATACAATCACCAAAAATAACAGTAATAAATATTTATTTTATAAAACATAGTTCTTTTAAAATCCCTCACCCATGCGTTGGCAATAAGATGTTTCAAACCTTGCATGTGTAAAATGTAAGATTGCCTACTTGTTGCCAAGCATGCTGAGCTTATCATGCTCACTCAAATATCCTGCTAATGATGGGGTTGTGTATGGAGTCTTATTATTCTCTACAATACGGTTGCGTAGAGCGATGCATAGGTACGTCATACTCATCAACGGTTGCTGTAGGAATATCAATATACCGCGATAAATCTGTAAAAAGTAGTTTTATTTTCATAGAAATAAGCTGTCAATTAATTATTCCTATTAGCATAGTATTGCCCGATACCTGTTGCCTCTTCATCACCGTAAAGAACCATCTCGAGCTGCACATCAAGATCGGATGTCAATGAGTAGGTGACGTCATATTGAACCGAACAATATACTACGATTTACTCTCGTGTCGTGAGTTTGTTTACAAACACAAATCCCCACATGAACGTAAATACACTCAGACCCTGAACTTTCTGCATGTCATAGACATAATTTGATACCAGGTCAGCCAATGCCACATAAATTAATTGTACTTTCCAAGATTTATATTTTATGCCATCAAGGATAGAAGATTAATTCTTAAAAAGGATTTTGAATCGCGTTCTGAGAATAATACGTTTTCCTTGCAAGAAATGATCTGAATTGCGGAAAATACAGTTATCTGTTGGGGCTACTTCTATTGAGTACAGAGGATAACGTATGGCTTTTAACTGCAAGTATTCTAATGTTGAAAAATACTTATTGAACAATGCAAGGTCTTGCGTTATCACGAAGATCGATAGACTAGTCATGGAGGTTTCTCAAAGAGCTTTCCTATATTTGCACAAAAAACTTTTTAAGAAGTTCACTTGTATTGTAACAAACTATGATTGGGAGAGGCTTTAGTCCAGCAGTGAACTGCGATAGACTAAGGTGATTTATTGAAGCTCTAGTGTAGATGTAACACCATGTCTAATGATCATGATAAAACGAAGTGATTGCCATTCATTTTCTATGAGTGAGTTTTGTTTTTTAGGCATAGTTTAGTATTTGACCTCGGTTCGGGAATTCCATTATTTTGCGTACAAATGTCGCATGCCAGAAGTCTGTCCAAAATTATTTCTATACTAACTCATCAACATTTTAAGCTTCATTGCGTTTAATCAATCTATGGCGAATGAGAGAACATTATAATACTAGCAGTTAGAACCCATGCTTTATCTTTTGTACTCAATAGAAGTAGCCCCAACTGATAACTGTATGTTCCGCGATTTAGATTATTTCCTGCTAAGAAAATAGTTATATTATTCTCAGAATGCAATTCAAAATGCTTTATAAGAATGAATGTTCTATCGTTGATGGGATAAAATATAGATATTAGAAAATAGATTACTTCATGTGGCATTGGCCGAGTTGTGTAACTGGGATGACATTATGTCTATGACATGCAGGCAGTGGCGGGTCTGGGCGTTTTTACGTTCATGTGAGAATTTGTGTTTGTAAACAAACTCACGACACGAGAGTATGTTATTAGTTTCATCATGACGTCACCTATTCATTGACATCCGATCTTGATTTTTTTATATATATTATTATTTTAAACTACATAAAATATTACTATACTTAGTTTTATATTTTTGTATTTTCTTTTTGTGTTATACGTATTTAAATGTGATTTAATTACTGTAATTGGTAAAATACAGCCGTTGTAATTAATTAAATAAATAAATAAATAAATTGATGTGCAGCTCGTGATGGTTCTCTATGGTGATGGAGAGGCAGAAGGTATCTGGCAATACTATGCTAATTGGAATAATCATTAATTGATAGCTTATTTATATGAAAATAAAACCACTATTTACAGTTTTCATCGCAATATATCGATATTACTAAATCTCGATGTTTTGGACAGCACCCGTTCACGAGTATGACGTGTGCATCGATCTACGTTACCATTACTTAGGGAATAAAAATATTCACAACACCACCTCCAGCACAGGACATTTGAGTCAGCATGACAAGTTCAGCATGCCTGGCAACTGGTAGGCCCAGTCTCATACTTTACGGTTTATTTTTCTATCTCACTAACTATTCAGTTTGATTTTTGTACTACTTTATACCGTATTAAATGTTTGTCCAGTCTGCAAAATTATGAATAAAAATATAACGAAAACGTATTAGAATTCACTTAATCAGTACAAAATTTCATACTTGAATGAAGTATGGTTTGAAAGATCTCTTATTGACAATGGATAGGTGAGAGATATTAAACAACAGAGTTTTATATTATAGAAATATATTTTATTACTGTAATATTTGGTGATTTTTTACTTATAAAATAAATGCGTAATGGAACGTAAACTATTTGTTTTATTTGAACTATTTGCAGGAAGAATCTCAGTATCTGAAACAAAAAAGCCTGTGATGAGAACATGTGCTCATTTGGTATACAAAGAAATTTGGAGGAGGGATACGTCAAGAAGGAATTAGTAATAGTTTTGTAATAAAAAATATATTTGTATGTTTTTAAAACAAGTTAACAACATACATATTTTTTATGATTGCAACATATATATTTACAACATGAATGCAATAAATGTATGATTATGATTACCAATACAGTTTAAACAGTAGTCTCACAGGATAAGATATATAAAATACCTATAAGTTTCGTCTATCTGGAGCTGGAGCTGGCGGCGGCACTGGAGCTGCCGCCTCCGGAGCTGCTGGCGGCAGCAGAACTTGAGCCACGTCTGCTGCGCTTCAAGCCGAGACTGCTGATGATGATGCCGGATCCACTGTCACCAGTTCCACTGAAGGCTCCGACACCACTGCCGCCAGCCCCGGCGAGGGCTCCGGCACCGCCGGGACCGGCCCCGGCGATAGCGACCGTATCGTCGTCACCAGCGCCGGCGATGGCGGGCTGGCCAAAACCGCTAACGATGGCGGCGCCACCTGAAAATAACATCAATAGGTAGGTCAAAGTAAATATTTCAACATGAAATTCAAAATACAACTAACTATACGTTTTCCTAAATATGTTGGGTATATACCACAAGTAAGTTTGTTCGGTTCTTTAGCTAGAAAAACATGCGTAAGCTGGTTGGTTTGAGTATACATATATTATTTAAATATTAAAATTAAAATTAATTGAAGACAAAGTATTACCTGGTGCGGCGTAGGTGCAAGCAATGAGCCCTAAGGCGAGTACTACAACAACTGCTAGGCGGGACATCTTGACTGTGAATGTCCTCCAAGTCACTGTAGCTTCCTTATATACAGACTCGCTTACATCAGTGCGACGCAAGGCTTGTCATAGGTTTTAACTTCTGGTCAAGGTAGGTACGTATTTTAGATTTTTTTAAGACATGTATATTATTAATGCGTAATTATTAGACGCTTGGTTGTTAAAGGAAAACGTCGTGTGGAAACCTCTGGGTTTTCTGGACCTCAGGCACTAGTGACTTTCCCACGTTATACGTTAATAATATTAAATTTATTTCAAATACGAAGAATATCAAATACGGAATTAGATTATCAAGTTATTGTGTGTATGTGTTTTTTACTTTTTTCTAAGCATTAACTGCCATGTTTAATATTTATCTATGTATTCAAGTAGCCCAAACCACTGTTGTAAACTAGTGGTGAGATCAGTGGACTGAAATGTTAACGGTTTCGAGTCCAAACCCAAGGCAAGTACATTTGACTTTTTAGAAGTTATGTGCGTAACAGTGAAGGAAAACATTATGAGGAAATCTACATGCTCGAGAGATTTTCTCGATGACATGTGAGGTCTGCCAATCCACAGTCAGCTAGCGTTGTGGACTATAGCTCGTCTCAAACAGTAGCGTAGCGTGGGTGGGGGCAGAGGGGGCCATGGCTCTGGGCGGTATATGAAGGGGGGCGGCATATGAAGGGGGGCGGCATTAAGTGCCACGTCTTTTTTATACTACTAGAAAAGGGGGCGGCAAATTTCCAGACGTCCCCGGGCGGCAAATACCCACGCTACGCCACTGCTCTCAAATGAGAAGAGACCCGTACTTGCGACTTGTTTATGTAGTACACATTTTTTTTCAATAAACGTGTGTACTAAGGATGTAAGTTGTAAATAATTAAATGCGCCTTTTATTTTTAAACTTTATATTGTGAATATCGCTGTTGTAATTGGTGAATTGGTAGTGCAGCATTTGTGCTTCATTAAAAGGGCGCATATGGTGTTTAATGGCTTTCCTACTTAGTTTTAGTTATTATTCCGTACTGTTTTTGCTAAAAAAAACGCTCTTTTTGTAAAAAAATAGACAAAACTTTAAACTTAGTCTATAAGGAAGTTATTAAATCATGCAGAATTAATCTTCATATTATGATTGTATTATATAAAATGAAGGTAGGCCTAAAGTCGCCGCGCGCCGTCCGAAATATGACCCACTCAGGTTTCCCCACGACAATGTTTTCCTTCAACGTTCAGACACGTGATTGCTTATTATTATGTATGTTTTTGAGAAAATCTGTCAATGACTAGGCTTCCGTCGCACTCATGTAAGTGAGTCTGTATATAAGGAAGCTTGAGCGACTTGGAGGACATTCACAGTCAACATGTCCCGCCTAGCAGTTGTTGTAGTACTCGCCTTAGGGCTCATCGCTTGCACCTACGCCGCACCAGGTAATGCTTTGTCTTCAATTAATTTTAATTGTAATATTTAAACAAAATATACTTAAACCCGTGCTTACATGCAACATATTATTCCAGCCAAAGAACCAATCAAAGTTACTTGATGTCATGATATGGTATATACCTACCATATTTAACAAAACGTATAGTTGTATTTTAAATTTCATGTGGAAATATTATTGTTTTGAATATTGATGTGTGTATCTAATCCATAATTATATCGTTTACAGGTGGCGCCGCCGCTTTTAGCGGTATTGGCCAGCCCGCCATCGCCGGCGCTGGAGCCGGTGATACCGGCGCTATCGCCGGGGCCGGTCCCGGCGGTGCCGGCGCCCTCGCCGGGGCTGGCGGTAGCGGAGTTGGAGCCTTCAGCGGAACTGGCGGCAGTGGATCCGGCATCATCTTCAGCAGCCACGGCTTGAAGCGCAGCAGACGCGGCTCAAGTTCTGCGGCCGCCAGCAGCTCCGGAGGCGGCAGCTCCAGTGCCGCCGCCAGCTCCAGCTCCAGATAGACGAACAGTAGAGACGAGTCTCTGTTGCTTCAGACGCTGAACCGCTTTATGCAAATAGTTCAATAAAACAAATACATAGTTTACGTTCCATTACGCATTTATTGTATATACAATCACCAAAAATAACAGTAATAAATATTTATTTTATAAAACATAGTTCTTTTAAAATCCCTCACCCATGCGTTGGCAATAAGATGTTTCAAACCTTGCATGTGTAAAATGTAAGATTGCCTACTTGTTGCCAAGCATGCTGAGCTTATCATGCTCACTCAAATATCCTGCTAATGATGGGGTTGTGTATGGAGTCTTATTATTCTCTACAATACGGTTGCGTAGAGCGATGCATAGGTACGTCATACTCATCAACGGTTGCTGTAGGAATATCAATATACCGCGATAAATCTGTAAAAAGTAGTTTTATTTTCATAGAAATAAGCTGTCAATTAATTATTCCTATTAGCATAGTATTGCCCGATACCTACTGCCTCTCCATCACCGTAAAGAACTATCAAGATCGGATGTCAATGAGTAGATGACGTCATATTGAACCGAACAATATACTACGATTTACTCTCGTGTCGTGAGTTTGTTTACAAACACAAATCCCCAAATGAACTTAAATACACCCAGACCCGGATCTGTCTGCATGTCATAGACATAATTTGATACCAGGTCAGCCAATGCCACATAAAGTAATTGTACCTTCCAAAATCTATATTTTATGCCATCAAGGATAGAAGATTAATTCTTAGAAAGGATTTTGAATCGCGTTCTGAGAATAACACGTTTTCCTTGCAAGAAATGATCTGAATTGCGGAAAATACAGTTATCTGTTGGGGCTACTTCTATTGAGTACAGAGGATAACGTATGGATTTTAACTGCAAGTATTCTAATGTTGAAAAATACTTATTGAACAATGCAAGGTCTTGCGTTATCACGAAGATCGATAGACTGGTCATGGAGGTTTCTCAAAGAGCTTTCCTATAGTTGCACAAAAACCTTTTTAAGAAGTTTACTTCTATTTTAACAAACTATGATTGGGAGAGGCTTTAGTCCAGCAGTGAACTGCGATAGACTGAGTTGATTGATTGTAGCTCTAGTGTAGGTGTAACACCGTGTCAATGATCACGATGAACTGAAGTGATTGCCATTCATTTTCTATGAGTGAGCTTTGTTTTTTACGCATAGTTTAGTAGCTCGGTTCGGGAATTCCATTTTTGCGTACAAATATCGCATGCCAGAAGTCTGCCCAAAATCCCTTCATTTCTATACTAACTTATCATCATTTTAAGCTTCATTGCGTTTAATCAATTTATGGCGAATGACAGAACATTATAATACTTGCAGTTAGAACCCATAATTTTGTTTATCCACTGTACTCAATAGAAGTAGCCCCAACTGATAACTGTATGTTCCGCGATTTAGATTATTTCCTGCTAAGAAAATAGTTATATTATTCTCAGAATGCAATTCAAAATGCTTTATAAGAATGAATGTTCTATCGTTGATGGGATAAAATATAGATATTAGAAAATAGATTACTTCATGTGGCATTGGCCGAGTTGTGTAACTGGGATGACATTATGTCTATGACATGCAGGCAGTGGCGGGTCTGGGCGTTTTTACGTTCATGTGAGAATTTGTGTTTGTAAACAAACTCACGACACGAGAGTATGTTATTAGTTTCATCATGACGTCACCTATTCATTGACATCCGATCTTGATTTTTTTATATATATTATTATTTTAAACTACATAAAATATTACTATACTTAGTTTTATATTTTTGTATTTTCTTTTTGTGTTATACGTATTTAAATGTGATTTAATTACTGTAATTGGTAAAATACAGCCGTTGTAATTAATTAAATAAATAAATAAATAAATTGATGTGCAGCTCGTGATGGTTCTCTATGGTGATGGAGAGGCAGAAGGTATCTGGCAATACTATGCTAATTGGAATAATCATTAATTGATAGCTTATTTATATGAAAATAAAACCACTATTTACAGTTTTCATCGCAATATATCGATATTACTAAATCTCGATGTTTTGGACAGCACCCGTTCACGAGTATGACGTGTGCATCGATCTACGTTACCATTACTTAGGGAATAAAAATATTCACAACACCACCTCCAGCACAGGACATTTGAGTCAGCATGACAAGTTCAGCATGCCTGGCAACTGGTAGGCCCAGTCTCATACTTTACGGTTTATTTTTCTATCTCACTAACTATTCAGTTTGATTTTTGTACTACTTTATACCGTATTAAATGTTTGTCCAGTCTGCAAAATTATGAATAAAAATATAACGAAAACGTATTAGAATTCACTTAATCAGTACAAAATTTCATACTTGAATGAAGTATGGTTTGAAAGATCTCTTATTGACAATGGATAGGTGAGAGATATTAAACAACAGAGTTTTATATTATAGAAATATATTTTATTACTGTAATATTTGGTGATTTTTTACTTATAAAATAAATGCGTAATGGAACGTAAACTATTTGTTTTATTTGAACTATTTGCAGGAAGAATCTCAGTATCTGAAACAAAAAAGCCTGTGATGAGAACATGTGCTCATTTGGTATACAAAGAAATTTGGAGGAGGGATACGTCAAGAAGGAATTAGTAATAGTTTTGTAATAAAAAATATATTTGTATGTTTTTAAAACAAGTTAACAACATACATATTTTTTATGATTGCAACATATATATTTACAACATGAATGCAATAAATGTATGATTATGATTACCAATACAGTTTAAACAGTAGTCTCACAGGATAAGATATATAAAATACCTATAAGTTTCGTCTATCTGGAGCTGGAGCTGGCGGCGGCACTGGAGCTGCCGCCTCCGGAGCTGCTGGCGGCAGCAGAACTTGAGCCACGTCTGCTGCGCTTCAAGCCGAGACTGCTGATGATGATGCCGGATCCACTGTCACCAGTTCCACTGAAGGCTCCGACACCACTGCCGCCAGCCCCGGCGAGGGCTCCGGCACCGCCGGGACCGGCCCCGGCGATAGCGACCGTATCGTCGTCACCAGCGCCGGCGATGGCGGGCTGGCCAAAACCGCTAACGATGGCGGCGCCACCTGAAAATAACATCAATAGGTAGGTCAAAGTAAATATTTCAACATGAAATTCAAAATACAACTAACTATACGTTTTCCTAAATATGTTGGGTATATACCACAAGTAAGTTTGTTCGGTTCTTTAGCTAGAAAAACATGCGTAAGCTGGTTGGTTTGAGTATACATATATTATTTAAATATTAAAATTAAAATTAATTGAAGACAAAGTATTACCTGGTGCGGCGTAGGTGCAAGCAATGAGCCCTAAGGCGAGTACTACAACAACTGCTAGGCGGGACATCTTGACTGTGAATGTCCTCCAAGTCACTGTAGCTTCCTTATATACAGACTCGCTTACATCAGTGCGACGCAAGGCTTGTCATAGGTTTTAACTTCTGGTCAAGGTAGGTACGTATTTTAGATTTTTTTAAGACATGTATATTATTAATGCGTAATTATTAGACGCTTGGTTGTTAAAGGAAAACGTCGTGTGGAAACCTCTGGGTTTTCTGGACCTCAGGCACTAGTGACTTTCCCACGTTATACGTTAATAATATTAAATTTATTTCAAATACGAAGAATATCAAATACGGAATTAGATTATCAAGTTATTGTGTGTATGTGTTTTTTACTTTTTTCTAAGCATTAACTGCCATGTTTAATATTTATCTATGTATTCAAGTAGCCCAAACCACTGTTGTAAACTAGTGGTGAGATCAGTGGACTGAAATGTTAACGGTTTCGAGTCCAAACCCAAGGCAAGTACATTTGACTTTTTAGAAGTTATGTGCGTAACAGTGAAGGAAAACATTATGAGGAAATCTACATGCTCGAGAGATTTTCTCGATGACATGTGAGGTCTGCCAATCCACAGTCAGCTAGCGTTGTGGACTATAGCTCGTCTCAAACAGTAGCGTAGCGTGGGTGGGGGCAGAGGGGGCCATGGCTCTGGGCGGTATATGAAGGGGGGCGGCATATGAAGGGGGGCGGCATTAAGTGCCACGTCTTTTTTATACTACTAGAAAAGGGGGCGGCAAATTTCCAGACGTCCCCGGGCGGCAAATACCCACGCTACGCCACTGCTCTCAAATGAGAAGAGACCCGTACTTGCGACTTGTTTATGTAGTACACATTTTTTTTCAATAAACGTGTGTACTAAGGATGTAAGTTGTAAATAATTAAATGCGCCTTTTATTTTTAAACTTTATATTGTGAATATCGCTGTTGTAATTGGTGAATTGGTAGTGCAGCATTTGTGCTTCATTAAAAGGGCGCATATGGTGTTTAATGGCTTTCCTACTTAGTTTTAGTTATTATTCCGTACTGTTTTTGCTAAAAAAAACGCTCTTTTTGTAAAAAAATAGACAAAACTTTAAACTTAGTCTATAAGGAAGTTATTAAATCATGCAGAATTAATCTTCATATTATGATTGTATTATATAAAATGAAGGTAGGCCTAAAGTCGCCGCGCGCCGTCCGAAATATGACCCACTCAGGTTTCCCCACGACAATGTTTTCCTTCAACGTTCAGACACGTGATTGCTTATTATTATGTATGTTTTTGAGAAAATCTGTCAATGACTAGGCTTCCGTCGCACTCATGTAAGTGAGTCTGTATATAAGGAAGCTTGAGCGACTTGGAGGACATTCACAGTCAACATGTCCCGCCTAGCAGTTGTTGTAGTACTCGCCTTAGGGCTCATCGCTTGCACCTACGCCGCACCAGGTAATGCTTTGTCTTCAATTAATTTTAATTGTAATATTTAAACAAAATATACTTAAACCCGTGCTTACATGCAACATATTATTCCAGCCAAAGAACCAATCAAAGTTACTTGATGTCATGATATGGTATATACCTACCATATTTAACAAAACGTATAGTTGTATTTTAAATTTCATGTGGAAATATTATTGTTTTGAATATTGATGTGTGTATCTAATCCATAATTATATCGTTTACAGGTGGCGCCGCCGCTTTTAGCGGTATTGGCCAGCCCGCCATCGCCGGCGCTGGAGCCGGTGATACCGGCGCTATCGCCGGGGCCGGTCCCGGCGGTGCCGGCGCCCTCGCCGGGGCTGGCGGTAGCGGAGTTGGAGCCTTCAGCGGAACTGGCGGCAGTGGATCCGGCATCATCTTCAGCAGCCACGGCTTGAAGCGCAGCAGACGCGGCTCAAGTTCTGCGGCCGCCAGCAGCTCCGGAGGCGGCAGCTCCAGTGCCGCCGCCAGCTCCAGCTCCAGATAGACGAACAGTAGAGACGAGTCTCTGTTGCTTCAGACGCTGAACCGCTTTATGCAAATAGTTCAATAAAACAAATACATAGTTTACGTTCCATTACGCATTTATTGTATATACAATCACCAAAAATAACAGTAATAAATATTTATTTTATAAAACATAGTTCTTTTAAAATCCCTCACCCATGCGTTGGCAATAAGATGTTTCAAACCTTGCATGTGTAAAATGTAAGATTGCCTACTTGTTGCCAAGCATGCTGAGCTTATCATGCTCACTCAAATATCCTGCTAATGATGGGGTTGTGTATGGAGTCTTATTATTCTCTACAATACGGTTGCGTAGAGCGATGCATAGGTACGTCATACTCATCAACGGTTGCTGTAGGAATATCAATATACCGCGATAAATCTGTAAAAAGTAGTTTTATTTTCATAGAAATAAGCTGTCAATTAATTATTCCTATTAGCATAGTATTGCCCGATACCTACTGCCTCTCCATCACCGTAAAGAACTATCAAGATCGGATGTCAATGAGTAGATGACGTCATATTGAACCGAACAATATACTACGATTTACTCTCGTGTCGTGAGTTTGTTTACAAACACAAATCCCCAAATGAACTTAAATACACCCAGACCCGGATCTGTCTGCATGTCATAGACATAATTTGATACCAGGTCAGCCAATGCCACATAAAGTAATTGTACCTTCCAAAATCTATATTTTATGCCATCAAGGATAGAAGATTAATTCTTAGAAAGGATTTTGAATCGCGTTCTGAGAATAACACGTTTTCCTTGCAAGAAATGATCTGAATTGCGGAAAATACAGTTATCTGTTGGGGCTACTTCTATTGAGTACAGAGGATAACGTATGGATTTTAACTGCAAGTATTCTAATGTTGAAAAATACTTATTGAACAATGCAAGGTCTTGCGTTATCACGAAGATCGATAGACTGGTCATGGAGGTTTCTCAAAGAGCTTTCCTATAGTTGCACAAAAACCTTTTTAAGAAGTTTACTTCTATTTTAACAAACTATGATTGGGAGAGGCTTTAGTCCAGCAGTGAACTGCGATAGACTGAGTTGATTGATTGTAGCTCTAGTGTAGGTGTAACACCGTGTCAATGATCACGATGAACTGAAGTGATTGCCATTCATTTTCTATGAGTGAGCTTTGTTTTTTACGCATAGTTTAGTAGCTCGGTTCGGGAATTCCATTTTTGCGTACAAATATCGCATGCCAGAAGTCTGCCCAAAATCCCTTCATTTCTATACTAACTTATCATCATTTTAAGCTTCATTGCGTTTAATCAATTTATGGCGAATGACAGAACATTATAATACTTGCAGTTAGAACCCATAATTTTGTTTATCCACTGTACTCAATAGAAGTAGCCCCAACTGATAACTGTATGTTCCGCGATTTAGATTATTTCCTGCTAAGAAAATAGTTATATTATTCTCAGAATGCAATTCAAAATGCTTTATAAGAATGAATGTTCTATCGTTGATGGGATAAAATATAGATATTAGAAAATAGATTACTTCATGTGGCATTGGCCGAGTTGTGTAACTGGGATGACATTATGTCTATGACATGCAGGCAGTGGCGGGTCTGGGCGTTTTTACGTTCATGTGAGAATTTGTGTTTGTAAACAAACTCACGACACGAGAGTATGTTATTAGTTTCATCATGACGTCACCTATTCATTGACATCCGATCTTGATTTTTTTATATATATTATTATTTTAAACTACATAAAATATTACTATACTTAGTTTTATATTTTTGTATTTTCTTTTTGTGTTATACGTATTTAAATGTGATTTAATTACTGTAATTGGTAAAATACAGCCGTTGTAATTAATTAAATAAATAAATAAATAAATTGATGTGCAGCTCGTGATGGTTCTCTATGGTGATGGAGAGGCAGAAGGTATCTGGCAATACTATGCTAATTGGAATAATCATTAATTGATAGCTTATTTATATGAAAATAAAACCACTATTTACAGTTTTCATCGCAATATATCGATATTACTAAATCTCGATGTTTTGGACAGCACCCGTTCACGAGTATGACGTGTGCATCGATCTACGTTACCATTACTTAGGGAATAAAAATATTCACAACACCACCTCCAGCACAGGACATTTGAGTCAGCATGACAAGTTCAGCATGCCTGGCAACTGGTAGGCCCAGTCTCATACTTTACGGTTTATTTTTCTATCTCACTAACTATTCAGTTTGATTTTTGTACTACTTTATACCGTATTAAATGTTTGTCCAGTCTGCAAAATTATGAATAAAAATATAACGAAAACGTATTAGAATTCACTTAATCAGTACAAAATTTCATACTTGAATGAAGTATGGTTTGAAAGATCTCTTATTGACAATGGATAGGTGAGAGATATTAAACAACAGAGTTTTATATTATAGAAATATATTTTATTACTGTAATATTTGGTGATTTTTTACTTATAAAATAAATGCGTAATGGAACGTAAACTATTTGTTTTATTTGAACTATTTGCAGGAAGAATCTCAGTATCTGAAACAAAAAAGCCTGTGATGAGAACATGTGCTCATTTGGTATACAAAGAAATTTGGAGGAGGGATACGTCAAGAAGGAATTAGTAATAGTTTTGTAATAAAAAATATATTTGTATGTTTTTAAAACAAGTTAACAACATACATATTTTTTATGATTGCAACATATATATTTACAACATGAATGCAATAAATGTATGATTATGATTACCAATACAGTTTAAACAGTAGTCTCACAGGATAAAATATATAAAATACCTATAAGTTTCGTCTATCTGGAGCTGGAGCTGGCGGCGGCACTGGAGCTGCCGCCTCCGGAGCTGCTGGCGGCAGCAGAACTTGAGCCACGTCTGCTGCGCTTCAAGCCGAGACTGCTGATGATGATGCCGGATCCACTGTCACCAGTTCCACTGAAGGCTCCGACACCACTGCCGCCAGCCCCGGCGAGGGCTCCGGCACCGCCGGGACCGGCCCCGGCGATAGCGACCGTATCGTCGTCACCAGCGCCGGCGATGGCGGGCTGGCCAAAACCGCTAACGATGGCGGCGCCACCTGAAAATAACATCAATAGGTAGGTCAAAGTAAATATTTCAACATGAAATTCAAAATACAACTAACTATACGTTTTCCTAAATATGTTGGGTATATACCACAAGTAAGTTTGTTCGGTTCTTTAGCTAGAAAAACATGCGTAAGCTGGTTGGTTTGAGTATACATATATTATTTAAATATTAAAATTAAAATTAATTGAAGACAAAGTATTACCTGGTGCGGCGTAGGTGCAAGCAATGAGCCCTAAGGCGAGTACTACAACAACTGCTAGGCGGGACATCTTGACTGTGAATGTCCTCCAAGTCACTGTAGCTTCCTTATATACAGACTCGCTTACATCAGTGCGACGCAAGGCTTGTCATAGGTTTTAACTTCTGGTCAAGGTAGGTACGTATTTTAGATTTTTTTAAGACATGTATATTATTAATGCGTAATTATTAGACGCTTGGTTGTTAAAGGAAAACGTCGTGTGGAAACCTCTGGGTTTTCTGGACCTCAGGCACTAGTGACTTTCCCACGTTATACGTTAATAATATTAAATTTATTTCAAATACGAAGAATATCAAATACGGAATTAGATTATCAAGTTATTGTGTGTATGTGTTTTTTACTTTTTTCTAAGCATTAACTGCCATGTTTAATATTTATCTATGTATTCAAGTAGCCCAAACCACTGTTGTAAACTAGTGGTGAGATCAGTGGACTGAAATGTTAACGGTTTCGAGTCCAAACCCAAGGCAAGTACATTTGACTTTTTAGAAGTTATGTGCGTAACAGTGAAGGAAAACATTATGAGGAAATCTACATGCTCGAGAGATTTTCTCGATGACATGTGAGGTCTGCCAATCCACAGTCAGCTAGCGTTGTGGACTATAGCTCGTCTCAAACAGTAGCGTAGCGTGGGTGGGGGCAGAGGGGGCCATGGCTCTGGGCGGTATATGAAGGGGGGCGGCATATGAAGGGGGGCGGCATTAAGTGCCACGTCTTTTTTATACTACTAGAAAAGGGGGCGGCAAATTTCCAGACGTCCCCGGGCGGCAAATACCCACGCTACGCCACTGCTCTCAAATGAGAAGAGACCCGTACTTGCGACTTGTTTATGTAGTACACATTTTTTTTCAATAAACGTGTGTACTAAGGATGTAAGTTGTAAATAATTAAATGCGCCTTTTATTTTTAAACTTTATATTGTGAATATCGCTGTTGTAATTGGTGAATTGGTAGTGCAGCATTTGTGCTTCATTAAAAGGGCGCATATGGTGTTTAATGGCTTTCCTACTTAGTTTTAGTTATTATTCCGTACTGTTTTTGCTAAAAAAAACGCTCTTTTTGTAAAAAAATAGACAAAACTTTAAACTTAGTCTATAAGGAAGTTATTAAATCATGCAGAATTAATCTTCATATTATGATTGTATTATATAAAATGAAGGTAGGCCTAAAGTCGCCGCGCGCCGTCCGAAATATGACCCACTCAGGTTTCCCCACGACAATGTTTTCCTTCAACGTTCAGACACGTGATTGCTTATTATTATGTATGTTTTTGAGAAAATCTGTCAATGACTAGGCTTCCGTCGCACTCATGTAAGTGAGTCTGTATATAAGGAAGCTTGAGCGACTTGGAGGACATTCACAGTCAACATGTCCCGCCTAGCAGTTGTTGTAGTACTCGCCTTAGGGCTCATCGCTTGCACCTACGCCGCACCAGGTAATGCTTTGTCTTCAATTAATTTTAATTGTAATATTTAAACAAAATATACTTAAACCCGTGCTTACATGCAACATATTATTCCAGCCAAAGAACCAATCAAAGTTACTTGATGTCATGATATGGTATATACCTACCATATTTAACAAAACGTATAGTTGTATTTTAAATTTCATGTGGAAATATTATTGTTTTGAATATTGATGTGTGTATCTAATCCATAATTATATCGTTTACAGGTGGCGCCGCCGCTTTTAGCGGTATTGGCCAGCCCGCCATCGCCGGCGCTGGAGCCGGTGATACCGGCGCTATCGCCGGGGCCGGTCCCGGCGGTGCCGGCGCCCTCGCCGGGGCTGGCGGTAGCGGAGTTGGAGCCTTCAGCGGAACTGGCGGCAGTGGATCCGGCATCATCTTCAGCAGCCACGGCTTGAAGCGCAGCAGACGCGGCTCAAGTTCTGCGGCCGCCAGCAGCTCCGGAGGCGGCAGCTCCAGTGCCGCCGCCAGCTCCAGCTCCAGATAGACGAACAGTAGAGACGAGTCTCTGTTGCTTCAGACGCTGAACCGCTTTATGCAAATAGTTCAATAAAACAAATACATAGTTTACGTTCCATTACGCATTTATTGTATATACAATCACCAAAAATAACAGTAATAAATATTTATTTTATAAAACATAGTTCTTTTAAAATCCCTCACCCATGCGTTGGCAATAAGATGTTTCAAACCTTGCATGTGTAAAATGTAAGATTGCCTACTTGTTGCCAAGCATGCTGAGCTTATCATGCTCACTCAAATATCCTGCTAATGATGGGGTTGTGTATGGAGTCTTATTATTCTCTACAATACGGTTGCGTAGAGCGATGCATAGGTACGTCATACTCATCAACGGTTGCTGTAGGAATATCAATATACCGCGATAAATCTGTAAAAAGTAGTTTTATTTTCATAGAAATAAGCTGTCAATTAATTATTCCTATTAGCATAGTATTGCCCGATACCTACTGCCTCTCCATCACCGTAAAGAACTATCAAGATCGGATGTCAATGAGTAGATGACGTCATATTGAACCGAACAATATACTACGATTTACTCTCGTGTCGTGAGTTTGTTTACAAACACAAATCCCCAAATGAACTTAAATACACCCAGACCCGGATCTGTCTGCATGTCATAGACATAATTTGATACCAGGTCAGCCAATGCCACATAAAGTAATTGTACCTTCCAAAATCTATATTTTATGCCATCAAGGATAGAAGATTAATTCTTAGAAAGGATTTTGAATCGCGTTCTGAGAATAACACGTTTTCCTTGCAAGAAATGATCTGAATTGCGGAAAATACAGTTATCTGTTGGGGCTACTTCTATTGAGTACAGAGGATAACGTATGGATTTTAACTGCAAGTATTCTAATGTTGAAAAATACTTATTGAACAATGCAAGGTCTTGCGTTATCACGAAGATCGATAGACTGGTCATGGAGGTTTCTCAAAGAGCTTTCCTATAGTTGCACAAAAACCTTTTTAAGAAGTTTACTTCTATTTTAACAAACTATGATTGGGAGAGGCTTTAGTCCAGCAGTGAACTGCGATAGACTGAGTTGATTGATTGTAGCTCTAGTGTAGGTGTAACACCGTGTCAATGATCACGATGAACTGAAGTGATTGCCATTCATTTTCTATGAGTGAGCTTTGTTTTTTACGCATAGTTTAGTAGCTCGGTTCGGGAATTCCATTTTTGCGTACAAATATCGCATGCCAGAAGTCTGCCCAAAATCCCCTTCATTTCTATACTAACTTATCATCATTTTAAGCTTCATTGCGTTTAAATCAATTTATGGCGAATGACAGAACATTATAATACTTGCAGTTAGAACCCATAATTTTGTTTATCCACTGTACTCAATAGAAGTAGCCCCAACTGATAACTGTATGTTCCGCGATTTAGATTATTTCCTGCTAAAGAAAATAGTTATATTATTCTCAGAATGCAATTCAAAATGCTTTATAAGAATGAATGTTCTATCGTTGATGGGATAAAATATAGATATTAGAAAATAGATTACTTCATGTGGCATTGGCCGAGTTGTGTAACTGGGATGACATTATGTCTATGACATGCAGGCAGTGGGCGGGTCTGGGCGTTTTTACGTTCATGTGAGAATTTGTGTTTGTAAACAAACTCACGACACGAGAGTATGTTATTAGTTTCATCATGACGTCACCTATTCATTGACATCCGATCTTGATTTTTTTATATATATTATTTATTTTAAACTACATAAAATATTACTATACTTAGTTTTATATTTTTGTATTTTCTTTTTGTGTTATACGTATTTAAATGTGATTTAATTACTGTAATTGGTAAAATACAGCCGTTTGTAATTAATTAAATAAATAAATAAATAAATTGATGTGCAGCTCGTGATGGTTCTCTATGGTGATGGAGAGGCAGAAGGTATCTGGCAATACTATGCTAATTGGAATAATCATTAATTGATAGCTTATTTATATGAAAATAAAACCACTATTTACAGTTTTCATCGCAATATATCGATATTACTAAATCTCGATGTTTTGGACAGCACCCGTTCACGAGTATGACGTGTGCATCGATCTACGTTACCATTACTTAGGGAATAAAAATATTCACAACACCACCCACCTCCCAGCACAGGACATTTGAGTCAGCATGACAAGTTCAGCATGCCTGGCAACTGTAGGCCCAGTCTCATACTTTACGGTTTATTTTTCTATCTCACTAAACTATTCAGTTTGATTTTTGTACTACTTTATACCGTATTAATGTTTGTCCAGTCTGCAAAATTATGAATAAAAATATAACGAAAACGTATTAGAATTCACTTAATCAGTACAAAATTTCATACTTGAATGAAGTATGGTTTGAAAGATCTCTTATTGACAATGGATAGTGTGAGGGATATTAAACAACAGAGTTTTATATTATAGAAATATATTTTATTACTGTAATATTTGGTGATTTTTTACTTATAAAATAAATGCGTAATGGAACGTAAACTATTTGTTTTTATTTGAACTATTTGCAGGAAGAATCTCAGTATCTGAAACAAAAAAGCCTGTGATGAGAACATGTGCTCATTTGGTATACAAATAAATTTGGAGGAGGGATACGTCAAGAAGGAATTAGTAATAGTTTTGTAATAAAAAATATATTTTGTATGTTTTTTAAAACAAGTTAACAACATACATATTTTTTATGATTGCAACATATATATTAATAAATGTATGATTATGATTACCAATACAGTTTAAACAGTAGTCTCACAGGATAAAATATATAAAATACCTATAAGTTTCGTCTATCTGGAGCTGGAGCTGGCGGCGGCACTGGAGCTGCCGCCTCCGGAGCTGCTGGCGGCAGCAGAACTTGAGCCACGTCTGCTGCGCTTCAAGCCGAGACTGCTGATGATGATGCCGGATCCACTGTCACCAGTTCCACTGAAGGCTCCGACACCACTGCCGCCAGCCCCGGCGAGGGCTCCGGCACCGCCGGGACCGGCCCCGGCGATAGCGACCGTATCGTCGTCACCAGCGCCGGCGATGGCGGGCTGGCCAAAACCGCTAACGATGGCGGCGCCACCTGAAAATAACATCAATAGGTAGGTCAAAGTAAATATTTCAACATGAAATTCAAAATACAACTAACTATAACGTTTTCCTAAATATGTTGGGTATATACCACAAGTAAGTTTGTTCGGTTCTTTAGCTAGAAAAACATGCGTAAGCTGGTTGGTTTGAGTATACATATATTATTTAAATATTAAAATTAAAATTAATTGAAGACAAAGTATTACCTGGTGCGGCGTAGGTGCAAGCAATGAGCCCTAAGGCGAGTACTACAACAACTGCTAGGCGGGACATCTTGACTGTGAATGTCCTCCAAGTCACTGTAGCTTCCTTATATACAGACTCGCTTACATCGGTGCGACGCAAGGCTTGTCATAGGTTTTAACTTCTGGTCAAGGTAGGTACGTATTTTAGATTTTTTTAAGACATGTATATTATTAATGCGTAATTATTAGACGCTTGGTTGTTAAAGGAAAACGTCGTGTGGAAACCTCTGGGTTTTCTGGACCTCAGGCACTAGTGACTTTCCCACGTTATACGTTAATAATATTAAATTTATTTCAAATACGAAGAATATCAAATACGGAATTAGATTATCAAGTTATTGTGTGTATGTGTTTTTTACTTTTTTCTAAGCATTAACTGCCATGTTTAATATTTATCTATGTATTCAAGTAGCCCAAACCACTGTTGTAAACTAGTGGTGAGATCAGTGGACTGAAATGTTAACGGTTTCGAGTCCAAACCCAAGGCAAGTACATTTGACTTTTTAGAAGTTATGTGCGTAACAGTGAAGGAAAACATTATGAGGAAATCTACATGCTCGAGAGATTTTCTCGATGACATGTGAGGTCTGCCAATCCACAGTCAGCTAGCGTTGTGGACTATAGCTCGTCTCAAACAGTAGCGTAGCGTGGGTGGGGGCAGAGGGGGCCATGGCTCTGGGCGGTATATGAAGGGGGGCGGCATATGAAGGGGGGCGGCATTAAGTGCCACGTCTTTTTTATACTACTAGAAAAGGGGGCGGCAAATTTCCAGACGTCCCCGGGCGGCAAATACCCACGCTACGCCACTGCTCTCAAATGAGAAGAGACCCGTACTTGCGACTTGTTTATGTAGTACACATTTTTTTTCAATAAACGTGTGTACTAAGGATGTAAGTTGTAAATAATTAAATGCGCCTTTTATTTTTAAACTTTATATTGTGAATATCGCTGTTGTAATTGGTGAATTGGTAGTGCAGCATTTGTGCTTCATTAAAAGGGCGCATATGGTGTTTAATGGCTTTCCTACTTAGTTTTAGTTATTATTCCGTACTGTTTTTGCTAAAAAAAACGCTCTTTTTTGTAAAAAAATAGACAAAACTTTAAACTTAGTCTATAAGGAAGTTATTAAATCATGCAGAATTAATTTATGATTGTATTATATAAAATGAAGGTAGGCCTAAAGTCGCCGCGCGCCGTCCGAAATATGACCCACTCAGGTTTCCCCACGACAATGTTTTCCTTCAACGTTCAGACACGTGATTGCTTATTATTATGTATGTTTTTGAGAAAATCTGTCAATGACTAGGCTTCCGTCGCACTCATGTAAGTGAGTCTGTATATAAGGAAGCTTGAGCGACTTGGAGGACATTCACAGTCAACATGTCCCGCCTAGCAGTTGTTGTAGTACTCGCCTTAGGGCTCATCGCTTGCACCTACGCCGCACCAGGTAATGCTTTGTCTTCAATTAATTTTAATTGTAATATTTAAACAAAATATACTTAAACCCGTGCTTACATGCAACATATTATTCCAGCCAAAGAACCAATCAAAGTTACTTGATGTCATGATATGGTATATACCTACCATATTTAACAAAACGTATAGTTGTATTTTAAATTTCATGTGGAAATATTATTGTTTTGAATATTGATGTGTGTATCTAATCCATAATTATATCGTTTACAGGTGGCGCCGCCGCTTTTAGCGGTATTGGCCAGCCCGCCATCGCCGGCGCTATCGCCGGGGCCGGTCCCGGCGGTGCCGGCGCCCTCGCCGGGGCTGGCGGTAGCGGAGTTGGAGCCTTCAGCGGAACTGGCGGCAGTGGATCCGGCATCATCTTCAGCAGCCACGGCTTGAAGCGCAGCAGACGCGGCTCAAGTTCTGCGGCCGCCAGCAGCTCCGGAGGCGGCAGCTCCAGTGCCGCCGCCAGCTCCAGCTCCAGATAGACGAACAGTAGAGACGAGTCTCTGTTGCTTCAGACGCTGAACCGCTTTATGCAAATAGTTCAATAAAACAAATACATAGTTTACGTTCCATTACGCATTTATTGTATATACAATCACCAAAAATAACAGTAATAAATATTTATTTTATAAAACATAGTTCTTTTAAAATCCCTCACCCATGCGTTGGCAATAAGATGTTTCAAACCTTGCATGTGTAAAATGTAAGATTGCCTACTTGTTGCCAAGCATGCTGAGCTTATCATGCTCACTCAAATATCCTGCTAATGATGGGGTTGTGTATGGAGTCTTATTATTCTCTACAATACGGTTGCGTAGAGCGATGCATAGGTACGTCATACTCATCAACGGTTGCTGTAGGAATATCAATATACCGCGATAAATCTGTAAAAAGTAGTTTTATTTTCATAGAAATAAGCTGTCAATTAATTATTCCTATTAGCATAGTATTGCCCGATACCTACTGCCTCTCCATCACCGTAAAGAACTATCAAGATCGGATGTCAATGAGTAGATGACGTCATATTGAACCGAACAATATACTACGATTTACTCTCGTGTCGTGATTTTGTTTACAAACACAAATCCCCAAATGAACTTAAATACACCCAGACCCGGATCTGTCTGCATGTCATAGACATAATTTGATACCAGGTCAGCCAATGCCACATAAAGTAATTGTACCTTCCAAAATCTATATTTTATGCCATCAAGGATAGAAGATTAATTCTTAGAAAGGATTTTGAATCGCGTTCTGAGAATAACACGTTTTCCTTGCAAGAAATGATCTGAATTGCGGAAAATACAGTTATCTGTTGGGGCTACTTCTATTGAGTACAGAGGATAATGTATGGTTTTTAACTGCAAGTATTCTAATGTTGAAAAATACTTATTGAACAATGCAAGGTCTTGCGTTATCACAAAGATCGATAGACTGGTCATGGAGGTTTCTCAAAGAGCTTTCCTATAGTTGCACAAAAACCTTTTTAAGAAGTTTACTTCTATTTTAACAAACTATGATTGGGAGAGGCTTTAGTCCAGCAGTGAACTGCGATAGACTGAGTTGATTGATTGTAGCTCTAGTGTAGGTGTAACACCGTGTCAATGATCACGATGAACTGAAGTGATTGCCATTCATTTTCTATGAGTGAGCTTTGTTTTTTACGCATAGTTTAGTAGCTCGGTTCGGGAATTCCATTTTTGCGTACAAATATCGCATGCCAGAAGTCTGCCCAAAATCCCTTCATTTCTATACTAACTTAAAATCATTTTAAGCTTCATTGCGTTTAATCAATTTATGGCGAATGACAGAACATTATAATACTTGCAGTTAGAACCCATAATTTTGTTTATCCACTGTACTCAATAGAAGTAGCCCCAACTGATAACTGTATGTTCCGCGATTTAGATTATTTCCTGCTAAGAAAATAGTTATATTATTCTCAGAATGCAATTCAAAATGCTTTATAAGAATGAATGTTCTATCGTTGATGGGATAAAATATAGATATTAGAAAATAGATTACTTCATGTGGCATTGGCCGAGTTGTGTAACTGGGATGACATTATGTCTATGACATGCAGGCAGTGGCGGGTCTGGGCGTTTTTACGTTCATGTGAGAATTTGTGTTTGTAAACAAACTCACGACACGAGAGTATGTTATTAGTTTCATCATGACGTCACCTATTCATTGACATCCGATCTTGATTTTTTTATATATATTATTATTTTAAACTACATAAAATATTACTATACTTAGTTTTATATTTTTGTATTTTCTTTTTGTGTTATACGTATTTAAATGTGATTTAATTACTGTAATTGGTAAAATACAGCCGTTGTAATTAATTAAATAAATAAATAAATAAATTGATGTGCAGCTCGTGATGGTTCTCTATGGTGATGGAGAGGCAGAAGGTATCTGGCAATACTATGCTAATTGGAATAATCATTAATTGATAGCTTATTTATATGAAAATAAAACCACTATTTACAGTTTTCATCGCAATATATCGATATTACTAAATCTCGATGTTTTGGACAGCACCCGTTCACGAGTATGACGTGTGCATCGATCTACGTTACCATTACTTAGGGAATAAAAATATTCACAACACCACCTCCAGCACAGGACATTTGAGTCAGCATGACAAGTTCAGCATGCCTGGCAACTGGTAGGCCCAGTCTCATACTTTACGGTTTATTTTTCTATCTCACTAACTATTCAGTTTGATTTTTGTACTACTTTATACCGTATTAAATGTTTGTCCAGTCTGCAAAATTATGAATAAAAATATAACGAAAACGTATTAGAATTCACTTAATCAGTACAAAATTTCATACTTGAATGAAGTATGGTTTGAAAGATCTCTTATTGACAATGGATAGGTGAGAGATATTAAACAACAGAGTTTTATATTATAGAAATATATTTTATTACTGTAATATTTGGTGATTTTTTACTTATAAAATATATGCGTAATGGAACGTAAACTATTTGTTTTATTTGAACTATTTGCAGGAAGAATCTCAGTATCTGAAACAAAAAAGCCTGTGATGAGAACATGTGCTCATTTGGTATACAAAGAAATTTGGAGGAGGGATACGTCAAGAAGGAATTAGTAATAGTTTTGTAATAAAAAATATATTTGTATGTTTTTAAAACAAGTTAACAACATACATATTTTTTATGATTGCAACATATATATTTACAACATGAATGCAATAAATGTATGATTATGATTACCAATACAGTTTAAACAGTAGTCTCACAGGATAAAATATATAAAATACCTATAAGTTTCGTCTATCTGGAGCTGGAGCTGGCGGCGGCACTGGAGCTGCCGCCTCCGGAGCTGCTGGCGGCAGCAGAACTTGAGCCACGTCTGCTGCGCTTCAAGCCGAGACTGCTGATGATGATGCCGGATCCACTGTCACCAGTTCCACTGAAGGCTCCGACACCACTGCCGCCAGCCCCGGCGAGGGCTCCGGCACCGCCGGGACCGGCCCCGGCGATAGCGACCGTATCGTCGTCACCAGCGCCGGCGATGGCGGGCTGGCCAAAACCGCTAACGATGGCGGCGCCACCTGAAAATAACATCAATAGGTAGGTCAAAGTAAATATTTCAACATGAAATTCAAAATACAACTAACTATACGTTTTCCTAAATATGTTGGGTATATACCACAAGTAAGTTTGTTCGGTTCTTTAGCTAGAAAAACATGCGTAAGCTGGTTGGTTTGAGTATACATATATTACTTAAATATTAAAATTAAAATTAATTGAAGACAAAGTATTACCTGGTGCGGCGTAGGTGCAAGCAATGAGCCCTAAGGCGAGTACTACAACAACTGCTAGGCGGGACATCTTGACTGTGAATGTCCTCCAAGTCACTGTAGCTTCCTTATATACAGACTCGCTTACATCAGTGCGACGCAAGGCTTGTCATAGGTTTTAACTTCTGGTCAAGGTAGGTACGTATTTTAGATTTTTTTAAGACATGTATATTATTAATGCGTAATTATTAGACGCTTGGTTGTTAAAGGAAAACGTCGTGTGGAAACCTCTGGGTTTTCTGGACCTCAGGCACTAGTGACTTTCCCACGTTATACGTTAATAATATTAAATTTATTTCAAATACGAAGAATATCAAATACGGAATTAGATTATCAAGTTATTGTGTGTATGTGTTTTTTACTTTTTTCTAAGCATTAACTGCCATGTTTAATATTTATCTATGTATTCAAGTAGCCCAAACCACTGTTATAAACTAGTGGTGAGATCAGTGGACTGAAATGTTAACGGTTTCGAGTCCAAACCCAAGGCAAGTACATTTGACTTTTTAGAAGTTATGTGCGTAACAGTGAAGGAAAACATTATGAGGAAATCTACATGCTCGAGAGATTTTCTCGATGACATGTGAGGTCTGCCAATCCACAGTCAGCTAGCGTTGTGGACTATAGCTCGTCTCAAACAGTAGCGTAGCGTGGGTGGGGGCAGAGGGGGCCATGGCTCTGGGCGGTATATGAAGGGGGGCGGCATATGAAGGGGGGCGGCATTAAGTGCCACGTCTTTTTTATACTACTAGAAAAGGGGGCGGCAAATTTCCAGACGTCCCCGGGCGGCAAATACCCACGCTACGCCACTGCTCTCAAATGAGAAGAGACCCGTACCCAGCAGTGGGACGATAACGGGTTGATGATGATGATGCAAGTAGCCCAACCTCCTTACTCCTCCAATACATATTCGCCGAGCAGTAACACTCATGTTGTGTTAAAGGAACTTACATTCACACGTTCTTTCTTCGTGCCAATGTTTACTATATGTATATGCGTTTTGTAGGGAATCATGAGATTTCTAGCTGAAATTGAGCTCGATTGGGGAAATAGCTCCGCCTTACAGATGACTCAATAAATAGTTGTGTTTCTGCGAGTGAGTAAGATTGCCAGTGAAACATGGGTTGCTGCAGATAGCATGGATGTCCTGATTTGCTGTCTATGTCCGCAATTATATAAACAATTATATTTAAGCAACTTAAAACGGTTTCTACAGGGTCGACAACGCGTGAGCGACACCTCTTGTGTTGTAAACGCCCATAGGCTACAGCCTCTTCCCACCAGGTTGGCCGAAACTGCTTTCCCTCGTCGTGGTATAAAAAATATGTATAAACATTCCGTTTAAATAAATTCCGGTTTTGCAGCGATGACGAAACCAAGGTAAACAATAACAATTATTATTGGTTCTTCATAATTTAATCATTTCCTTGTAAAATTTACTGTAAAGCTTTGTCAATAAGCTTTCGTTTGCAGTGTCAATGATTGTTTGTGTGTTTGATAGTATCGGTATTACCGACCTATCTGGGTTTCACGACGACCAGATTACCGTAGCGGTAGAAAGATTGACTTTCGTGTAATAAGTATGGATGTTAATACATATCTCGTCGTGGATGTTTACATTTATATGTTTGTATGGATCCATCTAGTAGATGTAACGAATGTCTTGTTGCGTGGCTTGTTACTAGATGGCGCTGTGTAATAATTTCTAGATATATTTTATTATTAACTATCACTTTTTCATGTGAATACCAATTTCAATAGTTATTCTCTAGTAATTAAATCATGTTTCCTTAGTATCTACATTAAGATCAAGTAGGTACTCGAATAGGTATCCTGTGTGAAGCGTTTGAGATACCCAAAAATCTCACAAAGTTAAATTATGGTTTGTATTTTTTTGTGAATCCCACAAATCCACAATGCATAGGATAAACAAGACAAGAGAACCCTTTAATTGTGTCTCTTACAGTTCAGCATATTTACTATGACCTTATTCGCTTTAGGACTATTAATTGCTGCTAGATACCTACTCTGTGATTGCAGTAGACTGTCAAATTTGCTTCCATACTATTCGCCACTGGATGAGTTTACTTGGATACCTGGCGGCGGCGGCGGCAATTATATCGACATTTAGCGCCAACAGCTTATCAAAACGTCAATATTTATGCGGGCATATGATTGTGTTTTAGTTGGTAGGTTCATTACACTTAAAACAAGTATAAACATAGTAATAAGTACCTAACTACAATGAGAGTTTGTATTGCACCATCTTTTTCACTGTTTTTTATTGGTCACCGCCTCGCGCGTGGGTCGTCGAGTACTGTACTACGTAGGTACCTATTATGAGACATGTTAATGTCGCAATTCCCTTGTCCATTGTTTTATAGTCTTTGGTTGTTTGCGTATTAGAATTTTCAAAATAATTTTCCTGTACAGTAAGTACCTAACTATATATACATTAGTCATAAAAAGTTTAAGACATTGATGAAATTAAAGAATTTCATTAATTAGGTACCTATACGAATAGGAATTTTGTTCACGGGTCGATTATCGTATTGATTCAATATACATAATATAATTATGTAGGTATTATTTGCGCCCCCAAGTAGGTGGCGCGCCTGCTTGTCACACGTGCGGCTGCGCAGAAGATGCATGGCGAGCAATGCTTTGCTCCTAGCCGGGGTCCAGCAACAACAGCTGGACCGAAACCCCCCGGTTGTGGTGCGTGCTTTTACAAATCCCATGGCCTCGGCAATATGGCTGGTGGGTTTACGGGTACAGTTTTATTGTCGGTAAAGTTAATGGAGTGTGTTGGACACCCCGTCGCATCCCCAGTCGGCGGGACGGTCCGTAATTTTTTGTCTGCACTTATAAAAAAAGGTATTCTTCGCACCATGCGTAAATTAAACCAGGGGATATACGTTAGTTATGACGGAGGCAGCACTCTGTGGCTAAACCGCATACTGACCGCATTGTGGGTTTTGGGGTAATCACGTTCGTAGTGGGAACTACGACTTCAGGTAAGTATTTCAAAAATCATAACTTTTTGAATACGATTCAACTAATCATAACGATAACTGTCTTAAATACGTTAAGTTCTTTCAAACTTAAATGAAAAATGTAAGTCAAAGTAATAATAATAGTAAGTTATAGTATCACGGAACAGAAAATGTCTGTTCCGTGCATACATTTTCATATTTTATAAGCAATTTTACAATTCAGTAACTATTGAATTTAGTTTTATGTTCCTGCTACTTTTTATGTTTACATTAAAAGTTTGTCATATATAGTGAGAACGTATCAAAATTTACTGTGATTTTGCGTACTTGAATGAATTACGATTTGATACTTCGCTCAACTTATGCACCGTGGATGGAGGAGAAGAAAACAACAGAGTTTTATAAAAAAATATATATATAACAGTAATTTTTGGTAATAATAATAAAATATATAATTATATGTATAGGTACACTAACTGCATTATAAGCCCTAATATTTTTATTGAAGTATTTGCAGAAAGCGGCTCAGCGTCTGAAACAAAAAACCCTGTGAAAAGAACATGTGCTAAATTTGTGTACACAGAAATTTTAAGGTGGGCTACATTAAGAAAAAGCACAGAAAATATATTAAAACAACCTCTGTACGAAGGTAGTGTTAAAATAAATATTATTAAAATATTAATATCATTATTAAAAGTAATAAAACTCTCCTTCTATTTTTGTAGATAGTTTATAAAATAGTCTCGTAGAATAAAATATATAAAGTAAGTCGCAAATAAAAACCATAATCTACCTGATTATCCTCACTTATGGGCGGCCAATTGGATGCGGCAGCGTTATAACTGCTGCAGAAACTGTGCCGCGTCTGTTGCGTCTAAATGGCGGCAGCACTGGTGGCAGCCTTTCAACTGCTGCAGAAACTGTGCCGCGTTTGTTGCGTCTAAATGGCGGCAGCACTGGTGGCAGCCATTCAACTGCTGGAGAAACTGTGCCGCGTTTGTTGCGTCTAAATGGCGGCAGCACTGGTGGCAGCTTTTCAACTGCTGGAGAAACTGTGCCGCGTTTGTTGCGTCTAAATGTCGGCAGCACTGGTGGCAGCCTTTCAACTGCTGCAGAAACTGTGCCGCGTTTGTTGCGTCTAAATGGCGGCAGCACTGGTGGCAGCCTTTCAACTGCTGGAGAAACTGTGCCGCGTTTGTTGCGTCTAAATGGCGGCAGCACTGGTGGCAACGCTACAACTGCCGCACTACTTGTGCCGCGTTTGTTGCGTCTTAAGTGCGGCAGCACTGGTGGCAGCTTTTCAACTGCTGCAGAAACTGTGCGTCTGCTGCGCTCCAAGCCGTGGTCACCTTTGTGATAGCCAGTGCTGATGATGATACCGGATCCACTACCACCAGTTCCGCTGAAGGCACCGACACCACTGCCACCAATCCCGGTGAGGGCGGAGGCACCTCCGGCACCAGTCCCAGCGAGAGCGGCAGAGCCATCACCGCCGGTGCCACTAAAGGCGGCGACGCCACCTGTAAATAATAATAGTATTACATTCCATTAGAAAAAGAGTATTTTTAATTAACTATGCGTTATCTTCAATGAAGTAGGTAAATACAACTAGTATGTTTGATTGGTTCCGTAGCTACAAAAACTACATATGGTTTACAACCACGGGCTTAAATATATAGTACTTTGGATATTCTTATTGAATTTGGACTACTCAACTAAGACAAAGTGATAATTGACATAGAGTTAATCACATTAACTGGTTATTTTACACAATATCTTGGAAGACTTGGATAAAGTAATAAAACATATAATATGAAACTAATCAGTAAATATGTATGTGGTAAATATCTTCGGGTAAATTTGATGTACCCAGAATTCATAGCTATTACGGAGATAGAACGCTTAAAAAGAGAATACCTTACGTTTTCAATAGTTTGCCTGCGGATATAAGAAGTGAACAGAATAAAAATAAATTTAAAAGACTGTTGGGGAAGCATCTAGTGGACAGCATGTAATATGTTTTCCACTGGATGTTTCTTCATCAAATTACCTACCTAAAATGAGACTCAACTGTGTCCGCAGACAAACTGTTCAAAACAGTTTTGTGGATCATTATACATATATTTTACGATTATAAATATGTTTAATAAATAAATAAATAAATAAAAATAAATAAATAATAATGTAACGTCAATCTAATGACAGGTTTTTTTATCTTTATATATATATATTTTGATATGGCGTTTTAAACATAGATTCAAAATCCATTATTATTCTGATTCTTTAAAAGCAAGTATTCCTATTTTTTAAGCAATTGATTATTTTATCCTTTAATTTAAATAAGTAGGTAGGTACATAATTATATAGTCATAGAAACGTTGCTACTATAAGTACATATGATTTTCCTTTACCGCCAAAATGGCCTCACGTGGTGCGACCTCTCAACGAAAGGAAACAAACAAATACTGACTACGTATGGCCTGATATTATGAATAACGTCCGGATAAAGTGACTAATTTATATAATGACCATTCATTGTATAGAAAAGCTAATTAGTCACTGTGACTGTTACAATATATATTATTTAAATATTACAATTATATGTAAAACAAAACAAAATATTACCTGGTATGGCGAAAGTGCAAGCGATCAGCCCTAAAGCGAGTGCGATAACAACTGCTAGATGGGACATGTTGATTACAACTATGTCTTCCAAGTGGCTCAAGAATCCTTATATATAGACTAGCTTAGTCATATGAAGGAAAACGTCTTGAAAGAATCTGTAGGAGAAATTTTCCAGACGGCGCGTGGCGACGTGCCTCTCAGGCAAACTACTCTCATTTAAAATAATATATTAAACCTCATACAGGGTCACTGGTGAGACATTAATGACACTCAAGTGTCATAGTATATTTGGCGATCAAATGAAGAAAAAAATTACATTCTTGTTTTTCTTTAAAAAAAAAAAGAAAACGTTACCCCACATTGGGATTTTCTCCTGTATCGTGGGTGCGCTTACAAACACAAATGTACATATACACAAGTCCCTAGACCCGGAACAACTATCAGTACAACGTACAAATTTTTGCTCCGTGCGGGGATCGAACCCGCAACCCATGACGCATAAGCAGATCGCTCAGCCACTGCGCCACCGAGTCGTCAAATATGTAAATACAAACATAAAAAAATGCAAAAAAACAAACTGACTGTTTCAATCGTTTACTTGTATTTTCAGTTTTTAATAAATCTCATTTTTTATTACATAGTTTGGTTTTCTTTTTGGAAAAAATCTCATACAGATTCCTTCAAGACGTTTTCCTTCCTATGACTAAGCTAGTCTGTATATAAGGATGCTTGAGCGAGTTGAAGGACTCAGTTGTAATCAAGATGTCCCATCTATCTGTTGTTATCGCGTTCGCCTTAGGGCTCATCACTTGCACTAACGCTGCACCAGGTTGTTTGTTTGTTTAATTAGTTTTCAATTTATTTTTAATTGTAATCTTGAAATAATATAGTATAATTATCAGTCATAGTGATAAATTAGCTATTCTACATAATGAATGGTCATTATACATCATTATTATCAATTACTTTATCCGGACAGTATTCACAATATCCGGCCATAGGTAGTCAAAGGGATGCATACGGCCTGACTTGTTTCATTACGATGACAGGTTGCACTTAAATGATAAAATAATCAATTGGTTAACAAATATTAATATTCGCTCTAGTAGAATTAGAATGATGATAAAGGATTTTGAACCTATCTATAACAAAATATATTTTTCATTTCTCATACTCGGAAAGTAGTGTTTATTTGATCCGAGTAGCGGGTGGAAAATGCTTCTTCCCACTCTTGGGCGGAAAAAACTCACAGTAATTGCTTTCCTCCCTAGGGTCGGAATAAATTTTAAACATAGAACTAAATTTGCTTAGGTAGTCGGCTGTAAAAAATCTTACATAATTAAGAAAAAAATACTGCAGTCTTGTGAGGGTATAAACAGCCAGTGTGAATTAAAAAAAACGCGTGCAGTGACGCGGTGTATTCCATTATTTAAATTTTAAATAGACTATCTATGTAGGTATATAATTTAGCGATATACTAACTCTGTAAGCTGTATAAAAATCTCGGATTAACACTAATATCTTATTAAAAATGAGTTCAAGTGATTCTGAAATGTTGACCACAGATTCTGTTAAAGAGAAGGCAAATACAGTAATCGAAAATCTTTTGCCAGTAATTTCTAAGGAAAGATACAAGGAAGTCATACAATGACTTTCTGAAGTGGTGAGCTGATAGGAATATATAAATATTAACAAAAGACGACTATGTATTTTACTTTCCTTGTATTCGAAATGAAACGTAGAGTGCTTAACACGGGTGAAAGATATCAATTCCTACTCGGACTATAGCCGTTTGTCTAAATACTTCGTATGAAAATTGATACCTTTCAAAATTGATATATCATAAAAGCCATGGCAAGGAGAAGAGATGACAGGAACACAGCGCTCACTGAGTGGTGGCTAAGAAAGTGGCCATAAACGTAGTGCTGGACGTCCGGTCGCGAGATGGGTCGACGATATCGCGCAGTTTTCGGGTCGAACCTGGACGAAATTGGCACAGGACCGAAACGAATGGCATGCAATCCAACGAAGGGCGGCTCGAGTTGTCGATGATCATGCTCTTTCCGATCGGCTTTTGATCCTTTGGCTCTGCGTAGAGATGTTGGATCACTCTGCATCTTCTACCGCATCTATCACGGGGAGTGTTCCGAGGAATTGTTTGGTTTGATCCCGGCCGCTGAATTTCACCATCGGACATCGCGCCAGAACTCAAAGTTCCATCCATTTTATCTCGATGTCCAGCGTTCCACAACAGTGCGGTTTTTAAGGCATTTTCTGCCTCGCACCACCGCTCTGTGGAACCAGCTGTCGCCGGCGGTCTTTCCGAACCGTTACGACGTGGGAACCTTCAAGAGGAGAGTATATTCTTTATTGAAAGGCCGGCAACGCATTTGCACGTCCCCTGGTGTTGCAGATGTCCATGGGCGGCGGTAATCACTTACCATCAGGTGAGCCTCCTGCCCGTTTGCCCCCTTATTTCCATAAAAAAAAGTCGTTTTTGACGTAACTAACCTTAAAATTTGTTTGTATACCAAATGTAGTACCTACATGTTTTTATAAGAGGATTTTTTGTTTTAGATGCTGAACTGCTTTCTGCAAATACTACAATAAAAAAAAATGTTGCATTTAGTGTAAGAATATAGCTATTGCTTTACATAATTGATATATTACCTACTATTAAAAAATATAATATTTAGTTCTAATTTTGCATGCCGTTTAATGGTCCAATATGGTGATGAATATGGTACGGTGATACTCTGTATTTATACTTAAGAACTATTTCTACAACACCCATATGTCAATAAATGATTTGATTTGATTTGAAATATTACTGTAAAATATATTTTTTATAAAACTCTGTTGTTTTCTTCTCACCCATCCACCGCACACGGGAAGGCTTTTGAATCATATTTCATTCAAGTATGAAATATATTAAATAGTAAATGATACGTTCTCATATTTTTGCAGACTGGACAAACCTTTAATATAAACTTAAAAAGCAGTACAATAAACGAAACTTAATATAGTTATACTGAAATAGAAAAATAACTTGTAAAATATGAGACTCATGTTTGCATTTAGTAAATTGTTAAAGTGCCTACCAGTTGCTAGGTATGCTTAAGTTGTCATGCTCACTCAAATATCCTGCTGCTCTTGGAGTTGTGTTTATTTCCTACAAGATAGTTAGAGCGACGTTGATATATGTATATACGCTAATATAGTTATATACGATATACTTGCGAATGGGTGCGGTCCAATACGTCGAGATTTAGTACCTAATATACCTTGTTAAATAAACTGTAAAAAGTATTTTTGTAAAAATAAGCTGCAATTAATTATTCCCATTAGAATCGCCCTAAACCTTCTGGCGTAGAGAACCACGACTGACGTTATGGTGAATTTAAACACACTACAATTCACTCTTGTGTAGTTTGTTAACAAACAAACATTCTTAGATGAATGTAAAAAATCCCAGAACTGGAACTGCCTGCATGTCATAAATATAACTTGATGCCAGCTCAGTTACTGCTTCATAAAGTAATCGCGCCTTATAAAATGTATATCTTATGCTTTGAAGAATAGAACTCATTATTAGAGAATGTGAGAATGGCTATATATAACGACCCAATTAGTCTAGCGGTACGTAACACTGCCTTCTGTGCTATGGGTCCCGGGTTCGAATCCCGTTAGGGACAAATGTTTGTGTGATGCATAAACATTTGCATCCGAGTCATGGATTTATCTATGTATAATATGTATGTATTTACAAAAATAAAGTATATATGTACATATGTAGTATCAACCAACTAGTATCCATAACACAAGCCTCGTTGCTTAGCTCGGAACTAGATGGCGCTGTATCATAATGTCCAGAAATATTTATTATTATTTATTTATTTATTTATTCGCAAGCCTTTGGTGTCGCAAATTTCCAAGGCGATCGCTTACAATCAGGTGAGCATCCTGCCCATTTACCCCCTTATCATCATCATCAACCCATTATTGTCCCACTGCTGGGCACGGGTCTCCTCTCATTTGAGAGGGAATAGGCTATAGTCCACCACGCTAGCCTACTGCGGGTTGGCGGTATCTTCTTATCACTATAAAATAATGTAATAATTAAATACTTTTGTGTCTCGTACAGTGAATCAGATTTAGTTTTTCATTCACCCGTCTGTTTAAATGTCTTCGACTCCGGTTTGACCATATCAACCATAATTATTGTGCGACGCGACGTAATAAAAAATAAAAAATAACCGGTACGAATCGCTGCGGCGTAAAATTTCGGTTTCATTTACGTTTATTCAAAATGTTTGCCAAAAAAACAAAATTTAAATCCCTCTAGATACTTTGTGCATTCGCGTTAGAGGTACTTTTAGAGCTCGTAGACCATGACCATGGCACGAGAAATGGAATGAAATGCAAGTCATCATCATCATCATCATCATATCAACCGTTAGACGTCCACTGCTGGACATAGGTCTCCCCCAAGGATCGCCACGACGACCGGTCCTGCGCAACCCGCATCCAGCGGATTCCAGCGACCTTAACCATGTCGTCAGTCCACCTTGCCGGGGGCCTACCCACGCTGCCTCTTCCAGTACGTGGTCGCCACTCGAGAACCTTCAAGCCCCATCGGCCATCCGTGCAAATGCAAATGCTTTCTTAGTATTACCACTGGATGAGTTTATATAAGGCGCGGCGCCGCATTATAGTAGACATTTTGGCAGCTTATCAAATCGTAAATGCTTGTACTGGAATTTGTTTTTAATTGGTATGTATTCATTACTCCTTATACAGTACAAAAATATTCTTGTCATCAGTATGGAATAAACACAAAGAAAGATCATTTCGCATCATCGTTTTGTGTTGCGTGTCGTTGAGCTTTGTGCGACGCACTGAGAAACAAGTTTGTGTCGCCATTCGCTTGTTCGTGGTATGCGCCTTATATTTTTATTTTTCTTTTATTATTATTTAAGTACTAGTTAGTTATAAGTACATACATACACTCACGCCTTTTTCCCATGGGGGTAGGCAGAAACTACAGAATGCCACGCGCTATGGTCCCTGCATACCACTTTTGCCTCGTCCACATTCATACATCTCGTCATGTCACGCGTCATGTGAGTGTATGTATGTATGTATGTATGTAGTTATAAGTACCCCAGCTGACGCAAAACGCAACAGTAAACGGGTAATAGCAAAAACATGAAACTGTTTTTCGAAAATTACTATGATTTTTTATACAAAAATCTCGACGAATCTCGACGAACGACGGTAGGTGGTTCTAAAGTATAGGAAATAATAAATATTTCTGGACATTATGACACAGCGCCATCTAGTTCTGTGGTAAGCTACGAGGCTTGTGTTACGGATACTAGAAGGTTGATATACTACATATATACTTTTTTTTTTGTAAATACATACGTATTACACATAGATACATCCATGACTCGGATACAAATGTTTATGCTCATCACACAACAATTTGCCCCTACCGGGATTCGAACCCAGGACCCATAGCACAGCAGGCAGTGTTAACTACCGCTGGACTAATTGGGTCGTCAAGTCGTAGTGGTGGACCAGCTTCCCACAAACCTAGATTTTTTTTTAAACTTTCAGATGGTTCACCACCTCTTAGGATAGTAGCAGAAATTCTTCTTAATATCACAGGTAACCCATTCAGTGGTCGATATTATAGCAAGGTTCTGGGTATTCAATATTTAAGGTATTTACTTATGAAAACTTTTTGACATAAATGAATGTCAATAAGTCTTCATAAATATAATAAAGTGATTAAATTCAATGCCCAGAACCTTGCTATAATATCGACCCAGGAGCCGGGTACTGGGCAGTGAAAGGGCTAGGTTAGGAGAGGATACAAAGGGAGGTGACTAACCCCCGCACAGTGCTGCAGGGTCGCATGTCTCGCAGATGAGCGGCAACGTCGCGGCGAATGCGGTTCCGACCGGTCTAACAGGGCCTTACAGGGATTGCGAGTCGGGATCAAATGGTCGCATGGCTCTGTGGTAATCGCATCATGACCGCACTGAGCGGTTTTGTGTTTATCATTTGTAGTTGGAACTAAGACTTAAGAAAAAATAAATATAAATTAAAGAAACTGATAAAGATATTTTTCTAGTTAAAATTGTTTACAAACATTGGAATGCCCGAACCTAGGTCAAATCGTGTATTGTTATTCGGTTCACGTAGTATTGTTGTTCGATTCACCATGACGTCACCTACTAATTGACTTCCAATATTGATGCAGCGTGTGGTAGGTAGCAGGCAATATTATGTTAATGAGAGCAATTAAAATGGGAGTAATGGACAGCTTCTTTATATGGAGATAAAATCAGTACCTATATGCAGTTTTTACCGCCGTATATTGTTATTAGTAAATTTCGAGTGCCCACGTTCACAAGTATGACGTGTGCATCACTCACACGCTACCATGTTGTAGGGAATAAAGCCCCGACACAAGGCTACCATCAGCAGGACATTTGAGCATGACAAGTTAACCTGACAACCAGTAGTCTTTTTTACAGATGTAAATATCGGTCTAAAATGTTGACAAGGTTTTGTTTTAACTCAGTATCTGACTATTAAGTTTGCTTTTTTTGGCTCTTTATTATAGTAATAAAATGTTAGTTTAGTTTTCAATTAATAAAATGAACCTATAGTTAGAACGCATTAAAATTCATTTAGGTACCTATATTTTATACTTAATTTTTAATACTTCTATGAAGTGTGGTTTGTAAGATCTCTTAATCATTAAGAATGGGTGAGGGATTTTAAACCAACAGCTTTAAAAATATATATGTATATTATATTACAGTGATTTTCTGGTGATTTTATATACAATAAATGCAACATGGACTCTAATGTATTTGTTTTCTTCAAGTATTTGCAGGAAACGGCTCAGCATCTGAAACAAAAAACCCTGTGATGAGAACATGTACTATATTTGGTGTACAAAGATTTTTTGTTCGTTACGTCAAGAACTAGCACAGATACGTAGCACGTGAAGAATTATTACGTATAGTGATGATACTTTACTTTTACGGTTTTTATATACTAGTTCATATAACAGCCTGGCTGAAAAAAATAATTAAAGAAATCACAAAGAAAAACTACCATCATCTACCTGAACATCTTCACTTATTTTCGTCTAGCTGGAGCTGGCACTGGCGGCGGAACTGGAGCTGCCGCCTCCAGAGCTGCTGGAGGAGGCCGCAGCACTTGAGCCGCGTTTGCTGCGTCGACTGCCGCTGCTGATGATGAATCCGGTTCCCTTGCCACCTTTTTCGGTGTAGACACCAGCGCTACCGCCACCATTTCCGCTGAAGACACCGACGCCATTGCCGCCGCTCCCACCGAAGGCACCAGCGCTACTGCCGCCATTTCCTCCAAAAATGCCGGCACCACTGCTGCCATTTCCTCCAAAAATACCGGCACCACTACCGCCATTTCCACTGAAGACGCCGACACCACTGCCGCCACTTCCACCGTAGGCGGCGCCGCTACTTCCGCCGCCGTAGACGCCGCTGCCGCCACTTCCACTGAAGACGCCGACGCCATTGCCGCCAGCAATGGCGCTAGCACCACCAGCTCCGGCGAAAGCGCTGGCCCCACCAGCGCTAGCACCGACACCACTGCCGAGAGGCCCCGCGAATACGCCGGCGCCAGGCCCAGCGTATGCGGCGGAGCCACCGTCGTCACCACCGCTAAAAACAGCGACGCCACGACCTATAAAAAAATAATGTATTAGAGACACACATCAATGTTCAAAAAGAGAGTATTTCTAGACGAATTCCAAAATACAATGAACTATAACTATAAGTAATTAACTAGAACTATGAGTTCTCCTCACTATGTGTAGTATATATAAGATCGATTGGTTCTTTAATTAAACGGCAACCCCTTTGGGGTTTCGCAGGGGTATAAATGTTTTTGTTACAATAAATATTACAATTAGAAATGACGCTAATTTAAAACAATGTATTACGTGGAGTGGCGTAGGTGCAAGCGAGCAGCCCTAAGGCGAGTACTACAACTGCAAAGCGTGACATGTTGAGTGTGACTGTGTCCTCCAAGTCGCTCGACCTTCCTTATATACAGACTCGCTTACACGAGAGCGACAAAGCCTAGTCATACAGACAGGGGCTGCGAGATACGCGCTTAGTATTTTCAAAATCATGCATATTAATAATCGCATATTACTCGCTCTAACGTTGGAGGAAAACATCCTGTGGAAACCTGTGTGCCTAATTAGTAAGATTATAAGTCGGTAGCATGCAGCATGTGTCAACCGTCTGCTAAACTACACTAAACGTGGTTAAATATATACATCACATCTGGCAAATAAATGGGTTTATGATGAGTGGCGGGACCATGCTCGCTCAACATTTAAATACTTTCTTTTTTGGTTGTTATGTTTGTTATAATTCAGTTCATTGAAATATCACCCACAACAAGCAGGTTTTAAGGCCGCTTTTGTTACGGTATGTACCTAATAGAATGAGCAAAAGTTGTTTTGTGTATCTTATATTGTTGTATATAACCTTAATTTGACCACTGAGGTAGAGCTGGATTGGTTTTCTTCATATCTTCGAGTTCAGTAGCAGTCGGCTAGTCTTCATAGAATTTTGGCAGAGGTGTACTAATGAACACCCACATTTTGCCGGTATGTTTTAGGTCCCATGTAATAGGGGGCGAGCATGTTGCCGCCAACAAGGCTAAAATCTAAACTCCGAGCTGCTACTGAGAATTTCATAGAAAAACCAAATAACACCTTGCTCAACCTGGGAATCGAACCTAACACCTCGTTGTTAGCAGTCGCACTTTACGACCACTAGACCAACGAGGTATATAGTGTACTACAAATACAAAGTATACAAAATCACATAATCTTTAAAACTTGCACACTGATAACCTATAACTGTATTTTTAGAATAAATAATTACACAAAAAAACCTAAATTGGGACTAATTCTAAAGGCAATAAGACTCATTTATTCATTCAAAAATATTAGGCTTAACAGTATTGAGTGTGTCGTTATCAATTTCGGTAGATTTAGAACTATACACACTGAGGTAACATGTACCTCGGTAGATAATATCTTTCTGGCTCCATAATAATTAACAATGCTGTTATGTTAAACAGTCAAAATGTTAAGGACGCTTAATTATCGAGTCCACTTTAGACGGCCCATGTTAGCAAAACAATAAAAAGTATTTGGCAGTATTTATGGCCAAGATATTTTCATGCCAAAGGTGATTTAATATAGACCTTATTCGCGTACATACTCGTGTTTTTTATTACTTTCAACACTGTATACAGACCATCTGCATAAACCAGTCTGATTCTAGTCTAGACTGGTTTAAATAACATCATTCATACTTTGTATTAAATCTTCGCAAGCTGTTAGTGTTCTATTTGCAGATGATATCTCAATAGTCTTTCTTCCCTTATGCCAATAACAGAAACTTATGTTATCACATTTACCAAATATTATCAGACATATCAATTTAAACAAACACAACCTAGAATTAAACTCTAAAAAAACAACGGCAACCCGCGGGTAGGTCGGCAACGTGCGAGTGACATCTCTGGAGTTGCAAACGTTCAACGGCCCATGAACGCTTGCCACCTTTGTGGTAGAAAAATCAAAAAGAATCCAATATAAACCACACCAAAAACGATCTTTAATAACACCCAACTGAATTGTGTCGTTTATTGCAAACTTTTAGGTCTAAACATCTAAACACACCTCAATTGGAAATCCCACATTCAAAATATTGCCGGTAAACCCATTAAATCTTGATCACGTACACACTATACGAACTCAACAACTACAGATGACAATTGTGCTAAAGCCGCTTATTATGCATATGTTCACTTTGACTTTGATTTTGACTTTGACTTTTAAAGTTATTCTATAGTATATTGTTTATTATATAGTCTATTGTTATTGGATTCTTCTGCTCTTATCATACTCTCATAGTTGACTTCTTCAATATCCTACTTATTGTTCTGACTTTATTTATTCTTTAACTTTCGTCTAGTCATATTCTTGATGTGAAATGAAAACGTGCCTTGGATTTCAAATCGAGACCTTTAACATCTCAGTTCACTGATCACACCGCTAGGCTACCACAGCACTACCATCCATAATATAATTAATACTTCTATTATAAATGCGAAAGTGTGTCTGTCTGTCTGTTACCTCTTCACGCTTTAACCGCTGAACCGATTTAGATGAAATTTTGTATGGAGATAGTTTGAGACCCGCGAAAGGATACATATAATAGTTTTTGAAAACATCCCTTAAAAGGGTGAAAAGTACCTACTTTTCACCACCAAGCTCCACCTGGAGCTTTGAAGCGGAATCGATAATTCCTCAAAAGACGGTAGAAAATATATAAAATTACTATTTCTTCGCAGTCAAAGTCGCAGGCAACAGCTAGGCACGTGGGACCTCTAAGGTTGAAAGTGAAAGAGGCCTACTTATCTTAAATTTCTTAAGGGATAGACCCATTCTGTCGACTGGGTTTCAAATTAACACACGAGTGGGTTTGTCACTTAACACAATCAGTGACGTAACTAGACAACAAAGGGCCTAAGGCCCTTTGTTGTCTAGCCAAGGACTACACACATAACCAATCTACTTTGAAAGTTGAAATTTGTGGGGAATTTTCCTGCAATTTTTTTTATAGAGTTGCCGTTATTAAAGTCAGTTGCATCCTGTTTTATTTAGATTCCGATTGTGGGATAATTTTTGCTAGTTCAATAGGAAGTTTCTTTGGAGCCTCGTGGCACTGTCGTTTCGCCAATAGTCATAATTAATTGTTGAGTGCCAATTCGGCACCATTCGACGTACTCGTTTATGATCTCCCGATAAATAATACGGTTTCTACCGAGTATAAGTTCGAGCGTTGAGATACACATTCAAAATCTTTTATACTTGACCGATTTAAGTTGTAAGTTTTTGTAAGTTATAAGTATTTTTTCGTCAGTTTGCATTAAACGCAGTAAGGCAATTTTTACGTATTTCGTCATTCAGAATTCATAAAACAGGCTGACAAGGCCAAGGGGCTTTCTTCGCAAAATACCAGTTTATTTAAGGTTAATCATCCCATTGCTTTTAAAACCGCCATGTCAGGGCATCCATGTGGTAATCAAATATGAATCTGATGTCCAACTTATAATATATAATAATATAGGCCGTCATTTTTAGATTACGGCCCGATTGCTTTTAAAATAGAAACCTATCTGTTACGTGATTTTGCGTAATGATAAAATCATCCAACTTAATTAAAATAATTAAGTTTTTTAAACTTAATTGCCTCCAAGGAGTCCTGGGCTTGATTCCGAGCAGTGTTATTGGATTTTTTAATGAAATTCTCAGTAACGGCTCGGTGTTGGCATTCATGCTCGGTTGATCGCAATGAGGCCCCTATTACATTGGACCTAAAACAAACCGGAGTAATGTGGGTGTACATTAGTACACCCTGCCTTACCCTTCTAGGACGACAGGCGTGATGATGGTGGTAAGTTTCTGTACAGAACTTTTTGTTTAAACTTTGTGTTTTATTAAAATCGGAGTAGTTTTTTTCATCTAGGTAGATGGCGTCGGTATTGCCTAACTAACGACATCTGCGAAAAAATACAAAACAAAATCATGGTCTGTTTTAAGGTTCAGACATTTTGGTTTAGAATATCTGTGTCCAACTATGTATAATTGGCCTTTTGAAGAAAGCACAATATCAGCTTTGACTTAACCTGACTGCGACGGCACGCACACGTCAGAGTAACAAGAAAAATGTAAAAATGTTAATGAAACTGAATGTATCTGTGAGGAATGAGGGTTGTCATAGTAACAGAGTTTTATAAAATATACAATTTTATTAGTTAATATATACTAAATTACATGGTGGAATGTAATTATTTAGTTCATAGGCAGCACCTGAAACCAATAAATGTTATATTAAGAACTTGCATACGATATTAAAATCAATTTGGAGGCAGATAGAGTTAAGATTGCTTAATTCGTCAAGAATGCTGTCACAGCTAAAGTCAAAATATCATTTATTCAAAGTAGGCCAAATTTAATGGGCTCTTTTTGAACGTTGACAATTAAGACCCCAAAAATGCCGCAGAAGAAGCGGTGCGACAAACTCCTCAGCAAACGATGAAAACACATCGTTAACAGAAAACTGGTCATAGGAATAAAGTATATTTACTTATGTCCATTTAATTAGCGGCGGCAGCGGCGGCGGCGGCACCATTGCTGGCGGCGGCGGACGCAGCAGCGGAGCCGCGCTTCCTACGGTCCTTGCTGGAGCCGGCGACGAAAACGCCGCTGGAATCTTTGGGGGGAGTGATGACACCACCGTGTCCCTCACTGGTGATGAAACCCGCGGCGCCGTCACCGGAGAAGGCGGCGATACCACCATCACCGCTGCTAGCAGCAGCGGCGCTGCCTGTAAATAAAAAATCTATATCTGAAATACACGCAAAAGAGAATATCTAGAAAAATATAAATGAATTTTAACAAAACAATAATTTGAACTCCACCTCAATATGTGTAATAATGTTATTTAATAATCTTTTTATATTATTCTAGAAATATCAAAATCAAAAAGTCTTACCAGGTGCAGCGTAGGTGCAAGCGACCAGCGCTAAGGCGACAAGAGCGAGAACTGCTAGACGTGCCATGTTGATGTGAGTAAGTTGTTCTCGTGTGTGAGACTGTGCCTCCAAACCGTCCGACCTACCTTTATATACAGACCCGTTTGTGTCATAAATTTTGTTGCGGAAAGCGATATTTTTATTGTTTGTTTTTTTATTCTTGTCACCCAAAATTAATTAATATTCGGTTGTATTAAAATATATATTATTGAGAAGCATTTGGATTCATCGTTTATTATGCAATCGACCATGTGGTGGCATTACTTATATTTTTCCTCATTCTTATCGTTTATTAAGAAGGACTTTGATGCTAAGATCAAAAACCAAATCAAATAGACTTTCGCATTGGAAATTTTGTTGAGTAGAGCTTACGTTCTACATCATCACTTATTATTTGGTAAAATCCCGTCAAACGCGCTGAAATCCATATTAAAACTAGTACTAGTAGTAGGTACGAGTGCTAGTTAACTACTTTTAATCTCGGATATCATCTTTGGAAAGAGCGGCAAGGGGGGTAGAACTGTCAACACAGACGAAGTCACGGGAGCAAGCTGTTTAATAATCATTAAAAAATTAGGGACTATGATGGATGACCGAGAAAGTTTTGTGAATTATTCCGCCGCATTAACGTGCAATACACGCACCGTAGTATCAGTCACAGTATGCCTTTCTAGCATCTGTAGAAGACCAAATTTGATCGAATATTGAATGCCCTTCTGTGTGTAAAGTATGGAATTAAAAGTTTGTGTAATGAAAAATTTTGCACTTAAGTCATGAATGTTCGTATGTATAATATGTCTGTATTCACAAAAAAAAATATCTTTGTAGTGTGTCAACCACCGCCGGCGAATTGGGTTGTCTAAGTCGTGATATTTATGTATACGTTATCCTGAATAAGAATTTGGACCTGTAGGGAATTAAAGTGATTTATTTTATTTAGTTTGACCTGTGGAACAGCGTGTATAAAGGTTTAAATATTTTTTTATCTTAATTGCTTGGCATTAAATCTTAAAAGCACAAAGTAAAATGTTTTATTTCAATTAGACTAAGAGTAGTTGCAAGGTTCCAAGAGAAGGTCTTACAGAAAGAATCGGCAAGAAACTTCATAGATACTCTTTTAAATTAAATGAAAATTACAACATGATTGGCTAGAGCCAATTATGTTGTGATTTTCATTTCATTCATACAATGTTCTTATGTATGTAATATCAACATAAGAATAATGCACTATTTTTATTCTTTGAATTCTGCGCGCATAAGTCAATGCTGGATGCGGGTGGCGCATGACCGGTCGTCGTGGCGATCCTCGGGGGAGACCTATATCCAGCAGTAGACGTCTAACGGTTGATGTGATGATGATGATGATGATGAGGTAACAGACAAACAGACAGACACACTTTCACATTTATAATATAACTATTTTAAGTATAGATTAAGATGCCAAAAGCAAACAGTTTGCACATTATTCTCTTCTTTTTGTCTACCGATTTCTTAATGTTACCAATAAAACAATTTGAAATCTGTTTGAATCAATTTTGAACAAATGGCAACCAGTCAAAAATATAACCAGAATAAATAACATTTAATTTAGTTTTTTGGTCTACGAATTATAGGTATATTGCTAATTCTGAATTCTCCAGAAAAAACCTCTCTTTGTGTATTCAAAATTCGGATTGATTGATTTTGTTTTGACTTAAACTCAAAAATAAGTTATTAATATGTATAATTTTGATAATGGTATAAATTGAACTCCTGCAGAGTTAATTAGTGTGGTGTTATGTACGCCGAATTAAGTTTTGTTTGGTTTTCGTCTTGATTTGAAAAGGCAAAAAGATTCGTCCACTAAAGATTACCGCATAAAGATTTTGTAAAGATGCAAAAACTTTTTTAGAGACTATAAAACTATTTAATGAGACCATCTACTATTACTATTCTTTCTTTATAATCAACCCCTCTAAATATATAAGATATCTACCCATCTAATATTTTATACTTTTTGATACTGAAGGAATAGTAGGTAGATACATAAATATGACATTAAAATTTTAATATAGTAGTAGTTCATAATGTGGGAAATAATATTGAAATACTTCATTATTGTCAATCATCGATCAAAACCTCTTTATTTATTTAATAATATGAATATATCGCGATAACAATAAAAAACTGCGCTTAAAAACCGGTTTCAAAAACTAAAAAGTAAAAAATAACTTAATAGAGTTTTACCTTTTTTATTAGTTTTAATGGTATGAAGTCGGTGCCAAGCCAAATGTCAAGGTACAAAATAGAACCATCAAAATAGCCGTCTTCGAGTAATCGGTGAACAAACATAAAAAGCCACTTCCTCCTCCTTTTTGAAGTCAGTTAAAGACCGCTCCATGGATTTCGACTCCATTTTTTTTTAGTGTTTGTTACCTCATAACTTTCGACTTGGTGAACCGATTTTGATGATTTTTTTTATATGAAAGCAGAAAATTTTAAAGGTGAAGTCGGTACCGGTGCCTGGTTTGAAGCCACCACGTTCAAGATCACGTGCGAAATTCCGGTAGCGTACAATTAAAAATATCTTATTGTTGCGATACATGGTTTCGGGTGTTAATTGCTCTAACAAATGGTCCAATTTCAAAATGTTTGTGCGTATGACTGTCACATCAAACACTCTACCTCCCGGCCCGTGCCGTAGCCTGCTATTTGGAACGAGTAATCCCAATGATCCTTAATTCTGTGGATTCTTTAATTTACCTCTGAGTAATAGAAAAACGTATTTAATTAAAGCAAAATTACGTCTAACTTCCAACTTATATTACCTTACCAACCTTATTACAAAGCGAGCTGGGTATATAAGTGGATAAAAACTTTCTAACAAAAATGTAACCGCCGAAAAACTGAAAAGCAAAATTAATAAACCTTTACTATTTAACCTTAATAACTACATTCTTAAACGAATGTGAGTATACCTAAGTAATTTTGAGTTGGCGCCAAACAATCAATAAACAAAGATCACTAAATTAAAATTTAATGAAATCTCCAGCAATAAACATTATAAAGTAATTAATTAATTTGCTTGTTTGGCGCCGCCTCAAAATTACTTAGTTATTAAGGTTAAATAATAAAGGTTTACAATTTTTTGCATTAGTTTTCAGTTTTTTGGCGGTTTAATTTTTGGTTAAAAAGTTTTTATTTAATATTTTTTTGTAACCATTTTTAATTTTAATTTATAAACAAATACCGTCATAATATATTACAATTAGTGAGCGAACAATCAAAAATCCCCTATTTTCCTTATTTTACTCTTAGGGGTGATCTATTTTTTCCAAATTTATATGTGACCAACTTCAGAGTATACTCTTCCTAATAGAAAATAATCGAAATCGGACTACTTTGTAAAAAGTTATGCGTGGTTATACATAAAAAAAATATAGGCATCGACTTGAGAACTTCCTCCGTTTTCTGTTTCGTCGGTTGAAAAAGGATAAATTCCATATTGCTTCATATACAAGTACTGAATATATTTGTTTTGAAGTTTCTCTATCATATGAGAATATTTGGTTTCATGAGGGTTCCAGATCTTTCGTTCAGTTCTTTCAAGATTGTAGGAGTAATATTGAAAGTAGTACGGCCAGTTCCAAAAGTGCATAAGCATTCCCGCAAAGCGATTGCTTGACGTTAAGTTTGACTTACGACCGTCTATTTTCAAGCATTATCTTAGTTGTCTAACAAGTGATTCTAGTTCATAATTTCAACGTAATATGAGTGAAAATGACCTAGCAGTAAACTGTTTACACACACATATTAGAATCAGTGAGCTGTGAGTTCGAATCTCACGCGGTAATTATAAACTTTTTGTAAGATTTTACTCGATTGGTAGTAATGAGACAGAAATATAATATTCTTTATCTCGCACGCTTTATGCACACATTTCGTCAAGTTAGTACGGTAGATCATAAAAAACAACGTAAAGATTTAGATTTGTGTGGGGTAGTCATGAATATCAGTTATACAAATATTTAACGTGATCGATGTGAACGCTGGCGTTTGGTCGCAGTTGTTAGTGTTAATGTGTAGCTTTGTTTAGTGACGTGTGGTTTAATAAATAGCAGTATCATATTTATCATATTTATTATTTATTCTATATTTATTCTAAAATGCAGGCAAATATAAATAGACAATAGGGCGAGAACAAATATAAATAGACCAACTATTATTGCATTGCATAAAAGTGTTCTTAAAAGAACACAAATATCTGATGAAAGCGGACTGAATGTGAGTATTGTAATATTAAATAATTGTAACTTAAGCTAAACTTTTATTTGGAATGTTACATAAGATTGTCAATCATATTATCATTATCATGTCTGTAACTAGTGTGTAATATAATAATATATTATATATTTATTGCATTTGTAGATCAGTTTTATATATATATATATATATATATATATAAATAAAATTCTATTTTGTTTTAGAGGAATATTGTTAGTTTGTGGATACGGTGAAGTCGAAGGCCGTCGCTTATTACCAACGAGACACTGCGAAATTATTAGACACTTATTGCAAACCGTGCCCTCCACGCTGAGGGTTTACATCACAGAAGACCAGCTATTAAGAGGAAAGATAGAAACAAGAGCGATTACGAAACAGTTAAAAACCCATTGTATGGAGGTGTGGGAAAATATAAGGAACCGAAATATGTGCTAACATTTTAGGGTCCATGCGAAATCGTTTACTTGAAAATAATAGGGGTTATACAGAATATTAATACCTAGATGGTTTAAATAACTAGGTGTTAATAAAAAAATTGTAATATTAACATAATTATCTGTAAAAAATTAACAATCCTAAATTGAGGTTTAGTTTCAATCCTCTTTTTGCTAAGAAAATGAACACTTAAGCTATAACCTCAATACATTTATTATGACGTTACATAAGAAATAATTTTCATTAAGTGTAAATCATATATTAAACCTATAAGAAGTGTGTATTAACAATTATATCTGTGTTATTAGAATACCCTTTTTTGTTAAGGTATTATTTTCACTATGTGGGTATACAACAAAACTGTTATGAACGGTTACAAATGAACTATTTTTATCTAAGTAGGAATGTGACGTCACAATTATCATAGAAGATTACTATTTTTTTAAATAAATAAAACAAATAAAATTGTTTGTTTTCATTCAACAGACTTTCTTATTTCCACCCCCCCCCAACACCAAAAAGATAAATAAAAATCATATTTAATACTAATATTTAACTTCTTAATAATAATAAGAATAATGTATTCATGCTTATTATTAAAAAATAGTATTAAGTTATTTATAATTAATACATTATAGATAAACATATAAAACAAGTTTCTGCCTAATACTAATATTTTATGATTTCAAAGAAACAAAAACATCCTCACGTTGTAAATAAGATTTGAACTCAGATAGGTTTGAATTTGAATCCATTACCTAGCGCAAGCAGCTACGAGCACATATTAAGTTTCTGCGAATTTTAGCAATGGAATGGTTAGAACACCGTGACGTGGATTATAAATGCTACAGATATATAGTGATATTTCGCGTAGTGTAACGACAGTTCATTTGTGTTTGTTATCTATGTTGAGACATAGACTCATACACGCCCACGCACACACACACTGGTTTGCTAGTTCGTACAGTTCACAGCAATGTAATCCTTAGCGTGCTTATGCACTATTGAAGTTGTCTGTACATAAATAATAAAAATTCCGGGTCTCATGCATTACAAAGCCCAGATTTATAAAAGCTTTTTTGTATATTTTGTTAATATTGTGGCTGTAAAAGGACACTTCTGCAGTAAATGTCACTCCCAGATCTCGTACCGTTATAACACGCTCCATACTATAATTGTAATATCGCGGAAACCTCTCACAATCTAACTTATTGGTAACATGTAAAAATTAAGCAGCCGGCACCCTCAACAACTTCTGGTAGAGCCCAAATTGCTTCCCTGACTTACCCCTTTGAGGGTTTGATCCGTGTCCGAAGTCTGTCCAGCATATTCTACAATTTGCCTGCGGTTGCCTAAGTAACTAGAAAAGAACTGCAGAAGTTCTGGAGTAAAGCCAACTCTTGCAAATTTACTCAATAGAACGTCGTTATAAACACTATTACAGGCTTTCCTAGAGTCAAAGTATGCTACATCAACCTAGGCTTCTATCTGAGTATGGACTCAGAAGCCGAAACCCAACTTGACCTAGGGATGTCTATCGGGCGGCATAATTCAAGACGTTGGAGTTTGTGCTGCGCAATGTTCCGAAAATATGAGTTGCAGAGCTATCTGTGTATAAATTTTTTTAGAGTATTTGTCACAGGCAGTACAAGTCACTGTCCCTCATTTGTACCTTCATATACATTTTGAGAAGTAGGAGTACCAACATTGTTACGGATAAGGAATATTAAAACGACATAATTTTATAAAATATATAAATATATTTTTGTTAATATGTACTAAATGCACAACGAAAATTTATCTATTTATTTTATTGAAGTGTTGTCTAGTGTCGGGTTGTCGTCTGAAACAAACAAAAAACTTAAATTAAAATATGTACATACTGCCATCGATATTTCTGAATGTTGATGTTGAAATTCAGTATTTTTGCTACTCACATTAACCTACCTATTAAAATTAATTTTAGAAACGAAACATAATAAATCAAGAACACTGTAGAATATATACTCACTTGTGTCTATCTAACTAGCGGCGGCAGCGGCGGCGGCGGCACCACCACCGCTGGCGGCGGCGGACGCAGCAGCGGAGCCGCGCTTCCTACGGTCCTTGCTGGAGCCGGCGACGAAAACGCCGCTGGAGCCTTTGGGGGGAGTGATGACACCACCGTGTCCGTCACTGGTGATGAAACCCGCGGCACCGTCACCGGAGAAGGCGGCAATTCCGCCTTTACCACTGCCTACGGCAGCGGCGCTGCTGCCTGTAATTAAGAAATGTATTAAAAAATGGACGCTGGCCAGTTCAAGCGAAGTGTTGCGGAATGCAGCTGGCAGTAACTGAACAGCCGAAGACCGAAACCTACGTCCAACAGTGGACGAATATAGGTTGATGATGGTGATTTAATTGAAACACACAGATAAAATTTTAAAACATTGTCGGAGGCATGTGCTCAAATTTGTAATTTCTCTCATATTAGATGCTAACCTAATGAAATAAAACAATGTAATAAAATTGGAAGTAGCTTTCAATGTTATTGGAAATCTGTATATATATATTTTTACATTAAAATATAAAAAAATTGAGAGATTTAAAATATAATACCTGGTGCGGCGTAGGTGCAAGCGACGAGCGCTAAGGCGACAAGAGCGAGGACTGCTAGACGTGCCATGTTGATGTGAGTAAGTTGTTCTCGTGAGTGAGACTGTGCCTACCAGCCGTCCGACCTACCTTTATATACAGATTCGTTTGTGTCGTAAATTTGGACGCCTAAAGCGGTATTGTTATTGGATATTTTTTTTGACCATCAAATTTATTAAGATTCCGTTGAACTAAAATAAATGTTCCGTATGATATTATCAAATGACAGTAGGTGTGTTAAAGGAACAAGGAAAGAAGTTTTCTCGGTTATTCTATCACCTCATTGCTTAGTAAAATTTTTGTAAAACAATATAATATTTTGTTCTTATTGACATATATATTTCTCTTCTATATAAGCGCTATCACCTGTTAATAAGGTATTTATTAATTTCAAACACTCATTACAATCTCAGTAGCAGCTCAGAATTTGAATATGTGCCCGGTGGAGGACAGTAGGTACAGTACACCTCCACCCCCCTTTCATCCCTTAAAGGGGTGATTTCTGGAATAAAAACGATCCTTAGTCCTTCCCCGGAACTTAAAATATCTCCATACCATATTTCAATTCAACGGTTAATGCGTGAAGAGGTAACAGACAATCAGACAGACACACTTTCACATTTTATAATACATATATGGTTTGCTACATTATTCTCTACTTTTTGTCCACCGATTTCTTAATGTTACCAATAAAACAATTGCCATTTGTTCAAAATTGATTCAAACTTTACCAATTTAAATTAAACCAGTCGTAAAAATATAACAAGAATAAATAACAATAATTAAATTTTTTTTTGGTCTACGAATTATAGGTAATATACCTATTGCTGATTCTGAATTCTCCAGAAAAAACCTCTCTTTTTGTATTCAAAATTCTGATTGATTGATTTTATTTTGACTTAACTCAAAAATAAGTTATTAATATGAATAATTTCGATAATGGTATAAATTGAACTCCTGCAGAGTTAATTAGTGTGGTGATATGTACGCCGAATTAAGTTTTGTTTGGTTTTCATCTTGATTTGAAAAGGCAAAAAGTTTCGTCCACTAAAAGATTACCGCATAAAGATTTTGTAAAGATGCAAAAAGTTTTTTAGAGACTATAAAACTATTTAATGAGACCATCTACTATTACTATTCTTTCTTTATAATCAACCCCTCTAAATATATAAGATATCTACCCATCTAATATTTTATACTTTTTTACTTTTTGATACTGAAGGAATAGTAGGTAGATACATAAATATGACATTAAAATTTTAATATAGATAGGTTCACAATGTGGGAAATAATAATGAAATACTTAATTATTGTCAATCATCGATCAAAACCTCTTTATTTATTTAATAATATCAATATAATATTGATAATAATTATCGCGATAACAATAAAAAACTGCGCTTAAAAATCGGTTTCAAAAACTAAAAAGTTATAAATAACTTAATACAGTTTTACCTTTTTTATTAGTTTTAATGGTATGAAGTCGGTGCCAAGCCAAATGTCAAGGTACAAAATAGAACCATCAAAATAGCCGTCTTCGAGTAATCGGTGAACAAACATAAAAAAGCCACTTCCTCCTCCTTTTTGAAGTCGGTTAAAAATCGCTCCATGGATTTCGACTCCATTTTTGTTTAGTGTTTGTTACCTCATAGCTTTCGACTTGGTGAACCGATTTTGATGATTTTTTTTATATGAAAGCAGACAATTTTAAAGGTGAAGTCGGTACCGGTGCCTGGTTTGAAGCCACCCCGTTCAAGATCACGTGCGATGAGTGTACTTTTACATTTGGCTTAGCACCGACTTCATACCTTTAAAACTAATAAAAAGAAGTTAAAACTGTATTAAGTTATTTTTAACTTTTTAGTTTTGAAGTCGGTTTTTTTAAACGCAGTTTTTTATTTCGTAAAAGATTCACAAACATTCACACATTCATCCGTACATGTAGTTTTTTTATCATAATATACTAGTTTTGCCCGTGATTTCATCTGCGTAGAATTAGTAATTTCTGATCCAATCTGCTTATTGATTTTTTTACTAAAATTTTAATTTATAAAAGTCTTGATATAAAAAAAAGAAAAGTCCTTTTCGACCTCCTAAGGCATGTTTTCTGGTTAAAAACTATTCCATACCTTTGGGACTCAAACCATCTCCAAACCAAATTTAATCTAAATCGGTTCAGCGGTTTAAGTGTGAAGAGGTTGCAGACAGACAGTACTGTCGCAAGTATAATATTACTTACTATACTTAATACATGTGGGACGTTTAAATCAATAAAAAGGTGGATGTGCGTCGTATCAGTGAAAAAGGTCAAAACTCACCATGTTGGTGCGGAGATGCAGTGTATTATTGCATGTTGCAACACCGACAGTGCAGGTTTTCAGCGATGACCTTTATTTAATGTGACGTAACGGCGTAAAAAAATGTCATGATATGATTGTGATTAATGGGTGGGTCATATCACCATGTGAAATGAGCCAGTGAGAACCCATAGAAATGGGAACCCTAAAAGCACACCCACATATCCAGATAACACATTGTGGTAAGATCTAACAAACATAATTTTAAAAAAAATGTGTGTATTAGTGTACACACGTAAGAAGTGAAACTGCTTTATGACATCATTTTTCGAAAAAATATTTACTATTTACAACTTCACAGAAATTGGTTGAATAAAGCTAAATTAGATAAAGTTTATGCAAAAGGCTTTTATTATAAGTAATAGACATGCATTGGTTAAACTAGTTGTTTTCTAGTATTGATATAGGTAATTATGGTATCTACTCGAATAACATTGAATTTAAAAAGAGCGTTTGAATTAATAGTCTTCGATTTGTAGCCCTGTCAGTTCCAAATAATAGTGGGAACCAATCATAATCTTCTATTTATCAAAACGTCGATGTCTCAACCAATAGCAAGTTCTCAATAGAAAAACAAATGGTCTTGGTGTACTGGATAAGGTATAGTTTTTAGTTGTCAAACAAACATCATGTTGCTATGGTTACCTATTCAAATAAAGATGGCGCGTAACGCAAAAATGTTACACTAAATTTTTTTCCAACCCCGATAAAGAAATTTCACTTCAAAAATAGAAGTAATCTCACTAATTTTATAAGTGAGAAAGTTTATGGATGTATGGATGTTTGTGGCACGTTCACGCTATAACCGGTAATAATCAACACAAAGGCTATATATCCACAGGCTTTTTATCCATATACCAAGCAGGCAAAGCCGCGGATGGAAGCTAGTGCGTGCGTAATAAAAAAACCTTACTCAATGCGGAGAAATTGCATTATTTATTGCTTATTACAACCACTCTCGTTATGGAAGTACACGCAGCGCGCTCAGAAAGATACTCGTATACGCAGGCGGGCGACTGGGTGAGGCAAATGACCTTTTACCTGAAAAACTTCTACGAGTTATAATCAGTTTACTTAAAAAATGATTTGCCGTCAATTTTTTAACCGACTTCCAAAAGGAGGATGTTATCAATTCGACTGTATTTTTTTTTGTTTGTTACCTCATGACTGTGGATTGGGTGAACCGATTTTGAAAATGCTTTTTTTATATCATTTTTTATATTTAAATTTTGAGGATATGATGAGTGGATCCTTGGGAAATCGAGAGAAACCCTCAAATTTTCTACGTAGGTGACGCGTTTATTGTTCAACCTCTTACATACTATCGCATAGTATGTAAGAGGCACACATACGCCTGTTGTGCCCGAAAGGTTAGGCAGAGGTGTACTAATGTACACCCACGTTTCGCCGGTATGTTTGAGGTCCCATGTAATAGGTGGCGAGCGTATTGCCATTAACCGGGCACGAATCCAAACTCCGTGCCACTACTGAGAAGTTCACAGAAAAACCCAATAACACTTTACTCGACCTGGGAATCGAACCCAGGACCTCTTGCTCGGCAGTCGCACTGTATGACCACTAGACCAACGAGACATATAATACAACGAACCTATTACAGACACTAAAAAGTAAAGAATAAAATAAAAAACTGCGTTAAAAAAACCGACTTCAAAACTAAAAAGTTAAAAATAACTTAATACAGTTTTAACTTCTTTTTAGTTTTGAAGGTATGAAGTCGGTGCCAGTGCCTGGTTGTACACTGCGCGATGGGTGCACATACCTTTACATTTGGCTTCGCACCGTCTTAATACCTATAAAACTAAAAAGAAGTTAAAACTGTATTAAGTTATTTAGTTTTGAAGTCGGTTTCTTTTTATTTATGGATAATTATGTAAAAGTCGGCTAGAAAATATCTGTACATTGTATAAAATCTATTATTGTTTATTGCACCTAACATTTATTTATTTAAGAAAAGTTAGTTGCAATAAGCAATTATAATACGCAACATGTGGTAATTGGACAATATTATACATTTATCTATCTAAATAAATGCGAGGGGACTTAATGTGACCCTCTCAAATTCCGCTAACGTATACGGTATTTAATTTACCTCTGAGTAATAGAAAAACGTATTTAACTAAAGCAAAATTACGTCTAACTGCCAACTTACATTATCTAACCAACCTAATTACAAAGCGAGCTGGGTATTTAAGTGGATAAAAACTTTTTAACAAAAAATGTAACCGCAGATGTAGGTTACAATTAGTGAGCGAACAATCAAACATCCCCTATTTTCCTACTCTTAGGGTGTGATCTATTTATTTTTCAAATTTATATAGGGCCAACTTCGGAGTATACTCTTTCTAATAAAAATTGGAATTATCAAAATCGGACTACTTTGTAAAAAGATAAGCGTGGTTATACTTTAAAAAAAATATACGCGTCTACTTGAGAACCTCCTCCGTTTTTGTTTCGTCGCCGTCGGTTGAAAAAGGATAAATTCCATATTGCTTCATACACAAGTACTGGATATATTTGTTTTGAAGTTTCTCTATCATATGAGAATATTTGGTTTCTTGAGGGTTCCAGATGATATCACTACTTTCAAGATTGTAGGAATAATATTGAAAGTAGTACATAAATAATAAATATTCCGGGTCTCATGCATTACAAAGCCCAGATTTATAAAAGCTTTTTTGTATATTTTGTCAATATTGTGGCTGTAAAAGGACACTTCTGCAGTAAATGTCACTCCCAGATCTCGTACCGTTATAAGGCGCTCCATACTATAATTGTAATATCGCGGAAACCTCTCACAATCTAACTCATTGGTAACATGTCAAAATTAAGCAGCCAGCACCCTCAACAACTTCTGGTAGGGCCCAAATTGCTTCCCTGACTTACCCCTTTGAGGGTTTGATCCGTGTCCGAAGTCTGTCCAGCATAATTATTCTACATTTTGCCTGCGGTTACCTAAGTAACTAGGAAAGAACTGCAGAAGTTCTGGAGTAAAGCCAACTCTTGCAAATTTACTCAATAGAACGTCGTTATAAACACTATTAAAGGCCTTTGTTCGAGCGCAGCGCCTGCTCGAATGGCAAGAGCAACTAGTGATAAGAAATGCAAATTAGTTTTAATTAATTGTAAGGTTTAAACTTGTAACTGAAATGTCATTTTTTATTCTCTTCACCTTAATTCGTCTTTGAGGCAATACACGTCTATCCACAAGTTCCAGATTTAGTTTTATTATAGCCTTCCGGAGAATTCCCCATCATTTTGGTCCTATCGAGCCTGGATTATGTACCCAGTATATGAAGATTCGTGAAATATCAACGAAAATTGGAATTTTAACGATCATCGTGGAGTTATCAGCTGTGAAGGTTATAACTGGCAACGTGTGTGGACTTTAAATACATAACGGTGTTAATAATTTTAATAAATATCATTACCCAACACTCATTCAGGTAGTATATAAGCGTATTTAAGGATTTTAAAAGGTTAGTGTGCTTTTACTTGAATATTGTTAAATATAACGTAGATACCTGTTGGATTGTGAATACTTGTTAATGTCGTAATTTATGATTAAATTATTGCAAATACATTATACGTACATTATTATATTAGGTACAGTAGATAATTTCTACATTTATAATTGTATAATTGCATTTATGAGCAGTATTCACAATTAATTATTTGTACAAAGGTCATCATTAGCGTTTAAGTTGGTGTTAGAAGGATATTACAAGACATGTATTATTTGCGTCTTTGTTGTTGTTGAACCGTATTAGTATTTAGTAGATATTATTCATGTATTGTCCTTAAATTTTAGACGTTAGGTAATTAATTGAGTAGGCATTGAGTAGCTTAGCATAAATAAAAGGCTTAAAGTAAAATTATAATTGTATTTACATATTTACACTCATTACAATAATTTTAATTTATGTCCTCACAATAATCAAATTGATAATTTTAATAGTTACACGTACCTAGGTATCTCGAATTAAAATAAGTATTGTTAAACATAATATATCTAAGTTGTTATCAAACTAATTTCAGGTTGACTACACTCGATTCCCAGTATGTCCGAAGAAAAAGAATTGGTTAAAAAACGAGGAAGTTTTAAAGGACGTTTAACTGCATTTGTTAATTATCTTGATGCCGCCTATGACAAGCAGTTGTCTAGTTGTGAGGTCAAGGAATTGCAGTTACGGACTGGACGAATTGAGGCCTTATATGAGCAATACGATGAGGTACAGTTACGGTTAGAATGTTTAGTAGAGGATGTAAAAGCCCAATTTACTGAGCGAGCTGACTTTGAGTCAATATATTATAAAGCCCTGTCTCGGTCGCAGGAGCTATTATGTAAGTACATTAACACTAATGATTCGATCGGTAGTGATAAATCTACACATACTAGTCAACGTAAGCCTGTTAAGTTGCCCACTATACAGCTACCTAAATTTAATGGTGATTATAGCAATTGGTTGGAGTTCCGTGACACTTTTACCAGCCTAATTCACAGGAATGATGAAATTGATTCAGTAAATAAATTTCATTATTTACGAGCGTCTCTGGAGGGATCTGCTGCTGTGGTGATCCATGCAATCGATTTTTCTGCTAGCAATTACGATATAGCTTGGCAACTCATTTGTGATCGTTTTGATAATAAAAGGTTATTAATTCAAAACCATGTGTCATCCTTATTTAATGTAAACGCTGTCGTTAAGGAGTCCTCTGTCGCGATAAAGGGTCTGATTGATCAACTCAACAAGAATCTCCGTGCATTAGACTCTTTAGGCGAGCCTGTTAAGCATTGGGACACTTTATTAATTCACATAGTCACTCGGAAACTGGACACCATAAGTTATCGTGAGTGGGAACAGCACAAGGGTCGTTTAGACAAGGATATCACAATAACATTCGATGCATTCATTCAATTTCTTCGCACCCGCGCTGATTTGTTAGAAACGTTAGAACTAGCACGAAGTAATAACAATCCCATTTCCCATAAGCTTAACTTTAATTCAAATAGAATGAAATCCATGGTGATATCACGAGATTCGAGTTCCAGCACCGAATTAAATAAATCATGTCCTCACTGTAAAGGTGATCACAGTCTTAGTAATTGTTCACGATTCCTCTCACTTAGTGTAGACGCCCGTCTCAAATTAGTACCTAATTATAAGCTGTGTTATAATTGTTTTAGTGCAGGTCACTTTGCCAACCGATGCAAAAAGCCGGGATGCAAAATATGCAAGCGCAGGCATAACACCTTATTACATTCGTCGGACAATAAAGGTATTACGAATGTGAGCAATATTGGTAATAATAAGACATCGCACAGCGATTCGTCTCACTCCGTATCTACGTCATCACCCATTGACACCGCAGCTAGCACTAATGCGAGTGCTAATAATTTAACCTGTTCTGCGGATCTCAGTTCGTCTTGTGGTGTGCGTAAACAACGCGGCGTGTTATTGTCCACCGCTCTTATCAAGTTATGTGATCAAAACGATCGTGAGCACATAGTGCGCGCCATGCTTGATAGCGGTAGCACGTCTTGTTTTATGACGGAACGTTTATGTAAACAACTTAACTTAAACACCAGTCCGATAAATGGATCGGTCTATGGCATTAATAATGTAAGTTCTCGCGTAGGCAAAATATGTCAAACAAAGATGACGTCACTAGACAATAATTATTCCTTTAAGTTTCATTGTTTTATTTTGCCCTCATTAACCACTGTTGTGCCTTGTCGTGAAATCGATATGTCAGATTTGAATATTCCTAATGATATCTGTTTAGCTGACCCCACTTTTTACAAGCCTTCAGAAGTTGATGTTTTAATTGGTGCTGATCTCTTCTGGGACTTAGTAGGGTCACAAAGAATTAGGCTAGGTATAGGTAAACCAATATTGTGTGAAACGTTATTAGGCTGGATCGTCTCTGGTCCTGTTACCTATAATACTAATAGTAAGTTAATGTCGCATGATAATCTGTGCAATTATAATGAAACAAATTCCTCTAGTGATTATTCAGATGATATTCGCTCTGACTTAGTTAAATTTTGGAATTTAGAAGAGGTTAACTCTCAGGCCTCACATTATTTACCTGAGGAAAAGTTGTGTGAGGACCATTTTGTCAAGAATACAACACGCTTGGAGGATGGTCATTTTTGTGTTCGTATTCCTTTAAAACAAAGTCCTTCTGTTTTAGGAGAATCCTTTCAAAGAGCTTCTAAATGTTTATATTCTTTAGAGCGCAGACTGAAGTCTAAGCCTGATTTTGGTAATTTATACCGTGACTTCATGTCTGAATATAGGAATTTAGGACATATGACCGAAAGTAATAATAATGAAAAATCCCATGGTTATTTTATTCCGCACCACGGAGTCTTGCGTGAATGTAGCACCACTACCAAACTCCGAGTAGTGTTTAATGCGAGTTGTGCTACTTCTTCAGGGGTATCCTTCAATGATGTGCAGATGGTAGGTCCTACGGTGCAGGACGATCTTATGTCTATCCTTCTTCGGTTCCGCCATTATAAATATGTAATGACGGCCGACGTTGCAAAAATGTACAGATGCATATATGTTCACCCATCTGATAGGCACCTGCAACAGGTTTTGTGGCGTGATAGTTTGCGTGATCCTGTTAAAGTTTATAAATTAAACACGGTCACATACGGTACGGCTAGCGCACCATTTCTTGCGACGCGTTGCCTGAAACAAATTGGTTTAGATTATCAAGGACGTGATAACATTTCTGCACAGTCCACGGGTGAGTCATACTTATCGATGCGAGATCGAATTGCCGATGTCATCAAGCATGACTTCTACGTTGACGACCTGTTAACTGGAGGGGATAACCTCGAAGAGGTTAAATTTATCCGCACAGAGGTCATCAACGCACTGTCATCTGCTTGCATGCCACTTAGGAAATGGAGATCGAACGTACCTGAATTAGTCTCTGGGGCATCTCAATCTTCATTAGATTTAGATATGGGATCTAATGAGTCCAATAAGTTATTAGGCCTTAACTGGTTCGCCACCTCAGATGAATTGGGGTTTTCAAGTTCAATATTACCTACCAAGCGTATTGTGACTAAGCGCGATGTATTAGGTGCCATTGCACGTATTTTCGACCCCTTAGGACTATTGTCCCCTTGCGTAGTTATTATGAAAATGTTTTTACAAAGAATGTGGCTTGATAAACTCTCATGGGATGACTCATTACCCCCTGTACTTAATAACAGTTGGAATGCAATAGTAAAAGCCCTGCCGCTTATCAATGATTTTCGTATTCCACGACTTGTTGTGTGTGATGTCTATACTGCGTTAGAGCTACATGTTTACTGACGCATCTGAGCGTGCGTATGGTGCATGCGTCTATGTACGTAGTACCAATAATCAGGGTAATTGTATGGTTCGTCTTTTAGTTGCTAAAAGTCGAGTGGCACCAATTAAGCCGACCACTATTCCAAGACTGGAATTGTGTGGCGCCGTGATAGGTGCTCGTTTGTGCGAGAAAGTTGTGGCTTCATTGCGACTACAGTTCACTCACGTTTATTGCTGGACTGACTCCACCATAGTGTTGGGATGGTTGCAGATGTTGCCTTCTAAGCTTCAGCCTTTCGTACGCAACCGCGTTGCTGAAGTTTTAGATAAGACTGGACACTATACTTGGCGACACGTCCCAACAAACAAGAACCCAGCAGACCTAATTTCTCGAGGCGTGGAAATCAGTGCTCTGCATTCATTGGATTTGTGGTGGAGTGGTCCTAGTTTTTTGAATGAAGCCCAGTCTCATTGGCCTTCTCCACGTAGTTCCTTAATGTCAGACGAGCTGCCTGAAACTCGACCTCACATATCATTGAGCACTAATATTATTAATAATAATCATACCCAGGGTCATACTGTCATAGATTTTAGTCGCTTTTCTAGTTATTTAAGGCTTATCCGTAGTGTAGCAACTGTCTTAAGGTTCATTAAAAAGTGTAAAAGAACTTTTTGTATTAGTGAATATAACTTACAAACTGAGTTGCAGGATGCTTTACATGTTATTATAATAAGAAGTCAGATTGAGTGTTTTCCTGAATACAATTTACTTATTAATAATCAGAAGTTGCCTAATAAAAGCGCCCTATTAAAATTTAATGTGTTTTTAGACAGTAATAAAATCATGCGAGTCGGGGGACGCTTAGCAAATTCAACATTTTCTTTTGATAAAAAGCACCCTATAATTTTACAGTCCACTCATAAATTTACAAAGTTGCTGTTCGAACATGAACATATAAGGTTGATGCATGCAGGCCCTCAGTTATTGCTAGCTTCGATTAGAGATTCATACTGTCCTATAGGCGGACGAAGCTTAGCCAAAAGTTGTTATCGTAATTGCGTGCGGTGTTGTCGCGAGTCGGGTAGAACTGTTACTCCAGTGATGGGTAACTTGCCACAGGAGCGTCTCCTTCCAGGTGGTTTTCCCTTTACATGTACTGGTGTGGATTACGCTGGTCCCATCATGGCTGCTAGTAGGCAAGGTCGTGGGTGTAGGTTGGTAAAAGTGTACATAGCAATCTTTGTGTGTTTCACCACCAAGGCTATTCACTTAGAGCTGGTGAGTGATTTAACCAGCCATAATTATTTACTAGCCTTAAAACGCTTTATTGCGCGACGTGGCAAGCCTAGTGACATCTACTCCGATAACGGTACCTCTTTCGTTGGTGCTTGCAATGAACTATCGAAGTTCCTTAAATCTAATTGTAGTTCCTTGGGCGAGCAACTGGCTAATGATGGAATAAAATTTCATTTTATTCCCGCATATACTCCTCACTTTGGCGGACTCTGGGAAGCGGGTGTTAAGTCCACCAAATATCACCTTAGGCGAGTGTTGGGAAATTGTCACCTAACCTATGAGGAGATTAACACCACATTAGTCCAGATTGAGGCGATTTTAAATTCCCGCCCACTAACTCCACTGTCTTCTGACCCAGCAGACTTCACACCACTGACTCCAGGTCATTTTCTTGTTGGCCGGCCGCTAACTTCATTTCCGCAGCAAGATGTACAGGACTACGCAGCTACTTCCTTGTCTCGTTTCCAACGAATCGAGCAATTGCGTCAGCATTTTTGGGCTCGTTGGAGCAAGGAGTTTGTATCCGAACTGCAGCAGAGGATCAAGTGGCATACCTGCAAGGATACTCTTAGTTGGGCTCCTTGGTAGTTATCAAGGAGGATAATTTACCGCCACTTAAGTGGAAGTTGGGAAGAATCGTGGCCGTTCATCCTGGGTCTGATGGAATTATTCGAGTGGCAGATATTAGGCCAACTTTGGGAGTAATAAGAAGAGCCTTCAACAGGATTTGTCCACTGCCTATTGACTCTGCGTTGGGTTGAAAGCGTGCGTGATGCTTTCAACGTCTGGGGGCATGTTCGAGCGCAGCGCCTGCTCGAATGGCAAGAGCAACTAGTGATAAGAAATGCAAATTAGTTTTAATTAATTGTAAGGTTTAAACTTGTAACTGAAATGTCATTTTTTATTCTCTTCACCTTAATTCGTCTTTGAGGCAATACACGTCTATCCACAAGTTCCAGATTTAGTTTTATTATAGCCTTCCGGAGAATTCCCCATCAGCCTTCCTAAAGTCAAAGTATGCTACATCAACCTAGGCTTCTATCTGAGTACGGACTCACAAGCCGAAGCCCCACTTGCCCTAGGGATGTCTATCGGGCGGCATAATTCAAGACGTTGGAATTTGTGCTGCGCAATGCTCCGAAAACATGAGTTGCGGAGCTATTTGTGTATAAATACATGATAACATAACTTGTTTTAACAGTTTAAGGACAAACCCTGGAAAAAAATATTTTTTTAGAGTATTTGTCACAGGCAGTACAAGTCACTATACCTCATATGTACCTTCATATACATTTTGAGAAGTAGGAATACCAACATTGTTACGGATAAGGAATATTAAAACGACATAATTTTAAAAAATATATAAATTTATTTTTGTTAATATGTACAAAAATACACAACGAAAATTTATCTATTTATTTTATTGAAGTGTTGTCTAGTGTCGGGTTGTTGTCTGAAATAAACAAAAAACTTAAATTAAAATATGCACATACTGCCTTCGATATTTCTAAATGTTGTTGATGTTGAAATTCAGTATTTTTGCTACTCACATTAATCTACCTATTCAAATTAATTTTAGAAACAAAACATAATAAATCAAGAACACTGTAGAATATATACTCACTTGTGTCTATCTAACTAGAGGCGGCAGCGGCGGCGGCGGCACCACCACCGCTGGCGGCGGCGGACGCAGCAGCGGAGCCGCGCTTCCTACGGTCCTTGCTGGAGCCGGCGACGAAAACGCCGCTGGAGCCTTTGGGGGGAGTGATGACACCACCGTGTCCGTCACTGGTGATGAAACCCGCGGCGCCGTCACCGGAGAAGGCGGCAATTCCGCCTTTACCACTGCCTACGGCAGCGGCGCTGCTGCCTGTAAATAATAAATGTATTAAAAAATGGACGCTGGCCAGTTCAAGCGAAGTGTTGCGGAATGCAGCTGGCAGTAACTGAACAGCCGAAGACCGAAACCTACGTCCAACAGTGGACGAATATAGGTTGACGATGGTGATTTAATTGAAACACACAGATAACATTTTTAAAACATTATCGGAGGAAAGGGCTTAAAGTTGTAATTTTTCTCTTATTAGATGCTAACGTAATGAAATAAAACAATGTAATAAAATTGGAAGTAGCTTTTCGGCATTCAATACTTAGTGTATAAATCAATCATTTAAGATCGGGCTTCGATTCCTAGGTCAAGCAGTGTTGTTGGAAATTTTTATATATTTTCACATTACAATATAAAAAAATTAGAGAAATTAAAAATATAATACCTGGTGCGGCATAGGTGCAAGCGACGAGCGCTAGGGCGACAAGAGCGAGGACTGCTAAACGTGCCATGTTGATGTGAGTAAGTTGTTCTCGTGTGTGAGACTGTGCCTCCAAACCGTCCGACCCACCTTTATATACAGATTCGTTTGTGTCGTAAATTTGGACACCAAAAGCGGTATGGGTACAGGATAATTTTTTTGACCATCAAATTTATTAAAATTCCGCTGAACTAAAATAAATGTTCCGTATGATATTATTGTCAGAAAAATTATAATAGCTATGTGTTAAAGGAACAAGGAAATAAGTTTTCTCGGTTATTCTATCACCTCATTGCTTATTAACATTTTTGTAAAACCATATAGTATTTTGTTCTTATTGACATATGTATTTCTTCTTCTATATAAGCGCTATCACCTTTTAATAAGGTATTTATTAATTTGAAACACTCATTATTATAAAATAAATTATCATCATGTAGGAAAGTAGAACAGAGATGATAGTAGTAAAAACATGTGTACTTAATTGCCTATGCTTTTAGGGGTTTGCTTCTTCAGTCTAATGGTCGTAAGTGCGAGTGTTGTGCAAAAGTCTTGAGTTCAATTCACAGGTCGACAGTAAAAAAATCTCAGTAGTAGCTCAGAATTTGAATCTGTGCCCGGTGGAGGACAGAAGGCTCGCCCCTTCTTATATGGGACATAATCTTATCAGCGAAATGTGGTTGTACATCTCTGCCTAACCCTTTAGGGACGATAGGCATGATGTTATGTAATGGTATTATTTTATTTTGTTATTTAACTATGTTATTTTATTGCTCGAAATACTGCGCGCAACGTCAATTTTATCCGCTAGTGTGATTAAGTGATTCGAAATTCAAACCTGATCAAGTGTAGTAAACCTAGCTTTTTTTCATAAGGAAAATGAACGTGTTTCGTCTCTACGGCGGTTATAACATACACGTATACCGATCTATCAGTGATTAGTTTTTTACTTGGGTAAGGTTTAAAAAAATATGTTATTCTGTTAAAATCATCATCATCATCCAACCCAATTATTGTTAAGAACGGGTAGGAACCCGTTCCTAACAGTGGCACAACATATTTCAGAAGGATTAGGTATATAGATATCTAGACATTTCCTTCGGGGGGGCTCCTCCTGGGGTGGGGGAGTCCACTGTATGGGAATTACTAATCGGTAGCCCAATATCCTAAGGTGGGCACTAGACCATTCTGGGTTGGGCCCACCTGGCTCCCCCCTCTAGGTACGCCCATGGGATTAGGCACCACGCTAGCCTACTGCGGATTGGCAGACTTCACATGTCATTAAAATTATCTTTCAAGCATGTCGGTTTTTGCACGAGGTTTTCCTTTATCGTTTGAGCATGTGATAATTAATACGCGCATAATTTCCGAAAAGTCGGTGGCCTTGGGTTTGAACACGAGATAATTATCTTCCGCAGTCCACTGGTTACGACACTAGGCTATCACAGCTTCCAGTTGTAATAATAATCTTCCATAATATTCCAGTTCTTGGAATGGTTTAAATACCTAGGTATAATAAGGAAATTTAAAAGATTAAATACATTTTAATTAAAAAAAGATATGAAAAAAAACTTGGTTGTCTGTAAAGTTGGTGTACGGACGTTAATTTTTCGTGATGACGTCATAAGAAAACATTGACGGTGAAGTGATAGATGCGTTACATGCCGAACGCTCGTGCCTCTCTATCGCTTTTTCCGCGCTCTTACGGGCACGCGGAACAGGGATCAGCGCGGCTTCGGCGGAACGTGATATGATTTACAAGTTGAAGTAACGAATTATTTATTATAACCTGTGTTTCCTAAGACACGTCATCGCTTGTGATAAGTGAATGGCCTGTTTATTGATTATTTTAAACAGACGCAATATCATCACGCCAGTCGCCCTCAAAAGGTTAGGCAGAGGTCTACCTATGTATGTATATGTTTCTTGCCAGTTTTTGGCAATAAGACCTACTTTTTGGAACTATGCAAGTACTTTTGGGGACGACAGGCGATTTGGTACATTATGTATGTTTATGACAACCCGATTAGCCCAGCGGTAGTTGACGCTGCCTTCTAAGCTACGGGTCCCGGGTTCGAATTCCGGTAGGGACAGATGTTTGTGTGATGAGCATAAACATTTGTATCCGAGTTATGGATGTATCTATGTATAATATGTTTGTATTTACAAAAAAAAAAGTATATATTATATATATCAACCTTCTAGTATCCGTAACACAAGCCTCGTTGCTTACGACGGAACTAGAGGGCGCTGTGTCATGTTATTTATGTTTAAGTTTTCGTTATTAACATTCAAATTTGTATAGTTTTAAACAATCCTACCTACTAATTTCCTTATTCAATTATCTATGGCTAAAAGATTGTGTTTTGAGAAACTATGTGTTTCGTTTCTTTGATTACCTCTGCTCAGGATTTTAAACACAAAAAATTTTGTTTTTTAAACCGGTACCTTAACTGAGGATCAAAATAAGATGCAAAATAAAAGGAAAAGTCAAACATTTAACATAAATTATGTATAAACAGCCTTATGTGTCGTATTTGTTTGTTGATCCCAAGCGCGACTGCTGAGCTCGAAATTCTTGATTCGATTTCCAGTTTTTACAATATGTTATTGGGGTTATTCTCATTATTATTAATAATTTAAGAGCTCAGCTCTTGTCGGTAGAGCAATCGCCACTGTTGTCTATCTCCTGCTTTCTGTTTGACTTCTTGATACGACTCGATTCCCACTTTTTCCTTCACTTGATCAACAAAACTTCGTCTAGGTCTTCCCCTTCCTCATTCTCATTAACAGCTTGGAATTTGTATTTGTGGTTAATAGCAGTAGAGTCAGCTCCTGCTACATGGGGCCTTCAGCACACTGGTGGAATGTGGTGCATCAATACCTACCGCTGAAATACAACAATAGCCAGTGACTTGACCAGTGAACAGTGAAAGTCAAAGTATTCAAATTCGAACCCAAGACACACGCACCACTGACTTCTCGGAAGTGTAATATCACATGTTCAAACTGTGAAGAAAAACATTGTGAGGAAACCTGCATGCCTGAGGGATATTTTTCAATGGCGTGTGAATCCACCTACACTAACAGGAGATCCGTGCCCAGCAGTGGGACAGGAATTGAGTTGATCTACGGTCTATAATTCTGTGCCTACCCCTCCGCGGATACAGGCGCGATGGTACGGTATGAAAGTATACAATATGTTTATTTTATATCTTACGTTAAAATATGTGCAAATATGTTATTATTAATATGTATTTTATCAGACAGTTTTCCTTAAGTATGTTTATAACATGTATTTGTGGTTACTTTTTAGGGTTCCGTAGCCAAATGACAAAAACGGAACCCTTATAGATTCGTCATGCCTGTCTGTCTGTCTGTCCGTATGTCACAGCCATTTTTTTCCGAAATTATAAGAACTGTACTGTTGATGCTTGATAAGTAAGATGTATTCTGTGAACCGAATGAACATACTTAGTGAACACAAAAAAAAATCATCAAATACTAACGTGTGGGGTATCTATGGATAGGTATTTAAAAATGATATGGAGGTTCCTAATATCATAATTTCTAAACTCAATAGTTTGCGCGAGAGACACTTCCAAAGTGGTAAAAAGCCCTTCTGTAACTTCTAAAATAAGAGAATGATAAAACAAAAAAAATATATGATGGTAATCCATGCAAACTTCCATCGTAAATTGGTTTGTACGAGACCTAGTAAGTAGTTTTTTTAATACGTCCTAAATCGTAAGTCATGAAATCGTTAATTCTCCATAAGATGAACTTCTTGGAACCGTGCAACTAGAATCATAACATTTTAAAAGTGCTTGAAAAAATTTATTTGAAATAAAAACCTTTTTGATTTTGATTTTAAATCGCAATTCACCTTTCATTCAATTGTGTACCTACTGTTGTTTACTAATAGTTGGTAGTCAATTGTATGGAACTCTTTGTGTGCGATTGCGACTCGCACTTGACGAGTTTTATGTATTTAATTGAGAATGGATACTCAGTTTGTATTATATAACACATCTTTGAATAAATCACATACACCAGTATACTTATCACGCGACTAAGCGATAAGGATACAAAAAAAGAAACAGGAATTTGAAGAGGGTACGTAACTTTTTTAAATTTTGCAACGCAGTGAAATTTTTTCGGATAACAAAATAAAAGGATTTGGGCTGGGCCCAAAACCTGATGTCTCCGGTTCAATAACCTGGAACTGACTGAGTTACCAAGGTCTCAGGTAAATATATTTTTAGGGACTGCCAGGCTGCCTGGCAGGTTATCGTGGGTCCTGAATTCCAATGTGCTACTTGTGACGAAATCTCCCAAGCATTATTTATGCTTGGGGGTTTTTTTCGATGGCATTTGTAGTCATTCTGCCAGCATTGTGTATTCTACCTTTATTCCCTCCCTCTTAGCCTAAGAGGAGATTTGTCCCCAACAGTGGGACAATATAGAGAATAGATTGATGATGTTTTTTAGCCAATTTACAAGATTGGATGCGAGCTGCCGAAGACCGGGATGGTTGGCGCTATTTGGGGGAGGCCTACGTTCAGCAGTGGACGGCAATAGGCTGATATATATACATATATATACCATTAAATTGTATAATTAGGGAAATAAATACCCATATCCCCGCAAATATATACTGTAATGTAGACTGGATGAGAAAAACGGTGGACAGAGTCCTATGGTGCAGTTTGGGAGAGGCTATTGTTCAGCTGTGGATTTGTCCGTTTAATTTACGAGATATTGCAGTTGACTGCACTCACTGCACCTACATTGTAATTAACAACTGTATTCCCTACCACATAGCAGTTTCTATATAGGAATAAAGAAAGTTGGATTTAATCTTGTATGTTGTATTTAATCTGGTATGTATTTAACATATTGAGGCGATATTTCTATTATTTTTGTTTACTATGTTGTAAAATATAATGTTTCTTTTTTAAATAAATCAAATATAATATTTTTTTTTAAAAATTGGGTTCGAATCCCGGTAGGGACAAATGTTTGTGTGATGAGCATCAACATTTGTTTCAGAGTCATGTATGTATCTATGTATAATATGTAACTATGTATTTACAAATAAAAAAAGTATATATGAAGTATATCAACCAATTTTACTTTTTTTTATTTTCCACCCGTCGATTTGGATATTGTATGTAGTATCATTTCTATGCAAAAGGTGATAAAAGAGTCTTAAAACAACAGTGTCCTATAAAATAATTTATTTTACTTATTTTTTTTTATATTAACAACAATACATTATCTAATGACGGAACTTAAGTGTTTATGGAACTGGTCTTGAAGTATTTGAGGAACTGGATTGGCATCTGAAACAAAATATAACATATTATGAGAATATTGTATTGTACCTCTTGCATTCGATACTAAAATAAATCGAGATGAGGCTACAAGTGGAATTGTTTAGTCTGTTAAGCACTTAGGTATCTTTCATTTACATTATCTTTAAGTTAATATACTAGAATAAAATATCTAAAAGTAAGATAGAAAAATTACCTGCAAACTAAGTTGTATTTAGCTGGAGCTGGCGCTGGCAGCAGCACTGGCACTGCCACCATTGGAACTGCTGGCGGCAGCAGCGGCACTTGAGCCACGTTTGGCACGTCCGTGGCTGTGACCACTGCCATCCGCGACCAAGGAACCACCCTTTCCTGGCGGAAACACTGTGCTGGCTACGTGAACTCCATCAGTAATGATAGCCGCTGTGCCTTTATCACTACTAACGAAAGCACCACCACCTGTAAATAATATATTATATATAATATATTTATTTGAAACACGAAATAATTCTAGGTAAATTCAATTCCCTCTTAAAAATAGTGAGGACCTGTGCCCAGCAGTGCAACGAAATGTGTTGAAGGTAAAAATTAATTCAAAGGTACAAATAAGGGTTACAAGTTAAGTAAATATAAGTCATAATAATAAATGTCATAAAGTTGAATATTATGGCTTTCCTCGCGTTCCGTTAAAATGTAGTTTTATTTCATTATATTTGCATAAGAAATTAGTATGATACCTGGTGCGGCGTAGGTGCAAGCGACGAGCGCTAAGGCGACAAAAGCGAGAACTGCTAGACGTGCCATGTTGATATGAGGAAGTTGTTCTCGTGTGTGAGACTGTGCCTCCAAGCTGTCCGACCTACCTTTATATACAGACTCGTTTGAGTCATTAATGTTGACGCTTGATTGACCGTTTTATTACTTTATTTTTAATTATATTTACATTTAATCTAGTTATTGACAAACTGAGCATCATTTTGTTGGCGATAAGTGCGACCTTAGTCTATGTATACATATATATTATTTTGTCTTATCTGAAATAACTTAAATAACTACTAATTAATAGGTTGCTTATTATTGAGAATGTATATTCCAGTCTTTTTTAAAAGTTACAGTGTTTATGTGTTTGGATGTATCTCTTAAATAGTCTATTCTATTATATATAATATGTATGTGGACTATATTCTTCTGTTTTGAACAATTTTATTCAGATGCCCTTGAAAAACTCGGTGTTAAGTATTTAATTATGGGGACAACCCAATACGTGTAGCGGTATTTAACACTGCCTTCTGTGCTATGGGTCCCGGGTTCGAATCCTGGTGGGGACAAATGTTTGTGTGATGAGCATCAACATTTGTATCTAAGTCACGGATGTATTTATGTGTAATATGTATGTATTTACAAAAAAAGTAGTATATCAACCAACTAGTATCCGTAACACAAGCCTCGTTGCTTAGCTCGGAACCATCTAGCGCTGTGTCATATTGTCCAGGAATATTTATTTGATTTATTATTTAATTATGATAGGTGAATTACAGAAATTTCAAGGTCCCGTGTTGGCTTCATGGTAGATTGTCTTCAGGGATCGTAACGACTGAGTCTCGTCTGAGTCAGATTCAACAATGTTTTAAAAGTATTTTCACTAATCAAAATATTGTTCCAATTTACATATATTTTTGGCGCCTAATGAATAAAAAAAACATGTTTGACCGGTAGGCTGTTAAGTCAAAAGACTCGAGTTCAAATTCAAGGCCACCACTGACCTTGCGTAGTTACGTGCATATTAATTATCACAAGGTCAAATGGTGAAAGAAAACATCGTGAGGGAAGCCTGTATGCCTGAGGGATTCAAATAAAAGTTCAAAGTATTACAGGTGCTTTTTAACCGACTTCAAAAAGGAGGAGGTTCTCAATTCGTCGGAATCTTTTTTTTTTTTTTTTTTTTTTATGTATGTTCACGAATTACTTCAAAACGCCTGGACCGATTTGCAAAATTCTTTTTTTGTTTAAAAGGGTAGAATTCACAGTTGGTCCCATTGTAACCACATCAGGATCTAATGATGGGATCCCAGGGAAATCGAGGGCAACCCTCAAATTTTATAGGCAATGATCACGTTTTCAATATATTTACTAAAATTGTTCCAGTATTTGCGTCTGATAATCATCATTTGATGTTGATGAGCTGATGATGGAAGGTAGAACTCCTCAACAGTTAAGAGTTAAAAGAAAATTCTTTCAGTTATAGGCATTTATTACATTTACATGTATTCTCCAAAGCTGTTCAAGTATTTGCATCTGAAAATCACCATCTCATGTAATGATCTGATGATGGAAGGTACAACTCCTCAACGGTTAGGAGTTGAAGGAAAAATCTTTCGTAATTTTAAGTATATATGGATCAATAGTTGTATTCTTTCAGGCTATTAGATTGACCTGATATCAAAAGTTTAATATATTATATATATAAAACACTAAAAAGAAAAAAATAAATTAACTTTAAAAATCTGCATTATTCTCATATTGATGTTGCATATAAACATTAAACTATTTTGTAGTTTGTATTTATTTAAAACAGTATCCATGGAGTTTCTTGTCGGTTCTACTCCATAAGACCCACTTTTTGAAATCGTGCAACTAGTTTGAGAATTCATAAATTAACTTTAAAAAAAAAGTAAAACCAACTTCAAAAACTAAAAAGCAAAAAATAACTTCATACAGTTTTACCTTTTTTTAGTTTTAAAGGTATGAAGTCGGTGCTGATGATGTGGTGGTTTTAACCACCCCGTTCCAGGTCACTCGCGGTGAGTGTACTTACTATTACGTTTGGCTTGGCACCGACTTCATATCTTTAAAACTAAAAAAAGGTAAAACTGTATGAAGTTATTTTTTGCTTTTTAGTTTTTGAAGTTGGTTTTACTTTTTTTTTAAAGTTAATTTATGAATTCTCAAACTAGTTGCACGATTTCAAAAAGTGGGTCTTATGGAGTAGAACCGACAAGAAACTCCATGGATACTGTTTTAAATAAATACAAACTACAAAATAGTTTAATGTTTATATGCAACATCAATATGAGAATAATGCAGCTTGATGTGAAATGTATGATCTATTTACCCATGACAAAATAAAACGGATTCAAATTGCCATAGCATGTATAATTTTTTGTCGCCAGTGAAGTTTGCCAACCTGAACTAGCGAAGTGGACTTTAGAGAATTCCTCTCAAACTAGGGGAGATCCGTCGTCAGCAGTGGGCAAGTGATCAGGTTGATGATGGAGTCAAAGCTGCTAATAAATAGGAACATTAATAATAAAAACATAACGTAATTTATAGTTGAATTGCCAAGATATGTGTTATCCTCAATAGGGTTGTGTGGGGAAGTACAGAGACTTACAGCAAGCATAACTGGTTCTTACAAGGTAAAAACATGTGCAAAGAATTAAATATTTTAATATAACTGTCATTTATTTTTCTTTGTTCGGAATCTTCGAGCAATCTTGCGTTTTATCCGCAAGTGTGAGGAAGTTATTGGAAATAGTCACTAGTTTGTTGGCCTAGCGGTCGCAAGTGCGACTCTTGCAGGTCGTCTGGAGTTCGATCTAGGTCGAGCAAAGTGTTGTCGGGTTTTTCTATGAAATTTTCAGTAGCAGCTCACTCGCCCCTATAGTACATAATATATATGGTATTTCAAACATACCAGCTAAATGTGGGTGTACATGATAGGTGCACTAACTCTTATGCCTAACTGTTTGAGGAAATCATGATGCTATGTTACAAAGTATAGAGTACCTTAATTTATAAAAATAACAAAATATGCAATACAATGAAAAGTATATAAATATATATAAGTATATATTTAGTATATCAACCAGCTAGTATCCGTAACACAAGCCTCGTTGCTTAGCACGGAACTAGATGGCGCTGTGTGTTATAATGTCCAGGAATACTACTAAAATGTGGCAAAACAACGTTTGCTGGGTCAGCTAGTCTATGATATAAAAACGATCATGAAATATTACGTCTAAAAATTCATAACCTATGTTTTGTAATATACTCGAACGAAATTATATGTGTGTATTAGCAATAATGAAGAGATCCATTTAACTGCTGCAGTTACAAGAAAACCGAAACCAATTATGTAACAGTTTATTAGCTACTTAATACCTTATGATCTGTTTACTGCGTCTCTCAATTGAGTCATGCTAAACGCAAGATATACGTATATAACATAATAGCGTAACTTTTCATATTACGAACAGCTGTTATTGACTTTTAAGTTTTAGTTATTTTTCCTTATTATTTACCCAGAGCAATTAAATGCTGACTAATTGTAATGCATATAGTTGATGGATGAAATACATATGTATATTTTTTGCATATCTATGATTTTCCTCGCGGAAGTAAGATGAAAAATTATAACTGCGACATTTTACACAGCACCATCTAGTCCCAAACAAAGCAGAGCTTGTACTATGGGTACTAGACAATGGATACCGTGCTTATAATAATATACTTTTTTTTGTAAATACATACTTATAATACATAGGAAACACCTAGACGAACACAAACACTTATATTCATCACATATATATTTGTGTACCCGTGGGAATCGAACCCACGACCTCGTGAACCACTAGACCACAGAGATCGTCAAATATATTTGACGACCTCTTTTTTCTTATTTGTCAATATATTTGCGGTTTATTAATGAATCTTTTGCTACGGTCAGGATAAAAAAATAAAGGCCTGTTTTTGATAATAGTCTATGGGCCGAATTTTTCTATTTACGGCCCGCCTCGCAACGTCCGTCGCGGGTTGCCAACTCTGTCAAATCCTCTTTAGGTTTCTTAAAATAGTAAAGTTACTAAACTGACACCAATCGGGATTCCTATGCTGTCAGAAAAGTCACTCGCCTATAGAGCTCTGGCAACCTTACACACTCGTAGAAACACAACGAATGTTATGTACGACGGTCTTCTGTAAGGCGGATATACTTCCCCAGTCAGGCAGCAATTAGAGCAAGGAATCACTCTATGTTCTTCTTCTCTGGATGGTATTTAAAATGTTATCTGCTTAAGAGGATAACTGTCAAGATAAAGGAAAAGTATAATAATAATAAATTTGTATCTTGAATTATTTGCATAATATTCATAGATATGCTTTTGACCTTGTGCTGTGCTTTTGATATATACATATTATATGAATTATATTTGTCGAGTTTTCCTTATATTAATTTTAATATAATTAACTCTGTTTAAGACAGGTATTCATTTTTAATTAATTTTAATTTATCCCGTAATCTTGTACAAATTAATGCTGTGCTATGATCTGCTTTGTAAAGTAAATAGGTAGGTAAATATTATTATTAAGAACTAGCTTCCGCCCGCGTAGCATATAGATAGATAAAAAGTAGCCTATGTGTTAATCTAGGTAATAAACTAAGTATATTCTTTATTGAAAGGCCAGCAACGCATTTGCACCCCCGCATTTACATTTGTCCCCTGGTGTTGCAGATGTCCATGGGCGGCGGTAATCACTTACCATCAGGTGAGCCTCCTGCCCGTTTGCCCCCTTAATTCCATAAAAAAAACTATATCTATGCAAAATTTCATTTATATCTGTTAAGCGGATTTTGCGTGGAAGAGTAACAAACATCCATCCATACATCCATACTTACAAACTCGCGTTTATTACGTAATATTAGTAGTATTAATAAATAGATATTTTTTTTTATATTTAACAGGTTTTGTTTACTGGGTAATCGTCGTGTCGTCATGATTTCACCAATCTTGTATAATAAAGTTTTTTTGTAATAAAAAGACCAAGGACGACTGCGTTTTCATCTATTCTGTAAAATTATAAAAAAAGGCTAAAAGAAAACAGTTATTGACTGTCTATAATATGCAGCTTGAATGGTCACAGAAACTAGCTGTACTGCTTTGGAACGGAAAGAAAACCCCAATTGGCAGAATGAAAGTCTTGAAGAGCTACCGATAAAAGCTATGAAAAGTCGTTGCTTGTATTTTTCCGGACATTATTACACGGCGCCATCTAGTTCCGTGGTAAGCAAGGAGGCTTGTGTTGCGGATACTAGTTGGTTGATATACTGCATATATCCTTTTTTTTTTGTAAATACATACATATCATACATAGATACATCTATGACTCGGAAACAAATGTTGATGCTCATCACACAAACATTTGTTTCTACAGACAGATCACAAAAGGCAGCGTAAAGCGGCAAATACACTAAGTATGTATTTACAAAAAAGGAAAATAAATATATGTATATCAACCTTCTAGTATCCGTAACACAAACCTCGTTTTTTAGGAACTAGATGGCGCTGTGTCATAATATCCAGATATATTTTACTTACATATTTTTATAGGATTAATTTCGGAGAGTACGCCCACAAGAACTTCACAGCCTCTTACCCCACTCTCCATTCCTTCTTCGGATGATCCAACGTAGGGACTTCATCCCTTTGTCGTTAATATACCACACATTCGCCCGAAGCGTTTTGCTTCATCATTAATTATGCGAACAAGTAGAGCGTGGGATTCCCTACTCGCGTCGGTATTTCCCGAATCATATAACTTACGGATCTTCAAGGCGAGAGTGAATAGACATTATCTGTTGCTACATCTTGAGTTGCATTAACACTATGACTTATTGACACATCAGGTGAGATGCTGACAACGGCGCTTAATTTTCATATTAAAAAAAAGCCATTAAGGAAGTTCGTACCCACTGAAAACTGGATCCACTACTTAACAAAACTATTATGTGGAGCTTTTCGGTATGACCTAATTATGTAATGCGATGACATTTGAGAGAGCTATGTTTTATACCTGGATGATATTTAGTTTGGGAACTATTTTTTTACATTAGCAACAGAATATTAGTCAACAAGGCGATCAATTCTTTCAGACGGCCTCGGAACAGAGTAAATAATAATAATAATAAATATTTCCGGACATTATTACACAGCGCCATCTAGTTCCATGGTAAGCAACGAGGCTTGTGTTACGGATACTAGTTGGTTGATATACTACTTATTTAGATATTTTTTTTATAAATACATACATATTATACATAGACACATCACACAAATATTTGTCTCTACCGGGATTCGAACTCGGAACCCATAGCACAGCAGGCATTGTTAACTACCGCTGAGCTAAACGGGTCGTCAAATCCATTTAAAAAGTACTTTATATTATGTCATGTCGTTAATAATATACGTATACAAAAACTTTGAACAAGTAATGTTTGAATTGAAATTGTGTGTGCTTTTAGTGATGGAACAGTTCTTCAAGCGCTTGTGACAGATTAAGTTCGTTTTTGTGAAGTACTCATCAATCATTTATAGAATGATTTCATTTAAATAATGTATTGGCGTCTCGCCTCCAGGTTGGCCGGACGCGTTGCTCTATAGACAATATTGTAACACACAATACCATTGGGTAAACGAAGGACATAAAAACAGTAGTTTTATCAATAAATATCTATTTTATTAGTTCATACATACAATAATGTACTATGAAATTTGTTATATTAAAGTCTTTATACACCTAACCCGAACTGGCGCTAGCGGATGCACTAGCACTGCCACCTCCTGCACTGGCGCTAGCAGCAGCGCTAGAACTGCCACCTCCGGAGCTGCTGGCCGCAGCAGCAGCACTTGAGCTGCGCTTGATACGCTCGGCGTGGTCACTAGCGCCTAAGGGGACAATGTGTCCTTGTGCTGGGAAGCTGGCAATGTGAGTGCCATCGCTGATGACACCGGAAACACCGCCATCGCTGCTGAAGATAGCGGCACCACCTGAAAATAGAAAAGTATTTATGAAACACACAATATAAAAAAAGACCACGTATCGGGTTGAATATCAAAAATAAAATTGGCTTTATAAATAAATTTGAGAGGTAGGGGATAGCGAGATTCCTAGCTTAAATTGAGCTACCCGACAGGGGAAGTACCTCCGCCATACAGAAGACCACAGTAAATCAAGAATAGTTGTTTTTGCGAGTGAGTAAGTTCACCAGAGCTAGGGGGGAGCGACTATTCTAACAGCATAGGAATTCCGTTTGCTGTTCGTTTAGTAACTCTCTTATTTTAAGAAACCTAAACGGTTTCTAAAGGGTCAGTAACGTGCGAGCATACCGTTGGCGGACGGTCTGCTTGATTGCCATTAAACAAAGTATTACCTGGTGCGGCGTAGGTGCAAGCGATGAGCCCTAAGGCGAGTACTACAACAACTGCTAGGCGGCACATGTTGAGTGTGACTGTGCCGTTCAAAGCAATTGACTTCCCTTATATACATACTTGCTTACACGAGTCCGATGGTAGCTTAGTCATACGTTGAATAAGTTATCGTCGTCGTTCCGACGTAATTCACAGGACTCAAATTCCGAAACTTAAACATGTACGTAATTATTTTCGATATTTGCGTATTCATCATTGATAAATGTAGAGGAAAACATTATGGGGGAACAACATCATCGTCTGTGGGATTTCCTGGATTGCATGACACTCTGCCATCTCGCTAGACCAACGTAGTAAGCAATACCATAACGCCGTTACACCGCTGCGCTAATCGGGTTGTCATTTAACTATTCCTCTACCCTCTATATCCTACATATTTTAAAAAGTAATTACTCCTTCAATTCATAATATATAGCATCAAAATATGTTGTAGGTAGCAATTATATAAATAATAAAACTTTAACACTGCCGTCTGTGCCGGGTACCTATGTTCCTACAAAAAAGGTAATTATGTAGTACATCGTTTGTTTTTCGTTTTGGGGTTATTACCTAATTATTATTTCCTAATAAAGTGTTAAGTAAGTTTTTATGTAAAATATTTTATTCTATTGCGCTATTCTTAAAAAATATTAATTAAAAATATAAATCTTCATCCCACTCGCAAAATTTGTCCTGTGACAATGGGTGCATTTAAAACACACATATTCACAAGTCACCAACACCCAGACCCAGAACAACTACCTGTAGACCATGCATACCCTACATATATATTTTCCGTGGCGACACGGGGCGCAGAGGCCGTTGGCCGATCCACTGCACCAACTATGGTGTCACTGTATAAAAATAACGTTTGATCCACCTTTGCACGTTGAAGTAAATACATTACCCTCAGATTGAAAGACGAAAGGATGAAAACCCTCCCAGGGTTTTCATCCTTTCGTCTTTGACACGAAGCGTTTCGATTCATCATAGATCATACTTCTTCTTCTTATCGTGTCAATGGCCTAAACAACGTCTGAATAATAAGAGGCCACTTCAATGGCGTTAGGCGTGGCCAGACAGAGATCGTCCCTCGTGCAGGTTTTTGGGCACAAGGGACACACCAGAAGGTGTGACATAGTTTGCTCAGGATCGATATAACGGACAGAGAGTAGAATTAGGGAATTCTTGCAATTAGGGAATTCTTGTTGAAACACTGACGCACGTCTCGAATCATATAACTTCAAGGTGAGGTGATTAGACATTATTTGAGCTTGCGTGCTGCATCTTCGGCTGTATCGTCACTTTCCATCAGGTGAGATATTTCCAAAAGCGGTCAAATTCGATTTAAAAAATCTGAGTCCCCTGATTTAAGACATCGGATGTAATACCCAACAAAGTAGCGAAGGTTCTATCTTAAAGTGCAGTTAGTAACATTCATTATGGACGCGCTTATGGACACTTCAATTAGAGCAAAGTGAGTCTTTGGACGAATATATTGTTTTGGTAGTAGTGACGCAATTTATATTATGACGTATATTTTTGTGCACAATATCCTTTTTTAAAAGACATTGACGACTTAAGGGCCCAGCATGTTACAGAAAAAAAAAATCCTTCATTTTATCATAAACCAAAATTGCAAAGAAACTTGTTATTTTATAGTGGCTTAATATACAAAAATATATTTTGAAATCTTAATGTTTTTGTAGAGATTGCCGTGATTCCGCTGTAAAATGGATGAAGAGGCAATAAGTCAGTCTATAAAATGGATGAAGAGGCAATAAGTCAGTCTATAAAATGGATGAAGAGGCAATAAGTCAGTCTATAAAATGGATGAAGAGGCAATAAGTCAGTCTATAAAATAATTAGATTGTCATAATAAAAATATAAAACTAAACAAAACATTTCACAATTATCTCTGTGTCTTGCGATATTCCTGTTTTTGGTGATTTTCCCAACGACTTTGGCTGCTACTTCATCGACAGAATATGACGAATCTTACAGCCACGAGCTATATCCGCGCTAAGACGAACTTTATATCTGCTGTTTTGATTGACTACGGCGTGTTATTTTGGACCTCGATAATATATTAGGTACATTATTGTTGCAATTGTATAGTAGGGAGACGTGCAGTAGGTTGTTGTGCACATGCGATGTGGTATTGAGTTGGGCAAGACAATCATACAAGACAATCGACCAATAATTTCCTGCATACTTAGATTCCTTATTAGTTGTGTATAAATGCAATACGAATAGCTATCGCAGTCCACTGCTGGACAAACGAATACGAATGACAAATGTAAAATAATTAATAAAGAAGAATTATTATATACTAAGAAAAAATATGATTTCTGTATAAACGAACCCTATTCCCTCCTTATACTATGCAGATAGTTAGAATCGTATTTAATAATAGTTAGAAAACCATAAACCTGACTAGGCTTTATCGCTTAATGTTCAGCACGACCGAATCCTCAGTAGCAGTTCGTAGTTTAGATTTGTGGCCAGTTAGTAGTAATAGGCCCTAATTATTCGGGACTTGATTGAAATTAACTTTTCTTATATTTTTAGATGTACCTTTATAAATTAAAGTAGGTCAACACTTAAATCTTAAACTACTTTTACATAATAATATATACAAATAAGTGATGTATCTGCTGTAAGTCATGCACAACTGTTAAATTTATGTATTAAGACTGTTTAAGATTGTGTTATTTCAACTAACTAAAATATTATATATTTAGGTAATTGTTGAAATAACACAGTCTAACATAAGCTACACCTTAACATAACTTCGACCCCATATATCTTGGTTATGCAATTTTCCATCGAACTGCAATTAAGGCAGCTTAAAGCTGATATATTTATCTAACTAATGCCACACAATTGGAACTTGTAACGGTTCATGAAATTTTGGGCCCCGTACTGTATGAAAGATGGGCAATCCTTTATTAGAAATTAAAGTCATAACCAGTACACAGTAACACTATTTGTATCTCTATCAAACAAGAAACAACTTTGCAACAGACCTTTCAAAAATATTTCGCGTACTATAATTTTTCGTATTTTAGACACATGAGTGCGCAGATCGAATTTCGAAAGCTCACTGACGAGACAAGTGAGACATTATTGTACTACAAATTTAAAACAAATTCTACGACTTGTAATCGTAGAATTTGTTTGAAAAATGAAGTAGGCGTAGTTTTTTAACTATGATATTACTTTGTACTGGCCGAGAACCAGAGGTGGCCGGTAAACCAGCTAAACAACCCTATAGTTTGAATTGATATTATGAGTGCTTTTTAATGATGGAATGGTTCTTCAAGCGTTTTTGAAAGATCAAGTTAGTTTGTGTGAAGAGCCCATCATCAATAATGTACAGAATGATTTTGTTTAAATAATATATTGGCGTCTCCCCTCTAGGTCAGTGGAGGACGCGTTGCTCTAGTCTTGTACGCAATACCATTGGGTAAACGAAGGACATAAAAACAATAGATTTTTATCAATAAATATCTATTTTATTTGTTCATACATACAAGAATGTACTATGAAATTTATTCTATTAAAGTCTTTATACCTAACCTAACCTAACCCGAACTGGCGCTAGCGGATGCACTAGCACTGCCACCTCCTGCACTAGCGCTAGCAGCAGCGCTAGAACTGCCACCTCCGGAGCTGCTGGCCGCAGCAGCAGCACTTGAGCTGCGCTTGATACGCTCGCCGTGGTCACTAGCGCCTAAGGGGACAATGTGTCCTTGTGCTGGAAAGCTGGTGATGTGAGTGCCATCGCTGATGATACCGGCAACACCGCCATCGCTGCTGAAGATAGCGGCACCACCTGTAAATGTAAAAGTATTTATGAAACACACAATATAAAAAAGGAAGTTATAATTCAAAAATAAAATTGGCGATGTTTATAAAAATAATGCGACAGGTAGGGCATAGCGAGATTCCTCGCTCAAATTGACCTGCCCGACTGGGGATGTGGAGGTACATTCCCAGCCGGGCAGCCTCACAGAAGACCGCAGTGAATCAACAAGGAGGGAGTGACTATTGTAACAGCATAGGAATTCCGTTTGCTGTCAGTTTAGTAACTCTCTTATTTTAAGAAACCTAAACGGTTTCTAAAGAGTCGGCAACGTGCGCCCACACCTTTGGCGGACCGTATGTTTGATTGCCATTAAACAAAGTATTACCTGGTGCGGCGCAGGTGCAAGCGATGAGCCCTAAGGCGAGTACTACGACAACTGCTAGGCGGGACATGTTGAGTGTGACTGTGCCGTCCAAAGCAATTGACTTCCCTTATATACATACTTGCTTACACGAGTGCGACGGTAACTTAGTCATACGTTGAATAAGTTATCGTCGTCGTTCCGACGTAATTCACAGGATTCAAATTCCTAAACCTAAACATGTACGTAATTATTTTTGCACGTATTCATAATTGATTAATGTAGAGGAAAACGTTATGGGGGAACCTTAACATCTGTGGGTTTTCCTGGATTGCATGACAGTCTGCGATCTCGCTAGACCAACGTAGCAAGCATTACCGTAATGCCTCTCAAACTGCGATGACACCTGCCCAGCAGCGGGACAATAAAAAGATTGGGGATTGAAACCCAGGGCAAGGGCCCTGGTGCGCTAATCGGGTTGTCATTTGACTAGTCCTCTATATTCTTCATCTTATATATAAAATTCTCGTGTCACAATGTTCGTTCCCGTACTCCTCCGAAACGGCTTGACCGATTCTCATGAAATTTTGTGAGCAACCCATATAATGTGGCAAAACAACGTTTGCTGGGTCAGCTAGTATTTTATAGAAGTACCATTTACTCCATCAATCCATAATAATAGCATCATAACATAATGTATGTTACATACATCCTGTAGGTAACAATTTTAGTAAACTTGATTCTTTGACAACCCAATTAGTCTAGTGGTAGTTAAAGCTGCCTTCTGTGCTACGGGCCTCGGGTTCGAATCCCAGTAGAATCAAATGTTTGTGTGATGAGCATCAACATTTGTATCCATTTGGTTGTCAATTCGACTTTTTTTTATATTTGTTACCTCATAACTTTCGACTTGGTGAACCGATTTTGATGATTTTTTTTATTTGAAAGCTGGTGATTCCCGTGTGGTCCCATAAAATGGTGAGGATCTGATCAGTGGATTTTTGGGAAATCGAGAAAAACACTCAAATTTTCTACGTAGATGACGCGTTTATTAATTGATCAACCTATTACACCCACTAAAAAGTAAAAAAAAAACTGCGTTTAAAGAAACCGACTTCAAAACTAAAAAAAAGGTATGAAGTCGGTGCCAAGCCAAATGTGTGACCCCAGACATAGATATCAACCGGCTTTAAGACCGCACTCCTCGAAGGCCACGGAATGGGTCCTCCTTCCTTCTATCCAATGATTAGGAAAACCGCAATGAAACCACCGCCTGACATGTACACCAAAAGGACTGAGGAGGACCCATTAGCGACCATAGCGACTTTGAATACGCAATAGGAGAAACCACCTCGAAGTTCGAGCAAGAACTTTAACTTAAGGTAAATTATAAAATGTCTTAATTGTTACTTATTACTTATTGTTAATTGTTGTAACTATTGAACTGTTACTGGTTCTAAAATTTATTTTAAATTTGTATTTTTTGTATTATTTACATTGCGTATTATTTATAATTAATTTTATAGAATGTTTAAAAAACAACAATTAAAGTATAGTTTGAATACGAATTTCCGCTTGCTTTCATTGTGATCATGTTTTTTTAGTTTGTTTTAAATAAATTCCTAGTTATTATGCATTGTTAGAGAGCTAAGAAAACGGCTCTGTTTTTAAAATAAATAATCTGAAAGGCAAGTCTCATAGCGTTTTTTTTTTGTTTTTAAGGCATTTTAGTGGAAAAGAATCTCAAAAATAACTGAAATGATATCGTTTTACGTCTCACATTTTTGAATTTGAAATGATAATTGGTATTTTATATTGATAAATAACCAGTTTTTAATCGTTTTTATAAATCCTAAGAAAAACTTAGATTTCAATTAATACTTTTTTTAAATACATTTTTCATGCATGCAACATCATACCGACTTATTTTGAAAAAAACACGACCCCCGAAAATGGTTCACTTTTGCATGATGCAATTATCGGGTTCAAATTATCGCAAATAGTCACCCCTATCATTTCCTAACGGGTATATACGTCAAATTACCAATAACCTTGTATATCTGACGATAAGATAACGACGTCTAGACACGAGGTATAAACAAATCTATAATAACCTGCTTCAGAAACTAAAACGTATTACAATATCCAGCAATAAGTGGAAAACAAAACACAAAGGTAAGTCCGACTACAGGATCAGACCTCAAAACCTATCCTCTTGCAGCGTGGTGTAAGACAGGATGACGTTATTTCCCTGAAAACTGTTCATTGCTGCATTGAAGTATATATATATACAGCAGTGAACATATATATACATATATATACATATATTTCACGAATAACTAAGTCATCATCATCATCAACCCATTATTGTCCCACTGCTCGGTACGGGTCTCCTCTCATTTGAGAGGGATTAGGCTATAGTCCACCACGCTTGCCTACTGCGGGTTGGGAGACTCTACATGCCATCGAGAATTCTCTCAAGCATACAGGTTTCCTCACTATGTTTTCCTTCACCGATTGAGCATGGGATAAATACACACATAACTTCCGATAAGTAAGTGGTGCGTGCCTTGGGTTTGAACTCGAGACCTTTGACATCTCAGTCCACTGGTCTCACCACTAGGCTACCAAAGCATCACTGGTCATGGTCACTTTACATGAACGCAATTACTCTTCACAAACGCTTGAAGAACCGTTCCATCATTAAAGGCACACATTTCCAACTCGAACAATAATTTTTGAATTTTTTTGTGTCCACATATACATAGGGAACTAGAAAATATCGATCGCTTCAACTATCTAGTAGATCGATATTCTCAGTTCCAATAGACTGTAAAATATGAGATGTTGACTTTGATGTGGTAAATGTATAACATGCCACAAGATAATGTCTGGTTTATCAGATCACGCATACAATCCAGACACGTTAGATCACGTTCGTGCGCATATAATATCGATTGTGTGGTATATGGGAATAGAGCGTCACACAGGATTTTGATCCGACACCAGAAATGTTATCTAGTGCAATAATAGAACAATAGTTATTTAATTATTAGGTACAAACACTATGTCGTTCGCAGTCGTATAAAATACAATCGGTGGAACATATTACCGCCTCCTTTCTTGAAGTCGGTTAAAAATATTAATAAGGAACTGAACTGGACTGTTTAAGTGTTAATTTTAGTAAAAAATAAACATTTATATTTAAAATTAGTTACAATAAAACGATTAGTTTTTAGATTTGGGAGAGTAATAATTAATGTTTTTTTAATGAACCCCATTGATTTCCTGTTTGAAAATTATTATTTTTATGGGACGTCATTTACAAACATTTATACTAGTGCTGAGGGCAGTGCCCCTAAATTTTTTGGGGTACACTACATAAATACGAAAATCATTATTCCGTCAGTCACAAATACGAATTTCAAAATACCGATTTTCATAATTCCGAACATAAAAACTCCGAATTATCATTCACTCCTATTTTTATAATAAAATTAAAAAAATAATTTCAATATTCCTAACGTTTATAATTACTATTCTCAAAATACCGAGTTTCAATAGATCGGTAACAAAAAGTCCGACTTAAAGATAATTCGAAATATCAAAAATAGGAGTACCGATTATTGAAATATGAAATTTATTCTATTAAAGTCTACACCAAATTCGAACTGGCGCTAGCAAATGCACTAGCACTGCCAACTCCGGAACTGCTGGCTGCAGCAGCACTTGAGCTACGTTTGATACCCCCGCCGTGGTTGCTAGCACCCACGGGGACAATGTATCCTTGTGGTGGAAAGCTGGCAATGTGAGTGCCATCGCTGCTCAAGATAGCGCCACCACCTGTAAATGTAAAAGTATTTATGAAACACACAATATAAAAAAGGAAGTGGTTGTAATTAAAAAAAAAATTGGCGAAGTTTATAAATAATGCGAGAGGAAGGGTATAGCGACATTCCTCACTCAAATTGAGCTGCCCGACTGGGGAAGTACCTCCACCTTACAGAACACCGGAGTGAATCAACAATAGTTGTTTCTACGAGATTCTGACGACTTAGAAATTCCGTTTGCTGTCAGTTTAGTAACTCTCTTATTTTAAGAAACCTAACTGGTTTCTAAAGGGTCGGCAACGTGCGAGAGACACCTCTTTGCCATCAAACAAAGTATTACCTGGTGCGGCAAAGGTGCAAGCGATGAGCCCTAAAGCGAGTACTACAACAACTGCTGGACGAGACATGTTGAGTGTGACTGTGCCGTCCAAAGCAATTGAATTCCCTTATATACATACTTGCTTACACGAGTGCGACGGTAGCTTAGTCCTACGTTGAATAAGTTATCGACGTCGTTCGGACGATAACGTCCGAACGTTGACGTTCTTGGTTTTCGTTTACAATGATTTATGTATACTGGTGATCGTCCAGTGGTCGAAATTTGACCATAATTAATTTAAATTATAAGGTTTTATAACATGATTTAAAAAAAAAATTAGCATATCCGGGACCTAGTCTGCGTGAAAATTAACGAAAAATAAAATGTTCATACTAATTCAGTTCGTCCGCTCCCGCGTTTATAAGAACGCGGAACCCTAATGCATTTGTTTTTTATAAATTAAAGTAACCTAAGTTACTTCTATAACATTAACTATCTGCGAGTGAAAGTCCCATCAAAATCGCCGTTTGGGAGACGGAGAATAAGTTATTTTAATTCAAGTTTTTTTTGAAGATAAAAAGTAATTTAAATCAAAAACACTAAGGAGTATTGATATTCACTTCAAAGCAAATCAAATCAAAAGCAAATCAAATCAAATCAAATCAAATCAAATCAAATCAAATCAAATCAAATCAAATCAAATCAAATCAAATCAAATCAAATCAAATCAAATCAAATCAAATCAAATCAAATCAAATCAAATCAAATCAAATCAAATCAAATCAAATCAAATCAAATCAAATCAAATCAAATCAAATCAAATCAAATCAAATCAAATCAAATCAAATCAAATCAAATCAAATCAAATCAAATCAAATCAAATCAAATCAAATCAAATCAAATCAAATCAAATCAAATCAAATCAAATCAAATCAAATCAAATCAAATCAAATCAAATCAAATCAAATCATTTATTTCAATTAGACCAATACAGGTACTTTTGAATTGTCGAATTAGATTGAATTTAGTTGCACGGTTCCAAAAGGTAGGTCTTATGGAGAAGAACCGGCAAGAAACTCCATAGATACTCTTTTTAAATTAAATACAAAATTGTTGGTTTTGTTTTACAATGATTTGTGTATGTAATATCAATATGAGACTGGTACAGTTCGATATGAAACGTATAAATCACCCCCAAACTAAGTTTCTGTCTCTTTTTAATCCCACCCCCCCAACAGGATTTAAAAGAGATAGATACATTTGAATAAAATACAAAATATGTATTCTATCAATTCTGTTAAAGAATATTTATGGAAAATTTGAAGTAGATTGGACCAAGGAACAGCTATCACATTGTCCAACACTAATTTTGCCCCCTTTTTTATCCCCATAGGGGAAGAACTTCGGAAAATCCTTTGTCTATACGATCAGTGGTTAAGGCTGTGCGTCGATCCTACAGTCATTCAGGACAAAGGATTTTATATACAGGGTCCTAACATGTATATATATACGTCAAATTACCAATAACCCTGTATATCTGACGATAAGATAAAGACGTCTAGACACGAGGTATAAACAAATCTACAATAATCTGCTTCAGAAACTAAAACTGATTACAATACCCAGCAATAAGTGGATAACAAAAAACGAAGGTAAGTCAGTTGGCAGACTCCACATGCCATCGAGAAAATCTCTCAAGCATGCAGGTTTCCTCACGATGTTTTCCTTCACCGTTTGAGCATGTGATAAATACGCACATAACTTCCAAAAAGTCAGTGGTGCGTGCCTTGGGTTTGAACTCGAGACCTTTGACATCTCAGTCCACTGGTCTCACCACTAGGCTACCACAGCTCTATATTATATTTAAATAACTAAGTAATATGTATGTATTATATATAATAAATAATAATAATAAAAAATATAATAAATATTCCTGGACATTATGACACAGCGCCATCTAGTTCCGTGGGAATGAACGAGGCTTGTGTTACGGATACCAGAAGATTGATATACTACATATGTACTTTGTTTTTTTAAGTGTGGAAAATTTCATATTCCTCCCTTCGCGCAATTTTCGTAAAAACGGGTACAAAGTTTTTGCTTCACGTATAGATAATATAAATATGAGAATAATGCAGTTTGATGTGAAACGTACTAGTATGACACACAAAGGGAATAAGAATAACAATAACCACTTTAGGTTGCCATAACATGTGACATAGAGCTGTGGTAGCCTAGCGGTGTGACCAGTGGACTGAGACGTCAAAGGTCTCGAGTTCGAACCCAAGGCACGCACCACTGACTTTTCGGAAGTTATGTGCGTATTTATCACAAGCTCAAACGGTGAAGGAAAACATCGTGAGGAAACCTGCATGCTTGAGAGATTTGTCTTGATGGCATGTGAAGTCTGCCAACCCGCAGTAGGCTAGCGTGGTGGACTATAGCCTAATCCCTCTCAAATGAGAGGAGACCCGTGCCCAGCAGTGGGACGTTAATGGGTTGATGATGATGAACATGTGACATGGGCCGGCCAGCCCCAACTGACAGCACCCGTTCACGAGCATGACGTGTGTATCGGCGGCGCTCTACTCAACCATGTTGTAGGGAATAAAAAGACCCGACACACAACGCCACCATCAGCAGGTCATTTGAGTGAGCATGACAAGCTAGGCATTTTTACATTTTATAAAAACAGCATCAAAGTCAACATCAGTCTCATATTTTACAAACTACTATACTAATTCCGTTACTATTGTGTTAATAGTTTAATACAAGTCAGTTTGTAAAAGTGTGTAATTAAACATGACAATACAAAAAAAAACAATAATTTTTATGAGTATTTTGCCCAACGTTTTTATCTACAAGATAATCCTCTACTTTGTAATATGCGTTCTTGCATAGCGTAGATTTCTAAGAATCACCACACTTTACTACTACTTATTATGTCAGAAGACTGGATGCACCATGTTCACACAATGGTTCTAACGAATGCGAAAACGTGTAAATGCATTGTGAGTGCATATACCTACAAAAAACAAATAAATGTCATCTTAAGTAAATTATATAATATTTGATTTTATTTATCAGATTCTTGCCATTGGGAGCAAGAGTAAAAATAAAAAAGATAACCTAACACATTTTTAAGGGGTTACTAAATAATGAGCCCGTTGTAAAATTATTTAAACAGAAATCACAAAGCATAGATAGTTAAAGCGTTCGATATTCTCTAATTCGTTATGTCTGTGTGGATATGCACACAATAAATTTCGTCAGTTATTGTTTGAATTTAAAATGTATGCCTTTAATGATAGAAAGGTTCTTCAAGCGTTTGTGAAAGACTAATTGCGTTCATGTAAAGTGACCATCAATAATTTACAGAATGATATTGTTTATTGATGTCGAATAATTTATTAGCGTTTCTCCTCCGGGTCGGCCGGAGGACGCGTGGCTCTATGGACAGGCCTGTACCCAATACCATTGGTTGAACCAGGGAAATAAAAACAACAGTTTTGTAAATAAATATCTATTTTATTGTTCATGTTATGAAAGGACCATGCAATGAATCGTCCCCATCCACCAACAGATTTCAAATATATCTCAATTAATACATCTAGTAAAAAACATCAGGCTGCCACTGATGTTTTTTTACTATGGCGACATCCTTCGAATGTATGATTGTATGGTTTTCTTGCAAATCTAAAATTCAAGTTATATTTTTTTTTGGATTTTTCGACGATTTTTTATGGTACATACTAAGACTTTATTACCTAATATACTTATTGTTAAAAGGACGTACAGGCACATAATCCCATTAGAAAAAGGTATTGTATTATAATAGAAGTTTGACGTAGAGAAAAAAGCGAGATTATTGCGCACGCCACCACCACCGCCGCCGCGCCGCAATGCCGTGGCTTCCACTCTCACGTTGATCGCATGTGCACACGCCCCACCTTAGCGGTCAACATTTTCGCATTGTATAGAATTATTTCAAGATAATCAATCACATGATTTTTAAATGTATATAACATGCCACAAGATAATGTCTGGTTTTTCAGGTCACGCATACAATCCAGACACGTTAGATCACGTTCGTGCGCATATAGGATTTAATCCGACAGCTAGTATAAATAAATATATATAATAAATAGTTATTTAATTATTAGGTACAAACACTATGTCGTCCGCAGTCGTATAAAATACAATCGGTGGAACAAATCTCCTCCTTTTTTGAAGTCGGTTAAAAAAATTAATAAGGAACTGATAAAGTACATACTTAGTTTAAGTGTTAATTTTAGTAAAAAATAAACATTTTTTTTTTAATTCTTTATTTTTATAGAGGGTTTAACCTATACAGATTATGTCACCCTCATCGTGGCAACTTGACAAAATTAACAAACAAAACTTAAAAAGAAAATAAAAAGAAACTTATTAGCCTCTACGCTTAATTCCTAAGTTTACGAGACTGTACAGCATTCTTGCAAGTTCTGAAGTAGGATTTGCAAGAACACTATTGCATTCTCCAATGCCACGTAACATAGGGTAGATCAAGGACAGTTGGTATCTCTGTGGCTCGTTTCGATCACACTCCTTTAAGTCTTTACAGGAATCGGCTCAGCGTCTGGAACAAACAAGCTATTGTTAGAACATATTATACTGCAATCAATCAATTTAAGATGTGTTTCGTTGAGACTTATTCATGGGGTATGTCTATACAGATTATCTAATAATCTAACAGAAATATCTAAGAGTAATGCATAAACGCGACTATGTCTACCTGCACATCCTCAGCTGTATGCACCTAACCCGAACTGGCGCTAGCGGCTGCACTGGCACTGACACCTCCTGCACTGGCGCTAGCGGCAGCGCTAGAACTGCCACCTCCGGAGCTGGCGGCGGCGGCAGCAGCACTTGAGCCGCGTTTGATACGCTCGCCGTGGTCGCTAGCACCCACGGGGACAATGTGTTCTTGTGATGGAGAGCTGGCGATGTGAGTGCCATCGCTGACGACACCAGCAATACCGCCATCGCTGCTCAAGATAGCGCCACCATCTGTAAATGTAGAACTATATAATTAAAACATACATTTTTTTTTTTTTTTTTTTTGGGTCTTGCCCACCACCCAAATCCCTACTACTGCAACTCCTGTAAACCAGGATCAACAATAGTAACTATCCAGAAAATCGTCGAGACAATGAAGTCCGACGTGTCCCAGGGGAATGATTTTAACTGTCTTGGAACCCGCAGCGAAATTAATCATGAAGTTATATAGGAGGAGTAAGAAAAATATCAGTTTTTTCACTTCCCTCCTTATCAAGCGAGAGACAGAATAGAATTTACATGTCATTGATATGAGAACAGATGTTTACAACTGAGTTAAGCCCAGTTGCCAGGCACCACGGATGATAAATTAATAAGTTATGGGTCCTAATAATGTGAGCTATTATATCTGATTCCAATAATAGGTATGGCAAAAACGCTTAAACGCACGGAAATTCATCCTAGTCGCAACAAGGTCCGAGTAATAAATCACCCCAGATATAATTTGCAAACTATCGAGCATAATATTGCGTTCACTTAGCCATAGACTACACTCCCACAGGATATGATGTGCAGATTGCTCGTATTCACAGTTCGTTGAACAAGGGCACAATGGTGAGGAGACAAGCTTAAATGAAAACAATTTACTTTTAAAGTTGCCGTGTCCTGTAAGGAATTGGGCAACACAGTGGTCCACCTCCAACCAAGTCCTCTCCAGCCGCTCACGAACGGATGGAAAGAATTCGTGGAGATGGCGGCCCTTAGTAGAAGAATCCCACCTTATCTGCCATTCGTCTAAGAGTTCCTCCCAAACGTCGGCCTGGGGTTTAAACAATCTAATAATCTTAGCCCGGTCACGTTCTAAAAGGAATTCATTTTTCAAGTGCACTCTTGAAGCGAAATACATTGCAGCACGTCGTTGTGCCTCGAGATCGACTGGCAGCACTCCCGCGAGTACTGGTAGTGCTTCCGTACTAACAGTCCTATATGCTTTACATAAAAATATCAATGCTAGACGCTGACTTTGAAGTAACTTACGTCGTACCGCACCTATGGTGGCCCTATCGGCCCAAACAGGTGCTCCGTAGCACATACAGCCTAGGTAAGTAGCCCCATAGATGGTTTTCAATGTATGAAAAGATAAACCCCATGTAGCCGTAGATATTCTAGTCAAAGCATAAAAGTTACGTTTAGCTTTTTCACCCACAGTTTTAATGTGTTCAATAAATGAAAATTTTTTTTCTAGTACGAGACCGAGGTAACACACTGACTCCTTTCTTTTTACGGTGACGTTATCGAATTTGATGCTAGGCGAGGATTTAAGACTACCTTTCAAGATTAGTTGAAAGGTTTTTTGCGGGGCGAATGTTAAGCGGTTCCGTTCGCCCCACGCGGATATTAAATGTAAACACGAGTGGGCTAAGTTTTCGAGACCAGACCGCGTATTTGACTGAATGAGCAGAAGGCCATCGTCCGCGTAACCAGTCAATGAACAGCCGTGCGGGAGCGGTATCGCGAGAAAATCATCAAATCCCAGATTCCAAAGGTACGGCCCGATTACAGAACCTTGAGGACATCCCATAGTCAGTGCCTTCGACACAGAATGGTGCCCAAGTGTCAGTTTAACGGTTCCGTGTAAGAAGTACGAGTATATAAGAGTGTAGATATTTCTAAAGCAACCACGACTTTTTAATTTAAGCAGTAACATCGGCCACCAAGCGTTGTCGAAAGCACCAGAGATGTCAAGGAAAATGCCGACGACGTATTTACAATTCGAATTATTTACTATCGTTCTAACAGAGAGTGCGGCGTCAGTTGTAGATTTGCCTATGGTAAACCCGAATTGGTTATTATGAAATTTAGGCCCGTCCGGTAACAAACGTGGAACAATTAAACGTTCGAGGAGTTTCCCCAATGAAGGCAGTAATGTTATGGGGCGGTAAGACTTAGGGTCGTCCGGGGGCTTGTCGCCACTTTTTGGTATTATTCGAATAAAGCCGCGACGCCATACACGCGGGAAAACGCCCTCAGAAATACACCGACAGTAAACAGTTAGTATACAGTCACCGGCTGTTTTACAGGCTTCCTTAATCATCCGATTAGATATTTTATCATCCCCTGATGACTTATTTACCGGCAGTTTTTTAACGACGTTTGAGAATTCGTCAATAGAGGTGAGGTTTGACATAGGTGACATTGGTGGTTCAGCTGCCCAGGCTCTGATCTGACGGTGGTAATCGTTGTCATCAGAAGATGAGTCGTCCGGAATAAGAGTGTTAAGTAGGCATTCCGTTGTCTCTTCTATACCAGCGGTATGTGTGTTGTTAACTTTAATGTTTTGAATATAAGCTAGGTCTATCGACCTGTTTGCTTTGAACTCGTGGTATAGGGGCGACCACGGGCCTTCACTTTCGAGTTTTTGGACAACTTTGTGCAGTAAATTATTCTTAGATTTTTCCACAGATGCTTTGTACCGGGATCTGGCAACTCTAAACGTATTTAGGGCAAGGGTGAGTGAGTCACCCCTAACTTGATGTTTTTTTAGTTTATTTAATTTTCTACGCGCTCTTCGAAAAAATTTACGTTGTTCTACTAAATAGGCACTCCACCAATCACATCTACGGATATTGGTCATAGAACCTCGACCAATGGCAATATCAGCACAGTAAGTGAAGGTGTCTGACATGATTTCAGCACACTCTTCAGCTGACAATCCGTCCCGAGTGAAGTCCTTGGCTTGTGACGCGAACAATGAACTAAAAAATTGCCAATCTGCGCCCTTAGACTTATATCTAAAATTTTGAGCTTGATATTGATTAGAACCTTGCGTTAACATAGGGATAAACTCGTACACGATTAAGCGATGATCACTACATGACGCGTCTGGGAGGACACGCCACCTATCCAAGCGGACGTTAAAACATACATTATAAAAAAGGAACCAAATTATTGGTTGAAAGTCAAAAACGTAATGAATGTATTTACCTGGTGCGGCGTAGGTGCAAGCGAGCAGCCCTAAGGCGAGTGCGATAACAACTGCTAGGCGGGACATGATGATTGTGACTGTGTCCTCCGAAGAACCCGACTTCGCTTTTATGCATGCTTGTTTTTAAACGAGTGAAATGATAGCTTAATCATACGATGCGAGTCATAATACTCAAGTTCCAACCTAAAGCATGTATAATTTTTTAGTTAAATTTTGTAGCTAGCTTCTACTTATTAATTACCTAGTTTTAGTTAATAATATTCTTGTTTTTTATAAAAAGTTCAATAGTATATTATAGTAAGTATATATAACCCCTAGCTGGGTAGAGGCCTCCGCCAAAGATGCCTCCGGCGCTTTTAATTATCTCGCCGTCCCATCGTGTCATTGGTTTTCTTCTGCCTCTTTTCCGTTATTGCTCCACAGGGTTGATAAAGTACTCATCATACGACATACTAATTAAAATCAAATGACATACTTAGGATACATTCATTGCTTTTTTAAAGTACAATAAGCAATAAAGTGCAATCAATATTTACATTACTCGCTGATAACACATATGTAAAGTTGCGGACACACGGCCATTGGCCTCGCTCGTGTTATCGATTGATGCGCTGTCACAATAAAAACAATGTGTATCGTGTAATATTTTTGTCGATGAGTTGTTGGCTTATATTCAAAATAAGGTATCGATCGCAGATGACGCAAGTTTAGTGCAAATTCGTGCATCGGTTTTTACTAGTGAGCAAATTCAGAAATCAAAAACATTATTGCTTCTAGCAATAATCTTTGTCACCTGATGTGCCAAGGACAACTCGCAAAGAAAGTGGAAAGGATAATCGAGTTTTAAACGACATCATTGCCATCTTTAAAACATAGCCTGATGCGTTGCCTGTGTTTGTGGCCCGAGATCTCAACATATTTCCAAACTACTAAAAGAGTAGTTTGGAAACATCCAAGAGGTCGATTTCATGCTGGTCCAAGCTGAAATAAAGAACATCAAGTCATCGTACATCATTCAGGAAGAATTGCAAGACCTGAGGACAAAGTGCGATATGATCTCAGAGTAAAAAGAGGTGCATCCTCTCATAAAATTGACATGGAGTGTTCGAGACAAGAAAGTAAATCTGGCTGCGAGGTACAATTATTAAGGTAATACCTTAGTTCGATTTTCTACAGATACCGAAAATCCAATGGAAGGTAGTAGCAAAAAACTTCGACGATACGAATTAGCGTTAGTGACAATAACGTATCGAACCACAACACAAGACGAAAGGTAACAAGAACAATGAGTCATTCATCGCTGTCGTTGACAGCTGGCGCTCACCGGTCCGTCGATCAGATTTCGACGATCGTGAAACCGCGAGGATTGCAGTGCCGCTGCAGATCGTACCTATCCAGTAGTATGCTAGTATCGCAGCGGTACAAAATCATGATGGATTTAGATTGGTATACAATCGAAGAAAAAACGTATCAATACGTTAAAAGGCAGTGTAATAGTCGAATCAGATGGGAAGTTCAGGTTTGCTGATCAAAAACACCTACATAATATGTTCATAACAAACTTAAAGAAGGCAACTTTAGAATCAGATATAGCTGACTACATGCACAAGCAAACTTAAAACGTATCAACATCAAGCGTCAATTGTGAACACATGGTGGACAAGTTTACTGTGTCCCAAAGTAAGCTGCATGTTTCTAGGTGATAATTGATGGCCTGAACGAATTATTTTCCGACGATTTGTACATTACAGAGCGAAACGCGACGTCAGTACCCGTACTCACATTTCTAATAATGTGTGATGTTTATAAAATTGATTTGTCTTTTAACTGATTTATGATCAAAATCAAGAATATTAGCAACTAAAACTAGTTAATCAAAAATTAGAATGCAAGCTCGATACAAAATTTAACTAAAAATTAAATAAGTAAGTAAATCATATAATAAATTAATAACTATAGTAAGAAGTCCTGTTACTGTATAATAATCAGCCTATTGCCGTCTACTGCTGAATGTAGGCCTCCACCAAAGAGCGCCAACCATCCCGGTCTTGGGCAGCTCGCATCCATCTTACGTTCTCGTTACTGTAACTGTAAGAAATAAAGAGCGTTATTTATTTATTTTTTATTATGATGAGTAGATACTTAACGTATTTTTTGGCATTTGGTCGACGTCAAACAGTTTAAAAATATCCTAAATAAAAAAATTAAAGGGACTGCTAAAAAGCCCTTGGTATGGTCATAAATTTGTTTAAATATGAAACACAAAGCATCGATAGTTCAAGTGATATTATACTATTACTAGCTGACCCAGAAAACGTTGCTCTGCCACATTTTAAAAGGTGGTGGAAGAAGAGTGAAAATGTAGAGTTGTTAGTATTTTTTAATGCTAAATCAGAAAAAATACAAAAAAATGTTTTGTAAATTTTTTTTTTAAAGTTTGGTGAGTGACATCCTTATCACTTACCTACGGGTGTAAAAAATAGCCTACGACCGATTCTCAGACCTACCAAGTATACATTCAAAATTTCATAATAATCCGTCCAGCCGTTTCGGAGGAGTTCAGCGACAAACAACGTGACATGAGATTATTATACTATTTGGAGATGATAGCACGACAATAAATTAAACCCAGTATACCTAATTATATTCTAAGTTTGTATACCAAAAGTTTATCAAATATACCGAGTAGTTTAGACACATTATTTTCCATTTTTTTATTTTAAGCATATTATATTGTTTACTTGGCTATCACAGATAAGGTTAAAGACCTGCAATATAAGTATAAACACATGTTGCCAACTCGCCACTTAAAAGACCTTCGCCAATCTTAAAAAACTCCTTACGCAAATCTAATTTCTTTTGCATCATAATCATCATCATCAACCCATTATGGGCACGGGTCTCCTCTCAATTGAGAAGGATAAGGCTATAGTACACCACGCTAGCCTACTGCGGGTTGGCAGACATTACATGCCACCAAGGAAATCTCTCAGGCATGCAGGTTTCCTCACGATGTTTTCCTTCACAGTTTGAGCATGTGATAAATAAATAATAAATAATAATAAATAAATATTCTGCGACATTTTACACATCACCATCTAGTCCCAAACTAAGCAGAGCTTGTACTATGGGTACTAAACAATGGATATAAATACTTATATACTTTTTTTTTGTAAATACATACTTATAATACATAGGAAACACCCAGACGAACACAAACACTTATATTCATCACATAAACATTTGTGTCCCGTGGGAATCGAACCCACGACCTCGTGATCAGCAGTCCGGTACTCGAACCACTAGACCACAGAGGTCGTCACGCAAATCACGTCAAATACGCACATAACTTCCGAAAAGTCAGTGGTGCGTGCCTTGGGTTTGAACTCGAGATCTCTGACATCTCAGTCCACTGGTTACACCGCTATTTATCTATTTGTGCCATTTAGTTTATTTGAAAAAAAAAAACTTTTTTTTAATATCGATGTACGACTTATTTAATAGAGTCAAAATACTCTCTTCAACTAGTATGGCTCGTCTTTTCATTTATTGTCGTGTTATCATCTCTACTTTGTATAAGATACACACGAAAAATGTCAACAAGTATAGTTCGAATTAATATTGTATGTGTTTTTTAATGATGGGATGGTAATTCAAGAGTTTCTGTAAGCTCAAGTTTGTTTGTGTGAAGTGCCCATCATCAGTAATTTACAGAATGATTTTCTTTAAATATGTAATATATTGGCGTCTCGTCTCGCCAGGTCGGCCGGAGGACTCTCTGAGTTGCTCTAGTCTTGTACACAATACCATTGGGTAAACGAGGGATATAAAAACAGTAGAGTTTTATCAATAAATATCTATTTTATTTGGTCATTTATACTATAATGTACTATGAAATTTATTCTATTAAAGTCTTTGTACACCTAACCCGAACTGGCGCTAGCGGATGCACTAGCACTGCCACCTCCTGCACTGGCGCTAGCAGCAGCGCTAGAACTGCCACCTCCGGAGCTGCTGGCCGCAGCAGCAGCACTTGAGCTGCGCTTGATACGCTCGCCGTGGTCGCTAGCGCCTAAGGGGACAATGTGTCCTTGTGCTGGAAAGCTGGCGATGTGAGTGCCATCGCTGATGATACCGGCAACACCGCCATCGCTGCTGAAGATAGCCGCACCACCTGAAAATGTACAAGTATTTATGAAACACACAATATAAAAAAGGTAATTGTTATAATTCGAAAATAAAACCCGGGCAGCCTCACAGAAGACCGCAGTGAATCAACAATAGTTGTTTCTGTGAGTGAGTATGGTCACCAGAGATACTTGGGGGAGTGACTATTATAACAGCATAGGAATTGCGTTTGCTGTCAGTTTAGTAACTCTCGTATTTTAAGAAACCTAAACGGTTTCTAAACGGTCGGCAACGTGCTAGCGACACCTCTGGCGGATAGTATGCTTATTTGCCATCAAACAAAGTATTACCTGGTGCGGCGTAGGTGCAAGCGATGAGCCCTAAGGCGAGTACTACAACAACTGCTAGGCGAGACATGTTGAGTGTGACTGTGCCGTCCAAAGCAATTGAATTCCCTTATATACATACTTGCTTACACGAGTGCGACGGTAGCTTAGTCATACGTTGAATAAGTTATTGTCGTCATTCGGACGTAATTCACAGGACTCAAATTCCTAAACCTGAAACATGTACGTAATTATTTTTGATACTTGCGTATTATTAAATTGATAAATGATGTAGGAAAATGGGGAAACCTTAACAGACAGTCTGTCGTCTGTCGTCTGCGTCAGCCTTGTCTGTCGAGTCATGGATGTATCTATGTATAATATGTATGTATTTACAAACAAATGGTATATAATTATGTAGTAGTTTGATGCAGATGTGGAAAAACTAATAAATGCGGCTAGTCAGTCTGTGTCAAAAAAGGCACGATTGGCTATCCATAATAGTGTGCACTACACTTAAATATGTATGGAAGTGATAGTGATAGTCTGTAAAAGAGTATGGCAAAAGAGGCATGAAAGCGTAATGAATGCCGTGGAAATGCATTCTTTGAGAAGTATGTGTGGTGTAACTTTGAATGATAGATTAGAAAACTTTGTGGTTTGAAAGAGGACGTATTGACAAAAATTGAGAAGAATATACTGAGATGGTTTGGGCATGTTGAGAGGATGAATGATAGGCGATGGTGTAACTTTGAATGATAGATTGAGGAATGATGTGATAAGAAAACGTTTTGGTTTGAAAGGCGACGTAGTGACAACAATTGAGAAGAATATACTGAAATCGTTTTGACATATTGAGAGGATGAATGATAGGCGATGGTGTAACTTTGAATGGTAGATTGATAAACGAAGAAAACGTTTTGGTTTGAAAGACGACGTGGTGACAAAAATTTAGAAGAATGTACTGAGAAGGTTTGGGCATATTGAGAGGACGAATGTATGTAATTATGTAGTATATCAACCTTCTAATATCACTGTGCCGTAATGTCCAGATATGCCAAAACTAAAATTAAAATGTTAAATAGGTTTAAAAATATATTTTTAAGTACCTATATATTGTTTTTATATATTGGGATCTGTTGTCCGTGCGCATTATTTTTTTGGGAAACATGGGGGCTTTCCCTATCGAATTATCTTTAGGTACCCATATGTTAGCTAATTATTTTCATCTTCCCGTACTGGTTCTAATTTAAAATTCTTAAAAAGAATAATTAATTCTCAACATAACATACCATCACGCCTGTCATTCCCGAAGGGTTAAACAGAGGTGTACTACCTAATTTAGTACACCCACATTATTATATATAGCGCCGCTATATTTAGGTATATGTAGGTAATAGGGGGTGAGTCTATTGTGCAAAAGTTTGTTTAATATAATCAATTTGACGACGACCACAGGAGTAAATCCTAATGTGAGGCAACGATTTTTAAAAAGAAGGAAGAAAGAAGAATTAATCATGTTAAAACATAAACGAAACTATCGTCGTATTAGTAACAGAACAAATAAGGACAGGTTACATGATTTTCATTTTAAGCGTCACTCCACACTTGAGATTTGTCCTGAGATTGACTCAGGGCCCATTTATAAACACAAATATTTACAAGTCACCAACACCCAGAGTCAGAACAATTGCCTGTAGACCATGATTTAGTGGTAACACGTACGTATCGTACATAGGCCGGGAGCCATCGCCCGGTTGTCACCACTGCGTGGGCTGCCCTGAGGTTACGGCGCAGCACACACAAGTCAGCGGCAGTCAGCAGTAACCTCTCGCTTCCAGCCATGATTCTATCCATTGTAAGGAGTGGGAACGCGTGGGATGCCACCGCCTCTTACTGCGAGCAATTTATGCGCGCAAAAGAGGCGGCGGAAAGGGAGAGAGAAATCACACCTCTCTCCCGATGTGCGGTCGCACCATTTTGCCTTAGGGTTAATCCGCCGCTGCAGTACAAGAACAGAGAACAAGTCCGCAAAAAACGAGCTCGCAGAAATGTCGTCCTTCATTATGAAAACGCGTTTGCTACTCCGCCCAGATAACTAGTAGTGGTTATTTAAGGCATCATATGAAACTCGTTGACGCATACGCCGTACAGCGGGCTTCACACTTTGCGACCATTTTTTATTACCGAAGACGGATGCACTGTTCCACACAATGGTTCCAACGAATGCAAGAAATATTATTTACTTAAAATTCTAAGTATTGGTAATAATTGATAGGATTTATAAAGACTGAGAAACTATTAGTATGGCGTAACGTGTTTTTTGCCACTGGGAGTAAAGTCAAACAATTTATAAAAATCCTCAACATTTTTAAGGGGTCATAAATGAGTCCTTGGTACGGTTTAATTGTAAAATTATTTATGTTAAAGCGATCGATATTCTCTAGTTTGTTATGTCTATGTGGATATCCACACAACAACATTCAATAATTATTGTTTGAATTTAAAATGTATGCCTTTAATGATAGAAACGTTCTTCAAGTGTTTGTGAAAGACTAATTGCGTTTATGTAAAGTGACCATCAATAATTTACAGAATGATATTGTTTATTGATGTCGTAAAAATTATTAGCGTCTCCCCTCCGGGTTGTCCGAAGGACATATTGCTCTATGGACGGCTCTATGTAGCCAATACCATACCAGGGTGAACCGGGGATTTAAAAACAAGAGAGTTTTGTAAATAAATGTATATTTTATTGTTCATATATACAAAAATGTATCATGAAGTTTATTCCGGCTCAGCGTCTGGAACAAATAAGCTATGGTTAAAACATATATATACTGTAATTAGTTTCATTTTAAAATTTATTTTTGGGGTATGTGTACACAAATTATCTAATAATCTAACAGAAGAAAATATCTTAGAGTAATGCCTTAACATGAATATACCTGCTTCTCCTGAGGTATTTCCATCTAACCAGAACTGGAGCTAGCAGCTGAACTAGCACAGCTATGTCCTGAACAGGCGCTAGAAGCAGCGCTAGAACTGCCACCACGATTAGAGCTGCTGGAGGCGGCGGTAGCACTTGAGCCGCGTTTGATACGCTCGCCGAGGTCGCTAGCACCCACGGGGACAATGTATTCTTGTGGTGGAGAGCTGGCGATGTGAGCTCCATCGCTGATGATACCGGCAACACCGCCATCGCTGCTCAAGATAGCGGCACCACCTGTAAATGTAAAAGTATTTAATTAAAACACACATTATAAAAAAGGATCACATTTCGGATTCATTGCTTAGGCCCACAGTGGACATCGCTCCTGTGGTCAACGACCCCAGTCTGTTTTATTTGATTTGAAGTGATGTGTAACCAAATATATCTAAAAATATATCTGGACATCAAGACACATCGCCATCTAGTTCCGTGGTAAGCAACGAGGCTTTTTTTTTTGTTTTCGGTGTGGAAACCTTCAAAAGGCACCCGGCCATCTAGGGATGAGACCGGGTACTGTGGGATTTTTACCTCACTAAAACCACCCCGGTAGTCACCATCTGCACAAAAATGGAGGTCCTGGGTCCTCTTAAGAGACCAGCTCCGGAACCCCCTGTGCGACGCCTAAAAGGCACATCCCTACATACTACATAATATATACTTTATTTTTGTAAATATATACATATTATACATAGATACATCCATTACTCGGGAACAAATGTTGATGCCCATCACACAAACATCTGTCCCTACCGGGATTCGAACCCGGGTCCCATAGCACAGAAGGCAGCGTTAACTACCACTGGGCTAGTCGAGTCGTCAAATATTTTACAATAGAAGTTAAAATTGGTATTGGGAATGCAAAAATAATATCATAACTGGACAAAAATAATAATAATATAATATGTGGTTGTATATTCAGAAACTTCTATCGTTAATTGTATTAATAGTGCAAAAATTAAAAAAATATATATTATGATACATTTATTAGAATCGGGGCGTCGACCACAGGTGCGTTGACTGCTGTGGGTCTAAGCCACGATTTGTTATAAATAGAGAAAACTGGTTGGTTTACCTGGTGCGGCGTAGGTGCAAGCGATGAGCCCTAAGGCGAGTACTACAACCACTGCTAGGCGGGACATGTTGAGTGTGACTGTGTCCTCCAAAGCACACGTCTCCCCTTTATATACTTACTTGCTCACCTAAGTGCGAGGATAGACGAAGACAAGGACGGCAAGTTACAGGATTCAGGTTCCCAAAGCAATGCACCTTTTTATTTGCGAACTGCAAGTGATAATTAATTGATTAATAATAGGAAAACGTCGTGGGGAAACCTTAGCGCCTATGGGGTTGCATGATGGTCTGCCATCTTGTTAGATCACGTGGTGCACAATAGAGGAACACCTCCCAAATTGTGATGATATTCGTGCCCAACAGTGGGATATCAAAAAATATCAACGAGTTTTAAAATTATTTCATTGATATTTTAGCAATGTTTTTGTACTTTTTAAATATTACTTTCCTATTAATTTTTACAAGTCCCTATCAAAGACATTGAATTATTGAAACATGCTTATAATATCATCCTTAATTGCAATGCCGTAAAGTTGTTATTTGCAAATAATAATGTTTGTTTGAATACCGAATGAGCAAATGAATGTTAAATAAGGCAATTAAAATGTCACGAGTGTCGCGGGTAATTAAAGTGTAAATTTTAATAAATAGCTCAAAATTGTCCATAATGATTATTGAAAAACAAACCGAATACGAGTTTTTGTTTGCATTGTCTGAGAACATTTAATAGTAATCTATATATATTTTATATCATCAGAAATAAGTGATTTCAACAACAAATAAAAGACAAGAACAAAAGGCCCACCGACATTAAAAAAATAAACTTTTCATTACTAAACTTAATAATAAACTTTTGACGGGAGAAATTTCGATTGAAAATTAGGGTGCTTTTAAGGTATTAACTCAAACTAAGGCGAAACTAAAATTGGGTTTAAATATAATATTACAGTGTGTTTAGGACATAAAAAGGCAAGTTTTAATTTGGTGAAAAAAATATTTTTTTTGTAAAAATAAGAATCTAAAATAATAATAATATAATAATAATAACGTTTATTAGGAACATACACAAAATATGGTTATTTATTTTTTCACATAACTTTAGGACTGTGTGAAAAAAATGTGAATACAAAAGTTGTAAATTTTGCATTATCTACAACTTTGCCATTTTTTTCCATAAGACTTGTAGTTTTGCCGGAAATCGAGATAAACCGTTATTTACCCTTAAAAACGCACACTTATCCACTTCTCGACCTCAGATCGCCCGTAATTTATTTTTCCTGTAATTTTTGTCCTATTCTCTTTTTTTTTTCAATGTTATATTCGCTTTTGAACTGGTCTATAATATGTTAAAAAATTAGGCTCTGAAGTTTTATGATTAAAATGAACCAGGCTTTGTATCTATTAAAGCCTTCATTAGGTACCTATACTCATCATGAACCCAACTGCCCACAGGCTAGGCACAGGGCATAAGCTATAGTCCAGCACGCTAACCAAGTGCCGCTTGATAGACTGCACACGTTATGGAAAAAGTGTCTCATTCATGCAGGTTTGATTATTTGATAAATAAGCACGTCACATCGAAAAGTCAGTGGTGCGTGTTTTTTTTTTATACCATACGAGTTGCAATCTGACTTACGACCCGCCTGATTGTAAGCGGTTACCGTAGCCTATACACGTTTGCAACACCAAAGATGTCACTCACACGTTGCCGATCCTGTAAAAATCTCTCGACGACCTCTGTGGTCTAGTGTTTCGAGTACCGGACTGCTGACCACGAGGTCGTGGGTTCGATTTCCACAGGACACAAATATTTATGTGATGAATATAAGTGTTTGTGTTCGTCTGGATGTTTCTTATGTATTATAAGTATGTATTTACAAAAAAAAAATATAAGTATTATATCCATTGTCTAGTACCCCATAGTACAAGCTCTGCTTAGTTTGGGACTAGATGGTGCTGTGTGAAATGTCGCAGAATATTTATTATTATTATTATTTATTATCTCGTTTTTGTCGCTGAACTCCTCCGAAAAGGCTAAACGGATTATTATGAAATTCTATATGTATACTTGGTAGGTCTGAGAATCGGTCGCAGGCTATTTTTTACACCCCTAGGTGATAAGGGTGTCACCAGAGCTTTTTTATTTTTTTTGACAAACCGTTTTTTTATATTTTTTTTTATGATTTGGCATTTAAAAATACTTATAACCCTAAATTTTCACTCTTCTATCACCAACCCCCATAATGTGACCCAGCAAAACAACGTTTGCTGGGTCAGCTAGTATATACATATAAATCGTTTGTCCTAACTGATTCATCAACGCGGATTACAAACTTGAACTTTTGATAAATGATTGTATGATGAAAACATCCGCTAAGAAAGGAATTTTAGAAATTCGACCCCTAAGGGGGTAAAATAATGGACAAACGGTCGTATGAAAATCCGTTTTTTTTTCAAAGTTAGAGGTAGCTTTTTAAGATTTTAGCTATTGATTAAAAATAAATAAACACGTATTTCAGGGATTTTATGAATTAAGCCTCTATAAGGGTGAAATAAGGGTTGAAAGTTTATATGGGTAGTCAGTCATTTTTAAAGTAAGAAGTATGAAATTTAATATTCAAAGCTTCTCAGCAAAAATAAAGGCATACGTGTTTCGTCGTTTTTGGAAATTCAACTCATAACGGAAGAAATGAGGAAAAATTAGTACTAGATTGCGCGGGCGAAGCTGCGAGCATCAGTTATTATTAACTCATTTTTTTGAAGAATTTGTTGTACTCGTTTGGGAAAACTGAGGTAACTACCTTCCAAGGTTTTCTGTTTTACTTCAAAGTCTTTAGTTTAAACCTAAGTAACTACTTAAGTTTAAACTAAAGACTTTTGACATAGCAGTTCACTGGATACACCATTAATCAAGCCATTACAGCTTGCTAATACAACTATAAAAAAATATACAAATAATTGTCAATTTTTTATTTTTGCCAAAGGCTTTAAGTGATCTCTTAAATATCGATGTTCTTTTATTTGAACGTACCTACTGTAATATAAGCAGTCAAAAAATGTTAATAAGTATAGGTCGAATTGTAAACGTGTGTGCTTTTTACACAGCACCATCTATCTAGTCCCAAACTAAGCAAGCTTGTATATGTGTACTAGACAATGGATATAATACTTATTTATTTATTTATTTTATATCACCATCATCCTAACAGGTTTACACCCAATGCGATAATGTTGTCATACTTACAATATAGATACACGTTAAAATTTACGATAATTACAATAACAGAATAGAATGAATATAATAGCTATGATATTGAATGTTACTTATATACTTTTCTTGTAAATAGATACTTATAATACATAAGAAACAAATATACTTATATTCATCATATAAATATTTGTGTTCTGTGGGAATCGAACCCCTCGTAATGATGGAACGGTCCATCAAGCGTTTGTGAAAGACTAATTTCGTTTATGTAAAGTGCCCATCAATAATTTACAGAATGACATTGTTTTTTTTTTTTTTTTTTTTTTTTTTTTTTTTTTTTTATTGATGTCGAATAATATGTTAATGTCTCCCCTCCGGTACGGCCGGAGGACGCGTGGCTCTATGGACAGGCCTGTACACAATACCATTGGGTTAGCGAAGAACATAAAAACAACAGATTTGTGTAAATAAATATCCATTTTATTGTTCAATTATACAAATATAGGAATCAGCCCAGCGTCTGAAACAAAAAGCTATGCTTAGAAACATAAATATAGGTACCTACTGTAATAAGTTTAAAGATGTGTAGTTGAGATATCTTCATGGAGGATGTGTATACATTTTTGTATTATGTAATAGTCCAACAATAAAAAATAGTGGAATCGGAAGGAATGAAAGGGAATAGAAACGGCTCCCTGAATCTGTGTTTCCCGATGAATACAATTTGGGGATCTTCAAGTCACGAGTGAATAGGTTCCTTCTAGGTAAGCGTGCTTCATCTCAGACCACATCGTCACTTACCATCAGGTGAGATAGAGATCAAACGCTTGCCTATACTTGATTAAAAAAACCTTTCACAGGAAAAGTTCCTTACTATTTACCGTCTACCTGTCGCCGCTATTAATACAGAGCAAAAAACGCCTAAAAAGCACGTTTCTGTTGTGTTAGAGCCTCTTTAAATCATTATTATATTCTTTTTTTTATTTCGACTGACTAGCTATCACGGTTCCTGAGATACCGCCTGGTGACAGACAGACAGACACACGGACTGACATCGGAGGCATATTAATAGGGTCCAGTTGGCATCCTTTGGGTACGGAACCCTTAAAAAGATCTAAGAAAAACACGATAAACACGCATCTACCTGAATATCCTCCATTTTATGGCATCTAACCCGAACTGGCGGCGCTAGCGGCTGCACTAGAACCGAAGCGTCCTGATGAACTGGCGGCAGCAGCAGCGCTAGCACTGCCACCACGTCTGCCACCAGAGCTGCTGGCGGCGGCGGCGGCAGCAGAACTTGAGCCCCGTCCGCCACCACCATGACGTCCATGTCCACGTCCGGCGCGTTTGATACGCTCGCCGTGGTCGCTAGCAACCTCGGGGACAATGTATTCTTGTGGTGGAGAGCTGGCGATGTGAGTGCTATCGCTGACGACACCAGCAACACCGCCATCATTGCTCAAGATAGCGCCGCCGCCTGTAAGTGTAATATAATTAAATATAAAACACACATAATAAAAAAGGAACCTACGTATTAAAAAAAAAATGAATGTTATAAATAGAAGTGAAACTGGTTCCAAACAAAGTATTTACCTGGTGCGGCGTAAGTGCAAGCGAGCAGCCCCAAGGCGAGTGCGATAACAACTGCTAGGCGGGACATGTTGATTGAGACTGTATCCTCCGAAGGACCCGATTTGGCTTTTATACATTCTCGTTGAAACGAGTAGAATTGTATCTTAGTCGCACGATCAGCCTCATAATAGTCAGGTTCCAACTTAAAACCTCATTATTTTCGAAATGTGTGTTTGTTGTTTTTGATGAAGGAAAACATGGAGAGGAAATCTTAACGCCTGTGGGTTTTTCTGGATTGCATGGAGCTTCCTATTCCGGTAGGCCAACGTATTAAACAATACTCTGATGCCTCTCTCTCCTGTTCTTCATGAGCACCTAGTATTATTTGGTAAATATAGTGCCTTAACCCATCGAATTAAAACTACAAATTACAGTCAAAATGTGGCTTGACCGTTTTCGTTACTACAAGAACTGTAGTATAATACAGAAAAGTATGAATAGTGAATACATTTTTCATCTTACGCCCACGTGAATGTAGCGAAACGGCAAAAGCACATAATTAGTCCAGTGGTAGTTAACACTGCCTTCTGTGCTGTGGGTACCGGGTTCGAGTCCCGGTAGGAACAAATGTTTGTGTGATGAGCATAAACATTTGTATCCGAGTCATGGATGTATCTATGTCTAATATGTATGTATTTACAACAAAAAAAAGTATATTTGTAGTATGTCAACCAACTAGTATCCGTAACACAAGCCTCGTTGCTTAGCACGGAACTAGATGGCGCTGTGTGTCATAATGTCCAGGAATATTTATTTATTTAATGATTTTGACTGATGTGTACAGTTTATGAAGTAGGTCTATGGGCGTGTAGAGTCTGAAGCTTGACATGAGATTTGATAACTTTTTGACATTGTGAGTCTTGGCGTTTTTGGTCGGATTTCAATGTCTAATATTCGTATAGGCATGTTCAGCGGATACGAGCGCTTAACAAGCGCTTGAAAAAACGATGGCGACCACTTAATATGGTGACGTCGGTAGTAGTCATTAAGGCATTAAATTGTTGTAATTTAGCTAACTAATACCTACATTACTTTAAATAAATTAACTTTTTATAAAGTTTAAAAAAACTTTAGTGTAACCTAACAAAAGTTTTTTTTAAATTTTATAAAAAGTAAATTTATTTAAAGTAATGTATTAGTTAGCCAAATTACAATAATTAAATGCCACACTTTGCTATTGCACACTGTGGTTATATTGACGCGTAAAATAGATAATCACAATCTTTGAAACGTGTTGTATTTAGTGTTATAATTTCAGCTCAATAAGTGTAGAACTTTTTAGGTTTTGAAGCTTAATTATACTATTATCATTTTCATCATAATCAGATAAAGATAAAAATAATGTTATCTGTAAACATGATTATAAATACATAAGCATGCAAGATGTTAAACATTAATTAAAAATAATGGACAGTCATGTATAGCCTCTACGGCGTACAAATATAGGTATATTTAGTATTTTTAACGATATTAAGGTCTCTAATGATAAATTTGTATTTTAGGTGACAATCTTAAAACATATATTAACAGGAAAAACATCATTTGAAAGCGAAATTTAACGTTTAAATTTATTTATACAGTATTCTTAGCTATAGCTGTTGTGTATTTTATGAATTCAATTTTATTATGTCTAATTAGCAGAAACTCTGGTGTGTAATACTTTATTTGTGTAGATATAAGATATCATCATCATCAACCCATTAATGTCCCACTGCAGGGCACGGGTCTCCTCTCATTTGAGAGGGATTAGGCTATAGTCCACCACGCTAGCCTACTGCGGGTTGGCAGACTTCACATGCCATCGAGAATTCTCTCAAGCATGCAGGTTTCCTCACGATGTTTTCCTTCACCGTTTGAGCATGTGATAAATACGCACATAACTTCCGAAAAGTCAGTGGTGCGTGCCTTGGGTTCGAACTCGAGACCTCTGACATCTCAGTCCACTGGTCACACCGCTCGGCTACCACAGCTCTTATACACCACACGCTCTACCACAGCTCTGATATAAGATATTAGGTATCTATATTCTATATTATATATCAGCCTATATTCATCCACTGCTAGACATAGGCCTCCCCTAATGAACGCCACAGACCTCGATCTTCGGCCCTTCTCCTCCAGTTACTGCCAGCTGCCTTCTGCAAGTCGTCTAACGAAACCAACACCAACACATTTTGTGGCACCCTTTCTTCGACTGATTTTCCACAAACAAGCTAGCTAAGAAAACTCCTGACTGACCGACCTTTCAAACAAAAAAATCAACAGTTTATTAAGCTTAGGCATATTCATGGTTGAACTACGGAATTGTAGTATGGGGTAATGGAGTAGATAATAATAATATTCCTGGACATTATGGCACACAGCGCCATCTAGTTCCGTGCTAAGCAACGAGGCTTGTGTTACGGATACTAGCTGGTTGATATACTACATATATACTTTTTTTTTGTAAATCCATACATATTATAGATAGATACATCCATGACTCGTATACAAATGTTCATGCTCATCACACAAACATTTGTCCCTACCGGGATTCGAACCTGGGACCCATAGCACAGAAGGCAGTGTTAACTACCGCTATACTATCTAGGTCGTTAATGATGTAGCAAGATTATTTACCATACAGAAAAAATGCATTAGGATACCTGCAAATCTTACAGACCCTATGGAGTGAATGAACTTCTCATTATAACCAGTATTTGTATATCAGAAGCTTGTAAATTTGTATATAATAACCCATCATTTTTTCCTTGAGCGAGAGATCAACGCCCGTAACAGCGAAATTTATGGTATCAAAATAAATTGGCCTTACTGAGCTCAAAATTAGCTTTATTAAACGACTTCAAAAAGGTTCTCAATTCTTTTTAGCTTAGCTTTTCATTGGTACTGTGTGTAAAAATTTGCAATAAAATTTCAGAAAATATAAAACCGAACTACAAAAATATTTAATGTAAAAATGTTATTATACCCTAACTGAATTATTCACTGATAAATAAATATTTAAAATAAATAATAAAAATAATTCAATATTAACCTAAATAAATAATAATAATAATAATAATATTAATAAATAAAATTAATTGATATGAGCTGTGGTAGCCTAGCGGTGTGACCAGTGGACTGAGACGTCAAAGGTCTCGAGTTCGAACCCAAGGCACGCACCACTGACTTTTCGGAAGTTATGTGCGTATTTATCACAAGCCCAAACGGTGAAGGAAAACATCGTGAGGAAACCTGCATGCTTGAGAGATTTGTCTTGATGTCATGTGAAGTCTGCCAACCCGCAGTAGGCTAGCGTGGTGGACTAATAGCCTAATCCCTCTCAAATGAGAGGAGACCCGTGCCCAGCAGTGGGACGTTAATGGGTTGATGATGAATAATATTGATACATTGATACAATTTATTATATACATACAGGATACATAATATATAACATAGACACTCAGATTAAGAACACTAATTACTATTATTATAAAATATACCTCTCAGATGTGAGGAGACCCGTGCCCAGCAGTGGGACCATAATGGGTTGGTGATGATGATGATGAATATGAATAGGTATGAACAAAATCGAAATCGTTTCAGCCGTTTGGGAGCTACGATGCCACAGACACACACACATATGCGTGCGTTAAACTTATAACACCACTTCGTTTTTGCGTCGGGTGTGAAAAATGGGTTATGTTTTCATAATGATATGAAAACATACAGAAAATGAATATGATCTCTCAATAAATCATAAAAATATGTTTATTTGCATAAAATATTGTATAAATTTAATCATCATAAGTACGCATTAGATCTAAGATGAGTGAACATGTTTTACCAAGATTACAAATATGTTTTTTTTTTTTATATTTCCGGACATTATTACACAGGGCCATCTAGTTCCGTGGTAAGCAACGAGGCTTGTGTTACGGATACTAGATGGTTGATATACTACATTTGTACTTTTTTTTTGTAAATACATACATATTATACATAGATACATCCCTGACTCGGAAACAAATGTTGATGCTCATCACACAAAAATTTGTCCCTACCGGGATTCGAACCCGGAACCCATAGCACAGCACGCTATATGTATATGTATATGCATTACCTAATGCATGAGTAATTTCCTCTTAAATAAACGATTATTTAAGTATTTGATGCAAAAATTGCATTAATAATATGTTATAGACACAATAATTAGACATCAATCAACAACGTTTTGTTTATGTAGGTACGTATTTTATTAGTTTGCCAACCAGCAGTAGGCTAGCGTGGTAAACGATAGCGTAATCCCTCTCAAATAAGAGGATACTCGTCCCCAGTAGTGGGACAATAATTATAATTAATTACTATTGTAATTTTTATAGGAAAATGATATTTTTTCTATGAAGTTTTTGGTAGCGTGTGTATATCTCGGCGCTGTTTTTTTAATTATATAATTACGCTGTTATACCCATATTTTTTTGAATGAAAATATATTATGTAAAGCTTAAACGATGAGGGAAAACATCGTGAAGAAACATGAGGATGCCTTTGGGACTTTTTTGATTTCGTGACTTGAAGTTTGGCCTAGGGCAACGTAGTCAACTATAGCTTATAGTGTCTTTTACTCGAAAAAGGCAAAATTTTCGTCATTTACCTTTTTCTATTGAAATTATGTATACCTATCGTAATTGTATGTGTTAGTTTAGAAGACAAGACATTTTTCTTATTGATGTACTCAATGCATTAATTTATATGAGACATGTATTGCAATAAACAAAATTATTTGCAGTTGAAATTTAGCAATACATATTTGGTATCTTTGAGACCTGTGATGGTGGACAGGTCTCAAGGATACAGACAGGACCAGTGAACTGACATGTCAAAGGTCTAGAGTTCAAACCCAAGGCACGCGCCACTGACTTTTCCGAAGTTATGTGCGAATTTATCACATGCTCAAACGGTGAATGAAAAGATCGTGAGGAAACCTGCATGCTTGAGAGATCTTCTCTATGGCATGTGAAGTCTGCCAACCCGCAGTAGACTAGCGTGGTGGACTATAGCCTAATCCCTCTCAAATGTGAGGAGACCCGTGCCCAGCTGTGAGACAATAATGGGTTGATGATGATGATGTTGACTTGGTATCCTCAATGTTGCGACGTGGGAAAATACAGTAATTTCCAGTAAGGTTAATTGGGTCCTGGTTAGTAAATAAGGTTAACTTATTATCAATATTGACGCGTTAAAGTATAGGTATTTAATCCGCTGATTACTTATCTGGTAATTTTATTTAATGACAAACATACATTTATAACTACTAGTAGGTAGGTACTTACGTTAATTTTCCTTTTTAAAGTTTGACATAATGCTGCGATTAATAAAGTGCTTATTCATAATTAAACTCGAATTGTTTTTTTTTGTCTTTAGCATTATCCTCCCTGTCGTGAGATGAAACATTGCGTGTGTGACACGACTGCAACATTATTGATGACTCGTGTCCTTGACTCCTTGGCTACAGTCAGGATTTTTTTATTGTTGGAGCGGGCGGTCGTTTAGGGCTGGCGCTCACTGACGGCGTCGTACGGCCAGTCACGGCAGGACGCCGCGGCGTTCCGTTACATCCCGTGGCATCCTGCTGAAAGCCCAGTAGCCGTAATGACCGCTGCACAAGATTCAACCTTATTTCAACTAACAAAGAAATCATAATTCCTCGACACAAAGTGACCCATACGTTTCGCGGGATGCTATGGCGCGCCGCGGCAATTCGTGGAATTAAACGACATGACACGTCAAATGCCGCAGCATCCCGCGACACGTCGCGTCATCGTGGTATCGAAATAAAGTAACATGAATTCTTAATTCATTGAAATAAGATTCAAAATCACTTGATTAGTAATGAAATCCTTTGCCATGACACGCCGTGCCGTGCCGGTAGTGAGCGCCGGGCCTTAGTCCACCGCCCGCGTCTGTGGCGTGTAGCTATTATTGGCTAATGCGGTATTTCAGCCGGTACGAGTCCAACACAGCCTGCTGCCTCCTCACACACAAATACAAACAAATGCAACTGTGTGCATTATAATATATAGAAGGGGTTCATTCCCCGACTCAGAGCAGTTAGTAATTATTTTATTTATACACTTTCATAAAAAGGGTCGAGTTGCAACGCAAACAATTAATACGCCATATCTACAGTATAACTATGCAGAGGCGATGTTAGTAGGGTGCATGTGGTCAACGCTAGATAATAATAAAAATACAATAGTTTTTTAAACAAAAAGTTTAGCCCCCACTAGGGCTTTTTCCTGTATCGTGTTAACTTTTCACAGACACGAACACCCGGAATAACTACCTTTTTTCTGTTTAATGAGTTATTGAAATACACGTCGAGGCTATTTAGAAGCAGTACACAATTTACGACCTGATTGGCGCAGTGGCTGAGCGATCGGCTTGTGCGTCACGGGTTGCCGGTTCAATCCCCGCGCGGAGCAAATATTTATACGTTCTACAGGTACTTGTTCCGGGTCTGGGCGTTATTGTATGTGAAAATTTGTGTTTGTAAACGCACCCACGACACAGGAGAAAATCCTAGTGTGGGGCAACTTATTTTTCGTTTTTTTAAAAAAGAACAATTTATTCTCGTTTATATATTATAGACCTACTGTCAACACCGACTGTGTAAGTAGGTGGCGGAAGAGAGTAGTAGAGTAGAGTCTAAGTTGTCCAGCTTGGGTGGGGTGGAACGTATCCAAACTTCGAGCTACTATTGATAATTTCATAGAAAATCTCAATAACACTGCTTGGGTGAAGTGGCACGTATCCAAACTTCGAGCTGCTATTGATAATTTCATAGAAAATCTCAATAACACAGCTTGGTTGAGGTGACACGTATCCAAACTTCGAGCTGCTATTGATAATTTCATAGAAAATCTCAATAACACTGCTTGACCTGGAAATGAAACCAAAATCCAGGAATGGATGCATTTATGCATTCACTTTGAACTACTTTAGTCGATGGAAGCAAATAAAGTATCAAATATAAGATCAAATAAAGTATCTTGTATCTTGTATCTTGTAAGCCTTTTATTTATTTTTTTATTGCGGAAAAATCCTTTACGAACCTTCCCCTCCCCTAGGAAGGAGGACTCCGCTTAAGCGGTTACCCTAAAAACCGCATCCGTCAACGCCACTTACCCTATTGCTGGGGCCATGGGATTCGCAAAAGCATGCACCACAACCCTGGCGGGATTCGATCGAAGCGGTGTGACGAGAGCATTGTGAAATCAAATAACAAGAGAGGAATAAACCTTTGATGTTTAGCTAATCTACTTTATTGGATAAATTTACCCGTTTGTTTCCACAATTTTTTTATCCATTCACAGGTTGTCTAGAAGAAATCGCTATTTAGCGATAATCCGCTTTGTACCCTTATTTCATAAATAATGTTGTGATGTATAATTTTATAGCATATTCTATTCTATCCACCTACCCGTCATTAGCAAATTCATTAACAACCCATTAGGTTCCCACTGCTGGGCACGGGTCTCCTCACATTTGAGAGGGATTAGTGCACCACAAAGTCAGTTATATAATTAGTCAAGACAAATCTCTCAAACATGCAGGTTTCCTCGCGACGTTTTCCTTCACCGTTTGAGCTTGTGATAAATACGCACATAACTTCCGAAAAGTCAGTGGTGCCTTGGGTTCGAACCCGAGACCTTTGACACCTCAGTCCACTGGTCACACCACTATGCTACCACAGCTCTTATAGCAAATAAATTATTCATTCAAATAATAAAATTTAATGTAGGTACCTAATGAAATGTATCAGGTTTGCTAAACTAGTTTTGAAGCCGTGTTGGCCTAGTGTTATGAACAGTAGACTGAGAAATCAAAGGTCTCGAGTTCGAACCCAAGGCACGCCACTGACTTTTCGGATGTTATGTGTGTATTTGCGAAATACAAAACCTGTAGTTTGAGAGAACTTCTCAATGATGAAGTCTGTTAACACGCACTGGGCTAGCGTATTGGACTTAAGCCTAATGCCTCTCAAAAGAGAGGAGACCTGTACCCAACAGTGAAATAACAAACGCATTGATGATAATTCTATCGAAAATCTTTGGACAACCACCTGATTTAAGTACACAGTTATTATTGATAACTAAAGAGTAATAGTTTAAAAAAAAGACATTATTTTTAAACCCCTCTCGAAAATAGACACTCTTATTTTTCGTTTATGACTTTTGATTAAAATTAATGTTATATAAAAAAATCAATATAAAATTATATCAACACTAGTTTTTGCCCGTGATTACATCTGCATATATTTATATGCAGGGTTGTTGTTTGTATTTGTGTTTATATAAAGGGGGGTAAACATTTGTTTACCCCCCTTTTATCATAATCGGTATCGCAATTAAGGCGAGAAGACGGAGCAGACACGCACACTTTGGTATTTACAATATTATTATGGATTTGTGATATGTCACGTTTATTATGTCTTGCCAACGTGAATGAAATAAACAAAAGTTGCTTAAAAGTCAAGACTCTTCCAACGGTCAAACTGTATGAGGAAAGTCAAATCTTAAGTTTCAGTCGACTTCTCTTTATCAAAAACATATTTACATAACATACAATCACGCTTGTCTTTCTCAAAGAGTTAGGCAGAGGAATAATAATGTAATAGACGGCGAGTCTATTGCCATGAACCTGGTACGAATCCAAACTTCGAGCTGTTACTATTCCATAGAAGAACCAGATAACACTTTGCTCGACCCCAGGTCAAACACAAGACCTCTTGCTCTGCAGTCAAACATACGACCAATAATCCAACGAGGCAGTTTGATTCATCATCAACATTTTTAGCAAAACGTAAACATTACTTATATTCTCTTTATAAAGTGAGATGATCACTCACCGCCTCTTCCGAGTTACCATTCCTGTTTGCCACACTAAGACTGCCCAACCCTATTCTTACTCCCAAGAATCTACTTGGTTTCCACTCAGACCGTAAATCTTTGACCAGTCTGAACCGATTCCATTTCCATCACGGGAAAACCAACCAACACGTCCAAAAATAGGGATTAAGGAAGTTTCCACAATGCGATCGTGCACCAGACTGAATGAGAATGTGGTAAGCGATGCCACCTTCGCTGTTATTTTGAACGAATATTGGAACTCCACATTGGCTGAATAACTTAGATTATGGATTAGATCCACAAGATCCAAGATGAATGCCATATGATATAATGATCCTTTGTTTCAACTTTCAAACAAGCTTTCACTTTTAACAGCTCTCTGTTTCTAACTACGGAGACTGAATGAGGACTGGAGGTTAGCAGATTCCACGTCAAGCTCTGCAGATCATCCCCAGGCATTAAAATTTCTTCACGATATTCTCCTACATAAATATAATAACACCTTTTCCCCATGGGGGTGTGCAGAAACTACAGAACCGTACACGCTACGATAACTGCATTAGTAGGTATGCATAAGTAAAGATTAATAATTCGTGCATATTTTCGGTCTCGACATTGAAGCTGTTTTTAAATTATTTGGATAAATGAGTCACAGTCTGTGATTGTGTATCTAAGCTGTTGTTGCACACATGGACAGCAAGTCTGTATATAAGGATGTTTGATCGACTTGGAGGGCACAGTCTGACACTCAACATGTCTCGCCTATCAGTTGTTGTATTGCTCGCCCTAGGGTTCATCGCTTGCACCTACGCCACTCCAAGTAATACTTTGTTTACATTATTTGATATTAAATTATTGTGCATCAGTGACTACATTGAGAATAATGTTTTTTTAATCGTATCAATGAAGTTCAACAAGAAATTTTCGTTTCGTGATGTGTTTCTTGTAAATAAAATTGCTATTCACAGAACGCAGTGGCGCGGTGTTCACCAGCGGCGGTGGCCAGGCCGCTGCCATCTCTGGTGATGACAAGGGCTCCACCGGTATCTTCAGCAGTGGCGGTCACGTAGGTGCTGCCGAACTTCCGCCAAAAGGAGGCTTTTTCTCCTTTGGTGGTGCGAGCAGCGACAAAAAGGAGCGCCGCAAACGCCAAGCAAGTGCTGCTGCTGCTGCCGCCGGCGGTGGTGGTAGTTCCGCTGCTTCCGCCGCCAGTTCGGGTTAGGTGCATACAACTGAGGATGTGCAGGTAAATAAATTACAATCCATTTTTGTGACTCTTACATATTTTGTTTAAATGAAGTACTAGATAAAATGGCAATAATTATTTAAGATTAATCTAATTGGACCGCTACCACTTGTTAGAATACTAATGCCGTCATGTATGCCCAACCAGCATACATAGTGTGTGCTGGTTTTATAGATTTTAGTTATGGGTTTATTATTTTTATTATGTTATATTTATGTTTATGTTCATTAGTTTTAGATGTTCGTCAACCCTTTTTACGTTGTACCCGTATCACTCTAAGACTAAAATTCCAAATTTCTATTAGTATAGAATGCAGTACCATGTTCTCATTATTTCATTCTTTTATTGTTTCAGACGCCAAGCCGAATTTTGTAAAATGCAATAACAGAATTAGATGGTTATTTTCCAGCATGCATTTTTGTATATATGAACCAAAAATAATATATTGTTTTTTATAAAAGCCCGTTATTTTAATATTCTTCCTTTCTACCGGTTGGTTATGCCTCTTGTTTCTAATATCCATCATCCAAATAAGACAAATAAAGAAGTAAGTGGTTGATGAAGTTTTTCATCAGTGCGTGCAAATCTTCATCAAAAGAAAAATATATCGCTTGTTGCATTATCATTAGAAAAGAAAGTTTTTTTTTTAATTCAAACAAAAATGAACGTTTATCAAAAATTACATTTCTACCTGTAATGAAGTTAATTCGGGTATTTAGTCTTAACGAAAATCTGGTTTATTGGACAATTGACATCATTTCAAATTTTGAAAGTGTCTAAAAAAATATACCATTTCTTTATTTTTCAGTCCCGCCGAATACAAAATAATTATATTTCATAATTTTTTTTGATTAACTTTTTTTTGGAGTAAAACATTAAACACCAAAAAATACGTCGACACGTCACATATACGGCAGAATAAGGTCTTACCTTTGCCTTTACTTTTGTGAACGAAAGTTATGAAGTGTGACAGTTATAATGTCATTTGTCATTTTAATAAACAAAACATAAATACCACTTTAAACATGGAATGACTTTAAATAATAAAAATATACATTAATCCTAGTGTAGATGTGATACAACAATGTTAGCACTTATAGTTTCTGGTAAAAGTTCTCCCGTCTCATTAATAAAACTATCAATTTGATACATAACATAGGTTCCTATTGTGGTATCCCATAGGTTGGTCTATAATATATGTTTTCAATCTTTTCGTGCTGTTTGGATTCGCGATATTATCACTGTTATCGCATTTGTATACTTTTGCGAATCTCATGATCCCGGCAATTGGGTTGGTGACGTTAACGGGTGCGGTTTTTTAGTCGGTAAATGTTCACGCTAGGCGGAGTCCAACACACCTTGTCGCTTCGCCAGGTGGCCAGGTGGCCGGTCACTCCGTAAAGTGCATTAAAAATTACGTTTAATTATGATGACTTAAGTTATGATTTTTGGTGCAAAAACGGCAGTCGCCATCTTGTGACGTCATTTCGATTGCAACAAACAAATGCAATGAAAGTAAAGTAAATCAGTGAAATTATAAGCGGCGAGAGCTTGTATTTAGAAATTAAAAGCAGGAGCATCGACCTCCGGTCTTGGAGCGCGATCTTTGATATAGCGACATCTATCTCGCCTGGTCGAAGGATCCTCCTTTTCCAGTGGAGGGTCCGACGCTTTCTTCCCTTCATACAGTAATGGAGTAGTCATAAAATAAGATTGTACCCATTTGGGAAACTTTTACGTATAAAGGCTCTAAGATGAGTTCAATATTCTGAACGTTTCATTGTAATTTGAATAGATAAATAGTTATCTTATCTACGCTTGCGGATAAAATGCATGTCTGCGGGCAAATTTTTAGCAATAAATTAAAGATATCATTACGAGATTCTGAGACGGAAAACGATACTTACCTATTTAAGTACTGGCGTATGTACGCAGTATTCAACAGGTTTATACCTTGTTTACTATTTACAAACCAGTCAGGCTTACTGTAAAACTCGGTAATTCCCCACATCACTATGTTGAGGATAACATTCATTGAAATTCAACTACAAATATTTTCTCTTTTGTATCAAACATATGAATAACAGTATGTCTATGACCTATGTCCAGCAGGTGACGTCTAAGAGTTGAAATGATGATGATATGAATAAAATTGGAGTGTCATTTGTTTGTGACTTCAAATTATCAGCTTAACACTAAATGCGTATGAAAGTTTTTACGGTACTTAAGCGGTACTTACATAAAAAAACATCTCTGAAAGAACTGAATCGAATTTGACGGGCCTTTCACTCGTAGATAGCTAATGTTATAAACAGTATTTTTAGCTAGTTTTGTTTATTAAAAATAAACGAATTAGGGTTCCGTGGGACTAAAACTTCGAGATATAAGAACGCGGGAGCAAAGTGAATGAATATTTACATTTATTTCATTAGAACGCGCGCGGATGAAATCGCAGGAATCAGCTAGTTTGAATAAATAAATAATAACTCAATAAGCATGACATAGACTAGGGGCAGCCAAGCTCATTGATAGCCATTAAAAATGGCTCGGACTTTAATGAGTTTACCTTGAATCTAGGTGATCTGGGGCTTAAAAAAAAGAAAGAAAAGTTCATCCCAATTTCCCTGTAATTATTTTATGTTTTGGTAATTCTTTAAGTGTGACGAACTTCTTCTTATTATTAGCCCCTTTCTACATATACATCTGAAAATCAGCGCTGCAGCTTGTTAATTAAGCTTGCTGTAGCACAGTACTGAGATAGGGGCCTTTTCTGACATCGCGAAGGGCGACTACGCAAAAAAAAATTGTACTCTGTGTAAAGTGTTTGTTTAATTATAGTGTTGTCTTGTGCTGTGCATGTCAGAATAAACGGTTTTCTTTCTTTCTTCTTTCTTACATATAGAAATCCTGGCTACACCCTTGCACAATGAAAAAGGGACCTCGGGTACATTCATCGAGAGCCAAAAATTATCTTTCAAAGAGCCGCATGTGGCTCGCGAGGCGCTCCACACGCCTAGCGCCACCTGTTTTTTATTATAGCTAACAACGGCAGGCATAACAGGATTACAATGCGCTGTCGCGACTACAATCTCTATTTATAACTAGCTGCCTGGACAGACTTGGTCATGTATTTAAAACTTTCGAAGTGCCTTAAGGAATATGCAAAAACAATACTGAATTGGACGAGCCATTCTCGAGTTATGCGTTACATTTTTAATTCTATAGATTGTGTCAAGGGATTTCGTCGTACGGAAGACTAATCGAAACCTTACTTGCATAATCTTACATATAAAAATCTCATGTCATGGTGTTTGTCGCTGCACTCCTTCGAAACGGCTGGACGGATTATTATTAAATTTTGTATGTATATTTGGTAGGTCTGAGAATCGGTCGTAGGCTATTTTATATACCCCTAGGTGTTTATTTTTTAAAATACGTATAATTCAAAATTTTCACCCTTCTACCACCATCCACTACACATGGCAAAACAACGTTTGTTGGGTCAGCTAGTAAAACATAAAAAAATAAAGATTTCGAGTCGAAAATACATATAGGTATGTCCGCAGATTGTCGAGTATTTTGTTAGTGCAGACAAATAAATCGCAGTCGCCATATTGGCCACTCTGATATGCTATATGTATATATTATATATATATATATAGCTGACATGTTGAGTCGCTTAATTAATTTTCAAAATAAAGTGTCCATTACAAAACGAGTTTTCACTTATAGGATTCAAGGGCAAAAGTATACAAAAACTGGATCTTTGTTTACTTCATTCCACACGAACGAAGCCGGGTTTTCATCTAGTAATATAATAAAGGCCTATTCAGCACACACAGATCATGGATGCTGTAAGACATCGGAAACACAGTATAAATATGCAAACAGTATGGAAACTAAGCCTAGTTGAAGAAATAAACACCTACGCTCCGTTAAAGCGACAGGGTTGTTCCTTTTAATGTTTTTGATAATTCATTTTATTAAAACATTTCTGTTGTGTAGTGATCAATCAATCGAATTGAAATAACTGGCTTAAAAATACCATTTAAATAGGTAAGGTATTTAAATTGTATTTATGAGCTATGTAGTTTAAACACGGAAAACAGTTTATTATTAACACACAAAAATTTGTAGAACTATAGATCTTTTTGTTATTACGGCCATCAACCGGGCGCAAATGTAAACTCCGAGCTATCGGCTTCAACACCCTCGAAAACCATGAAAACGACATCCATGACAAAAAAAATATTGCCGCCGCCATCTTGGATTTACATTTTGACAGCACTATCGGCTTCAACACCCTTGAAAACCATGAAAACGACATCCATGACGAAAAAAGATATTGCAGCTGCCATATTGGATTTACATTGTGACAGCACTATTTGCTTCAACACTCTCAAAAACTATGAAAACGACATCTTTGCCGAAAAAAGAAAAAAATAAGTATTGCAGCCGCCATCTTGGATTTACATTTTGACAGCACTATCGGCTTCAACACCCTCGAAAACCATGAAAACGACATCCATGACAAAAAAAAAAATTGCCGCCGCCATCTTGGATTTACATTTTGACAGCACTATCGGCTTCAACACCCTCGAAAACCATGAAAACAACATCCATGACGAAAAAAAATATTGCCGCCGCCATCTTGGATTTACATTTTGACAGCACTATCGGCTTCAACACCCTCGAAAACCATGAAAACTACACCCATGACGAAAAAAAAAAATATTGCAGCCGCCATCTTCGATTTAACATAACCATCAACTTTAAATACTCTCAAAACCGCCTCCATTTTGTATTTACAAATAAGTTCACAAATTCATATAAACGATCGCACGGACTTATAATTTGAAAATTACAATAACAATTTATACATAATAATTCTTATATTTCAACATCAAGCAGGAAGTTTAAAATACGATAGGTCCGGTTTTGATGAAGCCGAGTTCAAACAGCCGTATACTGTGCAATACGATCGTGGCATTTTTAAAAAGATAGCGGAGGTAAACTAGACGCGACTACTCGTCTCGACGTGGCACTCGCTACTGCCAGCACTGCGAGAACCCCTTCGACCTCTCGTAGATGCGTATGTTTGTGTGAGTGTGCAAATTCGAGCGTTTGTTCGTAGTTTCCGTACTGTTCCCTATTTATACTGTGTCGGAAACGTCGGGATTAAATAATAGTAATTTTATACGTTAAGCTATGGTAGCCTAGCGGTGTGACTAGTGGAATGAGATGCCAGAGCCGTGAGAGGTCTCGAGTTCAAACCCAAGGGACGCACCACCGACTTTTCGGAAGTTATGTGCGTATTTATCACATGCTCAAACGGTGAAGGAAAACATCGTGAGGAAACCTGCATGCTTGAGAGATTTGTCTCGATGGCCAATGTGAAGTCTGCCAACCCGCAGTAGGCTAGCGTGGTGGACTAGAGCCTAATCCCTCTCAAATGAGAGGAGACCCGTGCCCAGCAGTGGGACAATAACGGGTTGATGATGATGAATTTTATACGTTATCAAGGTATTATTTGCCCATATTTCTTGTGAACGACGTGTATGGAGCTGTGGTAGCCTAGTGGTGTGACCAGTGGACTGACATGTCAAAAGCCTCGAGTTTAAACCGGAGACTTGAGGTCAAAGAGGGGGGTACAAAGAATCGATAATTTCTTAAAATAGGGTAAAAATAAATTAGCAGATTGCGATACTATTACAAATTTTACGCAAACGACGTCACGGGCAAAAGCTTGTGGTTGTATTTGGTAATTTTATGTGTTAGTTTAGAATACAACACATTTTCCTTATTGATGTACTCAATGCATTAATTTATTTGAGACATGCACAATAAACGTGCAGTTGAAATATTTAACGATACATAGATGGTATTCTTGAGAGTTGTGAACCCTGGTGGTAGACCAGTGGACTGGCATGTTAAAGGCCTCGAGTTCAAACCCGGGCACGCACCACTGACTTTTTGGAAGTTATGAGCGTATTTATCTCATGCTCAAACGGTGAAGGGAAACATCGTGAAACTTGGATGCTTGAGAGATTTTCCCGCTGGCATGTGAAGTCTGCCAACCCGCAGCAGGTAAGAGTGGTGAACTATAGCCTAATCCCTCTCAAATGAGAGGATACCCGTGCCCAGCAGTGGGACATTAATGGGTTGATGATGATGATGTGAAGTCTGCCAACCCGCAGTAGGTTAGCGTGGTTAACTATGGCCCCTTTGAAATCAGAGGAGACCCGTGCCCAGCAGTGGATCAATAATGAGTTGTTGATATAGTGTGTGGAAAACGCAATTATAAACATATAAAAAAATATAACGGAAGAACTATACAGTTAGATCAACGGCAGGCCTCGGACATATCACGATGTACATTTCTATATCTAGATAAGCACGTACGCTATCTATATATATAACGACCCGATTAGCCCAGCGGTAGTTAACGCTGCTTTCTGTGCTACGGGATCCGGGTCTGAATCCCAGTAGGGACAAAACATTTGTATTCGAGTCATGGATGTATCTATGACTCGTATGTATAATAATTATGTATGTATTTACAAAAAACAAGTATTTATGTAGTATATCAACCTTCTAGTATCCGTAACACCACGGAACTAGATGACGCTGTATCACAATGTCCGGGTACATTTATTTATTATTATTATCTCTTTCCATTTTTTCTTTATACCTTTCAAGAAGATTGCATCAAAGTGATGACAGGTTTATCATAAGAGTGTGACCGCGTTGAAATATCATTACTATTTTTTATACATATTAGGATGATGTATGTTCGACCCAATTAGTCCAGCGGTAGTTAACACTGCCTTCTGTGCTAAGGGTCCCGGGTTCGAATCCCGGTAGGGACAAATGTTTGCGTGATGAGCATAAACATTTGTATCCGAGTCATGGATGTATATATGTACAATATGTATGTATTTACAAAAAAAAGTATATGTTGTGTATCAACCAACTAGTATCCGTAAAACAAGCCTCGTTGCTTAGCTCGGGACTAGATGGCGCTGTGTGTCATAATGTCCAGGTATATTTATTTATTTTATGTATGGTTTGAGAGACGAGAGGCATTACCAATGGGTAGAGGAAGCGTATTAAAATAACAGACTTTTATAAAACAAACACAATTATAATTTTTGGTTCATATACACAAAATTGCGAGATGGAAAGTAACCTTTTGATTTGTTTTTTTTTCTCAAGAATTGGCTTGGCATATTCTGAAACAAAATAGTAATAATAAAAATATGGTACTACATACGATATTTAATTAAATTTGGAGTTGGCTACGGGTGAGCATGCTTAATAGATCTAACCTTGGAAGCTTAAGTATTAGATAAATTCCTATAATCTAGTAGTCTAATAGCCCAAAATATTAGAAGAAACAATATTGTAGTCTACCCGTACATCCTCAGTTGTATGCACCTAGCCCGAGCTGCTGGCGGCAGCAGCGCTGGAGCTGCCACCTCCGGAGCTGCTGGACGCGGCAGCAGAGCTGGAGCCGCGCTTGGTGCGCTCCTTGCCGGAGCCGCTAGCGCCCGCGGGGACACCAGCGCCTTGTGCCGGCAGTTCGACGGCGCCTACTTGACCGCCACTGCTGAAGATACCGGTGGAGCCCTTGTCATCACCAGAGATGGCAGCGGCCTGGCCATTGCCGCTGGTGAACACCGCGCCACTGCGTTCTGTGAATAGCAATTTTATTTATAAAAAACATACATCACAAAAAGAGAATTTCTCAATGTAGTAACTGGTACGTAATATAAACCTGTGTAACGGTACCTAAGTATAAACAAATGTTTTAATATCAAATAATGTAAACAAAATATTACTTGGAGTGGCGTAGGTGCAAGCGATGAGCCCTAAGGCGAGTACTACGACAACTGCTAGGCGAGACATGTTGATTGTTACTGTGCCCTCCAAGTCACTCAAGCTTCCTTATATACATACTCGCTTACATGAGTACAATAACAACTTAGTCACACGACCACAGTCTGCGGTAATAGATCTTCAGTTCTAATCAAAGGCATGATGTTCAGTATTTTCTTAATCTAGCAATTAATTATCTTGTAACATTTTTGCCAGTGTGCTGTCATATATCCAGCCAGTCTAGGCAGTCTTCCTGGAGCCAAGATATATGTCTTCAGACCGCTATAGATCACAATATCAATTCCAATGCCGTATTATTCATATTTAGCTAAAACTAAGAAGGAAAATATGGTGCGGAAATGTTATTGTCTAAGGGTTTTTCTGAGTAGCTTTACGTGAAATCCGCTAACTTCTTCAACAGTAGCGTTTGTGTGGTAAAGCGCGAGCTCACACGTAGAACTATAACTAGGTTGATGATTGACTGTCACGCCCTTTTCAGGCGTCGTCATGACAAATCAAACGACGTGTCATTTATCAAAATCGGCCCCCGCGTTTGGTCTAAATAGTGCCACAAGGGTACATTCCCACATTACCCTTCCTCAGCGTTGCGCAGTCGGGTAAAAAAGTAAAAAAAATATAGTGTATCAGCCTTCTAATAAGTAACACAAGCCTCGTTGCTTAGCTTGGAATTAGATGACGCTTTGTCATAATGTATTAATAAAATATATAAACATTGCGCTTGTTGCTTGTGGGGAGGCAGCAGGGTGTGTCGGACTCGTACCGGCTAAATTGCCCATTCACCGATCCTAGCCACATGCCACAATCGCACCGCCTACTGGGGCCGTTTCTCAAGCCAATGGCGGACTAGAAGACGGGTGGTTTCTAGTCCGCCATCAAACACGGCTCCATCAAACAAACATTTAGACCGATTGCGAAGGATTCAAAAGCACAAGTCATCAATAATGTTACAGGCGTGTGACACACGCAATGTTTCATCTCACTACAGAGAGGATAATACTAGATGTAAGAAAAACAATGCCAATGTAATTATGAATCAGTGCTTAATTACTCGTAGCATTACCTACGTCTACCAAAATACAAAACGGGAAATTGCAGTAGGTATAATACTAAAACATAAACTTAAACTAACAGCATTAAGTAATATGGTGTCATTTATCATATTACAGACGGCGGCTATTTTATAAATATTTTTATTAGGCTCTGTTCTGCTTGTATTTGTGACTTAAATTATGAAATTAACTGCCAGAGTTGGAATATTACTTGGCCCGTATTATCTCAATATTTTGTATTGGATTTGATTTTTAAAGTTAATCAGGAGTTAAAGGAGGTTAGTGGATTACACGTCAAGCTCATCATATAAACCCTTAGGCATTAAGATTTCCGCACGACGTTTTCCTGCATACATTCACACACGCACGCCTCTTTTCCTCGGGGCGTACAACTACGCGCTACGATACCTGCATTCTACTACCACTTTCCGAGATAATTTAAGCTGAAGATAAATAACACATGCATCATAACTTCAAAAAGTTTTGCAGGTTTTCGAAAGGATTTTAATTCAGTGTCATATTGAAGCCAATTCTAAGTTAGATCTTAAACCACTGGCAGCATGTGATCGTATATCTAGGGTTAAACTCCTTTAATGCGGGTTATTACCGTACACACGCTATTCAGAAAATGTTACAAAACTGTGTGCTTGTTTATGATATTTTTCCTTCCTCTTTTATGACAATTGTTAACACGCATACAGTTAGGAAAATACTGAACAGCATGCCTTAGATTAGAACTGAAAATAATGTGACTAAACTGTTGTCGTATTCATGTAGCGAGTCTGTATATAAGGAAGCTCGAGGGACTTGTAGGGCATTCACAGTCAACATGTCCCGCCTAGCAGTTGTTGTAGTACTCGCCTTAGGGCTCATCGCTTGCACCTACGCCGCACCAGGTAATTTTTTGTTTACATTATTTGATATTAAAACATTTGTTTATACTTAGGTACCGTTACACTGGTTTATATTAGGCACTAGTCACTACATTGAGGATAACGTTTTGTAATTTTGTCAATGAACTTCAACTGGAAATTCTGTTTTTTTTAATGTTTCTTATAAATAAAATTGCTATTCACAGAACGCAGTGGCGCGGTGTTCACCAGCGGCAATGGCCAGGCCGCTGCCATCTCTGGTGATGACAAGGGCTCCACCGGTATCTTCAGCAGTGGCGGTCAAGTAGGCGCCGTCGAACTGCCGGCACAAGGCGCTGGTGTCCCCGCGGGCGCTAGCGGCTCCGGCAAGGAGCGCACCAAGCGCGGCTCAAGCTCTGCTGCCGCCAGCAGCTCCGGAGGTGGCAGCTCCAGCGCTGCTGCCGCCAGCAGCTCGGGTTAGGTGCATACAACTGAGGATGTACAGGTAGATTACAATATTTGTAGATATTGTGCTATTAGACTACTATATTATATGAATTCGCAAATATTTTTTCGTAACGATGTAAACCTATATCTAATACTAAAGCTTACAAACGCCATAGCAATACCATATTCTCACTATAGATATTTTTTGTTTCAGATGCCCAGGCGATTCTTAAAAATGTAATAACAAAATCAAAAGGTTACTTTCCAGCATGCATTTTTGTATATATAAACCGAAAATAATATAATGTTATTATAAAAGCCTGTATTTTTTTTATGCTTCATCTACCCATTGGTATTACTTCTGGTCTTACAAACCTTAATTACCTAATCTTCTAAACATACATTATAAATGTTTTGTGTCTTTATTTTGTTAACAAATACATTAGTGCCTCGGTAGTCTAAAAATGTGCGACAAAAGGGCAGAGATCATGAGTTCGATTCCCAAGTCGAGCAAGGTGTTATTGGGTTTTTTTTACGTAGATACGGAAGGAAACTATTTTTCATGACTGTAGCATAGATACACTATTTACTAATCAAATAAAGAACACGATAAAAATAAAACAGTACCTAACATACACACAAAATGTGGGTCTACATATTAGTACACCTCTGCCTAACCCTTCCGGGTGAGCGGCGTGATAGGATGTGTGGTACATATAACTATAACATAATCATTCAAGACACCTACCTATGAACATTTTTTAACCACAAATAACTATAGGCTCCTCTGAGTGGGAGTACTTCTTAACCTTTTGACCGGCGGCCTCCGAATACCTAAAACGCCGAAAATGTTCGCGAAATCTATGACCAATGCCGACCGGGCACTTATGAACCGATGAGGTTCATATGAAATTTCGAGCATTTTTTCTTATGAACCCATGCGGTATCATATGACATTTCAAACTTTAATTAGTGATTATTTAGTATACATATGGTCAACGGGTCTGCTAAGAAGTAGATCAGACAGAGATAAGGCTGAGAAACTTTTGTTCTTTTGAATACTGTTTGCTTCCTTGGGAGTCACTTTATTTTTATTCATCATCAACCCATTATTGTCCCACTGCTGGGCACGGGTCTTCTCTCATTTGAGAGAGATTAGGCTATAGTCCACCACGCTAGCCTACTGCGGGTTGGTAGACTTCACATGCCATCGAGAAAAACTCTCATGCATGTAGGTTTCCTCACGATGTTTTCCGCCACCGTTTTAGCATGTCATAAATACGCACATAACTTCCGTGGTGGGTGAACTCGAGACCTTTGATATGTCAATCCACTGGTGATCACACCACAAGGCAACCACAGCTTATTATTTTTATTATCAACGCCTTTTTACAAGTTTGATTTCTTAACTGAAATTAAAGAGGCGAAAGTTTAACCGTCTTTTGCCTCCGACTCCGATTCTGGTAACAATTCCAATTCCGATTCTGGTTCCGACTCCGATAACTCATATTTAAAATCTCCGAAATTGGTTCTGATAAAACCACTTGACTTGAGTGATCAGGCGATTGACGAAAGGAATTTATAAGGCGGATGTCAGTGGAAACGCCGGGAGGAGGTGCCCTAGAAGGACATACACCGACCTAATTGGTGATCTTCTTCAACAATTAAGGTACGCAGTACTCATAACCGGCGCGCGTGCACGACGAGATGTATAAATGTGACCGAGGCAAAAGTGGTATGCAGGGACCGCAGCGCGTGGCATTCTGTAGTTTACCCTACCCCCATGGGAAAAAGGCGTGAGTGTATGTATGTATGTAAATGATCATGCTCATCCTACAAACATTGGCCCCTCCCAGGATTCGAACGCGGGACCCATAGCTCAGAAGGCGGAGTTAACTACCGCCAGGCTAGAGTTAGCTACCCAATTAAGGTCGTCAACATACCGTGCTCTTCCCGATTCGCTTATAATGAGAGTGACATTTACGTCACTCTGCATTGCATTGCATTAATATATGACGACCCGTTTAGCTCAGCGGTAGTTAACGCTGCCTGCCGTGCTATGGGTCCCGGGTTCGAATCCCGGTAGGGACAAATGTTTGTGTGATGAGCATCAACATTTGTTTCCGAGTCATGGATGTATCTATGTATAATATATATGTATTTACAAAATAAAAGTATATATGTAGTATATCAACCAACTAGTATCCGTAACACAAGCCTCGTTGCTTACCACGGAACTAGATGGCGCTGTGTCATAATGTCCAGGAATATTTATTATATGCGCATATGTTAAAAATGACTTCACAGAAGGTTAATTTAAAAGTTTTATTGCTTAAGTTTTTTGAAACTTCTACTGCATCATACGCCTATTACTGTACCTATATCCTGTGTTGTGTTTATAATCATATTTTTATTTATGTGTACTATTTTATAAAATATAATAATAAAGTCACCACAACGCCAGAACCGAATCGGTCCTATTAAGCTTTAAAGATCTAACAGTATAGTATAATTGATTTATTTGATGAGCAAATTTAGTATGCAATTCAGTATTTTTGGTTGTAATTTCGAATATTTTGATTGAAAAAAGGGGATTTACAGTTAAAGTAATAAATACCACCCTTTTATAAATAATAAAGTAGTGTTTTTAAACACGTATTTTTTTTAATACAATTTGAATAGGTACCTCCTGTGGCTCCCAATTTCATACAATGAACCCCGAATGAGCATTTTACGGTCAATTGCCTACATGTTATTGCAGGCTTTGCCATTTTTCTTGTCAAGAATATCTACATATTTAGGACGTATGACCTAACTTTTGAACACTTTGACCTAAGAACTTGACAGTTGAATTTAGGGCAAGGCTCAGACAAATTAACTTATTCACCGTATTAAGTACTGTTATTTACAATGTAAGTACGTTTTTGTTCTAATAAACTCAATATTGCTTCTTTTCTAATGAGCATTAAATGAAATCAATACATTAATTGTCTTAAGATAAAGATTTTTATTAAATTTATTTTAAAGTTTTTTTATGTATTATTAGAGACAATAAACATTAGATACCAATGGGTAGAGGAAAGATATATAACAAGCTTTTATAAAAAAAACAATATATTATTATTTTTTGCTTAAACGAATATTACAAAAATGCAAGCTGGGAGTTATCCTTTGGTTCTGTTATATTTTGACGAATCAGCTTTGCATCTGAAACAAGAAAAACTATAATTAAAACATGGTACTGCATACGATATTAAAATAAATTTGAATTGGCTACGGTTCAGAATCCGCCAATAACACTGTAGTATAGATATATATATATATATATATAGGAGCACAGCGTTAAAAACTAATAAAAATTAATTGTATCTAGAAATTTAATAGAACAAAATATGTTAGTCATAAAAATCAACTGTACCTCTATATCTGCACATCATCAGCTGAATGCACCTAAGCAGCAAACAGGCCTAGAGCTGCCACCTCTGGTGGCGGCAGCAGAGCTTGAGCCGCGCTTGGTGCGCTCCTTGCCGGGACCGCTAGCGCCCGCGGGGACACCAGTGACTTTTGGCGGAAGTTCTACGGCACCTACTTGACCACCACTGCTGAAGATACCGGTGGAGCCCTTGTCATCACCAGAGATGGCAGCGGCCTGGCCATTGCCGCTGGTGAACACCGCGCCACTGCGTTCTGTGAATAGCAATTTTATTTATAAGAAACATAAAGAAAAAACAGAATTTCCAGTTGAAGTTTATTGACAAATTACAAAACGTTATCCTCAATGTAGTGACTAGTGCGTAATATAAACCAGTGTAACGGTACCTATGGTGAACTATAACTTAAATATGGTGTTAGATAATAAAAAATAATTACTACTTCAGTATAAAAAAATGTAAATAAAAATAATTTAAAAGAAATAATTTATAATATTTTAGAAGGGCTAATGTATTGACCTATGTCCAGCAGTGGACGTCTAACGGTTGAAATGATGATGATAATGAATGTATTGAAAGATACAAAAATGTTAAATAAGTGAAGAAATTAATCTGCACGTCATGCATTCGAGAAAGACCCGTACTCATTAAGGATTCCTCACGACGTTTTCCTCATCGTTTAAGGAAATTTATGTCTTGTATTTTCATTCATAAAAATGTAGGGCAAATAAAAACAATGTGTTTTTACGTGATACCTACACACAAAATAAGAAATTTTATAGAAACTAAAACATTATTTATAGAAGTATAACATGGGTATATTTATTAAATATAAATAAATATATTTAGACATTTTGACACAGCGCCATCTAGTTTCGAGCAACAAAGCTTATGTTACGGATATTAGATGGTTGATAAATTACATAGATCTTTTTTTTGTAAATACATACATAACCAAAATCACGCCTACGGAATTTCTCGTAAATTTTACTTGCCACAATAATAGACGGCATCTACTAAGCACGAATCCAAACTCCGAGCTGGCACTGAAAAAAAACCCAACGACAGTTTGTTCAACCTGGCATTTGAACCCAAGACCTCATGCACAGCAGTCGCATACGACCACAAGACCAACATAGCAATATTAAAATTATGTAAATTTATACATTTAATGGTTAGCGCTCTTTGGGACAGTCCTACTTTCAGCAGTGGACGGCAATAGGCTGATATATATATGTATATATACATTTAATGTGATGAAATCAGACTGCAGCTGGAAATCAGCGCTGCAGTAACCTGATGCATATGCTGTGGCCTTTAGAACGCACAATTCCACACCAAGCCTACCTACTTATCTGCATATTGTAACGTTTTGTTGTGTTGTATTCTGTGTAATTATGATATATGTATGTCTCTTTTTTTTAATTGTCTTTTGTGAATTGTGTGCTATCAATAAATATGCTTTCTTTCTATATGTATATAGAAACAACGACTCAGGAACAAATGTCGATGCTCATCACACCGTGATTTGAAAGCGATAATTCAGTATACACACATACCTATATGTAACTATAAGCTTCAACCACAGAAGGCGTCATTTAACACCGCAGTCCTAATCGGGTCGCCAATTAATTGTAAGAGGAAATAACTTGCGTTATATAAAGGGATTCTTAGAAAAGCATTAATGTCAATAAGTACCGAGAGTTTTACATGCCCTGTATGTGTATGGGTGCAATCTTGACAAAACCAGTTTGCTCCATGAAGCATATAATGCACCTACTCTAAAGACTATTAAATTTATATAACCTATTATGCAAATAAACATACTGCTATTATTACCTACTAGTGGTCGCTCAGTTTTAAATTTGAACGCAATAACTGCATTTTTTAAATTTAAAAATGTTGTTTTTGTTCCCTGCAATTATTTTCATTATAAGCTTTACCAATATCTATTCGCATCATTCCTTTATTTACGCATGTGTATAATATTGCGTATGTGAATATTTTATACATAGGCATTTAAATCTTTTGTAAAAGGAGGAGTCGGTTTTTAAACAATTCATTTAAAAACCGACTCCAAAACTAAAAAGTTAAAAATAACAATACAGTTTTAACTTCTTTTTAGTTTTAAAGGTATGAAGTCGGTGCCAAGCCAAATGTAAAGATATGTACACTCATCACGTGTGATCTTGAGCGGGGTAGCTTCAAACCAAGCACGTTAATTTTAACTTTTTAGCTTTAAAGTCGGTTTTTTTAGCGCTGTTTTTTATTTTATTATTTAATTTTTAGTGTCTTTAATAGGTTCGTTGTGATAGGTCTCGTTGGTCTAGTGGTCGTACAGTACGACTGCCGAGCAAGAGGTCCTGGGTTCGATTCTCAGGTCAAGCAAAGTGTTATTGGGTTTTTATGTGAAATTCTCAGTAGCAGCTCGGAGTTTGGATTCGTGACCGGTTAATGGTAATAGGCTCGCCCCCTATTACATGGGACCTAAAACATACCAGCAAAACGTGGGTATACATTAGTACACCTCTGCCTAACCTTTCGGGAATGACAGGTGTGATGGTATGTAATAGGTTGAACAATAAACGCGTCATCTACGTAGAAAATTAGAGGATTTCTCTCGATTTCCCAAGGATCCACTCATCAGATCCTCACCATTTTATCATGGGACCACACGGGAAGCATCAGCTTTCATATAAAAAAGAATCATCAAAATCAGTTTAGTTCAGGAAGATAAATAAATCGAAAAATATACAGGTAAAACATACTTTGTTTATTAAAACAATAGTACCTACATTTTTCCTGTTTACGTTTCGATTTTCTTTTGGGTTGTTTAGCGTAATGTTGGGGAATTAACTAAAAGGAAAATATTAGTAGGTATAATTCCATTGGCGATTGACATATAAATTGAAGATCTTTTTACTCACGAGATTTTCCTGCATTGTTAAAACAAATTTAATAGAAATATATTTTACATTTCCATTCATGATTACGAATAAAAATCACTATGTTCACTATGTTGTTTTTTGGTGTTCGGTGTGGAAACCTTTAAAAAGCACCTGACTTCTGGGATAGAGACCGAGTCATCATCATCAACCCATTAATGTCCCACTGCTGGGCACGGGTCTCCTCTCAATTGAGAGGGATTAGGCTATTGTCCACCACGCTAGCCTACTGCGTGTTGGCAGACTACGCACGCCATCGAGAAAATATCTTAAGCATGCAGGTTTCCTCACGATGTTTTCCTTCACCGTTTGAGCATGTGATAAATACGCACATAACTTCCGAAAAGTCAGTGGTGCGTGCCATGAGTTCAAACTCGAGACCTCTGACATCTCAGTCCACTGGTCATACCGCTCGGCTACCACAGCTCAATCGAGAGACCGAATAGTGTGGGCTTTTCAGGTCACTGAGACCACCCTGGTGGTCACTATCCTCTGATAGTATGGATAGATCCTCTTAAAATACCTGCTCTGGAACACCCTGTGCCACACCTAAAAGGCACGTCACGTTCCTGGGATAAAAACACGGACTGTCCCGCTGGCCGCTTAGAGCCGTTGACTATCCTACGGGTCTACGGCCCTACGGTCCTCAGGGTTCCTCTTAGCTTCACCGCGGAAGACGTTCACTCTGTGTAAGCGCGCCGCTTCTAGCCTCCCCGGCTCATTGGGAAGAATAATTTAAACAAATACAAAATTACTCGAAACGGTTACATAATGTCAAACTATGTTACGATTCTGGAAAAACGCGAAAAAGAAAAAATATTTTTTCATTGGGTTTTCACTTCGAAATATTAATTCAATATCCTCTATTGTTCCCTTAAAAAATTACCAAAAGAAGAAAAGGCACCGGTAAGGTAAAATGTAAGTTTTAATTGAGAACGTAAGTCTTTTGTTTACTACATTGGCCTTATTATATTATTTAATGGCCTGACAGACTACAAGCCCGCAGACAGTCATCCAGGAAAACCCTCAGGCATTAAGATATCCTCATGAGGTTTTCCTTCTTCATTAATTAATTGCTAACAAAGCCATGAATTCGAAAATACCGAGGTGGAAGCCTTAGATTGGAGCTTAAGATCTATGACGCGTCTGTGGTCGTATGACTAAGTTGTTGTTACACACATGTAAGCGAGGCTGTATATAAGGAAGTTAGAGCAACTTGGAAACCATAGTTACAATAAACATGTCTCGCCTAGCAGTTGTTGTAGTACTCGCCTTAGGGCTCATCGCTTGCACCTACGCCGCACCAGGTAATGCTTTGTTTGTTGCGTCATTTAATTTATTCTTGGAATTGTAACAAGATATTTGTTTTTTTTTTTGTGATGTTTGCTTTAATTAAATTCATTTATTATTCACAGGCGGTGCTGCCGCTGTCTACAGCAGCGAGGGTGGTGGTGCCGGTATCATCACTGATGGCCATCATGTAGCCAGCACTGTGTTTCCACCAGAAGGAGGCATTTTGACCTTCGGTCCTAGCGGCCACGCCCACGGCCACGAGCGCAGCAAGCGCGGCTCAAGCTCTGCTGCCGCGTCTAGCAGCTCCGGAGGTGGCAGCTCCAGCGCTGCTGCCGCCAGCAGCTCGGGTTAGGTGCACACAACTGCTGATGTGCAGGTATATATCGTAAATTTATATATTAATCTTAGATCCTTTATTCTAACAGATTTTCCATCCACTGCACTTAATTATACACCATAGAATCCTTTTAAGAAGTAATGCCAACTGTGGCATACCTTAAATTTATTTTGAATATTATTATGGAATGGATTGCAGTACCTACCTGTTCTCATCATAGCTTTTTTGTTTCAGAAGCTGAGCCGGTTCCTGTAAATATTTTAATAATTTCATCCTACATTTTTGTATAATATTACCAAAAAGCAATAGATATTTATTTACAAAAGTTTGTTGTTTTAATGTCCCTTGTTCACCCAATGGTATTATGTTCATGACTATCCATATAGCATTGCATCCTCCGGCCGACCCGGAGGGGAGACGCCAATACATTATTTGAACAATATAATTCACTAAATTATTGATGGGCACTTCAGACAAGGGAACATGATGACGACCTGATTGGCGCAGTGGCTGAGCGATCGGCTTGTACGTCACGGGTTGCGGGTTCGATCCCCGCACGGAGCAAATATTTGTACGTTCCGGGTCTGGGCGTTTGTGTATGTGAAAATTTGTGTTTGTAAACGCACCCACGACACAGGAGAAAATCCAAGTGTGGGGCAACGTTTAAAAAAAATATATTTCATAAATGCTTGATTAACTTTTATCACTAAATAATGGAACTCACACATTTCCAATTTAAACATTTTATTTGATGTCACAAGGGTGGCAAACGGGCATACGGCCCGTCTGATGATAAGCGGTTACCGTAAGCATTCCGTCCTCAAATTTTGTTGCTTTACTGCGGTCTTCTGTAAGGTGGAGGTACTACCTCAGTCGGGCAGCTCAATTTGAGCGAACAGTCTTACTATGCTTCTCGAAAACTTGTTGACAATTTTTGTGTAGTTACGTAATGATATATATAGAAATAACACGCGTATTGACAATGTGAACTAATAATATCGATCTCTTCAACTATTGGCCTATTTAGTATTTAGTCAACCAACTCATACATGGAGGTCCCAGGTCTTCTTAAGAGACCTGTGGAATGTCGAAAAGGCACGTCCTTGGGATAAATTGAATACTTACTAAATTACTGGAAACGGCTACATAATGCGAAACTAAATTGTTTCTGAAAAATCGCACATAATTAAATAAACTCCCAAGAGTTGTTCACTGGATGGACACTTTCTAAAGGATTATAATGCTGAATATCATACTTCATTGAAACCACAACAAGGACATCAAACACATTTCAGAGTATTGGTTTGATAATTAAAGCCACTATTCTTCACAAATAACTTTCCAAATAATAGATTGTAATAATAATAGATAAACAAGAGCTGTTAAAGTTTCGTGATGCGATCAATTGACTGTGATGTCAATAGTCTCGACTTTGATCCCAAGGCTTGGACTTTATAAAGTTATATCCATATTTTTTTATCAACTCTATATTTTTTTTAATTTATTATTTTATTATTCCAAAAAGGTTACACTTATATAAAATTTATAACATTTCTAAATAATATTACGTCTAAATCTAATTATATTTGTTTCATTCCTTATGTCTAGGTTAGCGTATGACTACAATCATTTACACACACACACACAACAATTTAAACTGATATTGGAAAATAAACAGTAATATTAAAGACGTAAATGTAAAATTAAAAGAAATCGTTATATAGGATGAGTTCAAAAATAAATTGTATACATAATGTTTTAAATTAATCAAATGTTTTATAATTTGTCTCATATCATCAACCCATTACTGTCTCACTGCTGGGCACGGGTCTTCTCGCATTTGAGAGGGGTTAGGCTATAGTCCATCATGCTAGCCTACTGCGGGTTGGTAGCCTTCACATGCCATCGAGAAAATCCCTCAAACATGCAGGTTTCCTTACGATATTTCTCTTCGCCGTTTGAGCGTGTGATAAATACGCACATAACTTCCGAAAAGTTAGTTGTGTGTGCCATGGATTTTGAACTCGAGACCTTTGACATCTCAGTCACGCCACTAGGCTACCACAGCTCGTCTCTTCTCATATGGCTTTGATCAAACATTAAGAAGGTACTGATATGTATTACAGTGAATCTGTCCAGTGTACGTGTGTTAAATAAATATAACATGCTGAAAAAAATATCCCGAGGAAGCCGGTAAATTTGAGAGATTTTTTCGAAGGTGGGTAAGTGAAGTTTGCTTTAAATGAGAGGAAACCCGCGGCCAGCAGTGGAGCAGCCAATGGGTTGATGATAAATAAATCAGCCTTTATAATATATGTATAAGTTGTTTTTATTATTGTTTGTCTCATAATAGTAAATAATAATTAGTGTATTTTAACCGGCTGCAAATTATAAACATCTCGTGCATTTTAAATCCCTCACGGTAATATATTATATCAATTTTAGAATATAATATGTTCTTTTGGTATTCAATACAAGCACTAGAATCTATTAAAAACTTTGTAAACTCTCATAGTAAATGATTATTATAGAATATAATTATAAGCCTTTTTAATATCTTTGATACCTACTTATAAAAAAATATTCTTTGTTTTCATTTAAGGTCTATTAAAATGTTGATTCGTGAGATATGAGGAAAGAGAAAAAAGGGGAAACCATTCAGAAGATGGGAAGATGATGTGGTTAAAACAGCTGGAAAAACCTGGACTAGACTGGCGCGGGAGAAAAAAGATTGGAAAGCGTTGGAGGTTGGAGGAAAGTGCACACAGAACAAAAACACATTTATATATAATAACACACATAATATATATGTATGTCTGAAAAAAGGCTATAAATAAAAAAGAAAAATCTCTCACGCACGCTACTGGGCACGTCATTATATTCTGACATAGTGTGAGTGACGTTAGTCTTTTGTTTACTACATTGGCCTCATGTGATTACCTGGCAGACTGCCACTCCGCACACTGCTATCCAAATCCAGGAAAACCCTCAGGCATTACGATTTCCTCGTTAGGTTTTCCTTCATCATTAATTAACGATTATTAATCGTCATCGTCATTAACTCATTATTGTCCCACTGTCCCACTTTGGAGGGAATTAGGATAAGGGTATAATTCACCACACTAGCCTACTGCAGCAGGTTGGCAGACTTATATGCCATCGAGAAAATCTTTCATGCATTCAGGTTTCCTCACGATGTTTTCCTTCACCGTTTTAGCACGTAATAAATACGCATATAACTTCCGAAAAGTCAGTGGTTTTGAACTTTTTTATTATTTTTAATATATGTCATTATTTAATTATTATTTATTATACATGCAGATGAATTCGAAAACATTGAGGTGCAAGCCTTAGATTGGTGATTTAGATTTATGATTTGTCTGTGGTCGTATGACTAAGTTGTTGTCGCGCACATGTGAGCGAGTCCGTATATAAGGAAGTTAGAGCGACTCGGAGGACACAGTCATACTCAACATGTCTCGCCTAGCAGTTGTTGTAGTACTCGCCTTAGGGCTCATCGCTTGCACCCACGCCACTCCAGGTAATGCTTTACATTTTAGGTACCTACTTTATTTAATTGGGTATTTGCATTTCAAGAGTTTTAATGAAATGCATTTATTATTTACAGATGGTGGTGCCTTCATCTTCAACAGCGAGAGTGGTGGTGTCGGTATCATCAGTGACGGCCATCATGTAGCCAGCACCGTGTTTCCACCAGAAGGAGGCATTTTGACCTTCGGTCCTAGCGGCCACGACCACGATCGTTACAAGCGCGGCTCCAGCTCTGCTGCCTCGTCCAGCAGCTCCGGAGGTGGCAGCTCCAGCGCTGCTGCCGCCAGCAGCTCGGGTTAGGTGCACACAAATGATGATAAGCAGGTACATATTTTCTGACAGATTATTACGTAAATGGAATGATACACATCCACCACCTTAATCATACATTGTAAAAAAGACACTTTATTTTTACAATACTTTAAGAACCGATTACGAACATAGTGCGAATATAGGCACACACCCATGTCATCCAAATCAACACTATTTACCATCTATCATTATAATTAAAGACCTGGGTTGCAGGTACTTTCTGTTCGCATTATGCCCACGCTAAAGTATTAATTCAAGATTAAGTAATCTCAACTATAGCGTACCTTATATTTATTTAAGATAATAAAATCAAATTGATTGCAGTACATGTTCTCATCACAGCTTTTTTGTTTCAGACGCTGAGCCGGTTCCTGTAAATATTTTAATTAATAAAATCCTACATTTGTGTATAATATTACCAAAAACCAATAGATATTTATTTTCAAAACTTTTGTTGTTTTAATGTCCTTCGTTCACCCAATAGTATGCACAGGTCTGTCCATAGAGCAACATGCTCATAAAATAGATTTTAGGAAATAAAAATAAGTCGCAAAGAGCGAGATGTATGCATGATTAATTCTCATTTGAAAAAAATGTATATAAATAAATAAATATTTCCGGACATTATTACACAGCACCATCTAGTTCCGTGGTAAGCAACGAGGCTTGTGTTTCGGATACTCGATGGTTGATATACTATATATATATATATTTTTGTAAATACATACATATTATACATAGATACATCCATGACTCGGATACAAATGTTAATGCTCATCATACAAACATTGGCCCCTACCGGGATTCGAACCCGGGACCCATAGCACAGCAGGCAGCGTCAACTACCGCTGAGCTAAACAGATCGTCAATCGCTACTGAGTTAATTTGTTTAAGCCGTATTTGTTGTTAAAATTGTACATACGTTCACAATGGATGTTGTTGACGAGGAACATGGATAGGGACCTCTATAACGTAGTTGAACATCATCATCAATTAATTTAGGGCACACGTCTCCTCTTGTTTGAGAGGGATTTGCTTGTACCCCGCCACACTAGCCTAGAGCGGGTTCGTCACACGTGTGCTTCCGTGGATGATGCGAGGAGAGCGATGCCTCGCTCCTAGCCGGGGTTTAGAAACAATAAAAAAAAAAATTGATATCAGCCGTATGTGGCGCTTAAGTAACGTTAGTATAGTTCCAGTAGTATTATCAACCGCATGAGTAATCCCAAAGCAATTACACCAATCACTGCAAACTTTAGGCCTAGCTCCATACACCTACCTGAGTCTACAAAGGGCTACAATCTTAAGTACTTGCAGAATAGTTCGGAAATTTTTGCAAACTGATCTACAAATAACCACACCACACCTTCAAACATCGCCAACTTCTTACACCCGGTCACAGAATCATACATACACATCAAACCAAAACATCACTTCATTACCATCCCATCATACTGTATCATCAATAAATTAGGGTAGGACTTGGCTTCGGCCCGTGCTATCCTAACAGCCGGCAATTGCAAACAAAAAATGTATACCCAAAAATAATAATAATAATAAATCTTTAGTGACCAGAACTGGGCCGAAGCCCCCCGTAATCATGGTGAATGCTTTCCCAAATCCCATGGCCCCGGAAATATGGTTGGTGTCGTAGACGGGCGTGGTTTTTCTGAACATAAAAAGCCCGCATATTTGTTATATTGAGCTGTGGTAGCCTAGTGGTGTGACCAGTGGACTGACATGTCAAAGGTCTCGAGTTCGAACCCGGGCACGCACCACTGACTTTTCGGAAGTTATGTGCGTATTTATCACATGCTCAAACGGTGAAGGGAAACATCGTGAGGAAACCTGCATGCTTGAGAGATTTCTCTATGGCATGTGAAGTCTGCCAACCCGCAGTAGGCTAGCGTGGTGGACTATAGCCTAATCCCTCTCAAATGAGAGGAGACCCGTGCCCAGCAGTGGGACGTTAATGGGTTGATGATGATATTTGTTATATAATGTATTACATTTTCCTTATTATGATTTAATCTTCCTCACATAGTTTGACATTTCAATGTATTATTATCGCATAAGTGGAATAAATCAGCATATTTAATTACTTACTTATAAACTCGAGGCAATTTAAGGAAAAAAAATCTTGCTACTGTCCAATCATCACCCTATTATTATAGCTTACACTTCAACCGGTTTTATTTATTGGAATTATAGTAATTCCATTAATATAGAAATATTGATTTATGGTGATTTATGTCATGAGATCACATAGAAATATCATTACTTTTTAATATATCTAGCTAATGTTATGGACATAACGAGATTTCTTGCTCAAATTTAACTGCAAGACTGGGGAGGTACCTCCGCCTTACAGAGGACCGTAGTGATACATCGATACTTGTGGTTCTGCGAGTGATTAAGGTTACTAGAGCTCGTTGAGGGAGAGACTATTCTGACAGCAGGGGCATTCTGTTTGCTGTCAGTTTAGTAACTCCCCTATTTTAAGAAACTTAAACAGTGTGTGCAGTCTGGCAACGTATTTGCAAGCCTTCTGGTGTTGCAAATGTGCATTGTGGTGGTGATCCATTAGCATTAGGTGAGCCTTTTGCCCATTTGCCCCCTTGTCACCATAAAAAATGTGTTGTTTGAGAGACAAAAAGGAGCAATTGCGACTGGTAGAGGAGAGATATTAAAATAAAAGACTTTTATGAAACATATATATATTGTTATTTATAGCAATATATACTAAATTTACAAGATGGAGAGTGATGTATTGATTCTGTTGTTGTATTTTCAGTATTTAGCTTGGTGTCTGAAACAAAAGAACTTAAAGTGAGAACATGGTACTGTGATATCGCAATATTAGAAGAATTTTGTAGGTGGCTAAATTTGTGATTGTTTAATTCATCAAGATTAAAAAGTCATGTAAGTTTTTAGGTCTTCGATGTAGCGTGACTGGAAGAATTGGAGGTGTGAACATAGTTTATTTAATATCCTGATAAAATAATAACATAAACATACCATCACGCCTGCCGTTCCCAAGTCCGGAGAGGTGTACTAATGTACACTCACATTTCGCCAGTATGTTTTAGGTCTCATATAACAGGGGGCGAGCCTATTATCATCAACATCAGAGCTGATACTGAGAGTTTTATAGAAAACCCCAATAAAACTTCGGGTGTTTCCAAGCTCCTTCCAGGCTCGACCTAGGAATCGAACCCATTGATCATAGACCGCTTGCTCAGCAGTGGACTACTAGACCATCATCATATCAACCGTTAGACTCCACTACTGGACATAGGTCTCCCATTAAGGATCGCCACGACGACCGGTACTGCGCCATCCGCATCCAGTGGATAGCGAGGCAGTTAACATCCATCCTTAATCCAATATGTACCTGTATATCCTCATTTGCGTCCATCTAACTGGAGCTGGCGCTAGCGGCAGCACTGGCACTGCCACCTCCGGAGCTGCTAGCGGCTGATGCGGCACTTGAGCCCCGCTTGAGACGCTGTTTGTTGGGATTACCATCCAAGGTCAAAACTCCGCCTTGTGGTGGAAAGACAGTGCTGGCTACGTGAGTGCCATCGCTGATGATACCGAAACCACCGCCACCGCTGCTGAAGATAGCGGCGCCACCTGTAAATATAAAATCATCTATTGATAACATCCTACTAATATTATAATCGCGAAAGTTTGTAAGTATGAATGTATGGATGGATGTTTGTTACTCTTTCACGCCAAAACCGCTTAACAGATTTGAATGAAATTTAGCATAAAAAAAGTTAATTACCTGGATTAATACATAGGCTACTTTTTATTTATATACCATGCGGGCAAAGCCGCGGGAGGCAGCTAATACATTATAAACAAGAAGAAATGTATACATAGGTATATACAAATATTAGCTTTTGTTCGCTCCTTCGCATAGTAGAGTTAGTAATTTTATTGAATCTGCTTTGTCAACAATCTGCAAATTTATCCTTTCGTCGTCTTTTAACATATACATTCAGCATACAAACTGCCGTCCCCTATATCGTCCTTTTCAGGGACGATTTCCGGGACAAAAACAATACCAAATTTCATCTAAATTGGTTCGTTGGTTAAAGCATAAAGAGTCTGACAGACATACGGACAGACAAACATACATAATATTAGTATGGTGAGTACGGATTAATTAACGATTTTGACATATTTTTTGTTTGAAATATCACAAGTATATAATATAATAATAATAAATATTTCTGGACATTATGACACAGCGCCATCTAGTTCCAAGCTATAGTTGGCTGATATTCTACATATGTATATACTTGTTTTTTGTAAATACATCCTACATATTATACATCCATGGCTCGGATACAAATGTTTATGCATATCACACAAACATTTGTCCCTACCGGGGTTCGAATCCGGGACCCATAGCACAGAAGGCAATGAACTACCGCTAGACTAATTAGGTCGTCGTATTAGAAGCATAATCAATATAAAACAAAGATTATTACCTGGTGCGGCGTAGGTGCAAGCGATGAGCCCTAAGGCGAGTACTACAACAACTGCTAGGCGGGACATGTTGACTGTGACTGTGCTGTCCAAGTCATCCGACCTTCTTTATATACAGACTCGCTTAATGAGTGCAATGTTCCAAGATAATTATGTTATTTTGGATCACTCGCTTAAATTATTAAGGAAAATAACGTAAGAAACCTAAAGACCTAACCTGTCTGAGGGCTTTTTTTCGCTAAACCTGCCAAACCCTTACTGAGTCATCGAGGTGAACCGAGTAAGACTCTTAGTGTGAGATGAGACCCAAGTCTTCACATGAGATGGTAAATGTTGATGAACTGTGATGCCCTTTTGAATATTTCGCTCTTAATTTGGCTTTCGCTGTAAGTTTCGAAAACATTAGCTTTTTAATTAGTTTCTTTAAAACATAATATAAAAATGGTAAAACGTGCATATTGTACACTGTTGTGTCTGGAATTTAAAAGAGATCAATAAAATTGTTCTCTGATTTTGACGTTTTTTTTCTCGGAGATCAGTTACAAAACACCAGCATCAACTATTAAGACATTCATTGGTGAAAGTGACCCTAAAATGATCAATTTACGGAATTAAAATATAATTTAAATTTTATTTAATTTCCAATGTCTCATAATACAATTAAAAAAATATAACACAAGTCGTGGTGTTGTCACATTCGAAAAAAGATATAGTATTGTGCACAAAAATCATGCATTTTAAATGTCATCGGTATATTGGAAATGATATCAATATAGGTACTTTGATAAAATCCATAAAGAGTAGTTTATTTCAATGGAATTTAAATGTTTACCTATTTTTATAAATATTTTATGTTTTTTATTTTATTGAGATGCCAGTTTACTTAAAACGTTCTGCCAAGCGCCGTTCTCAATCCAATGCGTACGTTGTGACACTATATTGTGCCATACAATAGTTGTTGGAATGCTGCATGTCATACACGCAAGGAAAATGCCGCCAAAAGTTGATACGTTGCTGTACTTATATATGTAAGACGTAGAACGCAGAAGTGCATGTTTATAAATGACGTGATTACACGTTATGTTTACTATAGTTTTATAAATATGACGTTATATGACGACGGTGGTCCGAACGTGTTAACACACATAGGGCATAAGCTAATTTCCTATATACCTACAATGAATTTACCTTTTATTTTTCGTGTTTCTTTTGTCATATGAGTAAGACCACATTAAACGTCACTATATTGTTTCATAGTTCGATGCTGTAGGATTTAAGTGATGTAAAACAATGTATGTTGGAGGATGGGTTTTAAAACAACAAAATTTTATAAAAATATATATTACAGTTTTTTTTAATAACAATAAACATTTATAACAATTTACAAAAAGGAATGATGAAATTTAATCAATTTGTTTTACCAAACGATTTTCAGGTATCGGCTTAGCGTCTGAAACAAAAAAAAAGTCAATGATGAGGACATGTACCTCTTGCAATCGATATTAATATTAATTTGGACGTGGCTATGGTTGAGATTACTAAAACCGCCAAGAACAGTTTAGTAAATAATTAATATGGCCTTTGGAAACTTTCATTCAGGTACATTCTATCGAAATAGATTATAGCTGTATATACCTAGTTAAGGGAAAAAATGTGAATGTTTATATAAAGTTTATCCTAATAGTCTTTTAGAATATAAATCTTGAGTCACATAAAAAAAATCTACCTGTATATCCTCCGTTCTGTGCACCTAACCCGAGCTGCTGGCGGCAGCAGCGCTGGAGCTGCCACCTCCGGAGCTGCTGGCGGCAGCAGAGCTTGAGCCGCGCTTGCTGCGCTCCTTGCTATCGCCGCTAGAACCACCAAAGGAGAAAAATCCTCCTTTTGGTGGAAGATTGACGGCACCTACTTTACCGCCACTGCTGAAGATACCGGAGGAGCCCTTGTCATCACTAGAGATGGCAGCGGCCTGGCCACCGCCGCTGCTGTACGCAGCGCCACTGCGTCCTGTAAACAATTTTATTTATTTAAAATGAAACACTTTGTGTAAAGGAATAAAGTTCATAGTTGAAATAAAGAGACTGCACATTATTCTCAATGTACTAGTGCGTATGAGTAAGTGCAATAATTGTTGCGTAATTTAAACCTGTATTGTGAGTTTGTGAGTAAAAAAAGACAAAGAAAAATTTCATGTAAAATAATTTAAGACTATTATACCTGGTGCGGCGTAGGTGCAAGCGATGAGCCCTAAGGCGAGTACTACAACAACTGCTAGGCGGGACATGTTGACTGTGAATGCCCTACAAGTCGCTCGAGCTTCCTTATATACAGACTCGCTTACATCAGTGTGACAACTACTTAGTCATACGACTACAGGCAGCAAGTCATAAGTGTTGTGTTTCAATTGAACGTACCTCAGTATTTACGAAATCATGTGCGTATCAATAATTATCACTAGAAAAATGAAGATGAAGGGACCATATAATGAAGGAATCCGTACGCTTATAACATTTTACTGTCACCATCTGAAGTCTGCCAACCCACATTATGCCAAGGTGCTGTAATAATATCTTTTGGTATCTCTCCCTCAGCCCAGACTATACAACAACAACTACAAACTCATTTTTGAGACTTAATTTGAAATTGAATGCAATATTGATATCGAATCTGATAAGTCTCACTTTTCAAAGTTATGTACGGGTTACTTGTAATCTATAACTTGAATATGAAGGAAAACATCGTGCAGTAATCTTAATGCTTAAGGGTTTTTCTGAAGTGCCTGGCGTGGGATTAGCTAAGAACAAGGTCAGCATCTTTGCATGTTACTGGTGAAGATAGTCTTATAACTTTCAAACTAAGATGAATCTTTATGCCCAGATGTAAAATATTAACTACGTTGATATTTCTGGACATTATGACAGCGCCATCTAGTTCTGAGCTAAGCAACGAGGCTTGTGTTGCGGATACTAGTTGGTTGATATTCTACATATATACTTTTTTTCTGTAAATACACACATATTATACATAGATACATCCATGACTCGGAAGTAAATGTTGATGCTCATCACACACAACATTTGTCCCTACCGGGATTCGAACCCAGGACCCATAGCACAGAAGGCAGCGTTAACTACCACTGGACTAATCAGGTCGTCAATCATTGAGGATCAAGAGTCGTGCATTTTTCGGGTAATCTTTGAGTATTTGACTCTAGCATATTTAGCAAAGATATATCACAGACTGAAATAATTCGTTCTTAAATGGATTGATGATTTATTCAGTTATTTATCAGCTTCAAGAAAATATTAATTTGCCGTACTAAGCAGGTATTTATTTTTAATAACAGCCTACGCATGTAATCCGACACAATTATGTTTATTCAAATTACATTCAAAACACTATAGTAAACTTGATATAATTTTATTTTAAAATTTCCAATCTTTCTCTCGTTACTAGTATTTTTCATACAACCAGGCAGGTTGTATGAAAAATATGTATGATTAGAGAGGCGTAAGCTCACTACCAATGGGTGGAAGAGGGACTTTAAAACGACAGTTTTCTTAAAAATATTTATTAAATTATTTTTTTAATACATATAAATGCATGATGGAATTTATTTCCTTATTGAAATCTTTTTCGAGAAACGGCTCAGCACCTGAAATTAAAATAAATAACTTTGATTAGAATTAGTATTACATTCGATATTGAAAGAAATTTGAGGTAGGTATAATTAAGGTTTTTTAATCAGTAAAGAACTTATAAAAAATAAATACCTACTGAATAAAAATAAAAAAACAGCCTTTGGTAGTCTTAATGTATATACATAGTTAAACACTATAGCGTTAAAGGAAAACATAACTTGTATGTTTATGTGTACAAGTCATATAATAGTTGTCACAGAGTAAGACATGTCAGAATCATACAGAGGGCTGATATTGTACCTGCGTGTTTTCATTTGTTAACCGCTGGCGGCGGCGGCAGCAGCACTCGCGCTGACGCCTCCGGCACTGGCGCTGGCAGAAGCACTTGCCTGCCGACTGCTACGCTTCTTGACTTCCCCGCTCAAAGAGCGGGCTGAGCCAAAGTTAAAAAACTTAAATCCTTGGTCACCACCACTTGGGTCGCCGATGTCATCGGTGTTGACAAACTTGAATAATTTCTGCCCGACGCTCTTGCCGTCGGTGATGAAAGTGGTACCACCATCATCGCCGCTGATGAGGCCAACGAAGCCATCTGGGACTGTAAATGTAAAACACACATTACACAAAAGACAATATTTCTACTTAAATTTCTAAATGAAGTAAAAGTTACATAAGCAGCTATTTTTATAATTGAAAAGGCTTAATTTTTTTAATAAAAATATTAGAAATATTAGAAGTTTTAAAATAATGAAGTACCTGGTACAGCGTTGCTGCAAGCGACAAGCGCTAAGGCGACAAGAACGACAACTGCTAGACGTGCCATGTTGATGTGAGTAAGTTGTTAACGTGTGTGAGACTGTGCCTGCATGTCATCTGACCTACCTTTTTATACAGATTCGTTTGAATACCCTTTGTCGTTGACCCGAAAAACATATTAACATGCACGGTGACACTGTTATTCAAGTCTTCTCTTTTTTTATCAAACTTTAAAAGATTTTCAATATGCATTGGTATTCCGTACAGGTACTATACGTGAGCTGTGGTAGCCGAGCGGTGTGACCAGTGGACTGAGATGTCAGAGGTCTCGAGTTCGAACCCAAGGCACGCACCACTGACTTTTCGGAAGTTATGTGCGTATTTATCACACGCTCAAACGGTGAAGGAAAACATCGTGAGGAAACCTGCATGCTTGAGAGAATTCTCGATGGCATGTGAAGTCTGCCAACCCGCAGTAGGCTAGCGTGGTAGACTATAGCCTAATCCCTCTCAACTGAGAGGAGACCCGTGCCCAGCAGTGGGACATTAATGGGTTGATGATGACTGATGACAGGTACTATATACCAAAATATACTATTAACTTAGTACCTAAATCTATCATGGGGATAATGACAGGGTTGAGGCAAATTACACCACCCTAGGGTTTGTGTTTTAGCTTTTTATGCCTCAATTAATTTTGTATAATGATTTCTAAATATAGTACCTACATTTTTCTTGTTATAGGTAAGTAACTACACTAAATATAAAACACTAGATATAATACATTTAATACTACTAATAGATTCTGAAAAAAAAAACGACTTTAAATGTCAGAGCTTTCAAATAAAAAAAGAATAGACAAAATCGGTTCACTAAGTCGAAAGTCATGAGGTAACAAAAATAATAAAATACAGTCGAATTGAGAGCATCTCCTTTTTCGAAGTCTATTATAAAAATGTTACTTTGATATTGGTTTCCACATATCACGTCTTTCAAGTTTTTAAGGGTATCTATATTTTAGTTTAGTAACTAAACTAAACTACGGATAGAGACCCTTAAAACCCTTTAGCAAGCGCACCGGCTCGCACCCTTCTCGCACGCCTTCAGCGACGATTTATTCTTCGACTTGTTGAATTGAGTTGACATAATACCACTAATTTATTCAAGAACAATGACTTTAAGAGACGTATAAATAAATTATACAATGAATTAAATATTTCTAGACACTATGTTACAGCGCCATCAAAGTTTTGAGCTGAGCAACGAGGTTTGTGTTACGGCACCAATAACCTAGGGTTATCTGTGTGTTACAGATACTAGATGGTTGATATACTACATATATACTTTTTAAAATTATAAATAGATACATCCATGACTGGGATACAAATGTTGATGCTCATCACACAAACATTTGTCCCTACTGGGATCCGAACCCGGCACCCATAGCACAGCAGGCAGCGATAATTCCCGCTGAGCTACACGGGTTGTCATACGATATATATTTATTTATAATTTATACCTACATTATGCATCTGCACATAAAACAAATAATTCACCAAAATGGTCATTTTATAATGTTCTGAAAGCTCAGCTTTTTGTTATGTACAAGTCGGTTGTGACATTAGTTTTTTAAATAAATTATTTATTTTGAAACATGCATATTCATTTCGGCAACGTTGAACCCTGTTTTCTTACCTGTAGCGTAGTTTTTCTTCTGTACGCAATTACTATTATTTATTCTGTGTTACTGTTTTTAAATTGTAGTTATTATCTATAATGTAATAACTGCCTCATTGGTCTAGTGGTCGTAAGCGCAACTGTTGAGCAAGAGGTCTTAGGTTCGATACCCAAGCCGAACAGTCTTTGTATTGGGATTTTCTATTACATTCTCAGTAGCAGCTCGGAGTTGAATTCGTGCCCGGTTGATGACAATAGGGTGATCTCCTATGCCCTAAAACACCGGCAAAATATAGTTGTACATTGATATACTTCTGCCTAACCTTTCGGGGACGACAGGCGTGATGGTATGTCAGCTACTCCTTCATTTTTGATCGGGTTTTATTAAGTATACTTCTTCATGTTGAGTGACAGACTGCATGATAAAAATCTTAAATCGAGGTAAGTTTTAATTATGATAATAATTTGGATCCCAATAGTAATTAATTCAGGTTCACTGGAGCGTTTATAAAAAAAATGTGTCAGAAAAAAATGTAAGCTATAAATGTAAGTTTAATTCAATAAATCAAATGGATGATTAAACAGGTTTGTACAGGTTTGTAAGGCATAACTCGGCGAAACTTAATTTATTTTACTTAGTTGACAATGTTTATTACTTTGATTTGTGGTTGCATTTAATAGAACGGTTATTTGAGATTACAATATTAAAAAAACACTGTAAAATTGTGAATATTGTGATCACAGTACTTAATAATGCGACCAAGGGTGTAAAATTTTCAACATTTTCGAAAGATGTTTATGCTCATTACATAAACATTTGTCCCTACCGGGATTCGAACCCGGGACCCATAGCACAGCAGGCAGTGTTAACTACCGCTGGACTAATTGGGTCGTCAAATGGCATGGCTCATGGTCTTCAGGTTTTCCTATTTGCGATATTACTGTATATAATCCTAAATATAAAAGAGTTAGTGTAGTCTGTTGGTGTAACCAATAGACTGAGTTATGAAAGGTCTCTAATACAAACTTAAGGCACGCCACACGGTACACTTCTGACTTTTTCGGAAGTTACGTGCGTATTTATCACACGCTCAAACGATGAAGGAAAACTTCGTGAGGAAACCTCTATGCTTGAGAGACAGTTTCGATGGCGTGTGAAGTCTGCCAACACGCACTAGACTAGTTTGGTGGACTATACTCTCCTCTCCATTGAGAGGAGTCCCGTGCCCAGCTGTGGGACAATAATTAGGTTGATGATGACGATGAATCCTAAATAAGTATTACAAATTATTTCTTTATTCAACGTGCTATCGGCGGTTGAGCTGCATAAGGAAAATGTATTAACAAAACCACTTTATGGGATAAATGCACCCGTGGTGAGCAAATAAATTATGCATTCAAAGAATGAGAGGTTCAAATTATGCACGCTGCATAATCAGGGTTGTCAGACTATTTGATTGTTGGTCCATTTATTAATTTATAGTTTTTAATTGTATCTGCGCATTGTGGTCATCTTTTATATTGCCTGCTGTTCTTAGCTTTATAGAACAAAATTAAAGAAATAAATAAATAAATGGCTATAAGTGTGTGAAGTCTTTGGCGTTCCACTAGTGTTATATAAAATAATTTATTCCAATTACGTTCAGGAGACAAGTGTGATATATACTAATTGATGATATAATTACATTACTTAATATTTATACACTTGTAAACTTTTCTTCTCATTCTTCAACGTTTATATTTCGATCGAAAGTCATGTATTGACCAAGCATTAATTTCATACCATTTTTATTTTTCATACAACCTTCTTAATGTATGGCTAGTAGGTGTAAGCCAATGGATGCAAGAGGGACTTTAAAACAACAGTTTTCTTAAAAATATTGTCTTAGGTAATTTATTTTTTGTTATATACATGATGGTAAATAAACTATTTCTTTATTAAAGTATTTTATAGTACAAACTCTTATAATAGTATTTTGTATTACATTGGATATTATAAGTAAAGAACGTATATTTATGCTAAATAACATTATAATGGCATATTATAACCCTTAAAGTATATATAATTGTATGTAAAATCCATAGCGTTAAAGGAAAATATTACTTGTACGTTTACGAGTATGTACCCAAGTCATATAATTATTGTCACTCACAGAGTAAAACATGTCAGAACCATGCAGAAGGCTAATATTCTACCTGCGTGTTCTCATTTGTTCAGGCACTGGCGCTGGCAGCAGAACTTGCCCGCCGACTGCTGCGCTTCTTGCCCTGCCCGCTGGAGCCAACGCTCAAAAACTTAAATCCTTGGTCACCGCCACTTGGGTCGCTGAAGTCACCCGTGTCGACAAACTAGAATAATTTCTGACCGTTGCTTTTGCCGTCGCTGATGAGAGTGGGGCTGCTGTCATCACTGCTGGTGAAGGTGACGCCACCATCAGCGCTGATGACGGCAATGTTGTGAAACACAAAAGACAATATTACTTAAAATTCTAGGATTAAATGAAGTAAAAGTTACAAAAGCAGCTATTTGTATCAGTGTGTATTAAAAAGGTTTTGAATTTTTTTTTTAAGAATTACAAGTTTAAAAATAATTAGATGTAGTACCAAGGTACTACATACTCGTACCATACAAGTATGGTACGAGTATGTAGTACCATACTTGTATCATACCATACAAGTATGGTACGAGCGTTGCTGTGAGTGACAATCACGAAGTAGTCAAGAGCGGGGACCGCTAGACTGGCCATGTTGATGCAAGTAAGTGGTTCTCATGTGTGAGACTGTACCTGTATGTCATCCGACCTACTTTCAAGTGTTCACTTTTTTTACCAAACTTTAAAAGATTTTAAATATGTATAGTTGGTGTTCCGTATACCAAATACCAAAATATACTATGAACTAAGTCCATCGCTCCATCATAGGGATGATAGAGCAAACTAAATGTGATATAAATATACGAAATGGTAATATAATTTAATTCCTCATCATCAACCCATTATTGTCCCACTGCTGGGCAGGTCTCCTCTCATTTGAGAGTGATTAGGCTATAGTCTACCATGCGAGCCTACTGCAGGTGGGCAGACTTCACATGCCATCGACATACTCTCAAGCATGCAGGTTTGCTCACGATTTTTTCCTTCACTGTTTGAGCTTGTGATAAATACGCGCATAACTTCCGAAAAGTCAGCTTCCACAGCTCAGCCATATATGTATATTATTTCATGACTAGACTAATAATATTTATGCACTCGAAAACTGGTTTCGTTGAACAACAATTTTAGATTCAACGTTCATTTGATCAGATGTTTTCTTAGCATTTCATTCCATTTATTATTTTTCATACGACCTGCATAATATATCTTAATGAAGGTTAAAACGGCGTAAGCCCATTACCAATCGGAGGAATATAATAATAATAATAATAATAATCTTTATTCAGCCAGTAATTACAATTTGTTTACTTATAGCACTATGTATTTCACAGAAATCTTATTCTACTGAAATTGTATGGATTCACTAAGTATGACCTCTGGCACCCAAGCTAAGATTAAACTTGTGTTATGGGTGCCAGGGCTCTCTCTATTATTTTACACACAGGATTGGCAACAGGTTTAGAGTTAGACAGTGATGATTGTCGGTGAAGTACATGGCATATTCCAAAGTAGTGATAATACTAGAAACTAATAGCCTACTCTTATAAAAAGGGGGTTGTTGTGTGTATATGTGTTTGTGTGTGTGTATGTGTGCGTGAGTGTGTGTGTGTGTGTGTGTGTGCGTGTGCGTCTGCGCGTGTGTGTATTGAGTATAGGTCAACAATTGTTATGTGTATGTTCAGTTGTAAAAAGAGTATCAATTTAAAGTAATAATGTTTCGAGTAGTTTTTCAGTCTCCTCATAGTTAAGTGTCATGAGCCATTTACTTACTTTTTTCTTACATTCAAATTTATTACAGCTATAAATATTACATTCTTTATTTACTGCATTATATACGCGACTTCCAAGAACTCTAAAATGTCTTTCAGCCAGTTTGGTTTTATGAGCTTCTACAGGACAGACAAATTTTGATCTTCTTTTAGCCAGGTGATCTGTATTATATTTAAGAGAACCATGTTTGCGCAGAATGGTATTGAGCACAAAAAGCTGTCCAACAGTCATTACTTGGCAGTCCTTATAAAGTTGTATAGTATTGTATCGTGAGTATTTTAAAGTCATGACTTTAAGAACAGCTCTCTGTGCCCTTTCCAGTTGCAAAAGGTTACTTTTGGAGGCACCACCCCAAACTGTTATGCCAAAAGACAGTATTGACTGGCAGAGCGAGAAGTATAACATTAAAATAGTATCAAAGTCCGCGCTATAGCGCAGATTCTTAAATATAGCAATGAGTCTTCTCACTCTGCCAGATAAACTGTCAATTTGATCATTCCATGACACAAGGTTGTCTATGGTGATACCGAGATATCTGACTTTGGCTGTTCTTGATAGTGCAAGGCAGTGGCATTGGTCCAAGTGTCCATTACAAACATGGGCTCTTATAGTAAACGTGTCGTCTGGTTGGGTTAGTTGTTTGATAGTAAATGGAATGTAGTTCGTTTTTTCAACATTTAGCGTAAGAATGTTGGCTGACAGCCAAGACATAACAATACTAAGCGCCGATAATAATTGGGAGGGACTTTAAAACAACAGTTTTCTTAAAAATATTGTCTAAATTTATTATTTATTATGTACAAAATGCATGATGGCATTTAACTTATTTCTTTATTCAAGTATTTTCAGGAATCGACATTGCTTCTGTAACAAAAAAAAATACAACCATTAGATTATTATTACAGTAGATATTATAGTAAAGAACCTATAGGTATACTTATTATAATGGTCTATAGAAGCCTTAAAGTGTATATGTAAACACTATAACGTTAAAGGAAAAGATGACTTGTACCTACGTTTATGCATACAAGCCATTTAATATTTTGTCACAGAGTAAAACATGTCAGAATCATACAGAAGGCTGATATTCTACCTGCGTTTTCATTTTTGTTAACCGCTAGCGGCGGCCGCACTCGCGCTGGCGCCTCCACCACTGGCGCTGGCGGCAGCAGCACTTGCCTGCCGACTGCTGCGCTTCTTGCCGTGGCCGCTGGTACCCCAGCTGAAGATGCCAAATCCTGTAGCTTGACTGAGATCACTTGGGTCGCTTATGTCGCCGGTAATGGCCACATTGTATGAATCGCGACCGTCGTTGTTGCCGCCGCCCGAGAAGAAGGCGCGGCCACTGCCACTACTGATGATAGCGCCCCTGCCACTGCTGCCATCGCTGGTGAAGGCGCCGGCACTACCATCACCGCTCGTGATGACGGCAGCAGACCCACCTGGAACTGCAAGAAACATTGAAAAACATACACAAAAGATCGACGATATTTCTCGTTGTAATTAAAAGATAAAAAGGACTGAAAGTTAATCTCATTATAAACTGGGAAAATACTGTAATTTGTCTCAGTATGTGTATCTTGATAGAAATTTAAAGTAAATACCTGGTACGGCTTTGCTACAAGCGACGAGCGCTAAGGCGACAAGAACGACAACTGCTAGACGTGCCATGTTGATGTGAGTAAGTTGTTTTCGTGTGTGACTGTGCCTCTAAATAGTTCGGCCTTTATATATAAAACCCGTTTGTTATTAATTAAAAATATGAGATATACGGCTCTTCACTTTTAAACCAAATTTTAAAAGCTTTGATATTTTTATAGGAGTTCCGTATACATAGTATAGTTTGGAAGATGATGAAACGCCTCCAGGGCTCTATTAGTATCATCATGATCAACCCATTAATCTCCCACTGCTGGGCACGGGTCTCCTCTCATTTGAGAGGGATTAGGCTTATAGTCCACCACGCTAGCCTACTGCGGGTTGGCAGACATAACATGCCATCGAGAAAATCTCTCAAGCATGCAGGTACCCCTCACGATGTTTTCCTTCACCGTTTGACCATGTGATACATACACACATAACTTCCGAAAAAATCAGTGGTGCGTGCCTTGGGTTTGAACTCGAGACCTCTGACATTTCAGTCCACTGGTCACACCGCTAGACTACCACAGCTCCCAGATCACAGACGCCAGCCACAGCTCCCAGCTCACAGATGTATTAGTATCATTTTTAGGATTCTAGTGACTTGTAAGTATATATCTTTGTTGTTTTAGGTATACTCTTATATGCTAGAATAAGATCCATGGCGTAAGTTTGATATTGGTTCCTACCTATTGCGTGCGTGAGAGGACTTAATTCATAAATAAATTAAATGATATTTTTGAATTAAATGATATTTGTAAATAGATCTTTTAAAGACACTTTTACAAGTCAAGTACTTTTATAAACAAGTCATGTATGTATAAGATATATTTTAGGAACTAGATAGCATCGGCATTTCCTAACTGACGACCTCTGAGAAGAAATGCCGAAACAAACTCATAGTCTTGGTAAGCTCTTAACTCGTCTTTACTGACAGGCGCATACAAGAAGGTGAATGCGACAGAGAATGCAATTCTTATAATTAAACTTTAGTTTTTCTTCTGTACTATTCTTTATTCTGTGACAGAGTATTTAAATTGAAACTATCGAATGGAAAAAATACTCCTTTATCGTAGACGACTTTAGTCAAGTTTGTTTTTCTGTATGGATTAATGGTAAATTGAATAATACTATAAAAAGAAAGGTATGTGCTTTGAAAGACGACTTAGTATCAAAAATTACGAAGATCGTACGAAGATGGTTTAGGCATGTTGAGCGAATGATGTTACGTCGAAACGGGTGCCCTTAGAAAGATATATACCTATCTTATTAGTGAACTTTTAAAAAAAGTCATGTGTGGCAGGAGGTACTCGTAAGTGTATGAATGTGGACGAAGCAAAAGTATGTAGGGATCGTAGCGCGTGACATTCTTTAGTTTCTGCCTATCCCAAAAAAGGAAAAAGGCGTGATATATATATATATATATACATATTAGTGCAACTAGTGTTGACATTTCGAAAGAATCTAATAAGTAATATTGGTCTACTTGAAATAAAAATATTTGAATTTGAATTTATTATATTATTATTATCACACTGATGTTATTTGGATCCAAGTATTTATTTATTCAGTATCACAATACAGTTTTGTTTTTCAAAGTACTGTACCAGAAAACAAATCAAGCTAATTTAAATAAACGAATGACCCATTGGCGTCTAAAGGATTTTTGTTTACGATTTTACTGTACAGAATCCTAAATAAGTATTACTATTTTTTTTTGCACGTGCCGTTGGCGGTTGAGATTGGAATAAGGAAAATGTTTTAGCTAAACTACTTTATTGGATAAATATACCTATCCGTCGTTAGCAAATAAATTATGGATTCAATAAAATTATAAAATTTTACTATTATTAATTGTATCAGGGTTGCCAAACTAGTTTTGAAACTGTGATGACTTAGTGGTATGAACAGTGGACTGAGAAACCAAAGGTTTCGAGTTCGAACCCAAGGCTGCCATTGACTTTTCGGATGTTATGTGTGTTTGTGTCACATGCTCAAACGGTGAAGGAAAACATAGTGAGAAAATTTGTATGTTTGAGAGACCATCTCGATGGTGTGTGAAACCAATGCAAACAACAAACATACAAACTATACAACAACAAACATACAAACTATACAACAACAAACATACAAACTATACAACAACAAACATACAAACTATACAACAACGAACATACAAACTATACAACAACAAGCATACAAACTTCTACTCCTCTTTAAGCCCTTTCTGGGATGATTTTCGAGACCAAAACTATCCTACCCTCTCCTGAGACCCAAATTATCTTCATGCCAAATTCAAATAAATAAATATAATACATATTTCCGGACATTATTACACAGCGCTTGATATACTACATATATACTTTTTTTTTGTAAATACATACACATTTAACATAGATACATCCATGACTCAGATACAAATGTTGATGCTCATCACATAAACATTTGTCCCTACCGGGATTCGAACCCGGGATCCATAGCACAACAGGCAGCGTTAACTACCGCTGAGCTAAACGGGTCGTCTTTTCATCGATTGACCTCTTTCTCTAAATTGGACTTACCTAACCGGACATAAAAAACACTGTACCTAATAATTTGTTCAACCTGGGAATTAAAACCAAGACATCGGTCTTAGCAGCAGTGTTACGACCATAAGAACCGATGAGGAAGTAAATAATGATATTTTTCCTCCACCGTGTGATTAAAACACACGTAACTTCGAAAATTCAGTCAAATTATATACTGTGAATTAACTCTAAATGCTAAGAATATAAACATATTTATATAAGTATTATTACTTATTTTTAAACTTGTTATCAAATAACTACAATATGTGCTAATTTATTAAATCTACGTCTCTAGAATTGATATAAGGAAAATGTGAGAATATACTTAATTGAACGTCAGCTGGACTTTTGATGAGAAGTTTTTGCGTTTTATCATAAAATATAGATGATTAAATAAATGTATGGATAATTATAATAATAGTATAAATAATTGTAGTACATCTTTTACAGAACAAAATCTCTATAAAAAACATTAATATAAATATAATATGTACCTCAAAAGTAAAAAATAATAAGTTGTTGTAAATGCGACTGCTGGGCAAAAAGTCCTAGGATCGATTCCCGGGTCACGCAAAGTGTTTTTGTGTAAAATTCTCAGTAACTGGGATTTGGAATTCGTGCCCGGTTGATGGCAATACGCTCGCCCCCGTTACATGCGACCTAAAACATACCGGCGTAATATACCTCTGCCAAACCCCTATCGTCCCCGAAATCGATAGGGGTTATGTTACGTCATGTAGATTTCCGTAAATACGTGTGTCCTACTGTAAAAAGATTAAAATAATTACTACCTATATTAATAATTTCGTCAAGGGGTACGGTAGACCCGATCGAAACCTTACCTGAATAATAAAACATATAAAAATAAAGATTTCGAGTCGATAACATCATATCATCATCATCAACCCATTAACGTCCCACTGTTGGGCACGTGTCTCCTCTCATTTGAGAGGGATAAGGCTATATAGTCCACCATATAGGATCGATAACATATAGGAGTAAAATTCGGATTGTCGAGTATTTTGTTAAATTCCAATGGTATTGACAGATAAATCGCAGTCGCCATATTGGCCACTCTAGCGAAACGTCACTGACACTAGATGACATGTTGAGATGCACTATACATTATAAAAACAAAGTGTCCATTACAAAAGGAGTTTTCACTTGTACAAGGGAAAATGTATACGACAAATTGATCTTTGTTTACCTCATTTCACCCGAACGAAGCCGTGTTTTCTTCTAGTGTAATATACATTATCCAGTAATAAAAATCCTCCTAGATAGGTTCCTGATTCCGCAGAATATATGTATGTAGGTATGTAAACCTATATATTTATAGTCGAAGCTGCACCCATTTCAAGTAAAACTAGTTTCGAGATTGTTAAACCGATTTATACAGATCGATGTTTTGATTTAATTGAACAGTATTGATTAGGATTTATAATAAAATATACATTACCGTATCGTACCATCAAGTGGGCCGTAAATTTGTGTGACACCCTTTTGGTATAAAAAAGTAGATTTTGCTTGCGTGTCGTGTGTGAAAACGAAAGTGTTGACACAGAAACAGATCTCTCGGTTGCACCTATCAATAACATAATATATTTGTAAGTAGTTATTACTGCAGGTAACCATAAGGTTGAGTTCGCGTTCGCGACAACGTGGTGATGAGTTTTTATGATAGCGCAACAATACCTGCAGAACTTGTTTATTACAAGCCAAGGCTGCGGAGGTGAAGGCAATATGTCGGGATGAACCCGCCACATTGAAAATTAATGACGCATTGAGGTATTACAATGAAAAAGTTGATACATAATTATATCCGTTCTTTATACCACAGTGCCATCTAGTTCCAAGCTGTGCTTCTTACAGATAATATTTTGATGCACTACATCGTTTTTTTGTTGGTAGGTACTTAGAAGAAACATCCATGACTCAGCTACAAAGGTCCATGCTCATTACAGACATTTGCACCTACCGGGACTCAAACTTGGGACCCTTAGGACAGAAGGCAGCATTAAATATCGCATCGCTAATCAGGTTATCAATAACAACAATAACATTCGTTTTGCACAACAATACAAGAATAAACAAAACATAAACACACAAACTAATTCAGTAGGTATGTATATTATGTAAATATGTGTATACGATACTATACCTAACATGATATTCTCGACTATCGACTTTTATTTACATTTACATACGAGAACCACTTCCAATGTAAATCAACAATTAGTTAGCATAGTAATACAGCCGTATTTATTGTAATAGAACGACTTATTAAGGATGTTATCGCGGTAGATATTGTTTTAAACCAGGCGCTTTAATCATCTCGCAGATTGGTAACAGGAAAAGTAGTTTAATTTATATCGATATCTAATATCTTCGTAAGTTCAAGCAATTAATTTGCTATGTCAACGAGTTCTAGAGATAAAACAAAGTAAAAATGCTGATTGGTAGATTATCGCTATTTAGCGATAAGGCCACTACTGTTCCATTTCATAATCATAGAATTCTAATGTTCAATTAAATATACAACATCTAAAGAATATTCTATCTATACCCAATGACATATTATTATACGTCATGCACGAACATTACGGCTATGCAAAATGGCGACAGCGACTAATTTGTGCAAAGAAAGGAAAAGACACATTTTTATCTTTCACTGTTGTACTATAATTTGTAAACACATGAAGGCATTTTGTTCTCAGAAAGTATAAAACTATTAAGCACGAATTATTTTTACGGAACGTACCCTCGCAACGCTGGTTGGTGGCGTTGGTGCGTCACTAAGCGCAATCCCGGCAATTGTCTTGATTTCTTGTTGCCATAGAGGGCGGGTAACGTATCTATCTATAGTATCATTGTCTATACCTATATAAAAAAGTATGCATATTTTTAGCAGATTTTGAAATGCTATCTACAAATTATTTTTCCAAAACAAAAACAATATAATGAGACCTCGTCTGCTTCCAACTTCTACTTCCTCATTAATGAAAATGTTAGTTTATTATTTATGTCAGGATTATTAATGAATATAATATGTATATACATATTAATTATTTGGCACAATTAATATCAAAACCTGGTGCAGTCTAGTCCAAAAAATGTGATAGCCTAGTAGCCTGTGATAGTCAAAGGTCTTGAGTTCAAACCCGCCATTGACTTTTCGGAAGTTACTTGCGTATTTATCGCATGCTCAAACGGTGAAGGAAAATAATGTTAGGAAACCTGCATGCTTGAGAAACTTTCTCGGCGTAAGAACTCTAAACGTAGCTCCTGAACGAATGGATCGATTTTAATGTTTTTTTTTATTTTAACGTTGTTTAGATCGAGATGGTTCTTTGCTATAATTTATAAAGATCTGTTCAGGCGTTTCTAGGTCATTGGCTCTTTTTCAGTAAATGACTTCTGGTATGCCAATATTTTGGGTTTTACTTTTCGAGAGGTAGGGATAGCGAGATTCCTTGCGCAAATTGAGCTGCCTGACTGGGCAAGTACTTCCGCCTTGCAGAAGACCGCAGTGAATCAACAATAGTTGTATTTCTGCGAGGGAGTAAGGTTACCAGAGCTCGGTAGGGGGGTGACTATTCTGTCAGCATGGGCATTCACGCATATGTAAGCCTTCTGGTATTGCAAATGTCCATGGGCGGCGGTGACCACTTACGATCAGATGAGTCGCCTGCTCGTTTGCCCCCTTATCACCATAAAAAAAATTAAAAATGATGTACTAAATGCGATTGCAGTTTATTGTTGGCTGGACGGTATTTAAAGATACTTCGCCATTTATGTGACTCGTTGTTGAAGCTCCCTCGAGCTTACACAACCACAAGTGAAGGTTAACCACAAAATACTGGTTAAGGAAAAAACAAACAAAGGGTTTTAATTTATTACGGAGTATGAGTTCAGTCACTGTTGTTGCTGGATTTTCTAGCTGTGATTGCGGTAAATCTGCAGGTGCTCTCACTTTCGGGTTTTACCTGTGTGAAGTTTATGTAATCATATTTAACTTCACTTTTATAGAACTGAGAATTTCTACGCCACTTTCGACAAGCAAAATAAAATTCTAAATCATATAATGTCCGCGACACCAATTTCATAGTTCACAAGAAATACGGCTAAAATTGCAGGGCCTTTATTGTCAATACAATGATTACTTAAAATATATAGATATAGTCTAAGATCCGGCTGATGAATCACCACATTTATAGCATACATAGTCAAAATCTATTTGTTGGTATAACTAAGACTGCGGGAATCTATCTTTTTCAAGATTCCAATCAAAATTGGCCCGCGAGCTTTTTTTTTTTAAATGAATTATCTACAATCCGTCCTATAGCAATAATATAAATAACATGAATAGGTATGTTTGTAATAATGCTACAAATTACTTATTACCTGTGTGAATCTGGCTGCAAATAACAGTTTGCGGCTGAGTGGTGGTTGTCTGGAAGAAATTGCTGTTAGTGATAAGACCGCCAATTGTATTTCATTACTTTCTCTGTATTTTCTATTCTGTAATGTCATTGGTGTATAATAAAGAATACTCTATTCGAGTAAAAGTGAAACAGTGGCAGCACATAACGTCATTTTATATTTATTTATAGTTTTTGACGACCTGATTGGCGCAGAGGCTGAGCGACCGGCTTGTGCGTCACGGGTTGCGGGTTCGATCCCCGCACGGAGCAAATATTTATACGTTCTACAGGTAGTTGTTCCGGGTCTAGGCTTTTGTGTGTGTGAAAATTTGTGTTTGTAAACGCACCCGCAGGAGAAAATCCTAGTGTGGGGAAACGTTTTAAGAAAAATTATTTATATTCTATTATAATTAGCTCCTTCTTAGTATTATGCAAAATAGTGATAATAATGCAAAAAAATATGCAATTATTTCGTATGCTTCATAATATAATTCGAAAAATTATCTTCCGTAACCGATTTTCCAGCCATTTTTTTGTATGTACAGACATTACATGGAAATCTATGACTCAGGCCAATTGTCCATGCTTATGACATGAACATTATAAAACAAATTATACAATATGGTGATGATAACACGACTATAAATGAAAAGAAGAGCCATACTAGTTCAAGAGAGTACCTATTTTCACTCTATTAAATAAGTTTTTCTAACAAACTAAATAGCACAAATATGCAAAAAAAATAGATTTGCGTAAGGAGTTTTTTAAGATTGGCGAAGGTCTTTTACATAAGTGGCGAGTTGGCAACATGTGTTCTGTTTATATTTATGTTGCAGGTCTTTAACCTTATCTGTGATAGCCTAGTAAACAATACATCGTGTTGAAAATTAAAAATGGCAAATTATGCCCTGTGTCTAAACTACTGGGTATATTTGATTGATTTTTGGTATACAGACTTAGAATATCATTAGGTATACTGGTATCATATCCACATAGTATGAACACATACTAAATACCTCAACGTTGTGTTTTCACCCATGCAGAAACCTATTTCAGAGTAGGTATTAGTATCCCATAAGTTAAACTACCAAGCCTGGATTTAAAAAAAACCAGAAGATATTATTTGAGTTTTTTTTTAAGAGAAAATCTAATAAAGAATTGGTTTAATTTGTAAAAACGTAAGTAAATAAATAAAAGATATCATTTAATATTAGACCTCGCACATACTATCCGATTTGGCAAATGGAATATCCAAGTGTTCACTGCAAGTATAATTTAACGTTTCTAAATATCTCAAAAGATGCTATGTTGAAACCTCGGTCTCAATGACAAAGAGAATATTCTGAATCACCGGGTCGATAGCATCATCGTTTTGTGCGTCTCAACTTCATTTTCTGTACGGCGTAGAAACTACAACGTTACTATTTGATTACACTTGGCTGCGTCTATTATACTGGGGTTTTTCTGCCTTACAAGAAGGTATACAGTCACTAGGGAAATAGGAAAATTTACCTATAAAGAATATTGATTTTAGAATCAAAGTAGGTACGCTTAACTTGCAAATTCTACGATCCGAAATGTCGTGATTGCAATTCATAGGTACTAATACTGTAAATGCGAAAGTATGTCTGTCTTTCTGTCTGTTTCCCTTCGCATTTAAACCGGTTAGATGAAATTTTGTAAGGACACTGGAGAGTTTGTTTCCCAGATGTCATCCTTTAAAGGTATGAAAAAGGGGATGAATTTTGGACGCTTAAAAGAGGGTAAGATAAATAAGCAGAAGGGATAAAATTACAAATTTCACGAAAATGAAGTCGCCGGCAGTATATTAAGAAATAAATATAACATTAATAAGACTAGATAAGAAGAGAAATAATTATAAGATGTAATGAGGAAAATGTAGGAAAATATTATGTAACTATTTATAGTCGACTGGCTGATATATTTTCTTTGATCTTGCGTTAATGTTATTTCGGAATTCCCAAAGACTAATTGCACGTCTACAAAAAAGTAGGTCTCATAGATATGAAGGTTTTTACTGGCTGTTCAAGCAAAAAAACTTCATAAATTCTTTATTATATATAAAGTAGCAGATAAGTACTGTGCTAATGAAATATAATATCACGGGTTCCATCCCCGGTCGGGGCAAATATTTGTCAGATAAATAGGTGCCAGGTCTGAACATTATCCGTGTAAAATTGAATCTGTATGGTAAAAAGTTCCACGTCACTAACAGGAAAAAAAAATCCTTTTTTTAAAGGAAAAGTCAATAAAATAATATTTTGCTAGGTATATTTCATAGTACTTACATTTTGTATATTGCTATGACGATCGACGAGCCTGTATATAAAGGAAGGGCGGAAGACTAGAAGGTACAGTCTCACACAAGAGAACAACCTACTCACATCAACATGGCACGTCTAGTTTTTGTAGCTCTTGTCGCCTTGGCGGTGGTCGCTTGCACCTTCGCAGCACCAGAACCAGGTATTGTTTACATTTATTAATTATAATTTATCAATCTTTTACATTATGGTAAGTTATTATTTAATATGTTAATGTTATTAATGGAAGCTGTAGTAACCAGTGGACTGTAAAGTCAAAGGTCTCCAGTTTAAATCCAAGGCACACTGACTTTTAGAAGTTAAGTGCAAGGAAAACATTTTGTGGAAACCTGCATAGGTTTCCACAAAATGTTTTCCACAAAATCTGCCAACCCACACTTGACTGGTGTGGTGGACTACAGCCTAATCCATCTCAAAAGAGAAGGGACCCGTGCTCCATCAGTGGGCAAAAGACTGGGTTGATAATGAGGCTGTTTATTGTCATTTGTTTATATCCATCGCAAAAAGAGACGTTATAATAATATGTGTACATCGAAGTTGGTTTATGAACCAATTAACTGATTTTGACTAAGTTTTTTTTTTTACTTGCAAAGGTGATATGATCCAAGAAAACTTGGTCAGCCATTCAAAGATCTTCAGCTTCTACGGGGGTTACATTTTGAGTTTATAATCAAAAGAATTGCGTAATTGATGTAGCGAAAAGCCAACTACAACCTACCTGGGATGGAGACGAGGTCCTAGTGACCTATCACAGGTTTTGTCGCGACTAATGTCTAAATTCTTTCTTCCACTCCGCTGTTAGGGCCCAGCGCGGCGTTTTATAACAGTGTACTTACCTACGAGGTGTTTCTAATAATGTCTGTTGAATGCTTGATTATATGTATGTATATTTATTTGCAGAGCCTCTTCCATCGTTCGCTGTAGCCAGCCCACACGGTGCAGCTGCTGGCAATCCGGGAGGTGCAGGAGTTTACAGTGCCGGTGGCAGCGCTGGCGTGTTCCGTACCCGCCGTGACAGCTCCAGCGCCGCCGCCGCTAGCTCAAGTTCGGGCTAGGAGAACACAAGTGAGCACACGGTTTTATTAGTTCTTCTTGCAGCATTTACTCACTCTCATGTTGGATCTAAAAATATTATCCACCTGCAAAATGTATTTTATAAATAAAATCGACCGCAAGATTAATATTATGTCTTTGTTTCAGATGTTAAGCCGTCTTATGAAAATGCTTTAATAAATCAAATAATTTCACATAACATACATAAATAGTTAATAAATAAAATATTGTTGTTAAGTTTATAAATCTGTTGTTATGTTTGGCTAAAAATTATGATATTAACATCTGTCTACCTGCCTTGTGCCCTCAATAAACCGATTTGTTTTCAATTTGTCTTGTCTTAAAACCCCTAATCCATCCTATGTCAATTCCTCAAACAAATTTTCATCTAGATATGCAGTGCCCCGTAATGCCACTGGCTACACAAAGCACACCACAAACATTAGTAAAAATATGTATGCAAACATATATCACATAATTTTGTCACTTCGAGGGAGGTTTTACATAAATGACAAAGCACTACAAAAGTTGTAAACTAACCAATAGTAGCAACCCCGATACTGGGGACATTTCGAATGGTTGGGGTATACCCCAGGTTACCAGGGGTAAAACACATAGTAAATACTAGGTGCGCAATATTTTAAGCTATCACATCTGATTGTCAATCTGAATTTCCATTTACAACAATAATACTGCTGCGGTTAAATACGCTTCTTTTTAAGGATGTAAGAAAACCAGTGAAAGCTCGTGAAAACAAAAGGTGGTTTAGATTTTTAGCTTATCTATAGGATATGGCACCAAATATAAATATAACTGACATCACGCCTATCATTCCAAATGGATAGGCAGAGGCGTATTAATATGTAGGCTAAAAGCCGGATAGAACTCGCGCATTTCGAATAAGTTCTATTAAAAATATTATGAACTTAAGAAGGATAATACAACATAATTATATAAAAAGATAGGTCTTTCAACTTTGATATTTGTTTTTGTAAACATAATTATTAATACTGGTTTTGAGTAAATGTTTTACGAGAGCCCTCAAAAAGGGGATAGTTGGTTATGCTAGCAGATAGTAGCCCAACGTTTAAAGATTCTTCGGGGGATACTTGCCTTGAGACGGGATAGACGCCTCACTATGGTTTTAAATAGAAACCAATTTATATCAATTTATGTGATCAGTCTATTCACTTTTAATAAACATTAGAATATAATATTTAGTAGGTATATACCATCACTTTCGTCCCCGAAGGGTTAGGCAGAGGTGTACTAATGTACACCCACCTTTTGCCTGTATGTTTTAGGTCCCATGTAATAGGGGTCCTATTGCCATTAACCGGGCACAAATCCAAACTCCGAGCTGCTACTGAGAATTTCATAGAAAAACCCAATAACACTGCTCGACCTGGGAATCGACCTTTTGCTCGGCAGTTGTACTGTACAACCACTAGACCAACGAGACAGTTATATTACAAAATTTAGTTTTAAAGTATAAAACTATTTTTTATTCTTTGTCCTTTTGATGAACAGGAGGATTACTGATAACTTTTCCTTTGGATGTTTTTGAACTCATAAAATTCAGTTTCACTCTCAGACTGCTCAATGTCATCATTCAGGTCATCGCGCGAGTGCCACCTCTTGTGTTGCAAATGTTTATAAGGCACCCGCTTTCTATCAGGCGGGCCGTAAACTTGGTTGCTACCCTTGTGGTTTAACTGAATTTAAGAAGAAAAATAATTTAAGAATAACTGCCAACAATCGTAAATGCAGTACATAATTTGGGTCTATAGATTTGATTTTAACATCATTTCATTACTCGTAATCATCGTAGAAAGACTCTTTAGAAAGACTTTAAGAGAAAAAATACACTGATAGAAAAAAATTTCTTTCCTCGTTTAAAAATGCATAGTTGCGAATAGTCCCTAGGGCAACTATCGGTAAAGAAACTAGGATGACTATCCTTTTTGATTCAAATTGCCCTTTTTATTTACATTATAAATAATAACTACTCAACAATAAAATGTTATAAAAAGTGTAATTTAAACCCTAATGCACGCATATAAACAAAGAGGTTTGACACCGCAATCAGTAAAAAAATATTCGATATAAAATACTTCCTAATATAATTTCGAGGCCTGTGGAAGTTTCGTAGCAGAAGAATTTTGCTATATTGACGATTTATACTTATTGAGGATGATATATACATGTTGTGCCGACTCCGGTGAAGGTCGGAAGCTTTGTTCTCGAAGTTGTCGACGATTATGTTTACCTGGGATAAAATGTCCGGTTAGGTAAAGTCCAACCTAGAGAAAGAAGTCAACCATCGAATCCAACACGGCAGGGCAGCGTTCGGGAGGCTACGCCAAATCTTTTCGTCCCAAATAGCGCAGTGTCTCAAGACGGAAGTTTTTGACTGGTGTATGTTGCCAGTGATGACTTACGGCATTGAAACGTTGCCGCTAACAATGAGCGTTATTAGGAAACTCATTGTCACCCAGAGAGCGAATTTGTTAGGAGTTACACTACGTGATTGAATCAGATATGAGGTTCGAAATCGAGTTCCTTTTGCATTTTCTGGAAACTGTTACCATAATATATATTTTTATTTATACCATCAGAATGTAAAGATTTCAATGAACAAAGGGCCCACAGATTTTTTTGAAAAAACTGATATTTTGATGCAAGAATATTCGATTGAAAATAAGGGTGTTTTGTCGGTATTAAGTCAAAATAATGTGAAAAAAATAAATTTATTAAATCAAAATAAATACAGTGTGTATACAGTGGATATAACAATGTAAATTTGCAACAAATTTTGTGAAAGATAATTGAGATTTGTAAATGATAAAAATAAAAAACAAAAACTTGGTTATTTGAATTGTTCACATAAATTTTGAGTCTATGTGAAACAAGTGTACAAAAGTTGTAGATCTTTTTATTACCTACAACTTCTTTATTTAACTTTTTACCACAGGACTTGTAATTTTAACGGAAATTGAGATAAACCGTTTTTACCCTTAGAAACGCACCCCTATTCACTTCCCGACCCTATTGTCAGTAAATTATTTTTTCCTTATTTTTCTTACTGTTCCAATGGGTATCATAATGCATTTTTTTTTCAATAATTATCTACACTGGTCTATTAAAAAAACGTGGGTTCTATCGCCGCAAATATTTGTTACCTAAATCCGGATCCTAACGAGTCTTAGCATTGTCTTATTAGACAATGCTGGATCTGCGTTGTACGACACCAACAGGAAAAAAATAAAGTCTAGGGTTTTTTCTTACAGGAAAAGAAGATTAAAATAATATTGTAAGTACCAACTGCATGTCATAATTAAACTTCGCATGTTATTATGACAGTAACGAGTCTGTATATAAAGGTAGGTCGGACGCCTTGAAGGCACAGTCTCACACACGAGAATAACTGACTCAGATCAACATGGCCCGTCTAGTATTTGTTGCTCTTGTCGCCTTGGCGCTGGTCGCTTGCACCTTCGCTCAACTACAATCACAACCAGGTATTGTTAAATATTTCTTAACAGTATGTCTATTGTTATAATTATGTTTATGAATTCTTAACCAGCATTGCAAAAAGAGGAGTGTTAGGGTTCATCCCAGCACCCTCGCTTTTGCAACATTTTTAAATTTCATACGTTTACATACTACTACAAAGTAAGTCACTGTAATGTTATACAATACACATTACATTACAGTACATTGATTTCACGAGATATTAAACAAAGTAAAGTAACTAGCTTTTACTCTCGAACTAATAACTTTATCCAATCAGCTTTTTTACCCTTTTACCCTCCTCTTTTAAGGAATTATCGAATTCGTATACAAAACGTCCACCCCCGTTTTCAACCTTTTAAGGGATTATTTCCGGGACAGAAACTGACAAAGTCCTTACCACTCAAACTATCTCCAAACCAAAAAACCGGTTCTTTAAAATACATCGGTTCAGCCGTTATATCGTGAAGAGGTAACCCGCAAATCTATTGACATACTTTATCTCATAACAAAGTAAAAATGAATATGGAATACTTAATTATATATTTATTTGCAGCACCGCCGTCCGGTTCGTTCGCCGCAGCCTCGCCAAAAGGCGCGGCGGCTGGCAATCTCGGAGGAGCAGGAGTCTTCAGCGGTAGTGGTGGTTCTGGCGTGTTCCGTACCCGCCGTGACAGCTCTAGCGCCGCCGCCGCTAGCTCAAGTTCCGGCTAGGCGAACACATTGTGAGCATACGGTTTTATTAGTTCTTCATACAGCATTTACTAACTCTCAAACTCTCTAAAAGCTGCAAATTTTTTTATTCGTTGTAATTTCAATTTTTTCATCAAGGTACAAAACATTTTATCCACTTGCAAAATGTATTTTATAAAGAATCGACATTAAAACTAATATTATTTCTTTGTTTCAGATGCTAAGCCGAGTTATGAAAATGCTTTAATAAATCAAAGAAATTATTATCACACATTGAATATGAAATATTGTTGTTAAATTTATAAAAACTGTTGTAATAATGTATGGCAAAAAACTATGCCATTTGTGTACCTGATCTGCCTTAATAAACTGATTTGTTCCAACTGACTTGTTTTGATATCCCTAATTACATACATAATCTGCGATCAATGACTTTTCTTTATAACCCACGATATCGTTTTTATTCATATGGCGCTGCCGTCACGTTCGTATCAGCTCCGTGTTTGTAATTCTTTTATAATCGAAAAGTCATTCGTTTGTACTAAATTTCACTAAATTCAGTGTCAAATGTGCCAACACAGACGTGGAAATGTTACGAAGTGTAAATAACCAGTGCAAGTATAAACTAACGTAAACATACTTTTAGCTACACTACATTCCATATTATTAATACAGTGAAACTTGGTGTCAGTGTTAATAAGCACTGAAGTACTAAAACTGATGAAATCGAGTGATAATAATTAGTGCAAACATTCATCAAGTGTTTAAAAAAATAAAATAAAATACTAGTCTCAATTTGGGTTACAAATTCGTTTTTTCATAACGCAAGTTTAAATTCATTTGTTTACATCAGTGCTACCAACGTAATCGCGTTTCATTCTGGGTGCGTTCCAGACTAACGCATCTGTCAAGTTTTGCCATACGAAGGGTGCGTTCCAACCAACCGAACTATAACACATTAAGCATAAACCAAACAGTACGACCAGTATATTTCATGTTTTGTATTTCATATTTTGTACGAACTATCAAAACAAATACAGTTTCGTGTAGTTGAAAAATATTGGGATCCGTGTCTTCCGTGTCATATTTGTGAGGGACGCAGTGACTACACCGCGAATTTAGCACTGAAAGGATCGAATTTTGCACCGTACCAAGTCACGCTGAATCATTGCTACAGCGCTTGGTTATCGCTGAGTGCACTGCAATATACATCTACTGCGAGTCGCGCAAGATGGCAACTAGGAAAGCTTCGTGCGCGGGCTGCCGCGGGGAAGTGAGTGTGGACGGCCCGTATATGAAATGCGCAAAATGCAAGCAGATCTTCGATATTATTTGTGCAAATTTTACTTTAGATATATTTGATACGTTGTAGGCCGAATTTAAGAAGTCTTGGATTTGTGTGGAGTGTCGTAGCAGACAGCCGAGACGTGATAATTCCCACACCCCAGTGCGTCAACACCTTATGCAGGATCTAAGTACAACCAGTGACTGCCTCGACATTTCTATGCATACTCCTGACAATGTAACTGTGCGTGCGAGTGGTGTGATCTGGGACTACATCCCCATATTGTAGCATAGTTTTTTACGAAAAAATTGTATTTTTTTGAATTTATAGTATAAAAAGACCGACCAAAAATTTGTTTTGGTTTTCTGATAGTTTTTAATAAGTCTCAACTTGTATTTTAATTATTGTTTTTGACACGGACCCCCCTGTACAGGGTCAAATAACATTTATATTATATGCTACTTGCTCAATAACACTTAGACCCACCAAAAAGTTTGTTTTTGGTTTTTAAAAATCTTGATCAAGTTTTTCAAAGTTTTTAAAAGTTTTAAAATTGAAATTTTAATATTATTATCTATTATTTATTATTATTAATATTATTTATTTGATTTTAAACATTTTTAACAGTTTTTTGACACAGACCCCTCTATACAGGGTCAAACAAATCTTAAAAAAGACGCTCCAAATTTTGTTTGGATTTTTAACTATTTATTTATTTTAATTTATTTTAGCTGATCAAGGATTTTTATTACTCTTAATTTCGTTATTGACGCAGACCCCCCTTTAGGGTCAAAATTATACCACAAAGGGAAGTCCCTCCCCGATCAACAAGCGAATTTTTTTTTTTTTTAATATTATTTATTTATTTTAATTTATTTTGTTTTATTTAATTTTCACACCACATACACTTACTTAAAATAATGCACCGCACACCAGTGACCTCTGGCGCTGCCAAGAAGCTCACTACGCCCAGCCCTTCCACCTCCAAAACAGAAACGCAGGACGCCGCGAGGACCTTTATCAGAAGACCAGAAGCCAAAAGAAGATCGCTCGATAACATGGATATTTACAAGAAGCTGAAGGACAATTATGCTGCCCAAACCAGCGCGGAGCTCCTCCAGGAGATTTTAAAAACCTTCGAGGAAATACCCTCAAGAGTACAGCAATACCCTCAGATGAGGAAGGACATAAAAATCTTCCTGGAGGTGCCGATAAGGGCATGCGAGCGATATTCGAGCTCGACAGGCGGATGCAGGCACTCGAGGCGGAAGCCCCTGGAGTGGGAAACCCTGCTGAGCCTCCAAAAATCGATGAGGTCCTCAAGAGAGTGGGAGAGGTAGAGGCGTCACTGAAGGAACGAATCGCGACAACAGAGCGCTATGTAAAAAAGTCTGTTGAGTGGCTCAACGACGAAAACGGTGGTCGAGGCTCCGATATGATCGACAGGATCATCGACCGGATCGAAGACGAGGTTAGGGCGGCAATCAACAAATCGAACAAGGAGGTCGAGGGTCGATCGCACGCCCTGATCACGGACCTGGTCGGTGGGCTTGCCGAGAGTGTCGTCGCAGCCACCCACGACGTCGTTGAAGCCACCAAAGACTTAGCCCGCGAGGCAAAGCAGCCTAAAGTCCCTTCGTCCTATGCCAGTGTCGCAGCGGACAAACCCGTCCACCGCCCCGCACTCCACTCAATGGCGATCACCTACGAAGGCAGTCTTGAGACTGCTGACGAGGTGCTCGCCAGGGTGAAAAGGGCGGTGGACGCAAGGGAAACTGGCCTTAAAATTAGCAAGGTCAGGAAGGCCAAGAATCAGACCATAATACTGGGCTGCGACACTGAGCAGGAAATGAGAAAAGTAAAGGACCAAATCGAGCGTCAAGGAGACGGACTCAAGGTAGCGCCCATGACGAACAAGAGTCCCCTCGTTGCCCTAAAAGATGTTTTTGGGGACAGCGGGGACGACGAAATCGTCGGGGCGCTCCTTGCACAAAATAGGGACACGTTTGCGGGCCTGCCTGAGGAGGATGTGGAGATTGTGATCAAGTATAGAAAGAGGACACGGAATCCCAACACATCCCACATCATCCTTCAGGTCAGGCCAAAACTGTGGCAGAGGATGACGGAGGCTGGAGCCCTCTACCTGGACCTGCAAAGGGTAAGGGTCGAGGACCAGTCTCCGCTCATCCAATGCACTAAGTGCCTCGCGTTCGGCCATGGTCGGAAATTTTGCACCGAGAGTGTGGACAGGTGCAGCCACTGTGGAGGACCTCACCTGCGCGAGAAGTGTACAAACTTTTCCGCAGGGGAGGGACCGAAGTGCTGCAACTGTTCGCACTCTGACCGACCACAACGCCTTCAGTGGAGAGTGCCCAGTCCGCCAGAAATGGGACTATCTGGCTCGAGCAAGTACGTCCTACGCCTAAAAACCCAGGAAACAACACGCACAAACAAAACACACAAAAACACAAACACAAAACACAAACAAGAAACACAAAACACAAGCACGATTGATAAACAGAATGTATATTAATGTATACAAGATGGTATCAACACATTAACACAAAATCAGGAACACTAAAACAACGAAGGAAGGAAGAATAAAAGAAGGAGTCAACAATGTATATAATTGTATATATGTGTAGTTGATTAGGAAAGAATGTATGGAAACAGAGAAGGAAACACAAACGACACAAATAACACACAAATCGACACAAACACACAAAATCCTGCGGAACACAAATCTCAAATCTTATAAAACAGTCAATTAAAAACAAAGAAGGTAAATAAATAAAAGCACGTAGTGAATAAACAGTGAACAAATTAGTACAAAAATAACAATTACAAAATTACAGAAATAGGATCATAAATGATAGTATAATTTACTGACAAATTAAAGACCAATGAAACGAAATTATGAAACAAGAATTATAAGAACAAAAATAATAACTTAGAATAGCCAAAAAGCTAAAAAATCCACGAAAGTTAATAAATAAAAGGATGTATAAAAACAACATTAAATCATATCAAATAAAATATCAATTTACCAAATAGATAAGATTCACAACAACAATAATAGGCGTGGAGAGCTGGAAGTCCCATAGACGAAGAACGCGAACAGATGCACAACGGAAAGCGAAAGGCTTCAAGTGCCAGGGGAACGAACGAGAACCGGTGACATGATAAGCACGATGTACAAGGTCCCGATGTTCCCATGACCGGGAAAGCCCGGAAATAAAAAAAAAAAAAAAAAAAAAAACTGTGCGTGCGAAGCCGCGGTGCGCGCTATCTGCTAACACAGAAGAAGAAATCACTTTTACAAATTTCGATGCGAGTTCTTTATTCCAAATTTTAAGTAAATTTGTAATCGGATGTTTTTCCTACTAGGCACTGGCCTATTCTAAAAGTTACACCGAAAGATTTTAGAATAGGCCCTGGCCTATATATATATAGTAAATTTAACTAGTATAACTAGTATAGAATAGTAACTTTCGTATAACGAAAGTATCACAATTATGTATATTATATTCAAAGGGTTCGAAAGAGACCCCTCTTTCGAACCTTGCATGAAGAGAAATTAAAGACGGTGTCAAAATAATTATAAACGAAGCTGAAACCTCGGTACCTCGGTGGCTCAGTTGGCAGAGCGTCTGGAGTACCGATCCAGAAGACGCGGGTTCGAGTCCCGCCCGAGGTTGAATTTTTCTTTCTTAATTAAAATTTAAAATCTTACCTTGAAATAGGCTAAAAAATACAAAAGATTGTATAAAGGTAATGCAATATCATCCGGAATCTACTCGCTGTAAAGGGAGTATTCTGGGTTGGACAGAATTGTCCAATCGATGTTGCTATGTCGCCGTAAAGACATAAGTAACATAAAGAAGGCAAAATTCAACACATCAGCCGGATACCTCGGTGGCTCAGTTTGCAGAGCGTCTGGAGTACCGATCCAGAAGACGCGGGTTCGAGTCCCGCCTGGGGTTGAATTTTTCATTCTTAATTAAAATTTAAAATCTTAGCTTGAAATAGGCTAAAAAATACAAAAGAAAGTTCACCAAAGTTACCTTGATTTTGAGACTGTCATAAACCTTACCGAAGCTTAATGACATACATTACTCATTTAATTTAAGGAGGTCCATGCCGTATGTATCTACATACGTATTCAATGCCTATAAAATCAATATGAGGCCTTGGACCTATATGAAAGTCGAGGCAAAAAAACATAATGTAAACTATTTTTTTTTCTTTTAAAATAGACCATGACTCATCCAACTCGGAGGATTTTGATATTTTTCTCACAAGACATCGGTTGGTATGCCACTACGTAGTACTAACTAAAAATAACTAAAATATGAGTTATAAATTGTTTTATTATACACGTACTTCCAGTTGCTTTTAATTATTGGTCGGCTTTGTGTGCTTAAGATCCAGAATTGGCGTCCGTCGGGTTTTTGAGCCCCTATCCAATTAATGGCTGAGCTACATGATGCAGTGTATTTGTCGTGCTGATTCTGGAGTAGCCCTGCTCAGTTGTCGCACAATTTTTCCCATCACCAGCAGCCGTCTGCACGATGGTCACCTCTTCTCTCGTTTGTTTAGATTGAGACATGTTTTACATCACAGAACGACTTATTTCGTTATAATATTGTCCGTAAGTATTTATGATCATAAAGTTCTTTTTTTAACTGTCTAAATTACACTCGCGATATGACTTCGAAGGCAGGGTCGCCATGAGGTGTAGTGGTAAATGAAAGATATCAGCGCTGGATAACTTCTCGATTTATAGTGTCTTCACAAAGGTTGAGCGTACATGATCTTAATATAATCCTTACTTGGCTACACTAAATAAGGTCTGGTTACACACACACATACACAATAATACTAATGATACTTAACTTACTTACATACACTACAACGATGACTGATGCATGCATTCTGTCGACAAGGCTAGATCAACTTGTAGGCGTTGGACACACATTACTGAACTTACATGTTGGAAACTAATAAATCTAAACCTTAATAGACCCCCAGATTCTCTCTTGAGTTTGTTTTGGTATTTCTTCTCAAACGTCACAGGGTTACAGGGTCGTCAACGCGCGACCGACACCTCTGGTGTTGCAAACGTCAATAGATTACGGTAACCGCTAACCATTAGGCGAGCCGTAACCTTGATTGTCACCCTGGATTAGTATTATATTGGTATGGTTGTTATAAAAATGGTCTCTAACTTTTGCCCGCGACTTCGTATCGTTCCTTCACTTCCATAAGAGATAATTTTCGGGATATCCTTTCCTGGATTTGTTTATCCTTTCGTGGGATCTAAACTATCTCTATATCAAATGTTATCTTAATCGCATCAGCAGTTTAAGCGCGAAGAGGTAATAGACAGACAGACTTACGTTTGCAATTATATTAAGTATTAGTATGGATTTAATCTATGTATAGGTATTAGAGCCCACAGACTATCAAGCTTGTCAAATCGAGCTATACTGATGACATCGAAATATACTTTTTTTTTGTAAGTGCTGTAAAATCCTTTACGTACCTTCCCGTCACCTGGGGACGTATGTCGGACTTCCGCTTGAGCGTTTACCGAATAAAAAACCGTACCCGTACCCGTACCCTCACCGTAAACTCAACCAACCCTATTGCCGGGGCCATGGGATTCGCAAAAGCATGCACCACAACCCCGGCGGATCTAAATATACCTGGACATTATAAATATCAAATCAAATAATAGATATGTCTACTCACAGTCGAAATAAAATATTTTATTTCATTTGGACCAATATTATTAAAAGGTACCTGCCTGTACCTGCGACAAAAGTAGGTGATACCTACTTTTGTCAATTGTCAGAAACTAATTGCACGATATAAAAAAATAGGTCAAGCCGATAGGAAGATTATACTACATACATATACAGTTGCATCACGTGTTCCAGGTTTTATCCCAGCAAGAAGCAAATATTTGTAAGATTTATCGATGCTAAAGGGCCTAAGCGTTGTCTTAGTGAGAATCTAAGCTGTAAGCACACCCACAACACCAAGAGGAAAAAAAATGGTCTAGGGTTTTTTCTTACAGGAAAAGTGGATAAAATAATATTGTGCCAAGTATGTACGTCATAATAATTTAACTTTACAGTAACGAGTCTGTATATAAAGGTAGATCGGACGCATTGAAGGCACAGTCTCACTCAAGAGAGTAACTAACTCAGATCAACATGGCCCGTCTTGTATTTGTAGCTGTTGTCGCTTTGGCGCTGGTCGCTTGCACCTTCGCTCAACTGCCACCTAGACCAGGTATTGTTATTATCTATCGCTTATATTTTATTTATATATTTCTTTATAGGATTGTTTTATTGATTTTATTATCTTCATAGAGTTCGTTACAAAACACCCCTATTTTGTTCTATGCGGCATCGTAGCATCTAAAGGGATGAACCGATTTTAAAAAACAAAACAAAACAAAGTTTATAAACAAGGATTTGCAATACGTAGCACAAAGATGAATATGCGCACTACAATTACTTGCATAACAATTGGCCAATTCCACTCCGTCAGAATAAGGATGTTAAAGCGTGGTTATACGGACTAGCGCTTAAAAGTTGACACAGACAGACATACTTTCGCATTTATAATATTGAAGTAAGTATGGCTAATAACTATGTATTCAATAATTAATAATATGTTTATTTGCAGCACCGTCCGGTTCATTCGCCGCAGCCTCGCCACAAGGCGCGGCGGCTGGCAATCTGGGAGGTGCAGGAGTCTTCAGCTCCGGTAGTGGTGCTGCTGGCGTGTTCCGTGCCCGCCGTGGCAGCTCTAGCGCCGCCGCCGCTAGCTCAAGTTCGGGCTAGGCGAACAAAAGTGAGCTTACAGCTTTTACTCACACGCTTTCTTTAAACTCTGTAAAAGCTGCACTGAATGTTGTATTATTAGTTGTGTAAATTATTTTTTCTTTAAAGGGTTTTGTACCTTTAACGTGAAAAATGTATCTTATAAAATTAATATCATTTATTTGTTTCAGATCCCACGTCGAATGATGAAAATCCTTCAATAAATCGAAGAAATTTACGTTTACGTATTAAATATTGTTGTTACGTTTCCAAAACCTGTTGTTATAATAAATGGCTAAAAACTACGACACAAACATCTGTGTACCTAAGTTATGCTCTCAATAAACTGATTTGGTCCAATTCGTCTTGTTTTAAAACCTCCTCCAAAAAGATTCCTCGAACTTTTAAGTTTTCTTTCAAGTATAAATGAATGAATGATTGAATTATTGTTTATTTCTGTAAATAGATCTTTTTAAAGACACTTTTACAAATCATGTTATATTTTTTTTAGTATCTAGTTGACATCGGCATTTCCTAACTGACGACCTCTGAGAAGAAATGCCGAAACAAACTCAGAGAATCATGGTCTCTTTTAAAGTCCAAACATTTTGATTACAATATGTGAGCCTGAGTATGTAGGTTAAAGTCTGAGATGGCCTTTTGAAGAAAGCACCAGTGCAGCTTTAAGTTGACCTGTCCATACTGACAGCACGCATACGTCAGCAAGGAAGAAACATATGAGGAACATACAACAATTTATATTCATATACGATCCAGGGATCGTATATTAATATAAACTGCTGTAACATTTTGAACTGTAATGATTTTGCAGCCAAAATCATTACAGTTCAAAATCTTTCATACTGGGACACAATAATGTTAGCACATTACTGCTAGAAGATAGAATATTAATTTTCCAATGCAGTTGTAGGTACTCACCTAAATTCAAATTTAAGACGACCCAATTATGCTTTCTGTGCTATGGGTCCCGGGTTCGAATCCCGGTAGGGACAAATGTTCGTGTGATGAGCATAAACATTTGTATCCGAGTCATAAATGTATCTATGTATAATATATATGTATTTACAACAAAAAAAAAGTATGTATGTAGTATACCAACCAACTAGTATCCGTAACACAAGTCTCGTTGCTTAGCTTGGAACTAGGTGGCGTTGTGTGTCATAATGTCCATGTCAATGTTAAAATAAAATATATTTTATTTTAAGTAGACCAATATTATAGGTGGTTTTGAAATGACAAAAACGGTACCGTTCAAAAAAGTAGGTCTTATGGAGAAGAACCGGCAAGAAACTCCATAGATACTCTTTTAAATAATTGGTTATCTTTACAATGTTTATATGTAATATAAATATAATAAATATAAATATAAATATTTCCGGACATTATTACACAGCGCCATCTAGTTCCGTGGTAAGCAACGAGGCTTGTGTTACGGATACTAGATGGTTGATATACTACGTATATAATTTTTTATTGATTTTTTGTAAATACATACATATTATACATAGATACATCCATGACTCGGATACAAATGTTGATGCTCATCACACTAACATTTGTCCCTACCGGGATTCGAATCCGGAACCCGTAGCACAGCAGGCAGCGTTAACTACCGCTGAGCTAAACGGGTCGTCATAATCGTCATCATCGTAATATGAGAGTAAAGCAGTATGAACATAATTTTAAAAATAATTAAAATTATAATATGTATACTACACGAATGCCATAGCCTAGACCCTAGATGAACATAGCTGCTGAGTGTTACCACATTAAGCAGTATCGTCTTTTTCTTCTGCAGGTACCTACTACGTTGGAGTTCAAAACTAAGCAATATCCTTAGTACATCTGATCTTGTTTATAGGTATTCGTATAATCACTGGGACTGACCGCTTAATGTAATCTTAAAAACACCACGGAGACGCGATGTCTTGATAATGGTCACCTATTTCCACCTATCACCTATCCATTGAATGACCCCAACAGGTGCTGCTTAACCTTGCAGATCGAATAATAATGACTAAGCTACGTGATGCTTGCGTGCCATCGACAAGGACAGGTCAACTCAAAGCTGCTCTCTTCTAAATACGTTTTCTTCAAAATGTCATTGCAGACATTGACGTACATCCATCTAAAAAAAGATCACGATTATCTTTGTTTCGACATTTCTTCTAAGAGATCGTCAGTTAGGAAATAAAAATTATCTTTTATTATTTAATCTAGTTTGTCCATTCGAATTAATTGCAAGTGCTTACTGCAGGTTAAGAAATATGAAATGAAATAAAATGATTTGAAATTATTTTTGAAATTATGAATGATTTCATATAGTGGTGTACAATATAGCATATTTTATTTATCTACATCGTTTCCGGACATCCGCAATTTATTAATTTTTAAATATTTGTGTGGAAATTGAATCAAAAATTTTAAAAACATACTACATAATATGTGCATCGAGAAAGTGGTCCTTAATGATAAGGAAAATATTCTGAATCATCAGTTGTTGGTATATAAAATAAGAATAAATAAATTCTATTGTACCTGTGTGGCGTACCAAATTGAATTTCACTTGGTTTGCATCCGTCATACTAGGGTTTTTCCTTCTTACAAACAGGCATAAATACGCAGTAGTGAAAAAGATAAATATATAAAGAATGCTAGTATTAAAAGCATACTACGTTTTGTAAAGCATTATATGGAATCGAATAATATCGAGTTCCTTTACAGTATAATTATATGTCTTTGTATATAATATACATAGTTTCATGTTTTACAAATCAATATTATATGACTAGCTACTGTATTGTAATGTATTCGACGACCCATTTAGTCCAACGGTAGTTAACACTGCCTTCTATGCTATGGGTCCCGGGTTCGAATCTCGGTAGGGACAAATGTTTGTGTGATTAGCATAAACATTAGTATCCGAGTCATGGATGTATTTATGTATAATATGTATGTATTTACAAAAAAAAAGTATATATGTAGTATATCAACAAACTAGTATCCGTAACACAAGCCTCGTTGCTCGGAACAAGATGGCGCAGTGTCATAATGTCCAGTGATATTTATTTATTAATTTATTCTATATAATACAATGTAAGTTGTAAAATAAATGTTGTTCCTTGTAGTGAAAATCAAAATATTCTATTAATTTGACTAACATTACAGGTACTCTGTGGATTCACCAAAGGGAGACTGACGCCGGAGTGTCCGTTATAAAGCACATCTGTGATGCTCGGGAAGCGTCAAAAGATAATTGCTGTTGGAATATTTTGTAACTTGTCAAAAGCATTTGATGCGCTGATCATGATACTTTACTACTAAAATTAGAAAATTTTGTTAATTAGGTCATATTTGCAAGAGAGAACACAGAAAGTTCTAATAAACGGAGTAAAATTTTCTGATATCACAATCATACTGGGTGCACCGCAAGGTTCTTTCCTAGGTCCGTTGTTTTTCGTATATACCTTACATGTGGCAAAGTGGATGGTGGTGCTCAGTGTAGGAATGGAACCCACTTCTCGTAACGTAACAAATATATTATGTAGGTAGTATAACGTTTCTTGCTGGCTCGACCTACTTTTGTAATACCGCACCATTAGTTTTGAAGTCAATCTCAAATGATTTATTCTAATAAGACCAATATAACACTTACATTCGAATTGACAATAGTAGTTGCACGGTTCCAAGAGGTATGTTCTTACAACAGGAAAAAATGTAGTCTAGGGTTTTTTTTCTTAGCGGAAAAGTAGATTTAAATAGTATTGTGCCAAGTACATGTCAAAATAATTTAACTTTGATGACACTACCAAGTCTGTATATAAAGGTAGATCGGACGCATTGAAGGCACAGTCTCACTCACAAGAGTAAGTAACTTAGATCAACATGGCACGTCTAGCATTTGTAGCTCTTGTCGCCTTGGCGCTGGTCGCTTGTACCTTCGCTTTGAAACCAGCAGTTCTACCAGGTATTGTTTTTATTTATTTATACAATTTTCTACAGTATTGCTGCTATGTAGCTATGAATATTATGAAGCTGATTCCCGCGACTTCGTCCGCATGCAATTTAACTAAAAAAATAAAAGTTTCATATTAACTTTGCACCCCCGTTTTCAAAAATCCTCTTAGCGGATGCCTACGTCATTTTCAAATTTCAGCCCGATCCGTCCAGTGGTTTGGGCTGTGCGTTGATAGATCACTATGTCAGTCAGTCAGTCACCTTTGAGTTATATATATTTAGATTTAACCACCATTACAAAAGAGGGGTGTACTTTGCGGCGGATGAACAAATTTAGTTTAAACTGAAAAAAGCCGTTTAAAGATCTTAATCTCTTCTTAGCGGTTACATTTTCGGTCCATGAGCTAGGACTTAAAACACATAGCTTTATTAAATAAAGATTCATTGCTTATTTATATATTTACTAGCTGACCCACGTGACTTTGTCCCTTAAGAGTCGATTAGTGAGAGTGGAGCAATTTTTAATATACAGCCTAACATTGGACCATGGTCACAGTTGGTGAATATATCGCGAATAAATCCGTCAAAAAGTTTTATTTCAAGCTCTATAGCTTTATAATTCTTGATGTAACGCTATAATATAATATATTTGTACTTAATTAGTTTAATTGGTTTATGACTGATGAATCATCATCATTTCAACCGTTAGACGTCCACTGCTGGACATAGGTCTCCCCCAAGGATCGCCACGACGACCGGTCATATGCCGCCCGCATTCAGTGGATTCCAGCGACCTTTACCAAGTCGTCAGTCGACCTTGACTGATGAATATAAATAAATAAATAATTATATATTTATTTGCAGCTCCGGTCGGTTCACATGGCACAGTGCACGGCTATCCGAGTAGTTTAGGAGATATCAGGCCCGTTGCTAGCGCTGCCGCTGGCGCATCCCGTCCCCGCCGCGGCAGCTCCAGCGCCGCCGCTGCCGCCAGCTCAAGTTCGGGCTTTAGGTGATATGATTTTACTAATCCTTCATATAGCTCATACATATAATTAAACTCTACAAAATTCTTACATAAAATCTAAGGCTAACATTTTTTCTATTCGTTTCTTTGTGATATTTATTGTAAGTTTATCCAGCTACAAAATGTATTTTATTTGATCGTCACCCAAATGTTTACTTGCCTCTTTGGTTTAATGTTGCTGCCCGTTCAGTGAGACTGCCGAGCAAGAGGTCTTGGGTTCGTCTCCCAGGTCGAACAAAGTGTCATTGGGTTTTCTATGAAATTCTGTATCAGCTCAGAGTTTGAATTCGTGGTTATTGGCAATAGGCTCGCCCCCTGTTACATGGGACCGACATACCGGCGAAACGTAGTGTACATTAGTACACCTCTGCCTAACACTTCGGGGACGACAGGCGTGATGGTATGTTTCTATGTATTTTTTTTGTTTCAGGCACTAACCGAGTAATGAAAATACTTGAATAAATCAAATATGTTTATATTTCATCGTACATAATACATTAAAATATTTTGTTGTTAAGTATTATGAAACTGTTGTAATAAAGTATAACTAAAAACCACGACACGAACACCTGTGTATCTGATCTATGCATGCAATAAACTGATTTGATTTTACTTGCTTTGTTTTATAACCCCTAGAATGAAAGCTTGCCTACTTCTAAACAATTCAGTATGGCATTTGTAACTTGAAGCTGTGATGATACTAGGCTATCATAGGTTCAAAGTTACAAATGAAGTGAAAAACTTGGTGAGAATTTCTCGATGGCGTGTGAAGTCTGCCAACCCGCACTCACGTGGTAGTAAATAATTATTTTACTCTATTTGATCGTTGTGATAAAAATATAACAAATTTGTAATTTTAATTTATACACTTTTATCCTTAATTTGATACGTCAGTCCCATTATGCCCCTCATAATCTTCTCTTTAAATTAAAATATTCAAAGGAAATACTGAAATGTGAAAGTAGGTACTGTCAAGTACAAAAACTCTTCGCCACATGATTGGACATGATAAAATTGTTGGTGCGATTCCTGCTTTCATCTTCATCATTTATATGCTCTCATCATTGACTCTCTTTCCCTATTTGATTAGTTACAATTGACTAAATTAATAATTCTGTCAGTAAAAACGACTTCGAATGTCAGAACTGGTCCTTGTTTTCGTAAGAACTTGAACATATCAGGTATAAGGTTGACTGTTTTGTATTTACAAAACATAAAAAAATTTATAATAACATCTAAAGTGACTGAACTTATAATTAAAAGGCAAATATTTTTTTGCATTTGAATTTTCAAATTATTTGCGTTTTAATCTTGAGTTCAGTCACTTTTGTTGTTAAATATTAGCGGTGATTGTGCAAATTTTGGTACCTTTTCCCTAAGTAAGCCGTCCTTAAGGTGGAAGCTTCACGGTAGCCCGCCAAATTCAAATTTTCGTACGTTTTTTGCAATTTGCAACTGCATTGATTGACTTTTTCATGAAATAGACAATCAATGCAGTTATATGCACTTTGAGGGCTATTTTATTGATTTAAATGATTATAATTCTGTAATTAAATACCTATTACAAGCGCGAATCATATTTTGTTTAATGTTCAGTCTGACAATGACCGGCAAATTGCAAAAAACGTACGAAAATTTGAATTTCGCGGGCTATCGTGAAGCTTCCACCTTAATAAAGTATGGTTATATTTATGTAAAAAACATGGCCGCAGATTTACAAAACTGACGGTTTTTACATTCATTTGTCAAGTTAAATAAAATTAAGTATTATCATAAAAACTGTCAACAAAATTCCCGATCTCTTTTATTACACCTTAGAGTCTTCGAGTTCGAAGGTTATCGAGTGGTGCCGACCTACCGGAAGGCGTGGATAGGCAATAGTGGTAGTAGATAGTGGTAGCCTTCAACGAGGTGGACCGACGACCTGGTAAAGGTCGCTGAAAAGCGCAAGATGTCGGTGGCGAAGGACCAGCCATCATGGCCATCTTTGGAGGCCTATGTCCAGCAGTGGACATCAATCAGTTGATATGATGATGTTATAAATAACGACATTAGCGCTAACATTGTAAGACTTGTTGTTATCCTTTATTATTAATACGATGATAACCTTTCAAAATACCAAATGTTGTATTTTTACGGATGACCCATACCAAATAGCCTTTTCAGATAATGACTTTCATGGTAATAGTTAGACTCATAAAATGTGACGGCATCTGGTAAATACTAATATTTTGTTATGCGTACTTAGTTCGTACCTTGTACAATTTTTTATGGCTTGTGTTTAAACGCCGCCCAAAAATATACCTATTTTACTACCAATAAAATTCGAAAAGTACACGAAAATGGATAATTGGTCACCACATTACGTTTCCTAAAATATCATCAAATAAATCATATTTTTCTTATTTAGGTCACCAAAAAAAAGACCTTACAACCTAACTCAGCTAACAAGACTTCTTGTCACAATTTTTTACTTTATTTGGTGACCATTTATCTATTTTGGGAAGCAAAATGAATATTTGTACAATGCGTGCAATTATTTTGATGTTTGTTTGATTATTTTGGATCATAATATGATCTTATTAATAATAACTTTAGGGCCCTTTTTATAGTCTTTTTTTTGGGGGTTATTTATTTTATTTGGTGCTTAGGCTTAGGGTCTTAAAAATATTTCTGGTGACCGTTTAAATTATATCCATTTTTATTTCTTTATAGAACTTGTCATTAGGTGTAGATTTTTTGATATATTAATTATTATTAAATGATGATCATACCTGGTATAAGCGTACGAGTTACATACAGCCAGTTTACATTGCTGACAATGCGACCCACTTTTAGTGGCCGATACTTTAAATCATTAAATGAAGAGTTAGTTGACAAATCGTAACCATCGCGAGCGCCACGAATTGGCATCCAACTTTTACCTACTTACTTTTGTGACGTTTCGTAATAAACTATATTCTATTCTATTTTTATTAATGGCAACGATGCCGATGTCGACAATTCTGCCAATGTCAAAAGTGATATTGAAGACACGAAGTGTATGCATTAAAAAAAACCAGGGATTAAAAATAAATTTTGATTTGATTCTGTAGCACTGAATGTAGACCTTGTTGGGTTAGTAGGATAACACTGAAACAAACAATAATATATAAATTCATTAAATGTACTAAAATATCTATATACATTTAAAAAAAAAAAACACATAAAATATCAACACCACACCAATATTCACAGGATATCCAATCATATTTTGATATCGTTCTTGCGAATAAAGATCATTAATGACTGGAGCAATTCAGGAGAGGAATGTGTGAGTAGAGCTGGGAAGTTAATAGGAAGGGGAATCTTCAGTTTAGGAAGACGGCTATATAAGTCAAGTGAAGGGTTGTTCTTGGAGCATGCAAAGAAAATGTGCTCCAAGCTACCCTCATCTAATCCACACTCGCATAGAGAAGAGTCCCGGATATGAATTTTATGGAGAAAGACAGGGGAGCAACAATGACCTATACGGATTCTACATATAGTAGAGATTACCGTTTTGGACACTTTTTTGAATTTATAAAACCAAGGTTTTGGATTTATAATTGGTTGTACTGCTTGATAAAATTTTCCTTTTTTCCTACTAGAGAGATTCCACTGCTCCTGCCATGAGGAATTGAGACTCGATTTTGGAAGGCTTAGGAAATCATACCCCTGATTGCTGTAATAAGCAAGGTCCGCTGTAAAAGATGAGCTAGCTTCTTTAGCAAGGGTATCAATTCAAATCAGCACATTCATTGCCTTTAATGCCACAGTGGCTAGGAATCCACACTAACTGCACATTTTTATGTTGCTTAAAACAGGAAAATAACGACTTTTTAATTTTTAAAATTATGGGACTATGCAAATTACTTTTAAAAGGGTTATGTACTAAAGCTTGGAGGCAACTCAGTGAATCAGTAAAAATTACACCAGAGCTAATGTCATGTGATTCTATGAAAAGACATGCTTCCAATATAGCGACACACTCGCCCGTGAATACAGAGGACTCCTTAGGGCATTTAAATTTTAAAACAATTTTGGAGTTTTGATAGTAAACTGCAGCTCCGGTGCAGCTAACGTCAGTTAATTTTGAAGCATCTGTAAAAAATCTTTGAAACCCATTCCATCGCTCACTCACCACCGCATTGAAGGCTTGATTTGCTGAAGGGGACTTTTTGGAAATGCCAATATTAAATAATATATTTGGTGTGAAATATAGGACTTCGTATGGAAAGTTAAAAAGAGGTAATCTGGGGTTTTGGACAATGGGACTTTCCAGGTTTTGACTCGTTCTAAATGTTTTAAGAATTAAGGGGAGTTCTTTATTTCTCCAGTAATTATAGTTACTGCATAAGGCATCTAACTCTCTTAGTTTAGGAAGAAGAGGATGGGAGGATGTGGATAATGATTTAAATACAAATCGGGAAGCCAGATACTGCCGTCTAAGGGCCAGGGGAGGTTCAGCGCACTCAACCTGCATTGCGTTAATGGGAGAGGACTTTATACAACCTGAAATGATTCGAAGGCACTTAGACTGCACTCTATCCAGTCCAGCCAAAGCACCCTTGTTGCACGGGATTAAGAGATATAATCCATAGTCCATGATACTACGGATAAGAGCATTGTAAACTAATTTCATGGTATAGGGGTGGGCGCCCCACCAGATACCGGCTAAAACTTTCAAAATGGAAATAACCCTCTCACATTTTTGAGTTAAGTAGTTTATGTGAGGAGTACCGGTCAATTTAGAATCTAAAAATATTCCTAAAAATTTGACTTTATTAACTAGAGAAAAGTATTGACCCTGAATGCCCACGGAAACATGAGGGATCAATTTTTTACGGGAAAATATTATTGCCGAACTTTTTGGGGCAGATAAGGACAGACCATGATAAGACAACCACTGATCCAAAGAATCCAGGGAAAGGCATAACGATGAGGCAGCGTCTACAATGGAGGCATCAGTCACATATAGTGCCAGATCATCGGCATATTGTAAGATGCGACAGTCATTATTTAAACAAGAGCCTATGTCAAATGTGTACAAATTGTACAGCAAAGGGCTAAGGACCGACCCTTGAGGGAGGCCTTTCCATGTCTGCCTGCTATCGAACTCCTCACCCTGGACCCTCAGGACCAGAGACCGAGACATGAGTAGTCTACATATGCATTGTACCATCCTAGCCGGGAGACTCAGCTGGTGCAACTTCTGCCTGAGAATGGGAAGAAGGACACTGTCATATGCGGATGAGATGTCAAGGAAAGCAGCAACAACGGATTCGTTTTTAGAAAAGGATAGACGAATATCCGTTATTAAAACAGCCACACTATCCATGGTACCAAGTCCTTTACGGAAACCAAATTGGGAGTTCGGCAGCAAATCTCTGGATTCCACAATCCACTCTAATCTATTTTTAATCAAGTGCTCAAGTAATTTTGCCAAAACTGAAGATAAAGCAATAGGTCTAAAGCCATTCGGGTCATCAGCATGCTTACCGGGTTTCAAAAGAGGAATAATAATTTGTGTTTTCCACTGATCAGGAACCCAACCATGGCAGTAACAGAAATTAATAATATTTAGGAAATATAATTTAGCCTTATTGCCAGAATGGACTATGAATGAATATGGAACCCCATCAATACCCGGGGCAGTGTCCCGGACATGTCTGAGGACCACACTCAGTTCCTCCATGGTAAAAGGGGCATCGAAGGGGTCCTCCGATATACTCACAGGCGACTGAAGACACTCTAAGCGAAAAGGCACGTATGTAGGGGCAATTTTATCAAAAAAAACTCTGCAGTTTGTCTAGTAATAGGGGAAGACATGGATGAAACGCAACCTCGCCTGAATCTGTTAATACTCTTCCACACTAATGATACTGGAGTAGACGGAGACAATGAAGTGCAGAATTTGACCCAGCCCACACGTTTCTCCCTGCGGAGAAGCCGCTTAGATTTGGCATATACTTGCTTATACTGCATTAAGTTGTCGTGGTTCATAGCTGCGTTGTAGCGTTTTTCAGCCTCGTTTCTTTCCCTGACTGCCATAGTGCACTCCTGATCCCACCAAGGAGGTGAGGGAATTTTGTTACGGGCACTATTTTTTAAAGGAAAAGAAGTATCAGCGCTTGTTGTTATGGCTGCAATAAAACATTCATAGCAATTTTTGGCATGGTAGTGACCGGACGGATCAATAAAAGGTGAAGTTAAATTTGGAAGGTCATCAATTTTATGCTCCAGTTCTGATGAAAACTTTGTCCAATCAGGATTGGACAAATTGTATTTCAGAAGTGGAGGAGAGGATTTTTCTAAATAAGTTTTATTTGCCAAAGATATTACAATAGGAAAGTGGTCGCCAAAGATGTGCACTCCCATTGAGCTGACGATGCCAACTCTACAGAACAAAAGGTAAGATCAACGCAACTCTTTTGCTGTCCAGGGAGGCTTCTACGAGTTGGACAACCATTGTTTAGAATGCAGAGGTTAAGATCATCAAGGATTTCAACCAAACCCTCCCCAAAAGAATCACAACGGTTTGAACCCCATCTATAATGATGGCAGTTAAAGTCCCCCATAACAAGAACAGGGCCAACTAAATTTTCTAAAATGGTTTTAAAATTGGTAAGAAAGTTAATGTGAGGGTGAGCAATATAAACGGAGAGGAGGGTAATGCCGTCTACTCTAGCTCCCGCGATACTCATATCTCCACCAAGAGAAGGCAAGGATATTGCCGCAAATGGGACATGATTGTGCACACAGAGAGCCGACCCACCATAGCCATCAGATCTGTCGCATCTGAGAATATTGAAATGTGGTATACGAAAGCTGAGGCTTGGAATTAACCAAGTCTCAGCAATAGAGCAAGCTATAGGTTTATATTTATTCAATAGGAATGTGAGATCTTGCTTCTTATGCCACACGCTTCTCACATTCCACTGAAGGAACACTACTGGAGCCATTGATATATGGTGTAAGAGAGTTAATAAGTAAATTGGCAACGTTGGACGGTAAATGAGGAAGATTAGAGGAAGATATCAAAGTAGTAAGTAAGTTGATCAATACTTGGATGATGGAAGAAAAGTTTTCTTGGGGTTGAACCGGTTGGCTGTTCAGGGCACAACCGTTAGGCTGAGAAGATGGGGTAGAATTAATTAACAGCTGGTGAGCTGTTTTATCATAAGAGGGAGATAGGGGAGCATGGGTCTTAGGCTTAAGAGAGATGGTTTTTTTATATGACTGAGATTGGGATTTGGCAATGTCAGCATAGCTGCGAGAAGCAATAGGGACGGTTTTACTCGCTTCTGAGTAGGAAATAGCTTTTTCAGCCATAATAATTTTAATGTTCCTCTGCCTACCATACTCCGGGCAGGCTCTGCTGTTAGCAAAGTGGTTACCAGAGCATGACACACAAAAAGCTTCGCTCTCAGAAATGCTGCAACCATCACCTGGGTGATCGTTGCCACATTTGCTGCAGCGTGGTTTCGATCTACATAGGGATTCTGTGTGACCAAATCGACAACACTTGCGGCACTGAATGGTTGGGAATATATATTGTTCGACAGGGAGAGCGGTATAACAGCAGAATATTCTTTTGGGAAGGACCTGACCATCAAAAGTGATAACACATGTCTCTGTAGGTTTCCATTCTGTTATACCGTCTCTAACAATACGTCTGTTTAAACGCCTGATCTTAAGGATTGGCCCACAACCTGTAGGCACAGTCAGATATTCCTTAGCCTCCTCTTCAGTGAAATCTGTGGGTACGCCTGTTACTACACCCATACGGGTTATATTGAAGGATGGGATGACTGCCTCATACCCATGTTTCACTAAAAGAGTATTTGAAATAAATGAGTTGGCATCCTGAGGGGATGCAAACTCTACAGAAATGCGATTTCTACCGACTTTTTTTACTCCATCACGTACAATATTTGAGATGTTATTTTTAAGTAGAAATAGGCCGAATGTAACGGGATGAAGGGTTGTGCCAGCATTAGTTTGTATTTCCTGACGGGAAACATGTACAAGAAATGGAGATTTGTCCAGAACGGAATATGTCAATCGACTTACCTGACTCCTAGGTAGTTTAGGCGGGCGATTCTGTGAGTCGTCCGTAACAGGCCGTTTGCGGGTGATGGGTGGGATCTGTGAGCCTTGAAAGTCATTCAAACTGCAAGCGACCTCAGCAAATTCACTTAACAGGTTGGGAGTGGAGCTAAGTTTATGTAGGGAAGATGAAGAAGGGATATCAGGAGGGTCGGGCGGTTTATTCCTATCCATATTTACATTTAATGTTAAAAAGGTTAAAAAGAATACTAACTACAATAATACCTGTTAATAGATTATATAACTAAGAACGGACAGACACGAAACACACAAAACAAGTCACAAAAGGCACAAAATCACTGAGAAATCAGCCAAAATTCTTAACACACGTGTTTACAAAGCACACTCTGTGGCGAGAATCCAATAAACTATATTATACTAGTACCTAACTTGTTGTTTACGTCAACTCACTCAAACTATACCTAACTTACAAACTAACTACAACTAAAAGACGTTCCGATCCATACAATAAGAATATTATTATGTTCCTCATACCTGAAAGGAAACTTTGAGGAGTACGTTTTAAATGGACTAAGGATTTTAAAACAAGACAAATTAAAACAAATCAGTTTATTGCGGGCATTGGTCAGGTACAAAGATGTTCATATCATAGCTTTTAGCTAAACATTTCTAATGTTTTATAAACTTAACAGCAATGTGTGATAGTAATATGTTAATATTATTATTTATATAATAATATATTTTAGACTTGATAAAATAAAAGTTTGGCACCTGAAACAAAAAAAAAAATCATTTTCCTGTCGATTATATATAAAATACATTTAAGTCAAAGTCAAAGTCAAAGTATTTATTGCGACTAAGTCAACATTTGGTGTTTTTTTTACAATGCTGTCAAACTTACAACTTAGTGCTTTTTCGAAACGATAGCAGGTGGATTAGACTTAATTTTCCTTTAATGAAAATTGTTTTAAATGTACATACAAAATTAAAAATGAAAACAAATTGATAGATAAACTAAAATAAGTTATGCGTTTGTACACGCACAACTTATTTCTAAAAAACCTCCAGTAGGTGTGTAGGTGTGTTTTATTACAATAAGTATACCAAACAGGCGTAACAAAAAAGACAGTTGCGGATTTCACAGGCCATAGTACACAATTTATGTAATAATTTCCTAGAGTTCATAACATCATCATCAACCAAATTACTATCCCACTACTAAGCATGGGTTTCCTCTCATTTGAAAGAGATTACTAGGACTTTATAGACCACAGTAGCCTAGTGAGGGTAGGAGACTTCACATTAAAAAAATACTCTTAGCGTCTCTTCATGCGAGAAATACGCATGTTACTTTGAAAAGTCAGTGGTGCCTTGAGATAAAACTAAGGATCTGTCTTCACAGTCCACTGGTCACATTACCAGGATATCACAAAGTTTATGAATGAAAAGATATGTAAGCGGTTCATGTAGAATTTATAAGCCGTATTATCACCTGTGCTCACCTATCCCGAACTTGCGGCAGCGGCGGCGGCGGCGGCCTGACGACGGAATCTCGCGAAGCCAGCGGCACCAGGTGAGCTGTAGACTGCAAAATCAGGACCTCCAGCCGCTGCACCACCTGGGCTGGCTGCAGCGAACGGACCGAATGGCTCTGCAAATAATTGAATAAATAATAAATATATTCCGACGTTTTTACACTGTGCCATCTTGTTCCGAGCTAAGCAACGAGACTTATGTTATGAATACTCGATGGTATGCACTACATCGATATTTTTGTTGTAAATACATACACATGTATGACTTAGGAAGGTACAAATGTCCATTATCTACCGGGATTCAAACCCTTACCACAGAAGCCTTTAACAGCTGCGCTAATCGGTCATACAAACACGATAACACCCCTGTTTATGCATCAGGGATTAAAAATCGTCAACCTATCTATATTAGCAACCTTTATAAAGCGACCACCCAATTTTATTATTCATCATTTTTAATTTTACCGCTGAAGATTATTAAGTAATGAATAAATATAAAAAGGCAATACCTGGTTCTGGTGCCGCGTAGGTGCAAGCGACGAGCGCTAAGGCGACAAGAACGACAACTGCTAGACGTGCCATGTTGATGTGAGTAAGTTGTTCTCGTGTGTGAGACTGTACCGCCAAGCTGTCCGATCTACCTTTATATACAGACTGGTCAGTGTCATAATAACGTGTAGAGCTTTATTATTATTAGTTATACCTACCAAATTTTGAAATTTATTTTTGTTTCATTTTTCCTTAAAAAGTTGCCATCACATAAAAACCGCTGCGACGGAGCACACATATGTAATTATGCGGAAATTATAACATAGCGCTAATTACGAGCTTTGAACCAAGATGGATCGGCGAACCATGTCCTAATTTTTCATTCTATTACGTGTACAGTAGGTACCTACATTGTTTTTCATACTTACATTAAGTCATATAAGAGCGATGTGCGATATATTATACGACTACTTTGTGTTATTGTGAAGCCAGAAAAATGGAATATAAAGGATGCATCACAAATGACTGATATTACGACCAGATTAGCCCAGCGGTAGTTAATGCTGCCTTCTGTGCTGTGGGTCCCGGTAGGGACAAATGTTTGTATGATAAGCATCAACATTTATAATAAGAATAATCTTTATTAGCACTTACACATTGTTCCATCACAACTATATACCTCTAAGAAGAGTCAATTTATAAATTAAACTTAAAAAATTAATGAGAGCTCTAAGTTGAGCCTTGGCATCCAAGCTAAAATCTAACTTGTATTAGGGATACTAGGGTTCTCACATGATTTATTAAACCATAGGTAAACATAAGGATGTATTCGGAGTTACATAATATTAGATTCTTACCGAGATAGATGCCTACAAAGCGCAACAGTAATTATTATTATGCCACTTTAGAATAATGATAAAAAATAAATATTATGTTTTGTTAAAATCTCTGATTTGTATCCGGGTAATGGATGTATCTATGTATAATATGTATGTATTTATAAAAAAAAAATATACCTACCTAGTCCTACTAATATTATAAACGCGAAAGTTTGTAAGTATGGATGTATGTATGGATGGATGTTTGTTACTCTTTCACGCAAAAACCGCTTAACAGATTTGAATGAAATTTAGCATGCATATAGTTTGTTACCTGAATTAACACATAGGCTACTTTTTATTTATATACCATGTGGGCAAAGCCGCGGGAGGCAGCTAGTATAATATAATAACCTTCTATTATTCCGTAACACAAGCCATGGCTACCACTAAACTAACTAAACTAGATGGCACTGTATCATACTGTCCAGATATATTTGTTTATTTATTTAATGGTAAAATATGTTTCTGTTTGTAAATAGAAGATACGACGAAAACGATGCGATGACGCAATAGAAGTTTGTTTAATCAAATCTCATACCTACTTGTTATATCTAATATATAAAATTCTCGTGTCACAGTTTTCGTTGCCATACTCCTCCGAAACGGCTTGACCGATTTTGATGAAATTTTTTGTGCTTATCCGGTATCTATGAGAATCGGCCAACATCTATTTTTCATCCCCCGAAAAGTTAGGGGTAGTCCACCAACCCCTATAATGTGGCAAAATAACGTTTGCTGGGGCAGCTAGTCTTATATATAAAATTCTCGTGTCACAATGTTCGTTCCCGTACTCCTCCGAAACGGCTTGACCGATTCTCATGAAATTTTGTGAGCATATTGAGTAGGTCTGAGAATCGGCCAACATCTATTTTTCATACCCCTTAGTGATAAGGGTTGTCCACCAACCCCTATAATGTGGCAAAACAACGTTAGCTGGGTCAGCTAGTAATAATATAAATTTCAAAGTATGTCTGTATCAGTCAGTCTGTAACCTCATCGATTATCGACACCTTCCCTCCATACGTATAATGAGAATAAATAAATACTCTACAAATCGGCAATTTTTTTTGTATTATCTATAGTGCCCACGAGGATTAATACAAAAAAAATATAATTAACAAAAATACTTATTACTCCAGCAATGGACGAATATGGGCTGATGATGATGATATAACTTTTGACAGAACGAAGTATGTCCGGGTAGCTAGTTTGTAATTATGGATGGATGGATGGATGAATGGATGTTTGTTACTCTTTCACGCAAAAACCGCTTAACAGATTTCAATGATATTTAACATACATATACCTAGTTTATATATAAGAGCTGTGGTAGCCAAGCGGTGTGACCAGTGGACTGAGATGTCTGAGGTCTTGAGTTCGAACATAAGGCACGCACCACTGACTTTTCGAAAGTTATGTGCGTATTTAGCACATGCTCAAACGGGGAAGGAAAACATCGTGAGGAAACCTGCATGCTTGAGAGAATTCTCGATGGCATGTGAAGTCTGCCAACCCGCAGTAGGCTAGCGTGGTAGACTATAGCCAAATCCCTCTCAATTGAGAGGAGACCTGTGCCCAGCGGTGGGACATTAATGGCTTGATGATGATGATACCTAGTTTATTACCTGGATGAAAACATAGGCTACTTTTTATCTATATATCATGCGGGTAAAGCCGCGCGAGGCAGCTAGTATCAATATAATTATCTTGTTAGGTTTATAACATTCTTAAATCCAGATTTATCAAAGGCGTGTTTGACTTTTTAATTTACGAAGGAACTCTTTAACGACTTACAAATCTGTAGTAACATGAATTGTTTAATTCTACAATCTACATATCGCCCATAATCGTAAAATATTTACATCACAAGTCAAATTTGACTGATAAAAAAATACAATAACACATAAGTAGGTAAGTAAACTAAAAGAAAAATATGAATGCTTTATACAGCACATAGAATTTAAAATTCTATACTCTTATAAATATTCTCTTCCTAAATAATTTGGCGGAGACCAAAATATCAACATTATTTTTATTATTTGTTTTAAAGTCGATGTATTAATTTTGAGTCGTCACAAAGATAAAAATGAAACAACGATCGCAAATTCATCTTGCAGCCAATGATATTATAATAATATACCTGCGATCTTGACCCACCGGCTCCAATACAAAAAAACAGGTATGCCAGTGCGTTTCTCATTCATTTTAAATCATAAATTATTCTTATTTTTGTACTTCTTTTAAGGATACTTACAAGTCATACCCATGTAAGATTTTTAGTGTGTGATGGCGTTTTTTTAAGAGCGGAAAAATCCTTTACGTACCGTCCCATCGCTTGGGGAAGCGACGGCGTGTGTCGGACTCCGCTTGAGCGTTTACCGACTAAAGAACCAACCCGTCAACGCCACCAACCCTACTGCCGGGGCCAAGGTGTGATGGCCTAGTATACTGTAAGTCCTCAATTTGGATCCCAAGGCCACTTGGTTTTCAAGGTTACGTTCGTATTTATCACATGCTCAAACGGAGAAGAAAAGTACGCCTGAGAGATTTGTCAATGGCGTGTGAAGAGTGCCAACCCACACTTGGCTAACGTGTAGCCTAATCCATCTCACAAATGAGAGGAGACTGGGAGAAATGCTGGAACAAACATAAAGCATCATTGGTCTCTTTAATGGTACAGACATTTTGGTTTATAATATGCGAGTCTAACAATATAATTGTCAACGTTTGAAACAGACTTTTGTTGAAATTACGATAGCAGTTTTGAGTCGACACATCCATACCAACAGCACGCATAGGTACATCAGCCATCGTCTAACTGAACCATTATTGAAGGGGCTCGACGACCTGACGCAAGTCAATGCAATTGCAAGATTGTTGGTACAGTTGCGTACGCCATTTCAAAATCCCAAAGCCGCCACACATTTATAGTAAAGATTATCCCACCAAAAATATTTACATGTAAAATGACGCCAAGACTCGCACTGTTAAAAAGTTATCAGATCTCATGTAGAACCAACCTTTTGACTATAAATACCCTGAGCCTACGAGGCCTAACTTCACAAACTCTACAAAAAATGTGTAAAAATTTGTTAAAAATTGGTAATTGGTAAAAATATGTGGCTAAATGTAAAGAAATGGCCATTTCTTTACATTCACATGGACGTGAGATATATTATAGATTTGAGATTGTCATAAACCCAAGACCTTAGTTACTATTCATTTTGTAATTTTATTTTCAGCAATTCCAAGCTGTATTTTAGATAAAGATAAGTTAATACAGTTGAAACTATTATGAGTCTTATTTGGATCACCACTGAACTTAATGCAAAAAACTATTGTTAGAATCCGTTCTATGTTTTTTTATTGGCTTTATTATTTTTTTACTACAAGGGTGGGAAACAAATTATCGACCCACCTTATGGTAACCGTTACCGTAGCCTATGGACATGTAGTGACTCTATAGCAACGACGTACATAGCAACGGAGAACTGTCAAACTGACGTCACATCGAACGCACCAATCACGAAGCTTATCCTATATCGCGAGAGCGGAGTTTACAAGCGCAGATAGCATATAATATACAACCACCCAACGTCAATCTTTGGGCAGTAGCTCGCAAGGCATAAGATCTGGCCTGGTCGGAGGATCCTCCTTTTCCAATGGGGGGATTATCACCTCCTTCCCTCCAGAAACGTTTTACTCGACTCGAAACGACTTCAGCATATGGTGCTAAGGTTGTATAAAAAAACATACGGAAGCAGACAGAGCATGTTTCGATGTCGATTAAAAATGTATTAATATATAAAATGTTATCAATCGATTGGATAACTATCAACTTAGACTTTGTTTGCATTGGCAAAAATAACTTAAATTATTGACAAGTGTGTGAAATAATGATAAATAAACCTTTTTTGCATCATCACATCGTTTTGCGCGTAGCATCTACGGGTTATAGTTACGCAAAATAAAATTTCACCATCCACTTTGGCTGCAGCATACTGGATTTTCTGACCTACATACACAAGAAGAAGACTAGCAAGTTTGCCAAATCGAGTGCCGATTCGTTTGCTGCAGGATGAGTTTTTAATAGCTCGAGCTTAATTTACTAAATCGTTGAATTTATATATATTACACTACTTAATACCACTTTACCTAAGGGTTATGTGGTGGTGTGGTGGAGACGACCCAATTAGTCCAACGATAGTTAACACTGCCGGCTGTGCTATGTGTTCTGGGTTCGAATCCCGGTAGGGACAAATGTTTGTGTGATGAGCATATAAACATTTGTATCCGAGTCATGGACGAATCTATGTATAATATGTATGTATTTACAACAAAAAAGTATATATGTAGTATATAAACCGACTAATATCCGTAACACAAGCCTCGTTGCTTAGCTCGGAACTAGATGGCGCTGTGTCATAATGTCCAGGAATATTTATTAAGGGCCAGTGATAGTAAGGTATCACTTACTCACTTACAAAATAAAAAATCACCACTCACTGGGTTTCATCCGCCATACTGGTTTTTTCCGATCTAAAAATAGGTACAAACAGAGGATAGGTGAATAAATAGGAAGTACCCACTAATATTAAAATCATACTTCCTAAGTTTAACGGTGGATGCTATAAACTGATTGGGATTCAATTAGGTATGTCTTCTTATTTTTTGTTTCATGAAAGTGTGACCAATCAACATAATATCAATATTATAAGACTAGGTACTGCATTTTCAATGAAATATAATGTACCTTCTTGTACCCAAAGTACCTACTTGTACTCAAATATTTTATTTCATTCGGATCAATGTTACTTATTTTATGAAATTAAGGGGGCGAACGGACAGGAGGCTCACCTGATGGTAAGTGATCACCGCCTCCCATGGACATCTGCTACACCAAAGGACGTGCAAATGCGTTGCCGGCCTGTCAGGGAAGAATATGCTCTCTTTTTGAAGGTTGTTGTTGTTGTTCTTGAAGGTTGGCGCTGTTGTGGAACGCTGGACATCATGGTGATATGGATGGAAAAAGGTAACTACTATTAAATTGCCTAAAACTAGATGCACGGTATCAAAGTAATCTTCACTTAATTTCCACAGAAAATATTTATTAGATTTACACATCCCAGCGGGTCTGAGTATTGTTTATACGAGAATCTATGGTATGCAGGTAGGTTTATTCACCTATCCTCTGTTTGTACCTACGAAACCAACAGGAAAAAAACATTGTGTAATGCATTGTTTTAAAAAAAGAAAACGTAGATAAAACGAATAATGTGTCAGGTACCTATACTTAGTCCTAAATTATCTTTGTAATGGTAGTATCTATATAAAGGTGGGTCGGACGGTTTGGAGGCACAGTCTCACACACGAGAACAACTTACTCACATCAACATGGCACGTCTAGCAGTTGTCGTTCTTGTCGCCTTAGCGCTCGTCGCTTGCACCTTCGCTGCACCAGAACCAGGTATTGGCTTTTTTTAATCTTCAGCGGTAAATTAAAAACAATATTAAACAATAGTGACGATATTATTTAATAGTGTTGTCGCTTTATAGAGGTTGATATAATAGATACCGTGTCGAGTTTTCACCTTAATGCAAAAACAGGGGTTTTTTAAGTTTAATGTGGGTGTTTGTGTATCGACGTGTTTATTTGTTGCATCGTAGTGTCTAAACAGGTGAAACGAATTTGTCAGGTGACTTAATCGAGAATCTTCTAAGCTATTATTAATAAAATTTAAAAAAAAGTTGCTTTGGTTATTATTGTACGTGGAGGTGAATATCTATACGTATATCCGTATCTGAGATGGAGACAAGACCTGTCTGGATCTCTGTCACAGTTCTGACTGCCGCTATTGTGCAAACTGATACTTCCACTCGATTTGGCACTCTTGTGTCTAGCGGAGTGTGTGCTAAAGCAACTTGTCCTTTCTTCACAAGGTATAAAAGAACAATGAAATGAATGGTTGTTGTTGTAACTCGTGCTCACAAGACCCAGGCGCATAATAGGAACTCTGCAATATCTGTTGAAGAATCATAAATATACTCACAAAAATTTATTTGCAGAGCCATCAGGTATATTCGTTGCAAGCGGTGATCAGGGAGCGGCGGGTGGCAGTCCGGGAGACTTTGCAGTTTACAGCTCCGGTGGTGGTGCCAGCTTCCACCGCTTCCGACGTGGTGGCGCCGCCGCCGCCGCCGCCGGCTCAGGTTGGGGGTAAGTGAGGATAATATTACACTAATCCTTCATCAGTTACATAGCTCATAATTGTTTTGTTTTCTTATCATCCACTTGAAGTACGCCTATCGTTCCGAAAGGTTAGATAGAGGCGCACTAATGTGGGTGGTGGGTGTCCACCACGCCACCACCACCTATTTCCATCAACCAGGCACGAATTCAAACTCCGAGCTGCTATTGAGAATTTCATAGAAAAACCCAATAACAATTTGCTCGACCTAGAAATCGAATCCAAGACAAAGTCTTCACACAGACAAGGTCTGAAAGAGGCTGTATAGCTGCTGAGCTCACGTGCCATCAAACCCAAGACCTCTTTGTCGTAAATATTCAAAAGGAATATTAATCTTATTATTTTTTGTTTCAGACGCTAAGCCCGGTTATGAAAATACGTTAATAAATCAAATATGATTTCATGTGCTTATAAATTGTTAAATATTGTCAAATATTATATAACTGTTATACCTAATAATGCGTGACTATATACCACAAAACGATCATCTGTGTATTTGATTTAAGCTACGACCAAAATAAATTTGTTTGATTTCATTTGCTTTGTTTATGTTGTTATCAGATGAGTCACCAGCTCGTTTGCCCCCTTAACACCATAAAAAAGGAGTATACCTCTATAATAACTATAATAAAAAGCTAAACATTACGTCTTCCAGCACAAGTATGCAAAAAAATATTGACCGCGTGGCTTCTGTCCTTGAATTATGGATAAAACCGAAAATCTAATAAAAGTCATAGAATAAAATAGGCACTCGCACACACACGCGCGCAAACACACACACCTCATACACATAAAACACAACACACTTTCATACAATATAATCCTGATTTGACATCAATAACGCTTTAAGAAGAGTTAATTGTTCCTAACAAAAATCTGCTATTGATCACTAGTAAAATAACTTTCAAGGCTTGAGTAGAGGCCTGGTCGCTTGAAATACCCGGCTCTCGCTTAGTTTAGGCACTAGTCTCCCACAATAAACCAATGCTATGTGACTATCTATTTCATCATCATCATCATTTCAACCGTTTGACGTCCACTGCTGGACATAGGTCTCCCCCAAGGATCGCCACGACGACCGGTTATATGCCACCCGCATCCAGTGGATTCCAGCGACCTTTACCAAGTCGTCACTCCACCTTGCCGCTCCACTATCTATTTATATTAATCTAATTGTGCAACAAATGTTGTGGTGAGAAAATAAAGGATTTTAAGTAATATTATTGTTTACAAAGTAAAGATTTGAGTCAATTAATTCTAGTGTCCTTTGAATTAAATAAATAACACAGTTTTTTACTTTTTGACACAGCGTGTTTTTAGGCAGAGCTTTTTTTAAGTCTCTTTATTTTTATTAATTTATATTAGCCAGAAATAAGAGTCAGTGTTCTTTATGAGATAGGTATGATTCTTTAAAAATCTGTCTACTAATTAATAACAAATCATCACGTGTTTCTCCGAAGGGTTTAGACAGAAGTACATTAATGGACGGTTGCCAATAAATTAAGCTACCACAATCTGTCAAATTACTTTGATAGATTTTCAACTTTATATCAAACTGATAAGGTTCATGTTCAGTTGGAAAAATTTGACAGTTTTGGATACGTTGACCTGCTGGCGACTGTACGTATGCCCGCCCACAGTCCCCCAGAATATTTTTGGCCGCATATAGGTTATAGGTTCAGGTTCAAGATAACTAATGAGGCAGACACAAACTTGCAATAAAATAATACAAGGATTATCAAAACTGGTTTAGACTCGTTTTTTGATATCTCATATAATACATACACTCACGCCTTTTTTCCATGGGGGTAGGCAGAAACTACATAGTGTCACGCGCTACGGTCCCCGCATACCACTTTTGCCTCGTCCACATTCATACATCTCTTCATGCACGCGCGCCGGTTACGAGTACTGCGTACCTGACCTCTTTGAAGGAGTTCACCAAATGCAGTGTAAATTAAAGTTAGATTATATTAAATTGACGTCTTGATTGATACATGAGCTAATGTTAAAGGACACACATAGGAAGGCGATGGGCAAAGTATGCTCGTAGTATCTACTATTTAAAATCAAAATATAATTATATTATCAAACTGACTACGAAATATTGTGGATAAATTGGAACACTACGGGTTTCTAAAGTAGCTTAAATTGATTTTTAAGTAATTATTGTCCTCCCGTATTCAGTCACTGTATAAACGAATAATATTTATACGCACATAATTTCAAAAGCCTTGTGTTCCAACACGTGACGTATAACTTGGGGGTCATTAGTTACGGGTCATAGTCATTAGTTGGCAATAATAATAAGAGTCGACAACTGTCATTTCAAACATGCTATTTAAAAGTGCCTAACCGTGTTGTAGGTCTAATGAAAATAAAACATTTGCGTTTTATTGCAAATTGTAAATAACATGTAGGTATATTATGTTGTATGGTTGCAACATTACTACTAAGTACTTATTATCTGTTTGAACCTGGCTGCGAATAGTTTGTGCCTGAATGGGCCACGGCAACCATACCTATCCAAGTTATTTCGGTATATTGCTATGGAATGGATTGTTGTTTCATAAAGTGAAACCAAACGCAAATGCTTTTTTTTGGCAAAAGACAATTCATATTTTTTTAAATACTCACGGGCAAAATTTTATTGGCAGCTTGGCAAAAGTAGCTTCCCGCAATCTTAATTATACCTAAAAATATATTACGCTGCAGTGATTCTGCAGTTGGATCTAAGAGTATTTGAATTAAGCAATAAATATGTTTGTCGCGTGACTTTGACAATAGGACAAACGTTGGTGGCAAATATTAGTTAATACGAGTCTGACATTTTATGCCCCCTGTCCAGGCGGTGCGGTCGGTCAATGAGCTTGATATTCCTAACGTACCTACGCATTAGTGGTCGCTTACTAGCAGGTAGGCGGTATGTTTAATTGTCACCTTAGTGACACATACGAAATTATAATAAAACTAACTGTAACTCGCAATTTAATTTGCGTGGAATTTCTCGCTTCAATATTATTTCTTTGGGACATTGGTAGTCTACGGCCCGAGGGTGAAATTGTTCGCCAAATTTTTATCAAAATTTGATCAGCGGTGTAGGCTTGATGGATAGGGTTAGTTTCCTTTACATATGTTCTCATAATATTAATTTTGGACCGATTTTCATCAAATATAGCTAAAAACACTCCCGACTAACTCACCCTTCAAACAAAAAAAAAAACAATCAGAATCGGTTCACCCATTTATGAGCTCCCACAGACACACATACACGTCAAAATCGGGATAAAATTAACTTTTTACCATCTCACTGGGAATAAAAGATACTATTCTTGAGACAGGTATAAAAATGTGTTGTATGTCATAACTCATAAGAGTGAGTGTAAATGTGATTTTCAAGAAGAAATCGAACTGAATCAAATCTATTTATTATGGACATATGTAGGTAGGCAAATACAGAAATGTCAAGTTTTTATAATAATACAAACTTCAACTATGTCATGAATTTTATTCTTAAGATATTACTACAGTTTTATATGAAACAACAATAATAATATTGTTGTATGTAAACGAAACCCAACTGTTAAAAGTATTTAATTCAGCTAAGCGTCTGAAACAAATAGAATATTTAAAAATAAAATCAAAATCAAAAAGCTTTTTATTTCAAATAAACTTTTTCAAGCACTTTTAGAACGTTATAATTCTAGTTACACTAAGTTGCAGTTGTATTAAATTTGCAATCGGTTATAAAATATTTTTTTCATATAGTTTTGGTACTTTTATGTGTAAATCAGTTGAGGATCTACATACTAGAACATACGAATAAAAAAAACGGCTTTTAAGGGTTAATTAACACATTTTATTTTGTATCTAATGTATATCATTATTTGTAGATTGATGAATTTTAAGTTTTTATGGTAAATGAGGAAACAAGCGATGTAAAAGTCGAATGGAAAATCTACCGATGGTTATTTATCCGACAGCGGCGGCGGCGGCGGCGGCAGCGGCGGCGCCGACCGCAGCGGCTGCAGCAGCAGCGGCCTGCCGGCGGGAACGCAGACCATCAGGCTTGCTTACATGTCCACCCTGTTGTGAGAGGCTTGGGACCAGTTCATCAATGAAAATCCCATGCGCCGGAACGGGCTCTGTAGACAAGTAATTAATTTTGTAAATATAACACATACATACATACCAGTACCCCTGTAATCCTCGAAGGGTGTTCGAATGTAATTAGGCACATCCACACGTCACCGGTATGTTTTAGTCCCATGTAATGGCAGGCAAGTCTATTGACATCAACCGGGCACGAATGCAAACTCCGAGAGAATTTCATAGAAAAACACAAAAACACTATGCTTGACCCCGGAATAGAACCCAAGACCTCTTGCACAGTCGCACTTATTAGATCAACAAAGCGCTTATAGACCGTTTGACAGATTTTCTTAACAAAACCTGCAATTTTTTCAATTAGTTATATTCTCATGATACAATTTCTCTAATTGATGAACAATCAGCTTTTAGAAAAATATTTGAAATTCATCATTTCAACCGTTAGACGTCCACTGCTGGACATAGGTCTCCCCCAAGGATCGCCACGACGACCGGTCATATGCCGCCCGCATCCAGTGGATTCCAGCGACCTTCACCAGGTCGTCAGTCCACCTTGCCGGGGGCCTGCCCACACTGCGTCTTCCATACGTGGTCGCCACTCTAGAACCTTCAAGCCCCATCGGCCATCCGTTCTTCGAGCGATGTGCCCTGCCCACTGCCACTTGAGTTTGGCGATTCTTCGGGCTATGTTAGCGACCCGGGTTCTTCTACGGATCTCCTCATTTCTGATTCGATCACGTAGTGAAACTCCTAACATAGCCCTCTCCATCGCTCTCTGAGTGACAGTGAGCTTCCTTATAAGGCCCATTGTAAGCGGCCACGTTTCGGTGCCATAAGTCATCACTGGCAACACACACTGGTCAAAGACTTTCGTCTTGAGACACTGCGCTATTTGGGACGAAAAGATTTGGCGTAGCTTCCCGAACGCTGCCCAGCCGAGTTGGATTCGACGATTAACCTCTTTCTCTAGGTTGGACTTACCTAACCGGACATTTTGTCCCAGGTAAACATAATCGTCGACAACTTCGAGAACAGAGCTTCCGACCTTCACCGGAGTCGGCACAACATGGATATTTGACATGACTTTCGTCTTGTCCATGTTCATTTTAAGACCGACACGTTCAGAAGCTCTGCTGAGGTCATTGAGCATAGTACTAAGCTGTTCAGCGGTCTCAGCCATGACTACTATATCGTCGGCAAATCGAAGGTGAGTGAGGTACTCGCCGTTTATGTTGATGCCAAGCCCTTTCCAGTCCAGAACCTTAAAGACATCCTCTAATGCAGCGGTGAACAGTTTCGGGGAAATAACATCACCCTGTCTCACACCGCACTGCAAGAGGATAGGTTTTGAGGTCTGATCCTGTAATCGGACTGACATAGTGGCGTTTTCGTACAAACATTTCAACGCTTCGATGTACCGATAGTCAATTTGGCACCGCTGTAAGGCCTGTAGTACCGCCCAAGTTTCGATCGAATCGAAGGCCTTCTCATAGTCCACAAACGCTAAACAAAGGGGCAAGTTATACTCCTCAGTCTTCTGTATAACCTGCCGTAGCGTATGTATGTGGTCTATGGTACTAAAGCCTTTCCGGAAACCGGCTTGTTCGGGAGGCTGGAAGTCGTCAAACCTGCGTGCGATTCTGTTTGTGATGACTCTCGAAAACAACTTATAGACATGGCTCAGGAGCGATATAGGACGATAGTTCTTCAAAAGAGTCTTATCGCCTTTCTTGAAGAACAATACGACCACGCTTCTGCTCCATGCCTGCGGCGTTTTCCCATCGAGGATGACAGAATTAAAGAGCTTTTGAAGGGCCATAAGGATCGGTTTACCACCCGCCTTCAGCAGCTCTGCTGTAATTCCGTCATCACCTGGTGCCTTGTTGTTCTTAAGCTGTTTGAGAGCCATATGAATCTCATACAGGCTGACGTCCGGGATATCTTCGGTATAGTGCCGGGTTAATCTAGCTCTTTCGTCGTTCGCTAGATTCACGACAGGTTCATGTGTCGAGGTGTATAGCTGCCCGTAAAACCGCTCGATTTCACTCAGCAGCTCAGGTTTGGATGACACGATTCTATCATCGTCGGTCTTCAGCTTCGTCAACTGGCTTCGGCCAACAGTCAGATCTCTGGCAAAAACCTTACAGCCTCTGTTACGGTCTATCGCCTCTTTAATACAGTTTGTATTAAATTGGCGTATATCCCGCTTCAGAGACTTTGAGATCTGTCTGTTTGCTCGCCGGTACTCAGTTAGATCAGCCGAAGACTGCAGAATCATCCTGCGTCTATCCTCCATGAGCTGCAGAGTTGTGTCGGAAATCTTTTTGGTTCCACCAGTGCGTCGGGGTCTGAGGTGGTTTGACCCGACTGTATGGACAGCTTCCTCAAACTTGTCGCTCATATCGTCAACATCGCTTCCCAGGCAATCAAAACGGTTGTGTAGTTGGAGCCGAAAGTTTTCGAGGTTTTGGATTTCGGTTGGTAATGGACGGAGCGTAGACTTCATCAGTCGACGTCTTTCCAGCTTTACATTTAGATTCAATGTGCCTCTGACCATTCGGTGATCACTGCCTGTTTTCACAGAGTTGATCACTGAGACGTCATTGAATATCTGCTTCCTCGTCGACATAATGAAGTCAACCTCATTTTTAGTCGTACCATCGGGACTCATCCAGGTCCATTTCCTATGTTCGCGCTTCCTGAAGAAGGAGTTCATCATAAAGAGACCTTCCTTCTCCATGAAACCCGCCAATAGGTGGCCCCGGTGATTCCGTCGCCCAAATCCAAATTGCCCCACTCGCAGCTCATCACCGTTTCTCTTGCCCAACTTCGCGTTGAAGTCTCCCGTTACAACGGTGAAGTGAGATTTCGAACTATGCATGGCTTTGGATATGTCCTCATACATAGTCTCAACCTCATCGTCGGAATGTGCCGAAGTCGGGGCGTAAACCTGTATGACCTTCAACGAATACCTTTCGGTGATTCTGAGTATAAGGTACGCCACCCTGGTTGACACACTCTCGATCTTCAACACGTTGTTGACGAGAGACTTGTTGACGATAAACCCGACACCACCCTGGGACTGTTGATGACCCTCCCGGAAGTATAAGAGGTTACCGGATTTCAGGATTATCGTGTCCTCCCCCTGTCTTCGGACTTTAGATAATCCCACGATATCCCATCGAACCTTGCTTAACTCTTCCTCAAGTTCCGCCATCTTATCGTCCGTCCGCAGTGTACGCGTGTTGTATGTTGCCAGGTCAATCCGTCGTCGTCTGTGGTAGCCGGATCTCTGCCGGAGATTCTTCGCACCCCCTGCCCCGCCGTTACCTCGACCGCTACCACAATGGCCATGAGGGATAGCGGGGCCGCCGGGGACTAGGGGCCGTTGCCGTCTTGGTCCAATCATTTTGGGGGGTATTTGCCATAATCGCCACGCTTGGCAGGCGGGTTGGCGATCGCAGAAGGTGGGCGTGATACATATACTCGGAGGGAGCTGCTGCCCCCCCTCCGGGTATCCCTTAGTCGCCTCTTACGACACCCACGGGAAGATATGGGGTGGTGCTATTCTAAGCCGGCACCACGCGGGCATTTGAAATTACAGACAAAATAATACCTGGTTCAGCGAAGGTGATAGCGACCAGCGCTAAGGCGACAAGAGCGAGGACTGCTAGACGTGCCATGTTGATGTGAGTAAGTTGTTCTCGTGTGTGAGACTGTGCCTACAAGGTGTCCGACCTCCCTTTATATACAGACCCGATTGTGCCATAAAATAAACGGGATTCTTGGATTATAAAAACATTTAGATTTTTTTATTCCAAATTTATTAGGATTCTTTACCTGCTATAAGTATATATAGCCATGTTGAGATTTGGGTGTAGCATGGAATGTTTAAATTCGTTATTGTGGGCAAATAATAGCACGAAATGTTATGAAAGAAAGAAATAAAAAATTTTTTATGTTTGAAAATAAGATATCATATTTAATCGATAGATTTAAAGAAAATTCAATCGGATGATATATCTTCGAGTTGACGACACTGGTAACTCCAAAACAAGATATTCACCCACGTACACAGAACCCCCCATCTATTGACCAATTAATACATTATTCCTTAGCTCAAGATCAACAATCGAGAAGAAACTAGAATCCCTTTATAATGATTGTCTTGGCCGAGGGAACGCAATAACGCGAACACAACTTTCAAACCGATGAACTGCTCTCTATTTAAAATATGCATTTGACATAATATATGCATTTAGTACGTATGTTATTTTTACTTCAAAAAGGTTCTCAATTTGTCGGAATCTTTTTTTTTGTTATGTATGTTCACGAGTTAGGGTGATTGCTACATTAATTGATCACCCTACAGTTATTGACCACTTGAGACTAAATTGATCGAAATAAGATAATAGAAGATCGCACATGAATCAAAAAGAAAAAAAAATGACCTTCAATTATCCTTCTTTCGGATTAGTTCATAATACTTGACCTAGATGGCGTATTTTTTCTTCGTGAGCTCAGTTCAAAAAAATATGTGACAAGTGCAGGAGTTCGTTAAGGAAAAATTAAGGTGTTTTAAAAATCCGTTATTTTATCAGTAAATTGTTGGTTTGGTCTTGAAAACTCTTTATTCATCTGTTGGTAATTGAGTAGTAATCGAAAATTATTCCCGGCTAATTATTAAACTTAGGTTGTCTGAAATTCAGTTATTAGCCACCCCCGAAGTGAATTTTCCGGAGGGTGGCTAATTACTGAATCTAAAGTGGTCAATAACTAAATTCCGATTTTTATTTTCTTTCAAACTGATTCAACATTCCCAAAGTACCGCAATATACCAAAAAACAATTAGAAAAGGCTCTAGAAGACGTAAGACAAGGTATCCTTGTTGAGGCAGCAGCCAAAAACTATGGTATACCTAGAGCGACAATACATTTTAAGCTAAAACACCCAGACGCCAAAAGTGATTTTGGACCATTAACCTTTCTGACTGCAGAAGAAGAAAAACTCCTAGAAGAATGGTTGTTTGATATGGGTAGGAGAGGATTTCCTAGGAATACAAACAACATTTTAGATTCCGTACAAAACTTTCTCAGTGAACATCCTAGAGAGACTCCATTCAACGAAAACAGACCAGGAAAAGGATGGTATAAAGGTTTCCTGAAACGACATCCCAGGATAGCTCAGAGAACTGGTGAGGCGGTTACACAGGCTAGTGCTTGTGTATCAGAATCAGATATACGAAATTGGTTTAGTCTAGTAATGACTGTGCTAATCAAATGAGATCTACTGGATCACCCATTAACGTCCCACTGCTGGGCATGGGTCTCCTCTCATTTGAGAGGGATCAGGCTATAGTCCGGCTCCCTCAAGGATTGATCACTTTAAAAATAGTTAAACTTGATTGTGTATGTAGGTTCAAGGTAGTATACTTTTATAGGTTAATGAATCAAGATTTGGTTTATTAGATTAAGTATTATTTTTAACTTTTTAGTGCTTTTAATTATTTTTGAAATCGGTTTATTTTTTGTTAAAAAGTTTTTTATTTAAGATATAAAGTATTTATGTCCACCAATAAGAAAAAATCTTTTAAAATTCATAATAGTAACTTTACTATTATTTATTAATAGTAACTACTGGGTCATTAGACTCTAATTGTATGTAATTTAAGTAAATTACATACAATTAGAGTCTAATGACCCGGTTAGTCCAGCGGTAGTTAACACTGCCTTCTGTGCTATGGGTCCCTATGAGCATAAACATTTGTATCCGAGTATGTATTTACAAAAAAAAGTATATAGGTAGCATATCAACCAACTAGTATCCGTAACACAAGCCTCGTTGCTTAGCTCGGAGCTAGATGGCGCTGTGTCATAATGTCCAGGAATATTGATTTATTATTTATTAATGTCACATTGGTACTCAAACAGTGAAGGTAAATATCGTGAAATCCGAATGCCTGATAGTTATTCTCGATGGCATGGGATGAAAATTTGATCTGCTGTTGATGGCATGTTGAGGCATGACAGACAAAGTTCGCATAACCTAAATTTGTAAAATTAATACGAGCTATTATTGTCAAAGTGAATTCAAGATATACCACTATATAAAAGTACTAATTAACCATCTCACTACTGTTTTTGAGACAGATAGTAAAATTTATTGTATGTCATAAGAGTGAGGATACAAGGATATACAAAAACAAATCAAATAGAATTAAATCAGTTTATTATAGACTTACATTGGCAAATACAGAGACGTTATTTTTAACATTAGAAAGTTCAGCTGCGTTGTTGTGTAGGTACACTGTTTTATATGAAACAACAATTTTATTACATGTACGCGTAATGAAACGAATACCAACTGTAATTTAATACTGTGTATTTAATTCAGCTAAGCATCTGAAACAAAAAAAAAATTGCAATCAGTTATAAAATAAATTATGCAGGTGATTTTTTATTGTAAATCGTTTGAGGATCTACTTACTAGAAATAAAAGAATAGTGAAAGATGCAGCTATTAATGGCTTATGCATTTTTTGTGTATATAATTTTAATATAATCGACGAGAAAAGTCGGATGAAAAATTTACCGATAACTTATCCGGAAGCAGCGGCAGAAGCGGCAGCGCCACCGCCAGCAGCGGCGGCGGCAGCAGCGGCTTGGCGGCGAGTTCGGAGACCATAAGGCTTGATTACATATACACTCTGTTGTGTGAGGTCTGGGGTCACTTCCTCAATGGAAACCCCAGGCGCCGGAACGGGCTCTGTAGACAAGTAATTAATTTTGTAAATATAACACATACATACATACCAACACACCTGTCATTCCCGAAGGGTTAGGCAGAGGTCCCATGTAATAGCGGGCAAGACTATTACCATCCACCGGGCACGAGTTTTATAGAAAAACTCGATAACACAGTCATGACTAACACCAATAGACCAATCATATTGTAATTTGATGGTAAATTATGTATTTTAAATACTTTACAAATAAAATATAAGTTAATAACTGAGTATTTGAAAACAACTTTTGTAATTTGATAAGCTAACAGCATGACTGTAAAAGTCAAAGGTCTCGAGTTTGAACCCAAGGACTTTTCGTATATTGTGCGTATTTATTACATGCTCAAATGGTGAAAAAATCATCGTGAGGAGACCTGCATGCTTGAGAGATTTTCTCGATGACATAATTATGAAGTCTGCCAACCCGCAGTAGGCAAGCGTGGTGGACGCCTATGGTAGCCTAATTCCTCTCAAATTAAAGCAGACCCGTGCACTGCAGCGCGACAACAATGGGTTGATGATGATGATTTTAAATTAAACTGGTGTAATAAATAATACCTGGTTCAGCGAAGGTGCAAGCGACCAGCGCTAAGGCGACAAGAACGACAACTGCTAGACGTGCCATGTTGATGTGAGTAAGTTGTTCTCGTGAGTGAGACTGTGCCTACCAGCCGTCCGATCTACCTTTATATACAGACTCATTTGTGTTACAGAATAAACAAAATGTGTAAATGTATTACTGGCTTTTCGGAGCAATAATTTAGATTTTTTTTCGGAATTCATCAGTATTCCGTTGAATAAAAATGAGTATTTACCTGCTATATTGCTATGGTTACGTTTGGGTAGCATGGAATGCTTACATTTGTTTCTTGTGGAATGATAATAGAAATAAATGTCGTGAAAGAAATAAATAACCATTAATTGATGTGTTGAATTTAAAAATATTATATAATATTTAATATCACATAATATATCTTCGAGGTAAAGTTGCAGCAAGAAAATACATATGACATTCAACTACATAGCATAAACACGTACACGGGTTTTGTGTACGAATGTACGTTTTTGAATGTCACTTTAAACCATATAAATATTATTGATTAACTCAAGATCATTTTGACGACCCGTTTAGCTCAGCGGTATTTAACGCTGCCTGCTGTGCTATGGGTTCTGGGTTCGAATCCCGGTAGGGACAAATGTTTGTGTGATGAGCATCAAAATTTGTATCCGAGTCATGGATGTATCTATGTATAATATGTATGTATTTACAAAATAAAAGTATATATGTATTATATCAACCATCTAGTATCCGTAACACAGCCTCGTTGCTTACCACGGAACTAGATGGCGCTGTGTAAAAATGTCCGGAAAAAAATATTTATTTATTATCAATAATAGAAACCAGGATCTCTTTATAATGAATGCCTTGACCGAAAGAACACGAATTATAAGTTAAGTCTCCACAGCGAACGTAACTTTGAACTAATGAACTACTATTTAGATCTTTTGGCTGCAACTGATCAAAATCTAACTACTACCCATACTAGTATTTAATCAATTATTTTTTTATGGTGATAAGGGGCCAAACGAGCAGGCGGCTCACCTGATGGTAAGTGATGACCGCCGCCCATGGACATTTGCAACACCAGAGGCTTGCAAATGCGTTGCCAAACCCCTTAGGAACCGTTCAGGTTTTTTAAAATACGGAGTTACTGAACTGATAGCAAACGGAATAAGAGGAATTAGGGGAAATTTGGTAATATAGGGGCATTACTATTGTCACACCATACGGTGAAGGGAAATATCGTGAGGGAATCTGCATACCTGATAGATATTCTCGCTGGGGTGTGAAGTCTCCCAACTCGCAGTAGCGTAGTAGACTATAGCCTGATTCCTCTCGAATGCAGTAAATGAGTTGATGATGAGTGTCCCTTGAACGCCGTTTGAGTGTTTTAGATAATAACTACAATTGATGTGCTTTTACTGTAGGTATGTATTTCAATTATCTATATATATAAAAGGAGAAGCTGACTGACTGACTGAATGACTGACTGACTGACTGACATATCAACGCAGGGCCTAAACTATAAGGGTTTTTTATAAGGAAATTTTGCACAGGAATTCCTTTTATAACGTAGGGGAGCACTAAGAAAGGAATTTTGAAAATTCGCCCCCTAAGGGGGTAAAACGGGGGTGTAAGGTTAGTATGTAACTTTGCTGTTTTTGAAGATATTCAATTGAAATTCGGTCTGAAGGTTTTTCATTGAAAGTTATGAAACACGTGAAAAGTCTTTTTTCAAAAATCATCCTTTAAAGGGGTAAAATGGGGGTGCAAAGTTAATATGAAATTTCTTTGATTTTCAATGAAACTTGGCGAGTGTAGTCTTTGTATGACGTAGGCATCCAATAAGAAAGGATTTTCCGAAATTTTGCCCATAAGGGGGGGGGGGGGGGGTAGGGGGACCAAGTTTGTACGAGACAACGTGATTCCTTGGTCCAATCTATTTCAAATTTTGCATAAACATTCTTTGACAGAATTGATGGAAGACGTATTTCGTATTTTATCGAAATTCAATCCCTGACGGGATTAAAAAGAGATAGAGAATTATGTTGGAGGTGATATCAATACTCCTTAGTGCTTTTGATTTAAATTACTTTTTATTTTGACACATGCTTGAAAACTCAATCCGATTTTATTCAAAAGAGGTTGAACTCACATAAAAGCTTGATGCAATGTAAATATTTTATACTTCTTAAAATTGGAATTTCTCTTTGTAATTTCATATATAAAAGTATATATACGGTAATTACACAAAAAAAATATTTCTAAAATGTTCGTCTGTCTCTCTCTTCGTTCCTTCTAATTGCTGCAACAGCTGGACCGATTTTGTGGGGACTTTCACCATCGTTATAAGGAGTAACTTAGGCTACTTTAATTTAAGAACAAGAAACGAATTAGAGCTCCGCATGACTTAAAAATGCGGGAGCTGACCAATGCATGAATATGAACATTAATTTTTTCGTTAAATTTCACGCAAACGAAGTCGCGGGTAACAGCTATATTGTATAAATGCGAAAGTGTGTCTGACTGTCTTAACAGACAATCAGGCACCCTTTGAAGAGGTAACCCTCTTCACGCAATAACCGTTGAACCGATTTAAATGAAACTTGGTATAAAGTTTTCACCCCGGAAATCCCTTAAAAGGGGGAAAAAGGGGGTCGAAATAAAATTACTAATTCTACGAAGACGAAGTCGCCGGCAAAAGCTAGTTTCATATAAACTGATTACAATTCCTGTCAATTAAAGGAAAACAAAAAAAATGAATAATCATAAAGCAGTTTATGATAGCAAGTCAACGAATTTGAGTATGCGGTCATGGAAAATAATAAAAAACGGATTATTAACACATATTCTTCTTCTCTTCTCTCTTATGTCATGTCGTTTAATTGTATTTAAGACTTGTGCCAGCGGAGTCAGATTATATTTAGATTTCTGCTTTCTGTTTCTGTACCAAATTAATAATAAACATAGCATGCGAAGCAGCCTAAGGCCCGTTTCCTAATAATACATGAGCACCCAATATTAATCCCAATATTAATCAATATTAGCCCCAATATTGCATCCAACAATTGTGTAGTTCTATTTACGAGATTGTACACGTAATATGTATATCCATCGAGATGAGTGACGGGATTGGAACCAGCCTTAAATCTGAGACCGAAGCTGATGGAATGTTTTTTTTTTTTTATCTGCTATCAATGATTTCGACATCGTGAGATAACCTGCATGCTTGAGAGATATTCTCCCTTCTGTGCATTTGAAGTTTGCCAACCAGAGGAAACCTGTGCCCAGCCGGATATAATACACTATACGGATAGAAGACAATATAGGTTGATGATGATGACGAAGTCGAAAGAATTGGAACAGACCGTGCCGTTATTCCTGATCGATACAGACCGACTTGATGTTGTTATTACGAATATGATTTATGAATGATTTGGCGTCACTAACCCTCACTCACCATGCATCATCGACAGCAAGTGTTCCAAACGTTATCCATGAATATTGAGGGCGAAGACCATCACTGGCAACGATCGATGGTTGTCAAACGTCTACTATCTACTCTTGTACTACTATCTTCTACTTCTATTTACTACTCGTCGACCATCATTGTTAACTACAAAAATAACAATAAAAATAACAAATGGTTAACTGAGCGAGCAATTTTAGCAACTAAAATGTGGGTAATTCAGAGTTGACTCGTTGGTACTCTACATTAATTCAAATCGATTGATTGTGTAAAAAATTAAAATTAACCACCCTATTGAATTTTCAAGCTCCATGGATGTGCCTGACTTACTGCCGCACAATTTACAACTGAAGGTTGGCTGAGTAGTCATCTTCGAAATCTTAATCAAACAAATAGGTGCCAGATGTCACGCATTTGGTGCTTGAACCATGAGAATCGACCCAAAGCAAACCATGCAGAAAAATGTATATAATATAGCCGCAATAAAGTAAATGTCTTCATACCAGTACATAATTGAAACACTTAATGCTTGTTATGTTATTGATATTTTTATCCTTACAATTGACGATTTTTGTGTATTTGATTATTACGTTTATAAAATATGAATTTAAGTTTAGCTAAAATTTAACATTCATTATCTGTAAGGCGGTTCAAAGTTCGCCAGGTCAGCTAGTAACAAATAAATAATAGGTCTTTACCTATGAAATTGCCGTTCTGCAGTACTGGCCATTTCAAATCAAAATAATTTTTGTTTGGCTAAGAATTCTAATTTCAAATTAATTTTATTTTAAAAACATGGGATTCTTTTTCCAAAAGTAGTCATTTGTTTATTGATTAGTGTTACATTTTCATCGCATTTCAATCTTTTTCGTCATCATGGATACGTTAAAAATTCGAGTAATTATGGAATATGAGTACCGTCGTGGCAGCAATGCGGCACAAGCGGCACGCAACATCAACGACGTTTACGGAGCTAACACTACAAACCAACGCACCACCTGTTATTGGTTTGCTCGCTTCCGTTCTGGGAATTTCGACCTGAAAAATTAAACCTCGCGGTCGTCCGAAGACTTTGGTCGACAATGACGAATTAAAGGCGATTGTGGAAGCTGATGATACACAATCGACGGCTGAATTAGCAGCAGCTTTCGACGTTAGCGTCAAAACAATATTGGTCCATTTGCGTCAAATTGGGAAGGTAAAAAAGCTTGACAAATGGGTGCCCCACGAACTCAATGATCGCCAGCACGAAGTACGCGTCGAAACGTGCCTTGCACTGCTCAACAGACACACAAATGAAGGGATTTTGAACCGCATTGTTACCTGCGATGAAAAATGGATTCTGTTTGATAACCGCAAGCGCTCAGCAAGTTGGTTGGATCCTGGTTCAGCACCTAAACAATGCCCTAAACGAAAGCTTACCCCTAGAAAAGTAATGGTCACTGTTTGGTGGTCTAGCGCCGGTGTGATTCATCACAGCTTCTTACCAAACGGGGTGAGCATTACTGCAGATGTGTACTGTGAAGAACTGAACACAGTGATGGAGAAGCTGGCACATCTCCAACCAGCATTGGTCAATCGCTCGTCTCCGCTGCTCCTGCACGATAACGCGCGACCTCATACTGCACAGCAGACGGTCTCCAAGTTGCAAGAACTGGGGTTGGAAGTTCTCCGTCATCCGCCCTAGTCACCAGACCTTGCGCCTACAGACTACTACTTTTTCCAGAATTTGGATAACTTCTTGGCGGGAAAAAAATTCATTACCCGAGAGGCAGTACAAAATGCCTTTGAAGAATTTGTTGCCTCCCGTCCAGCTGATTTCTTTAAGAAGGGCATCAATAAACTGCCACTGCGTTGGCAAAGATGCATTGATTGCATGGGTGATTACTTCGATTAATACAAATAAAAAATACATGAAAAAAAATCGTTTAAATTTTTTCATACAAAACGGCAATTTCATAGGTAAAGACCATTACTACGGAGTTACTTAGCAATGAGGAGAGAAAAAAGGCTGTGATAGCCAAGGAGTGGTTTCAAGTTCAAATCCAAGACCACTGACTTTTCTGAAGTTATGAGCGTATTTCTCACATGCTCAAACGGTGAAGGCTTTATATTTTTATTAAAGCCTTTTTTAATGATTTGTATACGGTTTACATGAAGCGACTAAATACAATGCGGCGATTTTCTCAAAGATCTTTAAGAATACATATGATTTCATCCGTTGCTACTTTCATAAGAACGATATACTAATATTAGACCAGATCCAGCTTTTTTCTCTACTTCTCCGTTTTTTTTCGTCAGTTAAAAAGCAATAAGACTTACGTATGTATTATTATGAGGAGATCCGTAGAAGAACCCGGGTCACTGACATAGACCGAAGCATCGCCAAACTCAAGTGGCAGTGGACAGGGCACATCGCTCGAAGACCGGATGGCCGGATGGGTTTGAAGGTTATCGAGTGGAGACCACGTACTGGAAGGCGCAGCGTGGGTAGGCCCCTGACAAGGTGGACCGACGACCTGGTTAGGGTCGCTGGAATCCGGTCGATGCGGGTGGCGCAGGACCTATGTCTAGCAGTGGACGTATAACGGTTGATATGATGATGATGCTGATGATGTATTAGCCGTGCGCAAAAATTCTGTAGAGTGTAGACTCTGAATACTACATATTAAATTATAAAAAAGATAGGTAAGTAGACAATCTTTGCCACACTGAAATACCTATAACCGTGGTAAAAGAGCACGTCAATACTCATTTGTATTCAACAGATCTCTAATAAATCTAAGTAAAAAAAAAACTCAATGTGTTTGAGTACATGCGAGTCTGTATATAAAGGTAGGTTGGACAGCTTGGCGGCACAGTCTCACACGCGAGAACAACTTACTCACATAAACATGGCACGTCTAGCAGTTGTCGTTCTTGTCGCCTTAGCGCTGGTCGCTATCACCTTCGCTGCACCAGGTATTATTTTATTTATGAATCTAATTTAAAATATTTTATTAAAAAATCGATCGTTCAAATTATGTAGTTGTCCCTTTAAAATCAGTTTTTTTTTCAATCAATTTATTGAAAATATTTTGTAACGTAAATATTCTCTAAAATTCCCAAGACATTTAAAAATCCATTAGTTGCATGATAAGAGTCGGTTATTATTTCTGACAAATAAATATGTCAAAGTCAAGTCAAAGTCAAATCTTATAATTTATTTAGAATATACCAATATTACAGGTTCTATTGAATCGTCGAATTTAGTTGCATAATGTCAAATTTTGCAATTTATACATTTTTATTAAGAAAGAAAAATTCAACCTCAGGCGGGACTCGAACCCGCGTCTTCTGGATTGGTACTCCAGACGCTCTGCCAACTGAGCCACCGAGGTATCCGCCTGATGTGTTGAATTTTACTTTCTTTATGTTACTTATGTCTTTACGGCGACAATTATGTCAAATATGCAATTTATGTCAAAATTTTATTCCAGTTTCGTTATGATTTATTATTAATTAAAATATAATTAACATTTCTGAGATATTATTAGCCGTGTACTGACTGAGCGAGCCAAATCCTCGGCCGGTCAGGACGTGTCTCTTCGAGACAAACGCACGTCTCAGCGTGCCGCGGCCCGACCTGAACGTTGTTGGTTTTTGTCAATGCTCAAAGGCGCCTCTGTAAGCTTACCGCGCGCACTTGAGACGGTTATGTTTTGCCTCGCTTGTTCGACGAACGTGGGAATCGTTTGTGTCATGGATAAAGAATAGTGTCTTAAATTATTTCAATTATATGGAGAATGTCGACTACTTTTGAGTGCTCCATGTTCTGATTATACCAGTAGAGGACTTAGATAAGATGCGTGGAGACACATAAACCGGGAAATGAACATTTCACCAGTGCACTGATTGTTCATCGTTGCTCGGGCTTGCCGCTTGAAATCTACACACCGAGGCAGCTTTATACGTCAAAAGTTGCGCGACAAATGTCCGAGGCTGCCTCGCGAAGCTGCTCGCTCAGTCAGTACGCGCCTATTGACGTGCATGTTATTTGCAAGGTATTTAAACAGCATTTACAATAAAATAAACAAATAAATTATTATTAATTTACAGAACCCGTACCCATCCCTTCAATTTTGACCCAACATGACGTTTTATATAGAAGCCCCGGCATTGTGAGTGATCCGAGTGGATCCCGTTTCCAACGCCAAGCTGCTGCAGCCGCCGCTGCCGCTTCAGGATAATTATCGGTAAGATTTCTGTTAGGCTTTTACTTCTGATTTGCTTCAATGTAGTAAGGTAGGGCGAGATTCCTCGTCCAAATCGAGCTGCCCCACTGGGGAAGTGCCTCCGCCTTACAGAAGACCGCAGTGAAACAACAATAGTGTTGTTTTTCAGCGAGTGAGCAAGGTAATCATAGCTCCTTGGCGGAGTGACTATTCTGACAGCACGGGAATTCCATTCACTGACAGTTCAGTAATTCCCTATTTTAGGAAAACTATACGGTTTTACAGGGTCGGCAACGCGCGAGCGACACGTCTTGTGTTGCAAACGTCCGAACCGCTTACCATGCGGGCCGTAAACTTGTGTGCCACCCTCCTTGTAGTATAAAAAAAAAACTATATTTTGTCAGACTATACGAGATATTAAAACAAAATACACAAGAAAAACCACAGGCCTTTAAAAGGTACATGTTTTTGCTCTGTATCTAAGTTTATTTTTGATACTAATGTATCGTAATAAGTAGCTCCTTAACATATTTATTAAAAAAATATTTTGAAGCTGACTGCAAAATTATATTTTTTTTGTTTCAGACCTTAAACTGTTACAACAAATAGTTTTAAGTAAACAGGAAACGTTTCATGATGCATACTTTTTGTATATAAATATACAATATTGACATTATTGTTGTTTCTATAAAACTGTTGTAATTCTGCAAAACTGAAAATCAGGACATAGTTGAACTTTGTATTTAGAAAAAAAAACAACAATTGTATTAGCCCACCTATGTCCATAATAAACTGATTTGATTCAATTTGACTTCTTTTTTAAATCCTTTTATCCTCTCTTTTACGAAAAACACATTTGAATATTTTTCTCATTTAATATCCTAATCATAATAAACAGAGGCAAGAGCTCAGCATCTGCACTGCATCCAATGTCGCAGTTAGTTTTGGATTCACTAAGATAATAACCCATGTCTCTCATTATACCCAAACCGCAAATCTAAATGAGATAAAATTTCAAAAGGCTATAAATTTGAGATACACGGCGATGGAAGAAAACCAACACAGTTATCAGCCGTTGACAAATCTATTTTTCCGAGAGCACACGGGATTTGTAAAGAGGCACACCTGGCTGCAGAGCTCATGCCCAGCAAGTACTGCATGATAACAAGGTCTGAATACCCTATCCTCATCACGGAGACAAACAAAAAGTGTCACAATTGAGTGATTCAAATCAAATCAAATCAAGAAGTCGATCTTATGGAGAAGAACCGGCAAGAAACTCCATAGACACTCTTTTAAAATAATGGGTATTGGATACAAAGCTCAGGCAATGGTGTGCGAGGTCAATGTAAAAAATGTAATGTATGTAATGTCTTAAATCGTCAATAGTCAAATTAATAAGAACAAAATAATACCGTATGCATAATTCTTCAGACATTAACTACATTGACCTTACATTTACAGTAAAATTTTACAATAAATATTAATCAAATGTATAAAAATCGTGAAACCTTAAAAACTATTAATGAAAACAATAAAGATTTTACAATATTAATGAAAACAACTTCAGGGTACCAGGGAGGCCACAAGCACTTCCGTATTTAACTCCACACATTTCTATCGTCAACATAGTCCTTAATATTGTAATAGGCTTTGTGACGTTTTCTAACGCATTAATAATGCGTTAGAAAACGTTATACGATTCTAACTATCTACAGTTACTGAGGCAACAGGGTACATAGGCATTCATATTCATACACAACTAGGTCGATTAATTGGTCAGAGCTTTTGTTAACCGTGTGGGAATGCGTTTGACATTTTTATTTTGACATTGTAATTTTTTTTTAGACTGACTTATTGCCTTTTCATCCATTTCACCACGGCATCATGGCGATCTCGATGAAAACAATAATAAAAATAATATATATGTAACTATTTAGCCACTGCACTGTAAAATAACAAGTATCTTTGTGATTTTGATTTGTCGTAAAATGAAGGATTTTTCCCAACTATTTTTTTTTCTGTAACATACTGGGCCCAAAAATGGTCAATGTCTTTATATTTATTGTCACTTAAATTAATTTTAATGTAAAAAAATATTTCTTAGGTAAATGTAATTAACGACCGGTCGTCGTGGCGATTCTTGGGGGAGACCTATGTCCAGCAGTTGACGTCTAACGGTTGAAATGATGATGAAATGGAATTTCTTTTGCCGTGTTCCACCCAAACCGTTTTTGTTTAAAACAAATGTCACATGTTAATCATTGAAATGTAGTATTTTTATACGATTTTTGGATCGATCTTTTCAAAATCGGATGAAATGCATGCGGATGAGTTAAAAAGTAGTTATTGTGCCATAAATATTACAGTTATTGCGGAAACAGAATTGCGTTTTTTTTTGTAAATATTAATGTGTTCTATAGTACATCACTTTGGCTCTATTTTTTTTATATGGGACTTGCCCACCACCCGAATCCCTACTACTGCAACTCCTGTAAACCAGGATCAACAATAGTAACTATCCAGAAAATCATCGAGACAATGAAGACCGACGTGTCCCAGGGGAATGATTTTAACTGTCTTGGAACCCGCAGCGAATTTAATCATGAAGTTATATAGGAGTACATATTATACATAGATACATACATCCATGACTTGGATACAAATGTTGATGCTCATCAAACCTATTATATTTGTCCCTACCGGAATTCGAACTCGAGACCCATAGCACGGAAGGCGGCGTTAACTACCGCTAGGATTATCAGAATGGGTTTTCTTTTGCAAGGATTTGTGGACAAATTTGAAATAATACTGGTATCACAAACGGCTGATATCTATGCACGGCGGTGAATAACATGTGTTTTTTTTTTCTTTTATGCTTTTTTTTGGTCTTGTCTATGTAAGATATACAAGCAATCACAAGCAAATCAATCAAGCCTGTATACTCAGCCTGTAATCTCTCTACCAACACTCCTACATTATGTAGAAAAATTGTGTGTATTAGTGTACACACGTAAGAAGTGAAACTGCTTTATGACATCATTTTTCGAAAAATGATTTACTATTTACAACTTCACAGAAATTGGTTGAATAAAGCTAAATTAGATAAAGTTTATGCAAAAGGCTTTTATTATAATAGACATGCATTGGTTAAACTAGTTGTTTTCCAACTGTATTTTATGATTATTGATATAGGTAATTATGGTATCTACTCGAATAACATTGAATTTAAAAAGAGCGTTTGAATTAATAGTCTTCGATTTGTAGCTCTGTCAGTTCCAAATAATAGTGGGAACCAATCATAATCTTCTATTTATCAAAACGTCGATGTCTCAACCAATAGCAAGTTCTCAATAGAAAAACAAATGGTCTTGGTGTATTGGAAAAGGTATAGTTTTTAGTTGTCAAACAAACATCATGTTGCTATGGTTACCTATTCAAATAAAGATGGCGCGTAACGCAAAAATGTTACACAAATTTTTTTTCCTACCCCGATAAAGAAGTTTCACTTCAATAAAATAAGATCCATGGGTGTTGGTTTTGATTTAAGAACGTGTCAAGATTAAATTAGACAACCAGACTTTTCTGTAAATCCTTTTACAGACAAGGCTGGAGATCTTATGGAAATACGGTAATCGCTCAATTGTGACACATTTTGTTGGTCTCCGTGATGAGAATGCGGTATTCAGGACTGGTTATCATGCAGTACTTGCTTGGCATGTTTGTGCTCTGCAACCAGGTGTTCCTCATTACATATCCCATGTGCTCTACGAAACAAAGATTTACCATTGGGTGGTAACTATGTTTTGCGGAGGTAATGCGATTCACCACTTAAATAATGATGTGTCTGTATTGGTTCTCTTTCGTCACAGTGTAACTCAAATTATATTTTTTTTCATGATGATAAGAAATATGTATATTGAAATGTGTTGTTTGTCGTAAGAAAAAGGATATGGGAATTTTCAAAAGAATTCAAATTGAGTCAAATCCGTTTATTGTGGGCATAGGTAGGCAAATTCAGTTTTTTTAATACAATGTTCAACTATACCCTGATTTTTAATCCTAAAAAAAATTTTTTTTTTTATAAAAACAACAATGATTTCAACATTGTATGTTTGTATAGAAAAAAATGGATTTTGAGACGTAACTTAATTCTATCCTTAAAATTATGTGGGGTTACAGCCTAACGTCTGAAACAAAAAAAAATGCAATTAGTATCAGTATAAATCTAGTAAGTGGTTGTTTTATTAAATTAGTTAAGAATCTACTTATTACAATTCATTTGTAAAAAAATAAACATATTGAGTATAAAACATGTAGGTAAAAATTCCTGAGGTGTTTTTTCGTGTATTTTGTTTTAATATCTTGATATAGACTGACAAAATATATATGTACTAGCTGCCACCCGCGGCTTTGCTCGCATGGGAAATAAATAAAAAGTAGCCTATGTGTTAATCCAGGTAATAAACTATAAGTTTGCTTAATTTCATTCGAATCTGTTAAGCGGTTTTTGCGTGAAAGAGTAAGAAACAGCCATCGATTCATACATCCATACTTACAAACTTTCGGATTTATTTTAACATAGCATCAAATATTGTGCGAGAGATAGAAAATCTACCGTATTATCCGGAAGCAGCAGCGGCGGCAGCAGCAGCTTGGCGACGGCTACGGAGACCACCATTAACACCGAAGTTCAGATATCCAGCCTGCTCGCCGACACCAGGGGCATCTTCAGCGATGACCTCGGATGAAGGGTTTGGTACGGGTTCTGTAAATAAATAGTTTGGTTAGTATTTTTATTGTGATATTTGTTTTAATCTAATAACCTCGTGAACAACATACACGTCAATATTATCTCAGATATGTGTTTTTTTTAAATATGATAATAAAAATCATAAATAATAATCATACTAAAAATTGCAAAACGTTTTCATATGTTATTATTTGTCAGAAAAAATAACCAGATCTTATTATTTGGAGGTGTGACATGTCTCTATTGTTTTTTTTATAACTTTCAAACATTAAGAATATAAAAAAAATAACAAAATCATTTTAATAAATTGATTCAGGTACATTTAAAAACAAAAACTGTTCATAAAGCGTAACGAAATAATTCGAACAATCATATTTTTTAAAGAAATATTTGAAATAGATAGATAATCAAATAATACCTGGTTCAGCGAAGGTGCAAGCGACCAGCGCTAAGGCGACAAGAACGACAACTGCTAGACGTGCCATGTTGATGTGAGTAAGTTGTTCTCGTGTGTGAGACTGTGCCGCCAAGCTGTCCGACCTACCTTTATATACAGACTCGCCTATGCTTATTATTATCGGATTTTCCTCAATAACAAATTCGAGTTTTTTTTATTAGATTTTTTAGAGATCTTTTGAATACTAATTAATATGGTATTTACCGGCTCTATTCCCATGGTTACATTTTGGTATGGTGTGGAATAACTACTTACATTTTTTATGGTTTGATAACAGAAATAAATGTTCCGAAATAATAATATAAACATTTTATAGTTCTTTGTCGTTTATAAGAATACCTTATCGATATTTTTATTTAATTAAGTAATTATACTTTTTATCCTTAACTAGTTATAGAAAATAGAAATTGATATTCCAAATTTATTATGAAGTCGTTATAAAAAATATATTTAAATATCTTATATATAAAAATCTCGTGTCACAGTATTGGTCGCTAAACTCCTCCAAAACGGTTAAAGGGATTATTATGTAATTTTGTACGTGTACTTGGTAGGTCTGAACCGGTCGTAGGCTTTTTTTTTACACTCCTTGGTGATGCGGATGGCCCTCGCCAGACTAATTTTTTTTCAATATTTTTTGACAATACTTTTTTGTATTTTTTTATGATTTGGCATTAATAAGTACTTATAACCATAAATTTTCACTCTTCTACCACCAACCCCTATAATGCGTGGCAAAACATTGTTTGCTGGGTCAGCTAGCTAGCATAATAAATATAAAATATATGTATATCTATACTAATACTGTAAAGAGGAAAGATTCGTATGTTTGTGTTTGTAACGAATAAACTCAAAAAGTACTGGACCGATTTCAATAATTCTTTTACCAGTAGTAAGTTACACTATCCCCGAGTAACATAGACTATATTTATTACCAGAAAAATTAAAGATAAAAAATTCCAGGTCGATAGTAATAAAATATACGTTACATACGTTTTTGCTATGTCTATGTCGTTGCTGCGTCTCATATGAAGCAAACCGTGAGATCGGCAGGTGCAGCGGCGGAAAATGCTGCAAAGTTGAGACACGCCAAGTACTCAGCTTTGGAGTCAGTGTACGATTTCGTACCGGTCGCTGTTGAGACGGCTGGACCCTGGGGCGACGAGGCCCGCGAGCTTTTCAAGGAGTTAGGGCGACGACTGCGAGAGAAAGGCAATGACCCTCGCTCTGGATCCTGGTTGGTTCAGCAGGTCTCTATTGCCATGCAACGAGGCAATGCTGCTGGTGTAATGGGCACTTTTGGATCGGGTGGGGCTCAGAGTGAGTATTTAACCTGCTGAATTTCCTTGACGAAGCATGTTGCAGATTTATTTTATGTAATATTTTATAAGCTTTTGACGATGCGTGTTGCGGATTTATTTACTAGACTGTAATGTGAGAAATAAATTGAATAATGAACTGTATCAAGGCATATATTATCATAAATAAACAGACTGTATGATATTTTAAAAATAATGTAATAAATCTCATTCATTATAGCGGTTTATATATTTATTTATTTAGGTTCTCTGGTTTAGCGGTTAAGCTGTGTGGATTTATTTCATAAAGAAAACTATTGCATTTATTGTTTTAAAAATATATTTAAGAATATACATATTGTTCCTTTAAGGTGTCAAGCTGGTGCGGAATGATATCCATGTTACGCGATTTTCGAAAGTTTTATATTCAATTATTTTTTTCTTTAAGCTCAGCCAAGTTTTTTTAATACCTACCTATGATCCTAGTGAATTGGTATTTTATACTTATAATAAATATTTTCACAACATATTTAGAAGTTACACAAATTTTGATTGAAAGTGAGTTACTATTTACGTTTAAGGATTAGATTTTTTTATATTAAGCAGCTATTTTCATAGAATTGGGCTTTCGGTCCGACGACAGACGGTATCTAATTCCACAGCCTTAGAGAGTTTAGAAAGATAGGACATAGCAAATTGAACTGCCCGATTGAAGAAGTACTCCCTCCTTACAGAAGACCGCAGTGAAGTAACAATAGTTGAATCTTGCAAGTGAGTAAGGTTACCAGAGCTCGTTGGTGGAGTGACTGTTCTGACAGTGTGAGAATCCCGATCCAAAAACGATTTTTGTACGATCGGCAACGCTCGAGCTAGACCTCTGGGGTTGCAAAGGTCTATAGGCTACAGTAACTGCTTACAATCAGGCCGGCGCAGCGCTAAGCTTGTTTGTCACTGTCATGATATAAAAAGCCTGAATGTATGTGGGATAAAGTTTCCTCTGGAACCGTAGGTATACAGTACGCAATTATATTCATTGTAAAGTATGAGAATTAATTAGCTGCTGATGGCGAATGTTGTGATAATTTAATGTGGACATAGGTACCATATTAAACAGTTCCTAAGAACACAATTTATCATAAAGGCGGTAGATTACACACAGGAGGTGAAGTCTATCTTTATGCTTAAGGGCTTGTTACTACTTGTACCTAATCATAGGTTCTTCAAAAATCCTCACAGGTTGTCTTTGAATCAAATCAAGCTGGTACTCTGCCACATACGCCAATAGATGTTACTAATGCTCTATATGGGACCCAACTAGCGTCATAATACGTATACACACTCATACAGTTGAGCACAGCAAACTTTTTTCATGACAACGTGATCGTGTCCTCTAAATGACATCGGAACTGGACGTATGGATACTGGATGTATGTCTGTCTGGTTCCTTAATTTAGGTACTACAGCAAGAAGACGTTCCGTAGTGGTTGAAGCGCAAATTTGACTAAATACATTAATTAGTTTACTTCGACTTTTCTCAACAGTGGAACAAGGCTTATTGGCACGGCCCGTACTTATGAATATATCTGGATATTGTGACATTGCGCCACATAGTTCCGTGCTTAGCAACGAGGCTTGTGTTACGGAAACTAGGCTATACTATACTACTAGATATACTACATATATACTTTTTTGTAAATCAATACATAATCATACATAGCAGTGGCGTAGCGTGGGTTATTGCCGCCCAGGGCCGTCCGAAATTTGCCGCCCCCTATCCTAGTAGTATAAAAAACATGGCACTTGATGCCCTTTTCATGATACATAGATAGAACGATGTCTCGGATACAAATGTTGATACTCATCACACAAACATTTATCCCTACGGGGACCCGTAGCACAGGACACTTAGCTCTGCAATCTGCTCATGTAACACACACGACTACATTGCAGAATTTTCTCCTCTAAAACTTTTTGATGTCGGCTATACATATTTTGAATATGTATAGCCGATATCTTCAAGTGCGATTGCGATACTATCCATTTGCATAAAGAAATTATTGTTTAAGATTCTTATCGAATAGTCATGCATATTTGGTTAGAACAGCATATTCTATAGAACCGTTTTTTTTTTAAATTAGACACTAGTGAGTCAAACTCTGCCTCAAACTCGCGGTCTAGAGGACGACCACTATCAGCGCCATTGACTGTATCACAATTACAATAGGTAGTTATAATATCAATTATATTTATTAAAATGTACTTTATACTTTATTGAAATATTCTATCATATTCTGCACAAGTGAAAAAATGGGAAAATAAAAGTGTACGGTTGAAATGTGAAGCTGTATTGTTGTAATCCCTATGGAAAATGTACTTAGATGAGATGATAGCCTTTAAAATTTTTATCTTTTGATTTAAGGTTTAGGCTTGACAGACATTGATATAAGAGCGGCTGCTGAGCTATTTCCTCTGTTTATGATGATTGGAAATAAAAATATACATTGTTCTTGAGATAATTAAATAGTAAAATATGCTTTTTGTCTTAATGAGTGAAGATACTAGGAATGATTAAAAATAAATTAAATTAAATCAAATCAGTTTATTATGGACATAGATAGGCAAATTCAGAGTTGTTAATTTTTTTACAATATACATAAAGTTCAACTATGTCTTGATTTTTGTCGTACAGAATTACAAAAGTTCTATAAAAACACAATATTTTTTATAATGTATGTTTATATATACAAATATGCATCATGAAACTTAACCTAATAGTTTTCTTAAAATTGTTGGTAGTCACAGCTTATTGTCTGAAACAAAAAAATACATACATTTGTTTAGCAAATGGTTAAAAAATACATTTTGCAGGTAGATATTGTTTCTCTAAATTGGTTGTAAATCTACTAACTTGATTAAATTGTTGAAATAAAACTACTCTTAACGGATTTTATTTTATTATTCAATTGATTAAATGAGTAAAAAATTAAATTTACGAAGCAGAAAAGTTTTATTTTTATTTTTTGCTCTAGACTGACTCGCTGATTTGTGCGACTTTGTTTTAGTGCAATTTAACATAACATAACATAGAAGAAGAGGAATAAGATAAAATGTATATTCTTTTAACATTGCATTCAATATTTTGGGAAAATCTAATATCTACCGTTGATTTATCCGGAAGCGGCAGCGGCCGCGGCAGCAGCTTGGCGCCGAGCACGGAGACTGCCATCAACACCGGAGGTGAGATATCCAGCCTGCTCGCCGAGACCGGAGGCATCTTCAGCGACGATCCCGGCTGAAGGGATTGGTACGGGTTCTGTAAATAAATAATTATTAATTTGTTCATTTGATTGTATTTAAATGTTGAGAGAGAATTTTAGTTGTACTTTAAGAACAACTAATACGACAATAGTGTCTCAGAAATGTACAATTCGGGTAAACAGTTCGAAAACTTTTTTAAATTACCTACTACTACAGTCTAGAGTCATTTAAATTAGGACGAACATTCTTATTTCCATGTAACTATCTCCAAACGATTACTACCTAAATTGAGCTGGAATAAATCCTTTATGTTTTTCAAACTATTTAGGAATTTAATAATTTTGAAGAATATTATTAATGAGCAAGAGAATTACCATAAATTGAGTGACATTAAAAAAGAATGCATAAAATTATGTTATTTTTCGAGTTACTAAACAATTTGAACTATAAAAATATGTTATCAAAGAAATGTTGAAGATTAAACCGATGATCAAAATAATACCTGGTTCAGCGAAGGTGCAAGCGACCAGCGCTAAGGCGACAAGAACGACAACTGCTAGACGGGCCATGTTGATGTGAGTAAGTTGTTCTCGTGTGTGAGACTGTGCCTACCAGCCGTCCGACCTACCTTTATATACAGACCCGATTGTGCTTATTACTATCGGATTTTCCTCAATATAAAAAAAATATTGAGATTTATTTGAGGTCCGTTGAATACTAATGAGTATTGACCTGCTCTTTTAACATGGTTATTTTTCGGTGAGGCGAGGAATGATTAGGTACTAATCTTTATTATGATTTAATATAAGAAAAGATTGTTCCGAAAGAAAAGAAATTAACATTTAATTGTTTATTGATTTCTTATCCTTACATATTTGACATTGAATGAAAAATAACTTTATACAGATTTTATCGTGATATTTGGATTTTGTTTTAACCCTACGTTTTGTATTGTTCACGGGATCCATGGTAGGGAGCAATGAGGTGTTCTCTTGATGTTGAAATTACTAACAGCTACCCCACATTTTTATTACTAGATTTTTCCCGCGACTTCATCTGCTTAAATTAGTAATTCGTTTCCACCCCCTTTCTCTACCTTCTATGTCCTACCGCGGGACTCAAAAAATCTCTATATCAAATTTCAAATTCGGTTCAGTGGTTATAGCGTGATGAGGTAACAGACAGACAGACACACTTTCGCATTTATATTATTAGTATCGATTGACTAAATATATACTTTTTTCTAAATAGGTATGTACTTTTCATAGTGAGATTTCTCTCTCAAATTGAGCTGCGCACTGGGAAAATACCTCCGCCTTACAGACCAGAATGAAACGATATTACCTAGCTAGTTGTGTTTCTACTATTTAGAGTGACTATTCTGACAGTATGGGAGTCCTTTTTGCCGACAGCTTAGTAGCTCTCCTATCTGATCACACCAAAAACGGTCTTTACAGCGTAGGCAAAACACGTACGCTGTAAGTTCGGTGTGCTCAACAAGGCGAAGCAGTGCTTAACCAACCAACCAACTTAGGCCATTTGATTCGGTTTAAATACTCGCGGCAAGGATTGTCGACGACCCAATGATTACAAGTGGTATCAAGCCGTTAGGGTCAGAAGAGACTTCGTCTCACTGTGTGTGTTCTACCGCCTGTATAATGGGCTGTGTTCTGAGGAATTGTTTGGTATATTGCAGTACTCGCCATTGGCAGCGAATTCATCCCCACACCTTAGAACCAATATCTGCGCATTCTGTGCCGTTCTAGAGGAACTTGATACCACGCACAATTAGGCTGTGGAATGAACTACCTGCCGAGATTTTACCCAGCGACCACACCATGTGGTTCTTCAAATAAGGAGTGAAAAGGTTTTTATAGTGTCGGCGACGCCCGTGTGACCTCTAGTGTTGCAACCGTCTATAGGCTACGGGAACTACTTGCTATCAAGCGAGCCGTACGTTTGTTTGCTACCTTTATGGTTTCAAATTGTATTGCAAGTAGATCAATATTACAGGTGCTTTCAAATGTTTTTTTTATTTCTTCATCGTTTTAGGAGTACCTAATGCCTAACCCGCATGCTAACACTTCTGTTATTATTTTAGTGAATCCACAATGTGAGGGAGACGGTACAAAGGAGTTTAAAAAGAAATCAAATTAAATCTAATCCGTTTAATAAGGTCATATGTAGGCAAATTCAGAGTAGTTATTTATTTTACAAAACAATATAATTTTTATCTCATAGAATTACAACAGTTTTATAATAACAACAATAATATTTTAATAATGTATATTTATATAAAGTAACTTGGTGTTCTTTTTAAATTGTTTGTGGTCACAGTTTACTGTCTGAAATAAAAATATACTAGTGTTGCAATCAGTTATAAAAAAGGTTTGCAGTTGTTTCTGTTAATCGGTTAAAGACTGATGAAACTTCATGAAATTAGTAAAAAAATAAACTTAGGATGTAACATTGTTTTATTTAATTTCTTATAATTGTATATATATTTTAACAATATAGAAAATTCGTTGTAAAAGTCTATTAGTAAATCTACCGATAATTTATCCGGCAAAGGCAGCAGCGTATTGGCGGCGAGTACGGAGACTGCCATCAACACCGGAGGTGAGATATCCAGCCTGCTCGCCGAAACCGGGGGCATCTTCAGCGACGATCCCAGCTGAAGGGATTGGTACGGGTTCTGAAAATAAATATGTTTTTTAATTTGGTCATTTGATTGTATCTACTTAAATGTTGTAGGACGACCTTTTGTTGTATTTTATAAAGAACTTAGGTAGTCGACAATAATATCTATTCGGCACACAGTTCGGAAACACATTTTGTAATTGACTACCAGAGCACTTCTAATTCGAAAGAAGATTTTCCATAGATTGAAGATCTCTATGTGACAAGCTGAAAACAATAAATTCTAAACTGAACCGGCACTTATTAAATGCTGAACTTGAACAGATCACACGTGTTTTTTTTTCAAATGACTTCAGTGTTTAAGAATTTCGTTCAATAATATTTATGTGACGAAATCATTTGTATAAGTTGAGTAACGTTTTCAAATTAGATTTACTAAATAATTCGAACTACAAAAAAAATTTAAGTGAATATTTAAAATTAAACTGATGATCAAAATAATACCTGGTTCAGCGAAGGTGCAAGCAACCAGCGCTAAGGTGACAAGAACGACAATTGTTAGACGTGCCATGTTGATGTGAATTTGTTATACTCTAGTGTGAGACTGTGCCTCCAAGGCGTCCGACCTACCTTTATATACAGACCCGCTTGTGCAATAAAAAATGCTAAATGTGCAAATGTTTAGGCACTATCGTTTGATTTTCCAATAAAAAAATATTGAAGTTTTTTTACCCAGATTTATTTTAATTCCGTCGAATTAAAATTTTGAAATGGCATGGAAGGATAACATTACGTAAATGAGAGATTTAATAGAATCTATCCCAGCCATCATCCTTATTCAAATTTAGGGTAACTTAATTTCGATTGCCTTGCGAAAGACATTAACAGAAATATTTTTTTATACCTCTGAGGTGTCTGGCAAGCCTACGGCCCGTTTAATAGTAAGCAGTTACCGTTGCCAATGAACGTCTGCAATAACAGATGTCACTCGCGCGTTGCCAAACCTGAAGCAACCTTTTCATTCCTTCCTTTGAAGAATTCTGTTTTCAGTCTTATACGGAAGTCTCGGTAGCTATTTCCAAAGCCTGATCATACGAGGGATGGAGGTCTTCTGGAATCATAATAATATTCGCTTTAAGGTGTGAATTGGCTAATGATGTCGAGAGGTGCGCTAATTATGTGGGCGTGGGCACCAGATTAAACAATTCCTCAGAAGACAGTTGTGTATATATAAGCTTTAGATCACACGCAGGTGGCGAAGTCTTTTTTTGGCTTAAGGGTTAATACAACCTGTAATCATAGTAGTCAGACCAGTAGTCAGACATTTCATGAATAGTTCAGCATATTCTGTAGAATTGATTTATTTTGATAATAGCGCAATATTAGTGCCTCTAAAATGCCGCCATATTTTACGCCCTCTAGATGACGGCCGCAATCAGTGGGCTTGACTGTGTTATAATTATTTCAAATATTTTTTCCATCCATTATTCCATCTTTTGCCAAAATGCAAAACTGCGAAACCAAAATTGTAAGATTGTGTGAGAAGAAGTGAAGATTGAAAAATATATATTGATACTAAAATAAATGTACCTAATGTTTACGAATTATATCGCCGTATATTTCTAATACGTATTTGTAGCATTCCTATTTGCCACTTTAGTGGCGTAAAATCATAAAATGCCTTTATTTATTGTCGTAGTGAATCCATATTTACTAACTACGACATTGATTGTAGTTCGGCGGCTGAGCTATTTCCTCTGTTTGTGATGATAGGGAACCAAAGATACATTGTTCTAGATAGATGTAAAAATGTGTTGTATGTCATAAGAGTGAGGATACAAGGTATTTTAAAAATAAATCAAATTGAATCAAATCAGTTTATTATGGACATAGGTAGGCAAATTCAGAGTTGTTAAGTTTTTTACAATATACATAAAGTTCAACCATGTCTTGATTTTTGTCGTACAGAATTACAAAAGTTCTATAAAAACCACAATATTTTTTAATATTGTATGTTTATATACACAAATATGCATCATGAAACGTAACCTAATAGTTTTCTTAAATTTTTTTGTAGTTACAGCTTATTGTCTGAAACAAAAAAAATATATTTAATTTTGCAAACAGTTACTGGTTACTACCTACATAGAATATGTTAGTTAAAAAACTGAACCAACAGTTTATTAAGTTTTGTTTTAATATTTTGCCATGACTGATAAATATATATTTATTTTAACATTGCAGTAAGTACAAATGCTAAAGTTGAAAAGAAAAAGTACCGTTAATTTATCCGGCGGCAGCAGCGGCGGCGGCAGCGGCTTGGCGACGATCACGGATACCAGTAGTTTCGCTGGGTTCGGCGAAACTGGCTTCAGCAGGGAGGACCGCGGCAGAAGGGTTGGCTACGGGTTCTGTAAATTAATGTCAATTATTAATTTGATCATTTGACTGTACTTTTAGGTTGGGAGAGATTTTTTGTTGTATTTTAAAAGAACAATAATATCTCTAAAATGTAAAATTCAGCGAACAGTTCGAAAAGAAGAAAATAATTTCAATTAATTGAGTGAACTTGAATTTGAATTTGAAACTAAAGAAATATTTTTATAAGGTAATATTCAAAATTGAACTGATGATGAAAATAATACCTGGTTTAGCGAAGGTGATAGCGACCAGCGCTAAGGCGACAAGGACGACAACTGCTAGACGTGCCATGTTGATGTGAGTAAGTTGTTCTCGTGTGTGAGACTGTGCCTCCAAACCGTCCGACCTACCTTTATATACAGACTCGTTTGGGCGATAAAATATGCAAAATGTGCCAATGTTTATTTTTATTATATTTTTCAATCAAACATATTGTTTTTTTTTTCCTTAGCCAGATTTTTAGAGATCCACAAAAGAAAAATAAGTATTTATTTACCTCAAGTATTTAGCATGCTTACCCTTTAGTGCCGTATGGTAATGAAGAAGAATGAACAGCTCCAATAGTCTAGTTGCGTGAGCTGTGGACTGTGAAAGTCAGAGGTCGCGAGTTCGAACTCTAGACACGCACCAAAGACTTTTCAGAAGTCATGTGAAGTGGAGGGCCGTTACATTTAGACCTCGGAATCCAGAGCCAGTTAATGCATCTTTAGATAACCTTCTGACTTTATAACGTATAAAAAAAAGTTTAAAAAATAATGTTATGCGATTGAAATAAAACTACTTTTTACGGATTTTATTGCGGTAAATTATTGATATTATTTTATTTTAACCCGACATTTTGGATACTTTACAGCGTCCATCAAATTCACCCTCGAACCTTAAACTAGCAGCAAATAAGAAAGTTGCCTTAATAACGATCCATCTGATGAATATTTCTCCAAGCTATTGCTAACTATCGGTAACTGCTGAGTCCCAGTCAACAAATCAAGTGGATTTATTTCACTTTTGTGAGTGGACATCTTTCATGAGAGAAATGAACATGAGATGAAATTGCAAAGAATTTCGGCTCATTGAAAAATGAGCTCATGAACAAAGTATTCCTGACCATCATTGTTAACGACAACAATATCAATAAAAATAACAAATTGTTATCTGAGCGAGCATTTTTGCAACTAAGGTGTCGATGACTTTAATGTCGCAATTCAGAATCGAATAGTTGGTACTTTGCATTCATTCAAATCTATTGATTGTGTAACAAATGAAGATGAAGCGACCAATTACCCCATTGAATTTTTGAAGTGAAACGTTTTTTATGGCGTACGGGAGAAATTTTATAGCAATGTAACGATTTCTGTTACGCGCCAGCTTTGATAACAATGTAACGTTTTTCTGTTACGCGCCATCTTTATTTCTGGGTAACATTTTTCCGTTACACGCCATATTTATTTGAATAGATAACCATGATGTTTGTTTGACAACTAAAAACTATATCTTTTCCAAAACACCAAGACCATTTGTTTTTCTATTGAGAACTTGTTATTGGTTGAGACATCGAAGTTTTAATAAATAGAAGATTATGATTGGTTTCCACTATTATTTGGAACTGACAGAGCTACAAATTTAAGACTATTAATTCAAACGCTCTTTTTAAATTCAATGTTATTCGAGTAGATAGCTCTCTAGTTGGAAAACAATTAGTTTAACCAATGCATGTCTATCCGTCACACTCACCTCCTGGTCCAGTTGAAAACCAGCGCCAGGCAGCTTACCAGTTGTCTGGCTTTTAGCTGAACTGGGCCATTTGGCACAGCCGTGGGGCACACAATGAGTTAGTTTATTGTCCAATGTTTTTTTTTCTTTCTTTTTTTATGTTATTGTGTGCATTGTTCGTGACTGTGTCAATAAATATTATTTTCTTTCTTGCTTTCTATGATAATAAAAGCCTTTTGCATAAAAATTATCTAATTTAGCTTTATTCAACCAATTTCTGTGAAGTTGTAAATAGTAAATCATTTTTCGAAAAATGATGTCATAAAGAAATCTCACTTCTTACGTGTGTACACTAATACACACATTTTTTTTATTTCCATGGATGTTCGAGTAAGTATGGTTGCTGGAGCTCGTTAGGGGAGTAACTATTCCGACAGCTTAGTAACTCTACTATTTTGAGACACCTAAAACGGTATTTACATGGTTGGCAACACACGTACGGTAACCGCTTACAGCAAGGCTAGCCGCAGCAAGCTTGTGGTATTCGCCATTCTTGTGGCATATACTTATAAAAAAAACCACAATTTACACAGAACAGCTCGTTCTGCGCCCCATATTAAAATTGACTGAAACTGATTAAAAAGAGATCTAACCACGTCATTACCATTGAAGTCTTTAGCATTCCTGAGTATAAAACCTAAGTGTCTAAAGGAGTCTTAAGCTGATCTTGACAGCTTAAGACTCCTTTAGACACTTAGGTTCTATATGATCATGAAACGTGAGTCCTGGATCTTTTATGTGCATAGTTCTGGTTATAGAATCAGCGTTTAGATAAAGGTCGAAGTGAATCGGGCATCTTTTCCGTCCTAAAGTCATCACGTTACATTTGGAGAGGTTAAATTCCATTTTAGAGTCAAGACCCACTTGTTTGTAGCGTCAATATCGCGTTCAAGAACCTGACAGTCAGTTTCTGACCTGATTTCATAGTATAGCTTCAGATCATCCGCATAAAGAAGACATTTTGCATGCTTAAGTACATTTGGTAAGTCATTTATCATTATGAGGAAGAGTAATGGTCCGAGGACTGAACCCTGACTCACTCCGGAACGCGTATGATAAGGCTTTGATTCATATAGTCCAATCTGGGCACAAAGTTTACGCTGTATAAAGTGCAAGTTTTGCCCCATATGGAGTACTGCTGACATCTTTGACCGGGTTAACCAGAGTACTAACTCAGACCATTTGCCTCGGTCTAAAGAAGCGCTGTGAAGATTGTTAAAGATCGATTGATTACAGGTGACATCGCCCTTATATGTGTGTTCTATCGCCTGTATAATGGGCTTTGGGAACTGGGATCCCAATGTATTTGGAGGTGTGGGTTGAAGGTTAGGTCTCAAAAAGAAGTTAGTTACTTTATATGATAAAAGTATTGACTATCCACTTAGTTACAGAGTTGTTACAGAGGCAGATTGCCGAGCTTTCTGCTCAAAATCTTCCTTGTCAATATAGGTGGTAATCAGAGTGCGTGACTGTATTATTAAGGTTGTGTGAGAAGGGCTGAGGCTAAGGATTGAAAAGATATATTGATAATAAATGTACTGTTAACGGAATTTATTGTTGTATATTGATATTGTTTTAATCCTGAAGAAAAACGTACGCATGTTTAATTTTCTACCATCAGGTGGGTTGCGTGTCTATTAAAAAGTCATTGCCAGTAATTGCCAACTTAGTGCCGCAACGTCGTAAAATGTATTTTTGGCTTTTTTTTTTTTTTTTAAATGGGTTGTTTCAGTGAATCCATATTTACTAACTGCGACATTGGTTGCAGTGCAGCTGCTGAATTTTTTCGTCTGTTTGTGATGATAGGAAACTAAAGATACATTGTTCTTGAGATAAATGAGAAAATGTGTTGTATATCGTAAGAATGAGGATACAAAGAATTATAAAAATAAATCAAATTGAAACAAATCAGTTTATTATGGACATAGGTAGGCCAATTCAGAGTTGTTAAGCTTTTTACAATACAAAGTTCAACTATGTCTTGATTTTTGTCTTACAGAATTACAAAAGTTCTATAAAAACACAATATTTTTAATATTGTATGTTTATAAACACAAATATGCATCATGAAACGTAACCTAATAGTTTTCTTAAAATTGTTTGTAGTCACAGCTTATTGTCTGAAACAAAAAAAAATATATTTAATTTTGCAATCAGTTATAGGTACCTACATTGAATAAGTTAGTTAAAAAACAAACTAAAATTTAATTAAGTTTTGTTTTAATATCTTGCTATAGACTGATAAATATATATTTATTTTAACATTGCAGTAAGTACAAATGCTAAAGTTGAAAAGAAAAAGTACCGTTAATTTATCCGGCGGCAGCAGCGGCGGCGGCAGCGGCTTGGCGACGATCACGGATACCAGTAGTTTCGCTGGGTTCGGCGAAACCGGCTTCAGGAGTGAGGACCTCGGCAGAAGGGTTGGCTACGGGTTCTGTAAATAAATAATAGTAATTAATTTGGTAATTTGACTGTACTTTTAGGTTGAGAGAGAATTTTGTAGTTGTATTTTAAAAGAACAATAATATCCCTAAAATGTAAAATTCGGCAAACAGTTCGAAAAGAAGAAAATAATTTTAATAAATTGGGTGAGTAAACATTTGAAATTAAAGAAATATTTTTATAAGGTAATATTCAAAATTGAACTGATGATGAAAATAATACCTGGTTCAGCGAAGGTGATAGCAACGAGCGCTAAGGCGACAAGAACGACAACTGCTAGACGTGCCATGTTGATGTGAGTAAGTTATTCTCGTGTGTGAGACTGTGCCGCCAAGCTGTCCGACCTACCTTTATATACAGACCCGTTTGTGCAAAAACTGCCAATGTTTATTATTATTGGATTTTTGAATCAAACATATTGAGTTTTATTTTTGTTAGCCAGATTTTTAGAGATCCATAGAATAAAAATGTGTATTTATTTACCTCATTTACTTAGCATGCTTATTTTTTAGTACCGCATGGTAATGAAGAAGAATGAAGAGCCCCAATAGTCTAGTGGCGTGAGCTGTGGACTGTGAAAGTCAGAGGTCTCGAGTTCGAACCCAAGACATGCACCACAGACTTTTCATAAGTTATGTGCGTATTCATCACATCCTCAAACGGCGAAGGAAAAACAACGTGAGGCAACATGCATGCCAGAGAGAAGTCACCTACTATAGGCTATGATGATGATGATTATATGATTTAAATAGTTTGTTATAATTTCACAATAAAAAGAGATGTTCTAAAAGAAATATATATTTATTTGTTATCTTATTAAGTATATACCTACAGTCATCATTTACTTCTTCATCCACATCAACTGTTAGACGATCTCCCCCAAGGATCGCCACGGCGCCGCAGCGCCCGGTCATGCGCCGCCCGCATCCAGCGGATCCCAGCGACCTTTGCCAGGTCGTCAGTCCACCTTGCCGGGGGCCTGCCCACACTACATTTACTTAAGTAATCAATATATGTGAAAATGATCTACATAATTATAAAAGATATTCATAAGTAAAATGCGAAATCAATTCAAAGTGTAAGGTTTTATGAGAAACGATGAAGATTAAAATGCTTAAATTGTAAATTGATTCGAAAGGAAGAGAATTTAAAGTGAGATTCCTTTTCCTGATAGAAGACCGCAGTAAAACAACAACAGTTGTATGTCTGCGAGTGAGTAAGGTTACCAGGGTTCATTAGGTGCGTGACTATTCTGACAGCATGGGAACTCCATATGCTGTCAGTGTAGTACCTAGCTCCCAATTTAAAGAAACCTAAACGGTTTCGACTGGGTTGGCAACGCGCGAGCCATGCTTCAAGTCAAATCAAATCAAATCAAATCATTTATTTCAATTAGACCAATACAGGTGCTTTTGAATTGTCATATTTAATTGAATTTAGTTGCACGGTTCCAAAAGGTAGGTCTTATGGAGAAGAACCGGCAAGAAACTCCATAGATACTCTTTTAAATTAAATACAAAATTGTTGGTTTTGTTTTACAAAGATTTATGTGTGTAATGTAATATCAATATGAGACTGGTGCAGTTCGATGTGAAACGTATGATTTATGCAGACAGGAAATAACTAAAACCAATTTAGGTTGCCATAACATGTATGAGCCGACCAGTCCCAACTGATAGCACCCGTTCACGAGCATGACGTGTGTATCGGCGTCTGTCTACTCAACCATGTTGTAGGGAATAAAAAGACCCGAGTGACCCAAGTGTTGCAAACGTCGTAGCATAGGCTACGGTGACCGCATACCTTCAAGCGCGTTGTAAACTTGTTCGCTACCCTTGAAGTATAAAAAAGATACATATATATGTATATATTATAAATAATAAATAAATAAATATTCCTGGACATTATGACACACAGCGCCATCTAGTTCCGTGGTAAGCAACGAGGCTTGTGTTACGGATACTAGATGGTTGATATACTACATATATACTTTTTTTTGTAAATACATACATATTATAGATAGATACATCCATGACTCAGATACAAATATTCATGCTCATCATACAAACATTTGTCCCTACCGGGATTCGAACCCGGGACCCTTAGCACAGAAGGCAGTGTTAACTACCGCTGGACTAACTGAGTCGTCAAATTGAAAATATATTATCGTTTGTTCTGACTGATTCATCAACGTAAACCTAAACCTCAGGATTTGAAATTCGACCCGAAATAAGGGATAAATGATTGTATAGAAAACCGTTATTTTCAAAGTTAGAGATATGAAATTGTATATACGAGCTTTTGGTTAAAAATAAGGGCCTAACCCTCTAAGAGGGTGAAAATGGGTTAAAAATGTATAAGGGAAGTTCTTCATTTATAATGTAAGAAGAATGAAATTTAATATTCAAGTTCTTCAATAAAAATAACGGCATACTACGTGTTTTATCGTTTATGAAAATTACCTAACGGGTGAAATGACTAGGAGAAATTAGTATAGGTAATTTAATACTAATTTCTCCTAGTCATTTCGCCCGTTAGGGAATTTTCACGCGGGCGAAGCTGTGAGCAACAGTTAGTATTGAAATAATGTTGTTGACATGTTAGACATCAATCTTTTCACTAATTGGAGCATAAATATCAGCTTATAATTATGCGTACGGGTTGCGAGTTCGATCCCTACACGGATCAAATATTTGTACGTTCTACAGGTCATTGTTGAGAGTCTGGGCGTTTATATATGTGAATTCACCCCCAACATAGGAAAGAATCCTAGTATGGGGTGGAGTTTTGTTTAAAAATCCAAAAAAATACTTCATTTGTTCAATACAAACTTGTATCTCCTATAAGATAACTTTAACGTGCTTAAGTGTTTCAAAACTTCCAAAAATTCACATTCTTGGGCCAATGTAGAAAAATGTGAAAACAAAGCTTTTACATAACCTTATTTTCTTGAAAATAGCATTAACACAGTATTATTATCGACGCCGATGAATCCAAGACGATGTATCAACCAATAACAATTTCTTATAGATATATATGTTACTAGCTGCCTACCGCGTATTCATACAGATAATAATCTATATATATGTATGCTAATTAAATAAAAAATATATATATTCCTGGACATTATGACACACAGCGCCATCTAGTTCCGTGGTAAGCAACGAGGCTTGTGTTAAGGATACTAGTTGGTTGATATACTACATAATTATATGCTTTTTTTTGTAAATACATATAAATTAAAGATAGATACATCCATGACTCGGATACAAATGTTCATGCTCATCACACAAATATTTGTCCCTACTGGGATTCGAACCCGGGACCCATAGCACAGAAGGCAGTGTTAACTATCGCTGGACTAATTGGGCCGTCAAATTGTCATCCAGATCCGTTTAGCAGTTTTTGCGTGAAAGAATAACAAACATCCACACATACATCCACAGAAGCTTTCACGTTTATAATACTGCCGTCATAATTAAAAAGGGCATAACTAACATTTAGTAAATATTGAGAAAATAAAGTTTGAATTTTTTTTTTAGTTTTTATTGAAAAAAGCACCCATAAACTAAGTTTTCCGAAATTTTGCGAATGGCAATACTTGCATTTATATAGTACATATAAGACCATATTATATTTTTTATTTTATTTTAATGCATAAAATAGATAATTGACTTATTTTTTTTCATCTTAACATAAAAATTAAGTTATACATTATAATATTACGTTTAAAAGGCACAAACAACAAATTGTGCCTTTTTAAAGTAAAATTTTGAGGATTTTTTTATAATGTTACAATGAAAAGGCACATATATTCAATTGTGCCTTTTCACTGTATTATTATTCGTATAGATTTATACAGTAAAATATTAGAAACTTGCTGTGCCTCGCGGTTTTACCCGCTTAGTTCCCGATCCCGTGGAAATTCTGGAATAAAAACTAGCCTATGAACTTTCTCAAGCTCTACACTACACAGATAGTCTAGAGCCTGAGGTTCATTAAAAATTCATTAGAATCTGGTCAGTGGCTTAGACGTGAATAAATACGTAACAGACAGACAGAGATACTTTCGCATTTATAATATTAAGTAGGGAAGTAGAGGTAACTTTCTTTATGAATAAAATAAAGTGGTTACAAGAAAATCAGACGTTTTTTTGCAAAAAGTTAACAAAATAAATATCATATTATTAAAGTAGGAACCTTCAATCATTATTAGAAACTATAATAATTAACTAAGTAATTAACATTTTAATCAAAATCTCGAATAAAAATTGAGCTACAAAATTGTCCACCCAGACTATAATTTTTATTACTAGAAATGCGTCTTAGCACAAAATTATTTTCCATAACAAATCAAGTAACACAACCAAATCAAGTAAGAAATATAAACAATATTTATCAAAATAAAGAAAACGAACCTAGTTTTCAGAAACATTTATAATTATTATAACAAATAGTCTATCAACCACTATGTATTGTGATAAAACTACCTGCCTTGAGGTAGTTTTATCACAATCATAAACTAGAATCAACTTCTTATTATTTCTAGTAATGGCACTATGTATCAAATTTCTTTAAAAAAAAAGTATCTTCTAAAATATTTTAACAAAATTAAAAAAACTATCTCTGGTAAAACAAAAATACTAAATTTTAAATGATGCGTGGACTCGTCGTGACACGTTAGGCACAACTGGCGTAATCTCTCGCGTATCTCGCTCACCGCCCTTCATCCCTCGTTAGAAATATGAAATAGTAAAGGCATAACCGCCAGTGTGCCTATTTTTATGTATAAAATTAAAAGCGTAGGGTAAATAGAAAAGACACAACTGCCAGTTGTGACTTTGCTTCTAGATTTCTTGCTAAGGTGTCGGTATAAAAAAAATTGCACAATTGCCACATAAGCCCTTCATATTTGGCATGCGCCAATTATGCCTTTTCTATTAAATATTTTAAAAACATAAATTTGAAGTAGAAGACATATATCACGTTGTGACCTTTATCTATACAAAATCTTTAAAAATGGTGCAGTTGTGCCCTTTAAGCTTCAGCTATCTTTGTTTGTTTTATTGCTAGAAATACACAAAAAATTGAGCAGATAGGCCTTTTTTTCCTGATTCCGAATATGTGTATAACTCAATTTCGATAAAAATGTTAGTTGTGCCCTTTTTTGTTAACACGGCAGAATATTAGTACGATGTTATATATGTATTATTAATAAATATTTAAATGTCATGCAAGGATAATTACTCGGAAGAAAAATATTTAAAACATTTTTTTATTTCCTGAATATTGTCTGTTACGACCCCGAACCTACATAGAATATTTTATTCATTAAAATTAGTGCAATCACACCACAAAAAAAAATCCTATCTACGTTCTTTCTGTCTTTAAAACTATCTTTTGCCCGTGACCTTGTCTGCACAGGATTTAAACAGTAATTTAGGTAGTTAGTAATAGATATTATTAATAATTATATTCATATTATTAGTAAATTTAGGTAGGCAATCGTTTTTTTTTATCAATCTTAGAAAAAGTTAAATTATCAGCCTATTTTTAAGAAATTATTGATTCCCCAAAGATATTTCCAACCCAATTTTTTCATCTTCAAGATATGATTTCCGGAATAAAAACCATCCTTTCCCGGGATGCAAACAAACTCCATACAAAATTTTACCTAAATCGGTTTAATTCCTAATTAAAGTTAAGGTAATGTAAGAATTCAAAAGGATTACATTACATTCGTTAATTAATAACTTGTTATTAATTTAGATTATAAAAATGTAATAATACATTGTCGTATCGGGGTTGCCTGACAAGTTGCCGACTCCTAAAAAGTTAATTTGACCTTCAAATGTAAGTTCACGCGGCAAGATGGCGCGCAGACTCAAAAACTTTTGAGGAAAACGTTATCTGTAAATCTGTTGGCATTGATATTTATATCGAAAACAATGATAATGTGTATGATAATTCATGCCGTCAGATACACATAATAATAATTGCCTTGTCGATTTGGAGATGGCGTTGTCGTGTATTGTGACCGACCTTACACTGTCATATTATCATAATCATAATCATTATCATAATCATAATTTTTATTGCAATCCATAATGTACATACAGGTGATATATATATAGTTAATAGAAACAATAATAGACCCTGTCGGGCACAACAATGTTATGTCATCGTGAACTGATCCATCTATTATCTATTATTATAAATTATGTATAGATCTATATAAAAGGTGACAGACTTAATGACTGACTGACATTTTCAACGCAGAGCCTAAACTGTAAGGGTTAGAAACTTGAAATTTTGCACAGGGATTCTTTTTATAACGTAGGGGAGCTGACTGAATAATGTTTTTTTTGAAAATTCACCCCCTAAGAGGGTAAAACGGGGATGCAAAGTTGGTATGAAACTTTGCCGTTTTTGAAGTTATATGAACAAATTTTTATTTCATTAAATTGTATGCGGACGATGTCGCGGGAATCAGCTAGTCACTAATAAGACTATTGTAGATAATAAACAGAATGTAATGGTACTAGATTGACTATAAAATCACAGTGTAATGATGACGATTCGATTCACGCAGCGGTTTCTTTCTTCTGTGTTAAAGGTTCCGGTCCGAAACTCTGAGTAAAGTGGGCAGTTGGGTAGCAAATTGGCTTCTTAAGCATGACCTTAATCACCACCCTTTGTGTTTTTTCCACTTTAATGTTTTTTTTTTACCGAGGACGTCCCCAAATCATCATCATCATGGGTTAATACCCATTATTGTTTCACTGCTGGGCACGGGTCTCCCCTCATTTTGAGAGGGTTTCGGCTATAGTCTACCACGCTGGCCTACTGCGGCTTGGCAAATAGCCTCTCCAAATAGATGAACAGTATTGAAGTACCGATTGATAGAGACCCAGGTAAACAGTCCGAAGTATCTGAGAAGGAGTGCAGACTCTTAGATTTTTCATTAAATTAGTTTTCTAGTTCGACAGGAGTCGTTCCAGGACAGGACTTTATGATGCTCTGACGGACGGGGATTCCGGTTTACTAAAATTTCTCATAATTTTATCTTGTCTCTGTTTCTTTTTTAGGGTTCCGTACCCGAAGGGTGCTAACGGAACCCTATTTATTAAGCCTCCACTTTTTTTCTGTCTGTCACCAGGCTGTATCTCATGAACCGTAATAGCCAGACCGGCGAAATTTCACAGATGATGGTATTTCTATCGCCACTATAGTAATAAATACTAAAAATAGAATAAAATAAATATTTAAGGGGGGCTCCAATGCACCAACCGTGTTTTTTTGCCGTTTTTTGCTCTGTATTAATAACGGCAACAGGTAGACGATAAATGGTGCGAAACACTTAGTGACGGTTAATAAGGGTGTGAGTACGACTCGCACTTGGCCGAAATTAAAATAAAAAATAATAAAAACAATAAATAGCTCTTGTTATAATTTCTTTCTCCCGGTAGGTATAACTTCAGTATAACGAAAAGAAATGGCAGGAGTTTGGTAAATGTAAACGAGTTTAGTGGCCCGTATGCTCATTTAGTCATAATTAGAACACGTATCTTTGGGTTATGTCCAGCAGTGGACGTCCTCCAGCTGACATGATGATGATGATGATGAGAACACGTATGTATTCAGCTCGTTATTGGGAAGTTTCTTGAAAATATTCACCAACATTCACCCTTGTTAACCCGCCGTTGAATCATGAAAACAAATTAATATGTACTGCAGATCCCTTGAATAAAAAAAATGCTATTAGCTTTCGTACAAAAATTTGAGGATAAATTAACATTTTCCTTATTCTTTAGGCGGATTTGATGGAGATCACGTTTGCGTTATGATACAAAAACCTGTCCTGATAGGTTTTTTATGTGGTAGCCCGTTTATGCGGCATGCAAAATTGTTATGTATATATGTGTGTGTTTTAAACTACTACTTAAGAGCTATGATAGCCTAGTGGCTTGACCAGTAGCCTATGATGGAAATCTCAAGTTTGAACCCAAAGCACGCAACTTCAATTATTGTCCCACTGCTGGGCACGGGTCTCATTTAGTTTAAGAAGGATTAGGGTACAGTCCACCATATGTAAAAATACATATGTATTTATACATATGTAAAGAATCATAGCCCCTGTTAAAGTCCAGGAACATGCAAGCGCCGTTGATGCATCATCATCATCAACCCATTAACGTCCCACTGCTGGGCACGGGTCTCCTCTCATTTGAGAGGGATTAGGCTATAGTCCACCACGCTAGCCTACTGCGGGTTGGCAGACTTCACAGGCTATCGACACAAATCTCTCAAGCATTCAGGTTTCCTCACTATGTTTTCCTTCACCGTTTGATCTTGTAACAAATACGCACATTACTTCCGAAAAGTCAGTGGTGCGTGCTTTGGGTTCGAACTCGAGACCTTTGACATCTCAGTCCACTGGTCGCACCTCTAGGCTGCCACAGCTCTTGATACAGGTAATAAACTATCTTTATGCCAATTTCAATCCCAATCAGTTTTGCGGTTTTAGCGTGAAAGAGGAACAAAAATTCACTCAGCCATCCATAAACTTTCGCGTTTATAATATGAGTGGGATTTAAAACTCAAGAAGAACTTCTCAGATCATATTTTAATACATTCAGTTTGGGTAAATGTAGAGGATTTAAATTTTTACACCAAGAGTTGAAAAATGTGAGCTTATTTATTATGATTATGTTACTAAAGACGAGGTAAACTAAAGAATATATTTATTGCTTCCGCTATATGCACTTCCCGATTCTGACGTTATATTGTATCCATATTTATCATAAATCATTGTATTTGGTCTTCAGAATGTTAACGCCACAGAATATGTTTATTTTGTTTATAATTGCAAACATGTATTGATATATTCTATGATAAATTAAATAATGCCAGTTTAAATATAAAATCCGGTCCGCAGCCACCAGATCTTGTTTCATGAATACCAGAAAAATCTCATACGGTTTATTAATTCATCATCATCATCGACCCATTAACGTCCCAGTGCTGGACACGCGTCTCTTCTCATTTGAGAGGGATTAGGCTAGTCCTATACGCTAACCAACTGCGGGTTGACAGACTTCATATACCATCAAGACAAATCTCTTAATCATGCAGGTTTCCTCACGATGTTTTCCTTCACACTTTGAGCTTGTGATAAATACGCACATAACTTCCGAAAAGTCAGTGGTGCGTGCCTTGGGTTCGAACTTGAGGCCTTTGACATCTCAGTCCCCTGGTCACACCACCAGGCTACTGCAGCACATTATTAATTAAAAACAACTTTTTACAATAAAAAAATACATATATATTATGTTACGTACAGGGCCTCTAAAAATCGTCTCCGTCCCCGTCAGGGGGTAGATTGCCCAGAAGACTGGCGACATTGCCACGTTGAATGGCAATGCTAATTCTCTGGCCGGAATATAGGCCAGCCTTTGAGTCACGTAAAACTTCGTCCAGGCGTTTAGATATTATTTTTAAAAAGCGCTATGGCACTCGGATTTTATTTAGTGACAAAGTTATTCTTACGTATATTTTAATTTAAATACATCATTATGCACAACAATTCATTGTTCATATATTATACACTAGCTTTTATCCGCGACTTTATCTGCGTAAAATTAGTAACTGTATCCAATCTACTTACTGTTTTCTACTCTCTTTTGAGAAATTATCGATTCGGCACACAAATTCCACCCCTCTTTTCCTCCTTTTAAGGGATGATTACGGGATAAAAAATTTAATCGGTTCAGCGGTTTATTTGTGAAAAGACAGACGGACTTACTTTCGCTATACTATATATTATACATACTAGGATGTCGTCCCCTTATCCTGCCTTATCCTCGAATGATAAGGCAGAGGTGTACTAATGTACACCCAAATGCGGGTCTACATTAGTACACCTTGCTGGTACGTTTTAGGTCCCATTTAATCGCGGGCGAGACAATTGCCATCAACAAATAAAATATTCATCTGTTATTGGTTTTTTTTAAACATTGCCCGACACTAAAATGTTGGCCTGTGTGTGCCAGTTGTGTTTACAAACATTTTATTACAAATATTTGCCAATCAAGTTGTCAAATAAAATGTAGGTATACAAATGATGTACTAGATGTCTAATGTCGGGGAGCAGACTATTAATAACGTCGCAGGTTTCCTCAAGATGTTTTCCTGCAACGTCTAAATGAGTGAGTTTATTATTACAAAATGTCATAGGTACCTCAGATTCCAACTCGTATTATATAACTTAACACTGATTGAGGAAAATCTTGATACATCGTTAACGTTTAAGTTGTAAGCGGTTGATACTCAATACTTAAGAGTTTAGGCTGTAGTTTAAACAGGTCTGACGACTCGATTAGCGTAATGGATTCTGCGGTACATAGTGGTAGCGAACCCGGGACGTTTGGGCGTATCTAGACTTTTACTGTAGGGGCTTGGCCCCCGTGCGGGTGGATCGGTCTATGGAGGGAAGGAGGTGGTAGTCCCTCCATTGGCAAAAGGAGGATCCTCCGACCAGGCGTGGTGTTGTGCCTGGCGGGCTACTGCCCAACGGTTGATGTTGGGTGGTTGTATATATGCAATCTCGCGTGCAAATGTCACTTGCGCGATGTAGGATTACTTGCGTCATCGCGCTGAGTTCGTAGTTCTAATGTGGCGAGATAGATGTCGCCACAGGTCCACCTATGATAATTTTTAATCGGTTACCCAATATTCTAGGGCCCACCCTACTTGTTTCATACTAGGTCATCCTAGGATGAACACGACCCAACGGAGTGTGTGACATGTGTTTGAATTCCGGTACATTCAAATGTTCGTGTAATCCGCTTATCATCAGGCAGGCCGCAAGCTTGTTTGCCAGCAGTGTGGTATAATATATGTACCTATTCACAAGAAAAATGTCTTCGTGTTTATATCAGCCACCTAGTATCCGTAACACAAGCCTCACCGGTTAGCGAGGAACTAGATGGCACCGTGTCTTAACCCTTTCACTGCCCAGTACCCGGCTCCTGGGTTCATATTTTATTATTATATCAAGGCTTTTGAAGACCGCAGTGAATCAACAAGTTGTTTTTCTGCGAGTGAGTAAGGTTACCAGAGCTCATTGGGGGAGTGACTATTCTGACAGCATGGGAATTCCGTTTGCTGTCAGTTCAGTAACTCCCTATTTTAAGAAACCTGAACGGTTTCTAAAGGGTTTGGCAACGTATTTGCAAGCCACTGGTGTTGCAAATGTCCATGGGCGGCGGTCATCACTTACCATCAAGTGAGCCGCCTGCTCGTTTGCCGCCTTATCACCATAAAAAAAAAAAGGCTCTGGGCATTTAATTTAATCACTTTATAATATTTATGAAGATTTTTTGACATTATTTTCATTTATGTCAAAAAGTCGTCATAAGTATATACATATGAAGACTTTTTTATGAAGCCTTGCTGCAATATTGATCCAAAATCAGGTTCTGGGCACTGAATGGGATGTAATCTGATATAAGTATTTAAAAGATTTAGGTAGGTACCTACTTATATAAAAACAAAATTATAAGATATTCTTTTAAGTTTTTTATCGCGGTATAGTGGTTGAAATGAAATGATTGATTGATTGAAATGATTGTTTATTTCTGTAAATAGATCTTTTTAAAGACACTTTTACAAGTCATGTAAGGTTTTTTTTGTAGCTAGTTGACATCGGCATTTACTAACTGACGACCTCTGAGAAGAAATGCCGAAACAAACTCAGAGAATCATGGTCTCTTTAAAGTCCAAATATTTTGGTTACATTATGTGAGCCTGACGACGGTGTTTATTTATTCCGTTGTAGTTTTACATTCAGCATTAAAATAATATGAGTATACCGCGTTAAAATCCGTAAAAAGTAGTTTTATTTCGATGTCTAATATTCGGGTACCTATACAGATGTAAGAAATCTTTTTTTTTAAACGTTGCTCACTAAGATTTTCTCTTGTGTCTTGGTTGCGTTTCCAACGACAAAATTAAAAATTTACATACACAAACGCCCAGACCCGGAACAACTGCCTGTAGATCGTACAAATATTTGCTCCGTGCAGGGATCGAAAGCGCGACCCATGACGCACAAGCCGATCGCTCAGCCACTGCACACTGCGCGGGTTGACTAATTCTAAAGACAGGTTAATTGTCATATAATCTTCATAAAATCTTGTTTTTAGGTAAATAATATTTGTGTAAAAACATGTTTCGATTTTGTTTAGATTGAGAAATAAATAGGTAGCTATTATTTGACATAATGATATTACATTAGATGTCGCAAAACTTGTTTTACCTATAGCCAGTTTCTTTACGTGTAAAGCAAAATCTTTTTCTGACTCACAATTGTTTGCATTTAGTATACCTACGCTTTGACTGCAGGGGGTAGGTAACCTTAGGATTACAGATTGGTCATTCTGTTATGATAAATAGTAGGGATTTTAAGTTATTCTGAGCCTGTACCTAATCTTTTTTACCAGTATGTTTTATTACAAATAAAATTTTATTTTGAGATTTTTCCATTTCTCAAAATTTTTTATGTCGATATATCTCTCAACTGTTCGGCAGAAATGAAGTGATGTTCACACACTTTTCAGTAGGAATAGATTTAGTAATCGGTAACACTGACATGATCACTTAAAACCTTCCGATCCTTAATATTTATTAAGGACAGTTACACAGAACTTCACAGAGCAAAAAGTTTTTTTGGAAAATTAAAAAAATCTGGGATTTTGTTGAGTAATTCATCAACTCATCCTACGGCCCATTTAGGACAACTTGCAGTAAATCAAAATAAAAAAAAATTCAGTCTGCAACTCGTCCCACGTTTCTTTTTGTGTGGAATTTTGAAATTTATGAACGTTTGGTACAGTTAGTACAGACAAGATATAACAATATTTATAATGTAGATATAATAAATATCCGCACTAACACTTTTGCTACTGATTATACCTTTTAACTATTATTTATTATTATATTATTTATTTTGAGTTTCTGCAAGTCATGCCAAATGAGCCGTAGGCATTTAGGACGAATTGATGAATTACTCATTTTGTTGTTGTATACTCTAAACCGTTACCTAATAATCTAAACTGAACTGTCAACACAAATGCTGCTGACAAGTGCTGGTGACTGTGCAACTGCTTCGTTGGTCTAATAGCAAGATGTCTTGAGTTCGATTCCCAGGTCCAGCAAAGTGTTACTGGTTTTTCTATGAAATTCTCAGTAGCAGCTCGGAGTTTGGGTTCGGGCCCGGTTGATGGCAATAAGTTCGCCCCCTATTACATGGGACCTAAACCATACCGGAGAAATTGTGAGTGTACGTTAGCACTCCTCTGTCTAACCCTCCACGGACGACAGGCGTGGTGGTATGGGAGGAGAATGGCCATTTTGTGTTTAGTAAATATTATGAATTATTCTGTGTCATTAGGTGTCATTGGCGCTTGATAGGTCTTTAGATTTTATTCTTAGGTTAGGTTATAAATATCACGATGTGTTTATACGACGCAGACAGAAAAAAGTAAAACACAAAATATATATGATAAATAAAATTACACCAATAAAAACTGGAGAAACACGTTATATTGCTATGTTTCTAATAAAAGTTTTTAAGGTTAAACGGCGCCTGATGAGGTCAGACTATATAGATCGTGAGCATGCGTGAGAGATTTGGCGTGTGAAGTCTGCTCACCCATATAAAACTGGAGCGTAAACTATAGCCTAATTTCCCGCAAATGAGAGGTGACCCCTGCCCAGGACTGAGACAGTTAAATAATAATTTCTGTAAAACTTTTTTTAAGAACACTTACAAATCAATATTTTTATTTTTTTTCTAGTTCTAGGGGATAAAGTCTAATACATAAAAAAACAAAAAATAAAAATCAAAAGGTTTTTATTTCATATGAACTTTTTCAAGCATTTATAAAACGTTACGACTCTAGTTGCACGGTTTCAAGAAGTTGGTCTCATGGAGAAGAACCGGCAAGAAGCTCCATAGACACTCTTTTAAAAAGAAGTTATTGTTACATTGTTTTGGTAATAATTATGCGAGGTCAATGTAAAAATACATATGTATTTATACATATGTAAAGAATCATAGCCCCTGTTAAAGTCCAGGAACATGCAAGCGCCGTTGATGCATCATCATCATCAACCCATTAACGTCCCACTGCTGGGCACGGGTCTCCTCTCATTTGAGAGGGATTAGGCTATAGTCCACCACGCTAGCCTACTGCGGGTTGGCAGACTTCACATGCCATCAAGACAAATCTCTCAAGCATGCAGGTTTCCTCACGATGTTTTCCTTCACCGTTTGAGCTTGTGATAAATACGCACATAACTTCCGAAAAGTCAGTGGTGCGTGCCTTGGGTTCGAACTCGAGACCTTTGACGTCTCAGTCCACTGATCACACCGCTAGGCTACCACAGCTCTCAGCCGTTGATGCCCTGGACACGAATCCATACACCCTTTGTTTACATACACTGTTAACAAAAAACGTGTTTACAGTCTGACCCTGTTAAGTGGCACTTAACCTCGTGACCAACGGATTCACTTCGAGCCTTAAAAAGATTCTCTTAAAATAACTGGTTTATAAAGTTGAATCGGACACAATGGGTCCCCCAAGGTAGGCCATATGCTGAAATGTTTAATGATTTCCTCTCCTTACACCTCGAACAAAGAGAAGCAAGCTTCAATAATATTAATTTTACTTTATTATTGCCAGTCTACAATTGTTTACGTAATATAACATAGTATAGTATATAGTAACTAGCTGACCCAGCAAACGTTGTTTTGCCACATTATAGGGGTTGGTGGACAACCCTTATCACTAAGGGGATAATATGAAAAAATAGATGTTGGCCGATTCTCAGACCTACTCAATATGCTCACAAAATTTCATGAGAATTGGTCAAGCCGTTTCGGAGGAGTACGGGAACGAACATTGTGACACGAGAATTTTATATATAAGACTAGCTGACCCAGCAAACGTTGTTTTGCCACATTATAGGGGTTGGTGGACTACCCCTAACTATTAGGGGGATTTAAAATAGATGTTGGCCGATTCTCATAGATACCGGATAAGCACAAAAAATTTCATCAAAATCGGTCAAGCCGTTTCGGAGGAGTATGGCAACGAAAACTGTGACACGAGAATTTTATATATTAGATATACCTAGTATTTATGCAATAATATATAAATACAATAATTCTTCGTTTTGGAATAAATTCAAGAGAGTGTGTGTGTGTATTAAAAAATATGACTACTACTATGATATAAATTTCAATTACAATATTTTTATTTGTTATAATAAATCTAACCCTATACTTCCATAATAATATTATAAATGCGAATGTAAGTCTGTCTGTCGGTTACCTCATAACACATTAACCACAGAACCGATTCAGATGAAATTGAGGTAGGGCAGCGAGATTCATCGCTCAAATTGAGCTGTGGAAGTACCTTACAGAAGACCGCATTGAAACAATAGATGTGTTTCTGCGAGTGAGTAGGGTTACCAGAGCTCGTTAGGGTACTAACTATTCTGACAGAATGGGAATTCCATTTGCTGTCAGTTTAGTAACTCGCCCATTTTTTTGAAATCTTAACGGTTTCTGCAGCGTTAATAACGCGCGAGCGACACCCCTATAGTGTTGCAAACGTCTATAGGCTACGTTAACCACTTACCATTAATCGGGCGGTCAGCTTTTTTGTTTGACAGTTTAAGTCCCGGGGAAGGACAGAGGATAGTTTTGTCCCTATAATCATCCCTTAAAAGGGCGAAAGGGCGCAGGAAGTTGATATACGGAAAAGATCATTTCTTAAAAGATTGTAGTAACTTGGTTAGGAAATTGATGAAAAGAGTAGATTGGATTAAATTACTTATTTTACGCAGACAAGGTTGCGGGCAAAAGCTAGTACGTAATATAATATTTTTTTTGTAGGAGGTAGGGCATAGCGAGATTTCTCGCTCAAATTGAGCTGCTCGATTGGGGAAGTACCTCCACCTTACAGAAGACCGCAGTGAATCAAAAATAGTTGTCATTCTACGAGTGAGTAAGGTTACCAGAGCTCATTGGAGGAGTGACTATTCTGACGGCATGAGAATTCCGTTTGCTGTCAGTTCAGTAACTCCCTATTTTAAGAAACCTGAACGGTTTCTAAGGGGTTTGGCAACGCATTTGCAAGCCTCTGGCGGCGGTCATCACTTACCATTAGGTGAGTCGCCTGCTCGTTTGCCCCCTTATCACCATAAAAAAAAACTGTGCATAAATCGTTTCTATACCGATTTCTTTATTTTGAGGACAAAATACTTGAGTTGCTCCAATCGGGTACCGGGTCATTAACATTGACAATATTTTATTTCATTTACATTATTGTTTTATTTGGGATGATCATTTTATTTGACATGTTAATTTTATCTGCTATTTTATTTTAATTGTATATTTTTGGCATTCAATTTAATTTGTTTGGATTTATGTTGTTTACAAGTTCAGCTAACTTTGTTTGTTACAAGTAAATAATAGATAGATATTAGATTATCTGGAGTCCGATGGATGCGAGAGGCGTAGGACCGGTCGTCGTGGCGATCCTTAGGGGAGACCTAAGTCCAGTCCACGTTTAACGGTTAATAGGATGATGTTGTATATTATTTCACTGATATATTTTTTTACATTAAATTATATAATTTAATTTAGATATAATCTGTTTTCTGTAGATTTGTTTTGAAAAAACAAAATCAAGAATATCTTAGTGGACCAGTGTTTTGGAAAAACATATCTACTTTTAGTGGACCAGTTCTACAAGAGATGCTTCATCGTCTCTGATTAGTAGTCATTCGAATCAGTAACACATCATAGAAGCTTTCTGATTTTAATGCGAATATTTGCACTATCAGCCACTTTTGCAGGAGGCAAATTTTAGACCTTATTTATAGGTACCTACTTATAGCAATAAGTAATGAAACTGCCTCGTTGGTCGTACAGTGCGACTGCCAAACAAGAGGTCTTGGGTTCTATTCCCAGGTCAAGCAGTGTTATTGGGTTTTTCAATTAAATTCTCAGTAGCAGCTCGGAGTTTGGATTCGTGTCCGATTAATGGCAATAGGCTTGCCTACTATAGTCAGGTATACAGGAGTTAGTCAGACATATTTAATAAATAAAAAAATATAAATATTTTCTGGACATTATGACACAGCGCCATCTAGTTCCGAGCTAAGCAACGAGGCTTGTGTTACAGGTACTAGTTGGTCGATATACTTTTTTTTTGTTAATACATACATACTCGGATACAAATATTTATGGTCATCACACAAACATTTGTCCCTACCGGGATTCTAACCCGGGACCCACAGACAGCCCAGAAGGCAGTGTGAACTACCGCTGGACTAATTGGGTCGTCAAAATCACTCATTAACTAGTATCGCTAATTAACTAGTAGAGCGCCATCTGTCTTTGGCAAACTAAACAAACTGCTTAAATATAATTAAACGGCTCTAGTTATAATAATACCTATTTACTGTAAAATGGGATCAATTGTGCCCTATCTGTTGCGTTCTAACAAAAAAGCCCTCTCGGAACATACTGGCGAATTATGCATTTACATACATCAATACACTTTCGGCCTTAATAAGTTCAGGAAAATTGGCGTAATAGTAGGTATCTCTAATTAACTTACCTATATATGACTTATCCTGGATATTATTTATGTATAGTTGAAAAGAGGTTTCGACTTCAAACTTTATGTTTTTTTGTTGAGGTGATAAAAACGTGCATGTGGTTTTAACGTGTACACGTTAAGTAACAGCGACATCTGTTACTTAACGTTTGTACTATGACATCGATCAGCTATATTAATGAGTACCCAAAACAACTGAGGAATTCCGTGGCGCCTAATTAAAATCTTACGCCGTAAATAATAATTTCATACATTATCTATCCCATATTGTATCTGAATTTCAGCCTTGACTTTTAAAGTTCCGAAATTAGATAGAAAATTATGCCTCCTCAGGCGCCTGAAGATTTTCTCAATCATCATCATCATCTTGCATAGATACAAGGAAATTGCTCCGTGGTACAGATAATAGGTAACCTGGGTATGTTACTAAGGCTAAGTCTGTGTCTACCAAATAGCCTTTAATGGCTAACACCAATATTAATCAAAGTCAAAGTCAAAATATCATTCATTCAAAGTAGGCCAATTTAATTGGCTCTTTTTCAACGTCGACAACAAAAGACGGCCCCAAAAACGCCCGTCCCTCACCGCTTTCAAGTATTTTTGCTAGAAAAAAGAAACAGTTGACAGTGCCTACTGCTAAAACCAAACCAACCTTCCCCTTAAAACACGGAGTAACTACTCGAGCCATCAATAATTTTAACGAAAACTTACGTATTAGCAAAGAGAATTTGACAAGGCGCTCATATATGTTTATGTTAATATGTTTTATATGTTTAAGGTAGTTTACCTACTAGGGTGATAAATAAGTTTACGGCCCTTTCATGTAGTTACCGTAGCCTATAGACGTTTGCAACACCATAGGTGTCATAGATTTAGAAATTGCGATTCAAAATGAGTTAGGCTATAAGTCATATTAGTGTTAATGGTATAATCAACCTTATAAATATACAATAGACTTCAAAGTCGCTGCGTCGCATTGGGTGAATAACTGTAAGGATAGTTTAAAGGGAGAAGGAGGCAGGTTTTGTACATATTACAAAATTAAATGGCTGTCCTGATATGCATTGTTGACGGAAACGTTACCTTAATTACTTTTCATCCATTTATGGCCTGATTATGTCGGCAAATTTCACGTGATATCGAGAAAACCTTTCAAACATGCAACTTTCTTCAACAAGCAATACGTGATGCAAACATCACTGTCTTTTCGAATTCAATTTCAGATGTCTCGATTTTAGGTACGAGTTACCCTATCACGTCTTCCAGAAATTAAATTAATTTAATACTTACATAAACTTGCTAATGAAATCTTTTATTTAATATTTTTTTAAATAGACAGTTTTTTTTCATATTATAGGTTAGATCGCATTTTTGCAGTAAGTTACCTAAGTTGGTTAAGAACTTCTTAAATTATAGAAAATTAAATAAACGTATTTCGGTTCCCAATTTGTTTTAATTAAATATTTATTTTTACACTCTTACATTAATAAACTTTAAAATACTTGTAACGCATATAATTATTTTAATACGGATTAAAAATTCTGGCTATTTTCCATAGAAAAATAGGTTGAATGAAATTAAGTTTTACAGATAGCTTACACCCGCTTCCTAAATAATAAGATATCGTCAGTATCATAAATTTAACAAAATTTAAAAAAACTGTCATCTACAGCTTCTTTTTACGAAAATATGTACGAGTATTTGACCAGTGCGATAATCGAACCCGCAACCCATGACTATCGCTCAGCTAATGCGCCAATCGAATCGTCTGTACGCGCAGGATGATTTACATGAAGATTTTTTATAAAAATGGTATATCAAAAGTCATATACACTTATATTAATATAGGCCAAGCCTTATAATCAGACTCACTATGCAGGTAATTGATGAGTCGACCGACCATCTTGTCATAATAATACAATAACAACACCTTAATAATAATACATACAGTTCAAATTGATTGATAACTAAAATATATTTATTTAATACTATTTCAATCTTGTCATTCCTAAATGAACTTCATTTTTCTCTAGTAAAATAAGTGTTGGTGTTGCATTTTCATTCCATTTTAGTATATCTTCAGAATATGTACACAGGCTAGTGTTTCTTACTATGTATCTTGAATAGATCATTGAAATTCGATGGTAAGACGTCAAACGGGTGCTCCTCTTTGCTGTCACTGGAACTGAAAAAGAAAGAATGATGTTAGTTTATTTTATACCACAAGAATGGCAATCAAGCTTAAGACCCACCAGCCAAAAGCAATACCAAAAAAATAATTTAACATAATTTACATAATTATTATGTAGTATATCAACCAACTAGTATCCGTAACACAAGCCTCGTTGCTTAGCTCGGAACTAGATGGCGCTGTGTTATAATGTCCAGAGATATTTAATTTAATTTAATTTAATTTATATTCATTGCTTAATCGATTTTAGTATTCAAATACGTTATAAATTAATATGTATATCAGGAGACTTTGACACAGTGCCATTACATTCCGAGCTAAGCAATGAAGCTTATGTTACAGATACTAGATAGAAAGAAAGAAAGAAAGAAAGAAAACTTTTTATTTTGGTCTCGCAAACACATATAAATATTTAAAGAACAAAAAGAAAAAGAAAAGAACAGTAATGATACAATATGAAATTTAAATTAAACAAAAAAATAATATTAATAATATAAAAATAAAACTAAGGTCCTGTAACTAAGCAACCCTGTGCGAGGCCAAAAAAGGTAGCTATCTCAGCTTAATGCAGGTTATATACTACGTAATATATACTTAGTTTTTTGTAAATACGTTCATATTATACATAGAAGAATATATTATAGGCTGTGGTAGCTTAGCGGCGTGACCAGTGGACTGAGATGTCAGAGGTCTCGAGCTCAAACCCAAGGCGCGCACCACTGACTTTTCGGAAGTTATGTGCGTATTTATCACATGCTCTAACGGTGAAGGAAAACATCGTGAGGAAACCTGCATGCTTGAGAGATTTTCTCGATGGCATGTAATGTCTGCCAACCCGCAGCAGGGTAGCGTGGTGGACAAAAGCCTAATCCCTCTCAATAAATGTTGTCCCCTACAAGGTCCATAATTGGGTCTAGTATAAGATTTTTTGTTACCATCTTTATTAACATTGTGGAATGCAAATAAACGATATGAATATGAATATGAATAAATGAGAGGAGACCCGTGCCCAGCAGTGGGACAATAATGGGTTGATGATGATACAAAGAATCATCCATGACGAAGTTCAAATGTCCATGCTTATCACACAAACCGGATTCGAACCCAGGACCAAGCAAGGGACACAATAGTCCCTTTAATCGGGTCGTCAAATATTCGTTACGATTAGTCCAAAATGCATTTTCTTACTCCTGGTATGAGAAATTGACTAGTGAGCCAGTTTTGAAGCTGCCACTGCCAAATGTTCCTCCGGAGACGTGACCTAAGCCGATGCTGCCGTGCGACGCGAATGCCACTCCATCAGGCACTGGAACACGATAATTTGTCTTATTAATTATTTCAATTATTTATTTATTTATAACCGTCACTTACAACTATTTTTATAGTTAACCCACAACATGATGCAATAGTGAAGTCAATATCCTTACTTATATTTTATTTTATAAGATTATAAATGCGAAAGTGTGTTTGTCTGTTTGTTACCTCTTCACGCTTAAACCGCCAAACCGATTTAGATGAAATTTTGTATAAAGATAGTTTGAGTCCCATGGAAGGACATAGGATAGTTTTTGTACCGGAAATCATACCCTAATCACGCCCCACATTACACACGTGAACAATGAGTATTAACCCCATTCATATTATTTATAATAATATTAAAACATTTTTATTACCTGGGATAGCACAAACAGAACACAAGAGTGATATAATTAAAACAACAATCACTAAACGCGCCATTACGTGTTTTAACTTACACTAACCATAGATCACTTATGAATAATCTTATATAATTTTGACACACAAGCCTGTTTGAGATTCTGGCAAAATAATTAATCTAAAATATGTGTAGTAAATTTTTTATATCGACTAATCTCATGTTCTTGAACGAACTGGACCGGTTCAGTAGCCTAAATATAATAAAATATAATTAAGAGAACAAGGAAAATACGTGGAGTTCAAACCGAGTCAATTAAGAAACTACATCATATATTATCATATGATGTAGTTTCTTAATCGACTCGGCAGCTTGGTGGAAGACAAGTATTTGAGATTGAGAGACAGCTCAGAATAGGCGCGTGTTTCTGACTGTACTTTATGATTCATGACATTTTAACTGGGGTTGTATGGTGTTTAACAATCATATTTTTAGATTTATATACTGATTTCCAGAAACATGCACGATGTCATACAATAAAGTATTTTATGGTAAAGCAACCGCGAGTGGACTAAAAAAAAACTGCACACATTTTCATTCTAGATAAACTCTAAGGAAGTTTTGTTGACCATTTAATCTATTTAAGGAATAAAATAAGAGATGAATAGCTGTATGAAAATCAGTCATTTACAAAGATCATATTATACAAGCTTCTGGTTAGAATTAAATATTTACAGTTAACTTACGAGCTTTTGATTGAATTGTGGCGTTGAAATCGGTATTTAATTGAAATTAAAATTTTCACTTTTTACTAAATTTTATTCAATTTACAATTAAAAACACAATCTGGGCACTCTACCCCCTGACAGCGTCGGGGACCAGTTTTTTGACGCCCTATAATATTTTTAAGTTTGTAAATAGTAGTTTTTAATTAATTTAATAATATGTATAATGTGTTATTAATTGTAAATTAAAATTGGTATTGGGGTTAAAATTAATGAGGAAATATTTGTATAGGTAATAAATATTTTTTTTAAATAAATATAATAAATAAATAAATATTTCGGACACTTATTACACAGCGCCGTCTAGCTCCGTGGTAAGCAACGAGGCTTGTGTTACGGATACTAGATGGTTGATATACTACATATATACTTTTTTTTTTGTAAATACATACATATTATACATAGATACATCCATGACTCGGATACAAATGATTATGCTCATCACACAAACATTTGTCCCTACCGGGATTCGAACCCGGGACCCATAGCACAGCAGGCAGCGTTAACTACCGCTGAGCTAAACGGGTCGTCAAGGTAGGAAAAGAACTACGATTTATATAATAGAGGTGAAGAAAATTTAATATTTTGCGTACTCGATTCATATTACAAAGTATAGTACCTACCTGCATTGTAACCGTGCAAAGCTGAGCCTTTAGTTGAGTCTTCACTTCAACATTATGTTTCATTAAATATAATAATTGGATATTTATCGCATGGGAAACACGCTGATATAATTCATACATAATTTTACGATTTCAAAAAACCCAAGACTACATATTATTATTATAATTAAAGTTAATAAAAAACTATATATCTGGTTTGTAGTTATCAATTATAGATATAATAATAGAGAATAGGTGTGTTGTATAGTAAGTTTATGAAGTTATTAACCCACAAATATAAGAATGCACATCTAGATCTAAAATCACGTCGCTATCCACACTCAATTTGTTAACGCACATAGATCTTTATATTAATAATATAAATAAATATATCCGGACATTATGACACAGCGCCATCTAGTTCCGAGCTAAGCAACGAAGTATGTATTGATTGACACTACATAGATATTTTTTTCTGTAAATACAATCGAATTATACATATCAATGACTTAGATCAAATGTCTGCAAATGTGTGTGTTCATCACACATACATTTGCCCCTTTCGTGATTTGGAGGAGACCTCCTCTTAAAAAAACATGTTGATTAAAAAGTAAATTGGATAAAAATTACAAACTTTACACTCAGGCAGGGCAAGGTAGTAAATTATAAAGTGACTAGATAACACGCCTCTAGCGTCACCGCGTCGTAGCTATGTATGCGTAGCATGAATCGCGTAGCGTTTCTGCGTAGCAACTCCATTCGGCCGTTTTCATAGATAAGGACTTTACTAGTCAAATCCATCAAATGAAGCAGTATCCAATTTCCAAAAGAGATACTGTTTTGTTTTGTTAGTCACCTATTATAACATCCTTTGATACTGAATTCTCAATGCCGTATAGAACCAGAGTCCAAGATAGACGATCACTTGAGACCATCCAAGACCAAAAGCATAAGTCGATCTTAAAGTGAAGAGTAGAGTTTATTGGAGAAGTCGACTTTTCTTCAGCTATGGAATTCGTGACTGATATGATGTTGATTGTGTAGTTGTTTTACACCATACTTTTAATATTCATAGATGGCAGCGAAGGTAAATAATAAAACTAAATTGTACTTATAAATAAATATAATACTATTTTCATTTATAAATGACATTGTTTAAAATCTGATAGTAATAATTTGACATATTAATCAGAGTAGTTAATTACATACTGTCTTGTACTTGTGTCGTTGGACGGCAATCCACATTTTAATATTAACAGTCTTTTCAGTGGGCTTAATTTGATAAACAATCAGTGTTTCAAATATGTATGTGTTTCAATTGTAACTGCTATGTTTATATTTAAACGGACAGGACCGGAGACGGAGATGGATGCTCCATTGTTGTCAGGACTTGGTGCTGGTACTGGAAATAAGGAAAGGAAAAGAGTTTTATTAAATTTGTTCAAGGGCGAGTACATTGCTCATAATCTTACCTAAAAAACATGATTAATCTTTATACAATATAAAAATTAATCCCTATTTCCCTTGGTCACGGCATCATACGTGAACGACTGAACCGATTTTGAACAATTTTGGTATTGATAAAGATGGAACTTTGGAGAAGGATATAGGTTAGATTAATAAATACTAAGCGTATTTTGTAAATGGAAATATCATGGTAAGTTAAATACTAACCGTCTGGCGGTATTGGGAATGTCAAATAGGTAATGCAAATATCCCACTGAATTGGTATCGTCAGGCGATGGGTCGTGACGATTCCCAAATCTATTTTTTTTATCACTTTCTTCTGTCAGCATACGATGAATTTGTTGTTATTCATTAACATAAGAAATGGTTTCATTCCTTGATGAGTCCAAGTATCAACAATGACTACTAGAATTAAACAACACTCGACAACTGACCGCATCATTTTGTTGACCAAACTCTTGGTCTTTATTTTTTCACACTTTATTTAACTATGCTGAAGACACGTACCTACTGACAGCTTACTAGATGTTATAAGATTAAAAAGAAAAATCCCTTCAGCAACAGAAATAGGTTTCTATGGGTTACAAAATGTAATCTATTTGAAATTGATTTTGCCTTTAATTGTATGACTATATTGCAAACTTACATAAGTTTAGTATAGTAGTGTTAGTTGTCAATTTAGTAACTTTAACTTTAGTATTTATTGTTAATTTGAATTGAAATTCTTCAAATTAACAATAAATAACAATACAATAAAATACTTAATGTTCATGAAGTTATAAAGTGTTCACTGGATGATATTTGTCCATTTTTTACAACAATTTTAAAATGGCGAATGACATTTTAACCTAAAATTACAAATCTTTAAATGGTATTTGAAACATCAAAAGCAATTAAAGCTAAGTTCTAATAAGCGCATGTGATTAATCCTCATCGATCATAGTAAGGCATTTGGTTGATTACATCCCGTTATATCACTGAGCAAATTATAATAATGTATAGTTAGGTACTTTAGAGATAACCTAAAATGGAAGTTCCCATTTTATGACGAAAAATCAAAAGTAAACACTCATACACATATTTAATTTTAAGCGATGCGCACTTGTGTATATAATTCACTTTGGTCCCCGCAGGGTTCAATTATAGTTTATACAATAACTTTATACTTTTATCGGTCTTACAATCTAATTATCTTTATCCCAATCCTTAACGCAGTTCATAAGCGGAGACTATGATCTTCGTCACGTGTGAACATGTGTATGCTGATTGACTTGAACTCCAACAGTCACTACTGGGCCAGTTATGAAACTGGCTGGGGAGAACACGCCGCCTGATAGCCCAGCCAGACCAATGCTCCCGTGCGATGAACTGGCATCGTATGGCACTAAAAGCGGAATTTGAAATTAGGTAGTTATTTAATTAAATACATCTATACCACCCATACTAATATTATAAATGCGAAAGTATGTCTCTTCGTCTGTTATCTCCTGATGCTTTAACCGCTAAACCGATTTAGATAAAATGTTGTATGGAGATTTGGGAATCGGGGACATAGAAAAGTTTGTCCTAGAAATCATCCCTTATAGGAGCAAAAAGGGTATGGACATTTGAAGGGTAAGTAATAAATAGGAAAATTGGATAAAAAAAACTAATTCTACGTAGATAAAGTCGCGGGTAAAAGCTAGTAACGTATAAACTTCACATTTGAAACGACAAAATACACAAAAATTAAACTTATTTGTTTTCTTCAAAAATATATTTAAAAAATATATATTTTTAAAGGAATCCAATAAGTTTAATTTTTGTGTATTTAAGCTTATAAATTATTTTATAATACGCCTATTAAACCTATTACGACAAGAACCTAATCCTGTTTGATTTTTAACCGACTTCAAAATGGAGGAGGTTCTCAATTCGTCGGAATCTTTTTTTGTCGCGTATTTACTGGCTTTATTTTTTTTTTAATTGACAGGCTTGCGTTGATTAAATCTACTAGTTCACTTTTAAGCTGAATAATTTTTTCTACGTGTAGTAAAAAGAAAAAAAAACACTATGTTACCAATATACGCAATAATGATACAAGAAAGATCTTAGTGAAGTTTGATACAGTGAGACATAATTGGGAATGTTTTTGTTTTGTTTAAACCATTATGTTATGGTTGAAGTAATTTTGTCGACTGGCACTGCGAGCAGTGTCATGGAGTTCTTTTATTAAATAGCTCACATAATCATAGCAATTTGTTAAACTCTATATTGAGTTGATTCATTGAAATATTATATAGAATCATTTAATAAACGAACAGACAGAAATGTGTTGCTGGGGAGTTTGTTGCACTGCTTCTTCTTCCCAGCAAAACCACTAAGAAGCAGTGGAGGGTAGGAGTTTTTGTGGGCTGTCTTTATTGTCTACGTTTGAAAAGAGCCAATTAAATTTAGCTTACTTTGAATAAATTATATTTTGACTTTGACTTTGATGAAAATTCTCAGTAGCAGCTCGGAATTTCAATTCGTTCAATTCCCGGTTGTTAGCAATAGGCTCGCCCCTATTATATGGGTCCTAAAACATGCATGCGAAGTGTGGGTGTACACCTCTGTAGAACCATCTGACGCATGATAATAAAGCTTTCTCCTGACCTGAGTAACCAGTGGTACAGTGAAGGAGTTAAGTGTGGACGTGCGTGTGTGTGTTCACTTGCACTCCCACAGTGATCACAGGACCGGTGATGAAACTGGCAGATTGGAACACGCCCCCTGACAAGCCAGCCAAGCCAATGCTGCCGTGTGACGCGTTGGTATCAAATGGCACTACAAGAAGAGAAATACGGAAAGAAAATAAAAACTCCTTTAACTTTTTATATATAATTTTGCCAAGTACCTATAATTATTTTTTTCAAGATGATACTCATAGTGGAATAACATTACGCAATTTGAATCATAATTTAATTTCCACCTACTTAATACCTCATAATATTATGATGTCACATTTACCCTACGTTCATCGATCTAGTCATTTTACAATATTATTACAAAGAATACGAACACTTCACTGGATTTGTCTGCGCTTCAAAACTGTTTCCGACTCGCAAAGACTTAACAGTAAGTAAATTTGACTAACGTTTTTTGCAATATTCACAGGATTTTCTTTTCACAGTTTCCTATAAGCACTACGATATATTTTACAAAGTATTCCGGATGTACAAAAGGATGTTGATGAAATCGGCAAGAACACAACTCGCGATAACTTGATTTATCTCTTGTAACTTGTACAATCTACAAGGCCACCAAGACACAAAACAAGAGAATCGACTATTTTAAAAACGAAGATGTTTATTAATTAAAAGGTATTTATAATTACCTGGTGTTGCGCAGGCACATGCAATGAATGCCAATATCAGCATAAAACTCACTAAACGCACCATTTTGAACAATGTACAAGTTCTGAACACTGACGTCTGACGCTTATAATTTAAACGGTTTACTATTTTATATAAATTCACTTTAGCCAACCAAAAACAGAGATGTAACATCACGTGTACGACGCGCCTAATATTGAATACAAATGGACCGACTTTACGTTTCGTTTGGTGATCGTGGCATGTTGCAAAAGTTACTGGTTTTGAGTTTGTAACTTGCTTAACGGCAGTTTTGAACTGGTTGAATGACTCGTCACGAAAATTGTTTGTGATATCGCAATTAATAATAATAATTTAATTTTCCTTCCCAAAGGTTACTTATTTTACGGAACGTAAATAAATAAAATGTACCCTGTGTGTGAGACTGGTATCGGAACTAGGAAGACCCTGTAAGACAGATTATCAAAACTAACTGCTGTGTAGGATTTTCTGAAGCATATGTATAATTAATTTACGTTTTTTTTATCTATAATTCTTTCTATTAAGTCGAACAGATTAATCTATCCTGAAATAATAGCGCCGACCTCAGCTTCTTTTTGTTGCACATAATATACTTACTCTATTTTCCTAATGCATTAAGCGTAAAACAAACTTATTATCATGGGAAACAAAATACAATTTCTATTAATTTTATATTTGCTGTCTGTTCTGGTATTCTATAATATTTTGTAGTTAGTCTATTATATTTAAAATGTTATTTTCAACAATGTAAATGTGTTATTTTATTATTCTGTGGTGCGTAAACTCTGGTCCTATCTCTCTCGGCATTTTCATGGTCATCTCCAATGTTTTCTCTGATCTGATCCCCCTTGCGCAGGCCACCTATCAAAGCTTCTTGCGTCTGGATCACTTCTACTCAACAAAGGGCTCTACAACCTTGAAATGGAAAGCATATAACATAGGTTAAGCCAAAAAAATCAAGGCAAATATTAATGCCTCTAATTTTGAGAATGCAGGTAAAACGTTTCTATTAAATTTGTAACGTATAAAATATACATACACAAGCTACAATGCGCGTGAATTTTTGAGACCACGCGAGAATTCTACGTAAGCATGACTTGTTTTTGTTTCGTATCGAACTAGTACTGTAGACGTTTTTTTAAAACTATTTATTAAAAGGTTTACGGTAGGTCATTTGATTTAGTTTGTGGCTGAGTAAGTTAATCTTTGATAGCAATAGGCTCAATCGGCAATAGGATTCTGACAAACTTTTACAAACAACTGGCGTGATGATATTACTACTACTTACCTTAGCAAAGCTGTGCTGCATGTTACGTGTGGATATGTGTGTGTGTGTTGACTTGTACGCCCACAGTGACCACGGGGCCGGTGATGAAGCTAGCTGGGGCGAAGTGGCCGCCCCCAACATCTACCAGACCGATACTGCCGTGTGATGCATTAGAATCATTCGGTACTAGAACATAAAGTTCAAAACTATAAATTTGATTAGGTATATCAAATGAAATGGGAAACGATCCACCGGTGGATGAATATAGGAATTTAAGGAAGTTTGATTTCATTAACAATCATTAGAGGTGTTTCTGATTAAGAAACACGAAAAGCTTAAATAACCAGTAAATAAATAAATAAATATTCCTGGACATTATGACACAGCGCCATCTAGTTCCGTGGTAAGCAACGAGGCTTGTGTTACGGATACTAGTTGGTTAATATACTACATATATACTTTCTTTTGTAAATACATACATATTATACATAGATACATCCATGACTCGGAAACAAATGTTGATGCTCATCACACAAACATTTGTCCCTACCGGAATTCGAACCCGGGACCCATAGCACAGCAGGCAGCGTTAACTACCGCTGAGCTAAACGGGTCGTCAAAGTATATCTTTGCGATATCGGAGTTGCCAAGATATCGAGCTACGGAGCTTTGGTGGCTTCGTGTAAAATACTGGTGATATTATCTCTATATCGGTATTATATCTATTATTATCAGCCTTATCTGTGTAGACTAGAAGCTGACTCTAATTTAATTGGGAAAGGGTTAAAAAGGAAATTTTGTATTCAATGAGGGCTGAGAGGGGGAAGCTTTTAACCTTACACTTATGTAAAAGAAGGTTGAAAGTTTAGTATTACCTGGTTTCCCACAAACACTGGCAACAAACACCAAAACTAAAGTCACACAAACAAGACGAGCCATTTCAATAGTGTTAGATTTAAACTGCTGAGTTGTTTTTCATATCACCTTTTATATTATACTAAGTAATCCGGTTTTTGTGTAAGGCTTGTGCCTTACTTAGCAATTTTTGTTGAGCAACTTACGCCCAGCACTTACTCAAACGCTGCTCTATATTCACTGTGAAAAAATAAATCATCATCATCATCAACCCATTATTGTCCCACTGCTGGGCACGGGTCTCCTCTCATTTATGAGGGATTAGGCTATAGTCCACCACGCTAGCCTACTGCGGGTTGGCAGACATTACATCATCATCAACCCATTATTGTCCCACTGCTGGGCACGGGTCTCCTCTCATTTGAGAGGGATTAGGCTATAGTCCACCACGCTAGCCTACTGCGGGTTGGTAGACTTCACATGCTATCGAGAAAATCTCTCAGCATGCAGGTTTCCTCACGATGTTTTCCTTCACCGTTTGAGCATGTGGTAAATACGCACATAACTTCCGAAAAGTCAGTGGTGCGTCCCGGGTTTGAACTCGAGACGTTTGACATGTCAGTCCACTGGTCACGCCACTAGGCCACCACAGCTCTTAGACATTACATGCCATCGAGAAAATCTCTCAAGCATGCAGGTTTCCTCACGATGTTTTCCTTCACCGTTTTGAGCATGTGATAAAATACGCACATAACTTCCGAAAAGTCAGTGGTGCGTGCTTTGAGTTTGAACTCGAGACCTCTGACATCTCAGTCCACTGGTCACACCGCTAGGCTAGGCAGCTCAAAAAATAAATTAATAAGTAAAAACTAAGCAGCGTTTGAAATACATAGCATTATACATGTCTGAGGAGTAGCGTTTAAGTATTCCACCTACAATTATTTTTCAAGTAAGAAAACATGAATTTTATTTATCAACTATTTCTCACTGCGCTTTTTTCATATTTTTTTTTGGTATATGTAGACTATTTGATTTTATTAATGAAATAATTGGTTCTGCTAAATTTTAAGATACATTTATCGTTGCGAGTAACAATAAACTTTACGTTGCTGTAACTTAAATGCCGTGTGAAAACAACTTAACTCAGTGTATATAATTTATTATGATAAGCTAAATCTGGTGATTAGATTTACGGGAAATACCCGCGGCGGTAACTCTGAATGGAATTCGAATTTCAAATTGCTTAGTAGACCGCTGGTTTAATATATAGCTACCTATATAGATTTTTTACGCTTTTAATTATAACCAGTTTGTAGCCAGAATAGAAATAAATATATATTTATAATTAATAAAATACGTCTTTATAATTTATTACCTATAATATATGTATATGTATATTTTTTTATTTATGGGTCTACCTTGAGACCGAGATTCATGAGTGGGTCCAAATCATCATCTTGATACCATATACATGTCCTTTCCATCACAGTTCATACTTGGTGAAGAAAACTTAATTTATTTTGGTATTCGATCGTGGAAATTGAGAGAGAATTATTATAATCTATCACCACAAAATACCGTTAAATACCTATTGATTGCGAGGATTTATTAACTAAATATTTTCCTTGATAGTTCACTGACTGATGAACGAATTCTTCGAGTCTGTCCATCCGCTACATGCGCAGGGGTTAAATCGCTTATTGATCTATTTTAGGCGTAAACAGTAATGCTTTTGCTGAATAAAATCGTTTCCCTTTAAAATATTATTTGTTAATATAAAAGTCAATATCGAATTGTTTAATAAAATATTGGTGTCAAACGCAAGATTAGAATACTCAATTGAATTGCAGATGCACCTTTATTTATTTATTTTTAATTTAATATAAGGACTTCCAGCATTTTTCTTAACTCAATACAATTTATAACAATATTGTAGGAGGTAGTGTAGGGCATAGCGAGATTTCTCGCTAAAATTGAGCTGCCCGACTGGGGAAGTACCTCCGCCTTACAGAAGACCGCAGTGAATCAACAATAGTTGTCTTTCTGCGAGTGAGTAAGGTTACCAGAGCTCATAGGGGGAGTGATTATTCTGTCAGCATGGGAATTCCGTTTGCTGTCAGTTCAGTAACTCCCTATTTTAAGAAACCTGAACGGTTTCTAAGTGGTTTGGTTGCAATATTTATTTTTATTTTAATTTAATTTGGTTGCATTTGCAAGCCTCTGGTGTTGCAAATGTCCATGGGCGGCGGTCATCACATACCATCAGGTGAGCCGTCTACTCGTTTGCCGCCTTATCACCAATCAAGTTATATTAATTTTCAACAGATTTCTAAATAGTTTTTTAAATTAATACCTATTCATCATATATATTTATCTATATATTTTAATACTAAGTAGTTTTATTTTTGTCTACTAATGATAACCGACGGTCGAAATTCGATCGTAATTCACAAAATTTTATATCTTCTTTGAAGAAAGCACTCACTTCTTACGATATTGCGATCTTAAATTGGAATTTATTTTGAGTGTACATATTGTTTTGACACTCCCAATCTTTTGATGTTTTGACGACCCAATTAGTCCAGCGGTAGTTAACACTGCCATCTGTGCTATGGGTCCCGGGTTTGAATCCCGGTAGGGACAAATGTTTGTGTGATGAGCATGAACATTTGTATCCGAGTCATGGATGTATCTATCTATTATATGTATGTATTTACATAAAAAAGTATATATGTAGTATATCAACGAACTAGTATCCGTAACACAAGCCTCGTTGCTTAGCACGGAACTAGATGGCGCTGTGTGTCATAATATCCAGGAATATTATTATTATTATTAATGTCAAAACAATAGGTACACTCAAAACTTTTTCTTCTATTTGTCAAACCTCACCCCCCTCCTCTTTATGTTTTGTCTTCTCGTATCCATAGAAAGTGTAGGCGGCAAATTGAAACACTAAATAAAACAACTAAACAAATTTATTTTAAACATAGTTGTATAAAATAATTGATCTTCAGTTTAAGAGTTAGGCGTAGCTGATCTGACAGAACCGTTGCCGTTGGAGTTGGTGAAGTTACCGCCGCCTCTTCTATCGCCCATACCGCCAGAGTTCCCTGGTCCAACGATATTAAAGCTCCCTTTATCAAATTTGGTATCAGTAATTAAACCTACGCCAATACTGCCACTTTCAGCCTCAGCATTTCCCTCAACCGTATTCCTACCTGAAAGGAAAACATATTTTCAGTGAATTCGTTAATTACGTTATTTCCTGGGACGGGAATAAAATAATATTAGTCATATACTTTTGTGAAAAAGGTACCATTTATCAAACTCAAATATATTTATTTTAATTTATTACAACGATATTACAGTACTTTTGAATTGCCAAATTCAGTAAGTAAGTGTCATGGCATCTGGCTGCCAAGAAACTCCATACATAATTCTTTTAAATTAATCTTAAATTATAAAATAATTGGTCTACTTTGCAATGTTCGTATGTAGGTATGTAATATCAATATGAGAATAATGCAGTTTAGTGTGAAATTTAATTATTAATATCTAGCAAGGAATTAATAATTTAACACCGTCCCATCTTCCCAGTTCGGCATGCTAGTGCTGCTGCAGCTGCGGAGACCAACAAGCGGCGAAAATATAACAAATTAATAAATTGTTATATTTTCGAGCCGTTTGGGGTTGAAACGCTTGGGTCATGGGGACCAAATGCTTTAGCGCTTTTTAAAGAAATATCTAACCGCTTGGTCGACGTTTCGCAATCCCGCCAGTCTTCTGGGCACTCTACCCCTGACAGCGACGGGCAGAGTTTTTTGACGCCCTCTAACATGAAATATATATTTTTTAAATTACTTAAAAGTAATTTAAAAAATTTGTATATTTTGTAAAAGTTGTAAATAGTTGTTTTTAATTAATTTAATAATGAACTGTGAAATGATTTAATCGATAACTTAATATATAACTTGATATAATAAAATAAGAAACTCGATGAGTACCGTAGGATATAACTTCAATCTTTGCAAACATTGCTTCAAAATGATTCATCCTAATAAATATAAATAAGAACATTCGTATTTAATTAATATATATTATATTTACCCCGAGCCGCACACACACAAGCAACGACTGCAAGAACTAACATAACTGTCACAAAACGCGCCATTTCGCTCAGTAATTTACGACCCCACTTTAAGCAGTTTTTATATCCTTTAAATTAACCTTCAAGTACCGACGTGCGGTCTGAGAGGCCCCGACAGGGACTTGCTACTTTACCCCTTTCTCCGTAAAATTCCGATCCCTGTTTTTAAGTAGGTGCAAGGACGGTGCCCACGTTGACATCGCAACAGGAAGGCGTGACCTTGCGCGTGCATTTGGCGAGTAGAATTATGATTTTAAATTCTGACGCGACCTCTCAGGCCTTGCGTTGCGCGTTGGTCCTTACGTAAGCTTTTTGCTTTATTTCTTCGTTACAGTAAACTGTTATTTTTATAAATATTGTAAACTATGGATAGACCAGGACCTTCAGGTAGTAAAGGAAATAGTTATGGGACGGATTTACAGCATGGAAAAATTAAATTTAATATTTAATCCAAATTATGCGTAAGTAATTGAGAGCTGGATTGTGGATGAAGTTTCGACTGCATCTGAGAAGTCTGGAGCACAATGAGCATGATACGGATACTAGCACTGATATTTCTGATACTGAAAAAACTCAATCTGAACACGTGGACGCGGCATCATCGTCATCAGATGAAGATTTTCCGCTCTCAAAGCCGGGATATTTTAGACGAAAGAATAAATATAAGTGGTCTTAATCACCTCCAAACAGATCATCAGTTAAAACACCACGACATAATATTAGATGAGATTCGTTCTAGAGCACATGAAGCGAAGATTTCATAACCTAAGATTGCCTCGTGAGCTTAGGATCAGTTTGGCAGGAGTACTTGATTCTGATAAGCCAGAGGAATCTGAAGATCAAGCTGGGGAAGTCAAGACCCGCAAGACTTACCTTTCTTGTTAACCTAAACTCGAAAGAAAATCGACGTATAGGTGCTATTCGTACAAAAAACAAATTTGTTTACAGTGCGCGAAACAAGTGTGCCCTGACGTTTTTAGAATTTAAAGTGTGGTTTGACTGTAGACATTATTTTTCCATATTATTTTTATTCCTGATGATTTCCTATGATTATATCTATACGTGTAACCACATATTCAAAGTATCAGTTTGTGTGTTTTCCTAATCAATACTTATTTTAATGTTTTAGAAACGTTAAATTAGTGCAAACAGACTTTAAAAGCGAGTGACGTCTTGTTTAATTACAACCGTGCTCTCATTCAAAATTAAACTCTAACGTACTAAACGTAGTGGTCAAAATGAGCCGGATAAGTGGCACGGCTAGACAGCTCGGCCACACGAAACAATTGTTTTCGTTTCGAACAGCATTTAGATCAGTTCCATGGAACAGTTGTGTGCGAAATTGTTATTTTTTGATACTTGGGTGAGGATTCCTCCTGCTTATGTTTTGTTTTCACGTATTCATAGGAAGTGTGGTCAAATTAAAACACTAATTTACAACAATTAAAATAATTTATTTAAAGCAAATGTGTACAAAATTTTATCAACAGTCTAAGAGTTATGCGTAGCTAGTATGTCCAGAGTCCCCCACGGAACCGCCGTAGTAGTTGTTGCCAAAGTTACCGCCGTGTCCTCCATCGCCGTTGCCGCCAGAGTCCCCTCCGTGACCGATACTAAAGCTCCCTTTACCAAATGTACCACCCTTAAGACTACCTACGGCAATACTGCCACCCGTCGCTTTAGCCTCCCCTGTTACATTAACCCTATTGCGTCCTAAAAGGAAAATATATTATTAGTCAACTCTTTGATTACTTTATTTCCTAATGTTGTTAATAAAATAATGTTGGTTAACCTTTGAGGAACAAGGAACTATAAATAAAACTCAAACTCGAATGTTAAATTTGATACGAGAAGCCTTTTGGAGGAGATCCGACTCTGTTAAATTAAATCAAATTTAAAAAAAAATTGGTCCATTGAATGTAACATATATGAGAATAATTTAGTTTAATGTGAAAATTGTTAACTAGCAAGTACAATTACATATTATAGGACAAAATAAATAAATTAATTAATTAAAAGGAAAATAATGAATCAAACAGCTTGATGAGTACCTATTGGCATAGGATATAACTTCAATCTTTCTTTAATATTGTATTAGATAATTTTATTTTGCTCTAACATCCATTAATGCGTTTGAGTTGCGATGTTTTAGTAAAAATAACACACCCATACATTAGAACATTTATATTTAATTAATATGATGTTTACCTGGAGCCGCACACACACAAGCAACGACTGCAAGAACTAAAATAATCGTCACGAAACGCGCCATTTCGTTCAGTAATGTTCCGTACACTAAGTTCTGACCCCACTCTATGCAGCTTTTATATCCTTCAAATTAATAAAGTGTAACCTTTTAATTAAAAACCCGATAAATTCTCTAAATTGTCCAGCGAAGACGAGTTACAAGTGGTTCGATAGAACCGGTTCCGTAAAAAAACGTTATGAAGGAAGATGATTAACATTATTACTTTAGTTAGAGGCGTAGTGAGGTTGACAACTTTTGTCAATTTGAATCCTAAAAGTTTTGACGTTCAAAATCTATAAGTATTAACAATAAAAAAAAAATTAAAATCATTTCGTTTCAAAAATATTCTCTATGTTAGAGTTAATAAATTCGATTTTTGATTAGTATTTGTTGTGCACACGTGATCATGAACAGAATGACCCGGTCTTTTGCCGTCCTGTTGGCTTTGGCTCTGTTCGCTTCTGCATTCGCCGCTCCAGGTAAATATTGTATGCTAAAGAAACTTGATTCATTAGAATATTATTAAATCATCATCATCAACCTTCATAGGCATTCTTCTCTCTAACATTAACGCAATCCTAGTTCGCTCATATGAAGTATGTAGACATATTTATTTCATGTAAGTATGTTCTTTTGTAGGTGTCTGTACTACAAGCAGCACCTATGATAGCATCCTATAATTTTCATTTTCTTTTCATCATCGACCCAATTAATCTCTCTATTGTCTCACGAGGGACACCTCTGGTTTTAAAGGAATTAGAATATTGTCCACCTAATACGGGTTAGTTTTTTAAAAATATATTTTTCTTTTATAATTGATTCTAAATAGTGAACTATAAATTATGCAATTTACATGTTATTCCAATTACACAAACAAGTAGTTGAGTAATAAGATAAGCGTCTGCTTAGCATTAAATTGCGTTTGTCTGTCTAGAAAAGGCGCGATTAAATGCCACTAACCCCCGACGCAAAAACGACGGGGTGTGTGCTGGGGGTTTGAGTTTGACGTGTCTGCGTGAGTGTTTGTCTATGGCATCGTAGGTCCCAAAAGGATAAACCGATTTTAATGTTGTTTCCTTTGTCTGGAAGGTTAATTAGTCCGGAGTGTTTGATGAAAATCGGTGCAACAATTATTTTTTATTATTTCGTGTCGAAGGTTTTCCATTTTTTTTTATTTTGGCAGAATAATTGACATCAACTCAATTGCCATTGTCACAAGAAATAAAAAGAAAAAACAAATGTAAATTTCATTCGTTTTCAATTCTAAACTTAGAATTGCAACATTACACAATCGCTCTAGCATGATTACGTTTTTGTGAGGATTATAATATTAATGATGTCATTATGTTTTTATTTATTTTAGTTCAACTTTTTTCTGTTAGAATTCATTTTTTTCGTAATTATAAAGCTGTCTGGGTCAAATTCTTATATGAAAAGTATTAATTTTGTAACAAATGTGTTTTATAATGACTGGGTTATTATACTATTTTTGATTGATTATAAATATTCCTGGACATTATGACACACAGCGCCATCTAGTTCCCTGCTAAGCAACAAGGTTTGTGTTACGGATACTAGTAGGTGAAACTAAATATAAGAAACCGGTTTTCGGATTGTGTGGAATAGTATGTTTATAGTTGTGTCTGTTTGTTTGTTTAGTTGTAGTTTTGTTCGATATGGATATAATTATAGTAGTCGTTAAACAAGTTGCATATTTCGTTAGGTGAGTCATATATTTTATTTTCAATATTTATAGAGTCGGTTTCGGATTTAATTGCTATATTATTTGTATTTTCCTTAATTATATTCCATGCTGCCTTACTTGTATTTTTCGCATATCTAAGGTAATGCATGTTATTTATTTGTTGAGCCTTATTTATACATGTTTTTAATACATTAGTATACCTATCATAAATTGTTTTGTTGTATTTTTGTTATCCTTATAGAATATATTTTAAATAAACGATTCTTAATAATTTTAAATATCGATGTTGTTTTAGTTCTATTTTGTTTGTTGTTTTGGTGACTTGATCGAGAATGTTATTTGCTATGATTCAAAATGCAACACCAAGTGAAGTAGTTACTTATTATTTACCTGTTACAAAATAACCCAGCTTATGTTACATAGTGAAATATATCGATATGTATCATTTATACATTACTCAGTACAGGTCGTTGAATCCATCATGGCTAATAATTTAATATTTATTACGTCTTAGATTTCGTTCTAAGACGTAATATTTGCTTATAAAGTTGGAACCAGCAATTAAATAAACTCGTAGTTAGTTAAATTGCTGGTTCTTGTGGTGGCTTTGCGGAAACAAGCCTGTTAAGCTGAGTCGATATTAAATTCAATTTCATTTTCTTTGTATAAGAAAATGCTGCAGGGAACTTGAATAAACTGTAGCTTTGGTAATAAATAGTCAGTCACAAAATAGTGAGTGTTTTGTTTTATTCTATTTTAAAATTGATTGAATAATAACTAGTATGCCAGATATATAGACTCTTATTTCATGGGTGATTATATAACACCCGGAACAACGAGCGATAGGTCATACAAATATTTATTTCATAAGAAAATCAAACCTAGGCGGTTCACAAACCGAACGCTTTGCCCAATATCTACACGATTGACCTAAGGTCCGCCCTTGTGACCTCAGTGATTAGATGAAGTAATTTTAATCAAAGCATTAACTAAATAAAATTATTAAAAAAAATTACACGAGATGTATGTAGATAGCGAGATTTTTCGCTCAAATTGAGCTGCCCGACTGGGGAGGAACATCCACCTTACAGAAGACCGCAGTGTAATAACAATAGTTATGTTCCTGCAAGTGAGAACCTACCACTAGCGAGGTTACCAGAGCTCGTTAGGGGAACGACTATTCTAATAGTATGGGAATTCTATTTACTGTAAATATAATTCCCTTATTTTAAGAAACCCAAACGATTTCTACAGGGTCTACAACGTGCAAGCGACACCTCAGGCGTGCAAACGTCTACGGTAACCGCTTACCATCAGGCTGGCCGCACCGCCATTAGCTTTTATGCCACCCTAGCGGTTTAAAAAAAATAACAAAATAACTTATGGCTTCCAGCTCGCCATCGTCATCATCAAGAAGACGAGGAGGAATACGAAGATGCTTATTACGGGACAGCCGAGGCTAACGACGGCAGCATAGCGTTGGGTACCGTACACGGCGGCGAATTTGGCGCCGGCAGTTTCAGCATATCTCACGGCGGAGACAGCAGTAATGGCGACGGTGGACACGGAGGAAACTCTCATGGCAACACATACGGGGGCCAGGGAGGAGACAGTGGACACACAAGCTATGGTGGCTAAGTCATTGAAACACCAGCCTTAATATACAGCGGCGCGCCACTTACATCTAATAAAAAACATTTTATACGAATGTCATTGTGGTATATTATATTGGTATTGTTTAATCCTGACACTTTGGATGTTTTGAAGCATCCGTGATCGCAGGCAAACATACTGTCGTTATATCCGATAACGATATAAGGATCATACAAAATTCTGTAAGATTCATAAACAATTTATTTGTAAATATCATATTTTATCCAACGTTTCCGTCTTTTGGTTTGTATCATACTACTGCATAGATAGAGGTATTGTGTAGTTATGAAATCAAAAGTATTAATTACTACACAATATCGTAATTACATTTCCTCATCGTCACGAACTATGTAGCCAAATCCAATTGTAATAACGTAAAGTTTGAGTGTTTTTGTAACTAATATAATATAATGTAATAAATAAATAAAATAAAGATACTCGGACATTAACACACAGCGCCATCTAGTTCCGAATGAAGCAACGACGCTTGAGTTACGAGTGTTGGATGACTGATACACTAAAAAGTTATTTTTTGTAATTCAAGTACAAATGTATACTTAAATGAAATAATAATAATCGTTAATCGGGTCTATAAATGTATGAATTATTTCCACGGAATAAGTGAATACGACATACAACGTAAGTTTTAAATAAAAAGAAATGAATTGCAGTTAAGAAAATTTCGAGAGAAGGAACAAAGGTACCAATCAAGTTACCACTTAATTGACCTGTCAGTCAAGTCTCGATTCTATGAGGACACCATTCATGTGAAGGCTTATGTTTAAAAGGCAACTTCTACAAATTTTTCCTCTCACAACATCATGATTGATTAATCAGAGTTTCAAACATTAGTATTAACTGGCCCTGCCTATCACACGCCTGTTAAAATTTACATGTTTATTTTTGCTTTCTGCATGATTATTTAAGAAGGGATGGTCAGAACGTCAAAATGAATTGAAGCTTAGAAAACTAGTTAGGGTGGATACTTTCGCCCGATACGTTTATACTTGTTATCTTTTAACAAGGATCAAAACAATTAAATTATATTACATATTACAAGGCAAGCGTTAACTACCGCTGGGCTAATCGGGTCGGACATAACATATTACTTAATGTTAGAATTCTGTATTCTTCCTTTTTCATGTATTTTTGATACTTGGGTGAGGATTCCTCCTGCTCATATTTTGTTTTCACGAATTCATAGGAAGTATAGTCAAATTGAAACACTAATTTACAACAATTAAAATAATTTATTTAAAGCAATTGTGTACAAAATTTTATCAACAGTCTAAGAGTTATGCGTAGTTTGTATGTCCAGAGTCCCCCACGGAACCGCCGTAGTAGTTGTTGCCAAAGTTACCGCCGTGTCCTCCATCGCCGTTGCCGTCAGAGTCCCCTCCGAAACCGATACTAAAGCTCCCTTTACCAAATGTACTACCATTAAGACTTTCTACGGCAATTCCACCCGTCGCTGTAACCTCTAAAAGGAAAACATATTTTTAGTCAACTCTTTGATTACTTTATTTCCTAATGTTGTTAATAAAATAATGTTGGTTAACCTTTGAGGAATAAGGAACTATACAATATATATCAAACTCAAACTCGAATGTTATATTTTGAACGAGAAGCGTTTTAGAGGACATCCGACTCTCTGTTAAATTAAATGAAAATTTAAAAAAATGTATGTAATATACATATATGCGAATAATGTAGTTTAATGTGAAACATATTAACTGGCATATACTATTACATATTATAGGGCAAAATAAATAAATAAATTAATTATAAGAAAAATAATGAAACAAGCAGCTTGATGAGTACCTATTGGCATAGGATATAACTTCAATCTTTCTTTAATATTGTATTAGATACTTTTATTTTGCTCTAACTCTACAATAAATGCTTTTTATTTATTTCTTTCTTTCTAACATCCATTAATGCGTTTGAGGTGCGATGTTTTAGTAAAAATAACACACTCATACATTAGAACATTTATATTTAGTCAAAGTCAAAGTGAATTTTTTTATTGCAGCATGTGTACATTGTGTTAAGATGTTCATTACATAGACTTAGTTCCAACATGAAACCCGGTAAGGGCACTACAACATATTAAATTACATTTCTACAAACATTTCTAGCAGTAACATAAATGTAATAATATCTAATATTGTGATGTAATTTATATATAATTGTTATGTATATAATCAAATTTCACTTTTTTTTTAAATTATATTGTTATACATATTATTATAATATTTATTTTATTATTTTATTAAAATGAAATTATGTTAGTATAAAGTTTGATATAATTATATTTATTTTTATTTAGTTCAACGTCGTCTCTAAGTATTCCGTAATTGAGTAAAAACAATTCTCTATCAAGTACTTATTCAATTTTCTGGTAAATGGACTAAATTTTATATAAAAAAAAACCGGACAAGTGCGAGTCGGACTCGCCCACCGAGGGTTCCGTACCTAATTTAAATATAAGATCATCAAAGTGGGCGCAGAGGACATCTTAAACGAAAAACGAGCACAAGTCTACAAGCTGTTTATTAAAATGAATTATTTATCAGCAAGTTGACATTTTTAAAATAGATTTAAGTTGTAACTGTTTTTAAAAGGACGCGAAAATCTTAACATAGCAAGATTTGGAGGAAACTTGGATTTAAAATCGTTGGATCCTCTTACCTAGTCCGTTTCGAGTAGCCTTTATATAATTTATGTAATATTCTTTAATTGCTTTGTATGATAAATTGTTAAACATTGTTCGATAGGTACCTATTTTAATTATTAATACGTATTTTAGTTGAAGTTTGCTATAAAGTTAAAATTAAACGTGACGTATGTTATTTTAATATCCTATTAAAATATACCTACTGTTACTTGACAACCCAATTAGTCCAGCGGTTCGAATCCCGGTAGGAACAAATGTTTGTGCGATGAGCATAAACACTTGTATCTGATTCATGGATATATCTATTTGTAATATGTATGTATTTATAAAAAACATATATATATATGTAGTATATCAACCAACTAGTATCCGTAACACGAGCCTCGTTGCTTAGCTCGGAACTAGATGGCGCTGTGTCATATAGTCCAGAGATATTATTTATTTTATTAATAAGCACAAGACACTTGGTAGGTACCTGATGCATACTCGTTGACATCGTTGCCAAGCAATCTTGTTAATTTTGTAGCTTGTCATTGTAAAAATATACTCTTTAAGTAAAGATGATTAATTTCCATATTTTATTTAATAGTAGGTACCTATTTAGGATTGTGTTTAGTTACAGAATTAAATAAATAGTTTATGAAATTAAATAAATTAAATATTAAAATTAAATAGATAAATAGTACCTTTATTTATCTAATAAAGGACAGTACCTTGACAAATGGCTTGTATCTCAAAAAGCGAAATAGCATGAAATATCTAAATTAAAAATATATTTTTTGAAATAAACTTAATTACTTTTTAACGTGAGATAGTTTTTTGAATAATAATTAGTACTTTTAAGTTTCCGATTAAAAGTACGCCATTTTTTTACTATCGCCTGTCAATACTAGGAATGCCCATTTTTTTCTAATGTGTGTAATGAGACTACCGACCTACATACAATAAAATGAAATAGATTAACTTATTGATTGTTTCATTTACCTATCTTGTTTTCATTGAAAATGTGACGAAACAATTATATTGTTTTTAGCTTTATTTTTATTTATTTTTGATATCATAAACGGTATTGTTTCAAACATCTTATTACACGAATATTTTATACAGAAATCGATTGTATCAAAATCTTAATCAGGATGTTGTACCCCGTGGTTGTACCCGTACTGATTAAGATTTTAAACAATCGATTCGCCTTATTTGATTTTTTAATATTAATGAAATTGACATTTTAATTTTATGTTCAAATTTCACGCCAAAACGCTCGCTAGTGTCATGGCGTCTGCCTGTGACGATATTTCTATGTATATCAACACTAAACATTAGGTGCTAATAAACTAATATATTTAGCGTGTTAAATATGAACTCTAAATTATATAAGTGGTACGCGGCCCCCCAATGCAATAAATACATCAATTACAACTCTCAACAAATTATATATTTACGTTCCACATAAAAAAATCACCATCATAAATAAATTATAAAATTACTGGAGTACAATACTTGGCTGTATTGCCTAAATTCCTTTGCCTTATCCCTAAACGGAAGTAAAAATCAAATAATCAGTACTCGACGTAGATGTTCAAAAATTGACATTCGACTTATCATGGGGATTGCTGTATTTTGTAGTTTTATTTTAATAAATATATTCATCAATGACATTGATAAATATATTAATTGCGTAATATGTGTCGGAAAAAATAAATAAAATTTATTTTGCAATATGTATATCAAGCTCTTTCATATGATACCCCATTTTAACTAATAGCTTCAACTAGAAATTCAGATTCTTATAACAATATTCAGACCCCCTAATAATTAAGATTTAGTTGCAAATGTACAGTTTTGAGATTTTTCCTTGTATTGTTGGTCTATAACGATGTTAAATGCCAAATTTCATAGTTCTAGGTCAACGGGAAGTACCCTATGAGTTTTGATTCCCTTGAGAGTGTCGAAAAATTTTTTGCTGATTAAACGGCCGTATCTTTTGTTTACGTAAACTTAAAAGATTGATTTTTTCACAACTTCAAGGGACCGTAGACTTGAGTATACGGTTTAAATTTCAATTTGATACCTCCACGTATTTCCGAAATAAAGGGTCTTGACAGACAGACAGACGGACGGCGGACAGACAGACAGACGGACGGCGGACAGACAGACAGACAGACAGACAGACAGACAGACAGACAGACAGACAGACAGACAGACGGACAACAAAGTGATCTTATAAGGGTTCCGTTTTTTCCTCTTGAGGTACGGAACCCTAAAAAAGGCTTTTGGTAAGTTATTAATGGTTTTAACTGCCATATAATAAGGACTATGGTGAAGCATTTTGATTCGGGGTGGTGGCAAGTATTACTTATTTTTATGGCGTGTATTCAAATTGTGGGTATCTTTGACCATTGGAAAAGTGTTAATTTTTTTAAATACAAATATACTAATATCCTGGATATAAATACATGGTAATGTTAATATTTTTAATTTTTTAAATAAGGCTCACAACTTTGGGTGTTGTCTATATGGGCTAGGATTCTTATACACTTTTTTTGCAAAATAAATAATTCATTTACTGAATCAACACTATTTCCCCATAGCATCACACCATATTTTAACCACGAGTAAGCATACGCATAGTATGCTGATAAAGCTGTTTTTACATTTGTACTTTGGTTTAATTCGAAAAGCGCGTAGGTGGATTTGGATAATTTTGATTTGATGTGTGCAATATGAGTTTTCCAGTTTAGGTGTGTGTCTATATTTATACCCAGCAAATTAAATGTTGTAACTGTTTCTATGTGTGTATTATTAAAGAATAAATTTGTTTTTAAGGGGGATTTTTTATTTGACCTAAATTGTTAATTAATATGATGTTTACCTGGAGCCGCACCCACACAAGCAACGACTGCAAGAACTAAAATATTTGTCACAAAACGCACCATTTCGTTCAGAAATGTTCCGTACACTAAGTTCTGACCCCACTCTATGCAGCTTTTATATCCTTCAAATTAATAAAGTGTAACTGTTGGGGACCAGTGTGTGGAGATAAATGAAGAACGTTCTCCACATACAATATCAAACGTTTATTGCAATATTCGTACAATATTTTTGAGCACTGATTTTGCGATGTTGTTGTAAGCGGCGTCGACCAATGAGTGAGCGCGAGCGCCCTCGCCCTCGTACGTGCGGTGGTTAGCGGAACTAAGCCGTCGCTTTCTTTTTCCCGCTAACAGCGTTGACATGCTCCCCACCCTGGAAGCTCGAAGTTCCAGCAGAGTCAGCTGTCGAAGTTCCCTCAACAGGCAACGGACATATTTTGGAGAAAGAACGCTGCACCTCGCCTGTGGCTGTTCGGATTCGTGCGACTCGTGAGACTCCGTCCTTTCCAGTATAAACATGTACTACTCGTCCAAGGCGCCATTTTAATGGAGGCACGTTATCTTCTTTAATGAGAACCAGCCTATTAATAGTGATTTCATTCTTGTTAGTTTTCTACTTTGTTCTAGTCTGCAGCTCGCTGATGTATTCTTTTGACCAGCGCTTCCAAAAGTGTTGTCTCATTTGTTCCATACGGTCGTAACGTGGGAGACGATTGGTAACCACATCGCCGATGTCATCGCAGGCTGGCGCGGTGAGCGGACGCCCAATCAAAAAATGCGCAGGGGTCAATGCTTGGAGGTCATTTGGATCTGCAGACAGAGGTGTTAGCGGACGGGAATTGAGGACGGCCTCTATTTGTACCAATACCGTGTTAAATTCTTCAAACGTGAGATTTGAGTTCCCTACAACGCGTTTCAAATGGTACTTACAAGACCTAACTCCCGCCTCCCACAAGCCACCAAAATGAGGGGAGTATGGGGGAATAAATTTAAAAGAAATATTATCTAAAGCGACCTTTTCGATAATAGTATTTGAATTTTTTACAAAAAAATCACGTAATTCGTTAGCAGCGCCAACGTAATTCTTTCCGTTATCGGAATATATTTCAAATGGTTTACCTCGTCTAGATATAAACCTTTTAAGACAAAGTAGGTATCCCTCAGTAGACAAACTAGTGACCAACTCTAAGTGGCCGAGTGGCAAAACAAATAAATATACAAATATAGCATTTAATTAATCTTGAGCCTCTCCCTTGACGGCTCAAAATATATACCGGACCACAGTAGTCCGTACCTGTACGAAGGAACGGAAGTCCAGGTATCATGCGCTCGGATGGTAGGTTGTCCATAATTGGGCTAAACGTTTTCCCGACCATTCTAACACATTTAACGCATCTATGAATTACTGAACGTGCTAAGTTACGACCACCGAGCGGCCACCATTTTTCGCGAATAGCTGTCAACAATAGTTGAGGGCCAGCGTGACTCAAATATTTATGTTTATGTTGAAATAAAAGAAGTGTAAAAATGTGTTTCCCACACAACAAAATAGGATGCTTTTTATCGTAATCAAACTCGTTGGAATTACTTATCCTACCTCCTACTCTAATCAACAACTCATTACTAAAAAATAAATTAAGTCCCGACATATTCCGTGAATATTTAATATTTGATGACTTTTTTAATAAACTATTATATTCTTGTGGAAACGAACTGATTTGAGACAATCGCGCAAGTAAAATTGTTGAGTCATGTAATTCATTCGCCGATACGGGGCCACTATTACGATTATTTTTATAACGTATGTTTATGAAACGCAACATATACGCAGCTGTCCTTATCATTCGAAGAAAGGACGAAAACCTCTTGAAAGGAAATACATCGCATAATGAATCTGATAAAATTGTGTGACTTCTTAATTCAGGTAAAACGTCTAATGATATTTCCGAAGTAAATTTAATGTCATTAGTGTTGTGAATGAACTCTGGCCCCGCCCACCATAATCTGTTATCAATGAGATGCGGTAAGTTCAATCCGCGCGATAATAGATCAGCTGGGTTATTTACGCCCTGCACGTGAGACCAAACGCAACCAGTAGTCAAGTCATTAATTTCCACTATTCTATTTTGGACGAAGGTCTTTAATAAAGTGGGATGAGTACGCAGCCAGCCCAAGACAATAGTTGAATCAGTCCAAAATAATATTTTCTCAAACGTTAATTTCATTGAATCATGAATTTTTTTATATAGACGTGCACCTATTAACGCACCCCACAGTTCGAGCCGGGGTATGCTAACCGGTTTTAGAGGCGCGACTTTACTTTTTGCACATAATAATTTAACGATAACTTTATCAGATTGTTCGCAAACACTACGTATATAAGCACAGGCTCCGTACGCGTCTTGTGATGCATCTGTAAATATGTGTAACTGTAAGTGTTTTACGTACTGTGTGGTAACATGTCGCGGGACCCGAACCTCATGTAAACACTGTAAAGAACTTAAGATTTTAACAAATGAATTAGCTACGTCAGTAGGCACTGGCTCATCCTAGTCGATTTTTAGAAGCCAAAGTTTTTGCATGAGAATTTTAGTGATAATAACAGTAGGTGCTAACAATCCCAGTGGGTCATAGACTTGTGATATAATAGAAAGAATTTTTCGTTTAGTAATTTGTGTAACATCAATATTTGTATTTAAATTGCTCTTAAAATGTAAGTTATCCGTGATGTTGCACCAACCTAAACCAAGTGTTTTACTCTGTGTAGTTTTATCGAGGGATAGCGACTTAGTAAAACTGTCTGATGGACTAAGATCAAAATTAAATGCCCATTTACGCAGTGGGAAGCATCCTTCGTGTAACGTATTTTTAACACCTTCACACAACGACAACAGGTCTTGCTTGTTATTGTGTGAAAATATCAAGTCATCAACATAAAATGAATTTAATATTAAATTTGAAACTTGCTCACCAGTGCAGTCCAGTGCTAGCTGTCGCAGACATCTCATGGCGAGGTACGGCGCTGACGCAGTGCCATACGTCACTGTGTTCAATTGGTATATACATAACGGGTCTTGTTTATTATCGCGCCACAAAATCTGTTGTAATTGACGTTGATCGGGCTGTATAAGGACCTGTCGGTACATTTTTTCTACGTCTGCACAAGCTACAAATGCGAATTGCCTAAATCGTAGAAGTATACCTACTAAATCATTTAATAATGGAGGACCGATCAGCTGCAGATCATTTAATGATTTGCCCGTAGATGTCTGTGCACCCGCGTCAAATACAACGCGCAATTTTGTGGTGGTACTCTCACTTTGAACGCAATGGTGTGGTAGGAAATAACTCGGTGATGTATACGTAGTAATGCGTGTCATGTGCCCTAAAGCCAAATATTCCTTCAGAAAATCAGAATACATACGCTTTAACTCGGGTGAACGATCTAATTTTCGTTCTAATGAAAAAAACCTATTTTTCGCGATGTCGTATGAATCACCGAGCGAATCAGCTGTTTCATGTAAAGGTATGCGCACGGCAAACCTCCCTTCACTATCGCGAGTGGTGGTGGAAGTAAAAAGTTCCTCACACGCTTTATCATCCGCGGTGAGAATTTTACACTTTGACCTGTCGTGGTTAACCTCCTCTAGTTCCCAAAAACGTTTCAATTGATCATCTAGAGAATTTGTAAATGCACAACAAACCATATTATTGAAATAAAACTACTTTTTACGGATTTTATCGCGGTATATTTGATATTATTTTAACCCGACGTTTCGGATCCTTTACAGCATCCATGGTCACGGGCAGACTGACGGGTGACCATGGATTTTTTTTGCAACTTTTGCAACTTTTTGAAATTTTGGATGAATTAGCAACCTATTGTTATCAAATCTATTAGTTAACAAATCCCAAGCCACCTGATAATTCTCAGAAGTGAATTCCAACGACTTAATGACCTGTAAGGCACTACCTTTCAATGAAGAACGTAAATAATGAAACTTTTGAATTGAGTTAATTTCTATTGCATTATGAATCAAGGAAATAAACGTGTCACGATACTCTAGCCAATTTTCGAATGAGCCGTCGAAAGATGGCAAGGAAATAGTAGGTAATTTAATAATGTTATTTGTATTATGAGAACACCTAGGTTGGTCACTTTTTTGTACTTTAGTGTGTTTATTGGAAATACATTTAGCTAACGACATGAGTGTATAATATTGATCTTCGACTAATTGTCTAGTCTCCAATTGTTGAAGTAATTCTGACTCGTTAACAAAATTCTCAATCATTGTCTGAACATTTTGCAATTCGTTAAATATTTGCTCCGTATTAGTTATACGTAGGTCTAATTCAACAATTTGCTGATCATCTAAAGATATTTCCTTTAACGAACTTATATATTTTCCAAAGAGAGTGATCCTACCTCGCAAATTACCTCGTTTTTTATTTAAATCGCTTAATTCCATATCATCACCCGATAATGTACAAGGGGACTTAGGTCTTTTTCCTGAATCTAAACTACTTGTAGTGGCCATGTGGAAAACGGAAAGAGTAGGTACTTACAAGTATCACCGAAAATGAAGTAGCCGACGTCACGGTATGACGGTCAACTCACGGACACTGCACATAGAATTATCACGATATTAATACACTTCGAAACCTGTCCTTTTACCCGGGCTAACCTCTTTATCCTTGGGATTCTTCTGGGCTAGCCACGCAGCGTTTTAGGTAGTAAAAATATGTCCGTTACTGTTTGACGTCATTGAAACGAAACCTCCTTAGTTGCTGATAATCCGGCGACAAAGGTCCAATGTTGGGGACCAGTGTGTGGAGATAAATGAAGAACGTTCTCCACATACAATATCAAACGTTTATTGCAATATTCGTACAATATTTTTGAGCACTGATTTTGCGATGTTGTTGTAAGCGGCGTCGACCAATGAGTGAGCGCGAGCGCCCTCGCCCTCGTACGTGCGGTGGTTAGCGGAACTAAGCTGTCGCTTTCTTTTTCCCGCTAACAGCGTTGACAGTAACCTTTTTAATAAAACACCGATAAATTCTTTAAATTGTCCAGCGAAGACGAGTTGCAAGTGGTTCGATAGAACCGGTTCCGTAAAAAAACATAATGAAGGAAAATGATTAGAATTATTACTTTAGTTAGAGGCGTAGTGAGGTTGACAACTTTTTTCAATTTGCATCCTAAAAGTTTTGACATTCAAAATCGATTAGTATAAACAATAAAAAAAATTGAAAAACATTTCGTTTGAAAAATATTCTGTATATTAGAGTTAATAAATTCGATTTTTGTTTAGTATTTGTTGTGCATACGTGATCGTGAACAGAATGACCCGGTCTTTTGCCGTCCTGTTGACTTTGGCACTGCTCGCTTCTGCATTCGCCGCTCTAGGTAAATATTGTATGCTAAAGAAACTTGAGTAATTAGAACATTATTAAATCATCATCATCAACCCATTTACAGTCCCACTACTGGGCATAGGCATTCTTATCTCTAACATTAACGCAATTCTAGTTCGCTCATATGAAGTATGTAGATATATTTATTTCATATATATTTTGACCTTTATTAGTTTGTTGATCATAAATCGATTCCCAAACTAGTTAATATTTAGTCAAACTTTTAATTTGGTCTTGGTTGGCAAGCGAAACTGCATCAGGTTCAGTTCTTATTTTGGATTCGTATTCACATTCGTATATTTATCCAAAAAACAGCAACGAACTATAGATACACTTTTGCCTAACCCCTTGGGCGCACAGGTGAGTGCACAATTAACATTTGGCACGTGATCAAAAAAAATATGATGTAGTCTAAGTTTGGATAGCGGACGAGACCATAATTTGCTCGTAATAAGTTAAAAAACTGAGTTCAATCGTCACCACCTCGATGGTTGGCATTCTACCGCGGTTCGATTTACACGAAACTTCCTAACGAGAACGTGTAAACTGTGGAATAACCTTCCCGCTGCAGTATTTCCGAACCAGTAGATATAGGGGCCTTTCAATAGCATACACACAAAGTGACACCTTCTACGATATTGTCGATGTCGATGGGCGGCGCGCGGCGGTAGTAACTTACCAACAGGTGACCCGCATCGTTTGCCGCCTTTATTATAATGTACAGGGTGTCCGGTAATGAATGGATAACCTTGAAATGGGCTTCGGTAGAACTAATGGCCATTCCGAAAAAAAAACAAGTAATAATAATCATTTATATCCATTAAAAAATGCTATTACATTTCCTTAGGTACTAAGTGGTACCAAAGATACGATGTTTATACAATTTCGATGTTTTTTGTTACCCTATTTTACATTATAGTACACCACGATCACAAATTGATGAATTCCGTCGGTTTTTTATTGTTATAGTAATTTACGATAACTAAGCTGTTAGATAGGCAATAAATAGTAGGACTGCTATTACACAGCTTAAAAAAAACAAGTAAAAAATATTTGTTTTGACAAACTTTAAGCAACCATACAATAAAAAAATATATGAAAACACAAGTGACCAATAATTTTAAAATAACATGTGCCATATAGCCAATTTTAAAATTGGCTATAAGCACATATTCATAACCAAATTTCGTTCATTGTAAACATGAATAGCAATAATTCATTATTTACATCAGGTACAGTGATGAATTATACCAATTTAAAATTCGACAAAAAACATCGTTATTTTTTTCTATATAATATATTTTTCACACTAGTTTTTTAACTAACGCCATCTAGTGACTGACTCTCAAGGCTCTATAGAGTCGGCAACGCGCTTACAAGCAACACCTCAGGTTTTGAACGTAAACGTAAACGGTAAACGTCAACAGGCTACGGTAACCGTTTACCAACAGGCGGACTATATGCTTGTTTGTCACCCTTGTGAGATAAAAAAATACACTATGTACCATTCATTAGTTTTAATGTAGACTACATAATCATTAGACGCCCAATAATGCCAGTACTACGAGTAAGCGGAAAGGTCCCGCCATCTGTTGGCACTGCGTAACTCTAAGTCTTAGGCATATGTAGTTCCCACCATTTTAGTTCAAGCAATTATTACAGGTGGAGCGACTTGTGGAAGGCAGCTGGCAGCAACTAGATGAGAAGTGCCGAAGAACGAGCTCTGTGGCGTTCACTAGGGGAGGCTACGTCCAGCAATGGATGATGAATACTGATATTTTTAGGGGAGCTTATAGTATTTGCAACACAAATCATTCTATTATGCATTAATTTTAAATTATTAATTAATAACAAGCATAACTGATATAAACCTACTGACTTGTGCCACTTACGCGAATTTTTAATTAGACATTGAAATAAATTACCTTTACAGATTTTATGAAAATATTACAAGTTTATATCAACAGAGGTAATATCATCAATTTTGTAAATATAATAATACTGACTTAACTTGCTTATATATTATATAATTATACTTAATTGTATTTATTCTCTACCCATACTAGCACATGCACTTAACCCCATACCCAACGATCTTCTCCATCATTACTCCCTGAAATACCACCTGAGTTGATTGGACCATAGACATTACCATCTTCAGCCTTTGTATCTCCATTACCATTTACACCATGTCCAATGCTATACATCGATTCGTTGGCGTTTTCAGTATTTTCATTATTGGTAGCAGTTTCTTTCATCGGTTTGGTCCTAGTAGGTTTCTTACCTTTGATACCGAGGGTTCCTTCCTCGAAATTTCCACCAGTGATTGCACCTATTTGAATAGTACTTCCTGCATCACCCTGGTGAGAAACATCATCGTTACCGCTATTACTGGCTATGATAGCTTCTAATGCATCACTCAAATTCGGTTTATTATTACCATTCCGTCTTTTGTTTCCTTTATTTTTCTTATTATGAGTAGTTATAATTGTGCCAATAACTATTTGTCCACCTTCCATGCCACCTTGGCCACCTTTGCCTCCTTGTTCAGGATTGAGCTGTGATCTTTTGGGGTTTGCTGCATTAACTTGTCCGTTGCCTCTTTTACGACCTTTGATGAAAATGTGTTAAGTTATAGTACTTTTTATTTACTATTTATCATCATCATCATCAACCCATTAATCGGGTCTCCTCTCAATTGTGAGGGATTAGGCTATAGTCCACCACGCTAGTCTACTGCGGGTTGTACAGACTTCACATGCCATCGAGATAATCTCTCAAGCATGCAGGTTTCCTCACGATGTTATCCTTCACCGAAAAGTCAGTGGTGCGTGCCTAGGGTTCGAACTCGAGACCGACCACCTATAGACTAGGCTACCCCGGCCCCCTATTGTGCAAATATAAAAAACTTTAATCGTTTTTTTAATATTCATTTTACTTAATGTAAAGAAAGCTATGAAAACTGAATTATTAATTTATCAACTGAATATTAAATTTACCTCGAGGTTTTGTAGACTGACCATTCTCTCGCTGACCTCCATTATTTTTTATCTCATTCAAAACATTATGTTCGGCGTCTTCTTCATTTCTCCTAATACTGCCATGCTGTGTTTGATTAGAATTGCCGGAAAAACCGATGCTAAAGCTCCCGGCACCAAAACTTCCACCAGTGATTGCTCCTATAGCGATTTGTCTATCTTTTACTATTACTGTATGAACCATTTCTGTAACAGTAATAAAACGAAATTTTGCGTTAGAAAAAAGGCAAATAGGTACAACATATACATAATTTAAATAGTATATTTAAACAAATACAGTTCAAATAATTATGTACGTATAACGTAATACATTGTTTACAGTTACAAAACTGCTAATAAGTAGTAATTGAAAAAAGTTTTATGAAAGACTAGCGGGCCGCCCCAGCTTCGCTGAAACCTTTCCTCTTTATAATCTTATACTAGCTGACCCAGCCAACTTCGTAAATTTCGTAGTAATGCGTCTAGCCGTTTCGGAGGAGTTGAGCGACAAATACCGTGACACGAGATTATATATATTTGGTAGGTTATATAGTATAGTAGGTCTGAGAATCGGTCGTAGGCTATTTTTTATACCCCTAGGTGATATGGATGTCCCTCATCGGTTTTTTTTTCTTTTGACAAAATATTTTATTGTTTTTTTTTATGATTTGGCATTAAAAATACTTATAACTCAATATTTTCACTCTTCTACTACCAACCCCTATAATGTGACAAAACAACGTTTGCTGGGTCGACTAGTATTAGTATAGAAAACTGCAAATTTGACAACACTATCACTAAATAACAAACTTTGTAAAGAAAACCGAGTGTAAAGGGGGATTTTTATCGGCATTTCTCAATAAGACCTACTTTTCGGAGACGTAGAGCTAATTTTGACAATACAAAGGCAACTGCAGTATTGGTATAATAACGATAAATACATAATTATGTTTTTGTAATGCAACTATTTATAAACTTAGTGTTTACAGGTTTCAGACTTTACTCCACATAAAATAGTAAAAAGTAACAACGCTACTACTTACGTGGATACGCCTGATAGAAAGAAACAATTGTTATCACAAAAACGGCCGCAAAACGGTTCATAGTTACAAACATAACTACTCATACAACGAAGAAACCTTTAGCTTATATAAAGAACACTCTACTACGTATACATTTACATCCATCCAGTCCGGGTTTTGCCAGTGTAAAATACGTAGGTACATTGTTTTTCGGTAAACCTAAAAACTCGCTAAAACTATTTAACGAAATTGATAATGGGCTTCATTGTTAGATTTGACCGCAAAAATGATACATGGGCTTCGGAACTTGATACCTAAAAGGAAAAATATTCTCGAAGTTTGTTTACTTTAAAATCCGGTTCAAATTGAGAAATTTAATGTATGCAGTATTTGTGGAGAAAACTTGCAATTTTATAATTATGTATGTATTTCAACCAAAAGATGTATTTTGCAATCTTAAAAGCGATTCTGATTTCTTGAATTCTGATTTATATCCTAAGAAACAAAAATATATGCTTTCTTTTTGTTGGTTGTAGTCAGAAACTACAGAACGTTCTCGTCACGTACTTCTCTACTCATATACTAATTCTGCTTTCTGTACGTCGTTGTCGTTGCGAGAACTACAAAATTAACCGAATTAACCCATCTTTTCTGTGTATTGCCGTCTAGAGTACCCTCTTCTGATGTGACCCATTTCTTAAGAACGTACCAAATAGCCATAAATTAAAAAATGTTTTTTTAATTAAATTCACGCTTGTGGATGGAAACAAATTAAAACTTCTCAGCGTAGGGACACGTCTTGATTCCAACATACTAAATAAATTAAAAAATTAGAAAGAAACCCCGATACTTTTTCTGGCGGTTACCTTGGGTCGATTTTCATCAAACATAGCTATTAAGAACACTCCCGACTAACTCATCTTTCAAATAAAATCAAAATCGGTTCATCTGTTTCGGAGCTACGATGCCATAGACACAAGTCTTCCTAAACCATGTTATGTTTATCTTTCTTCAATATTTAATATAACACGTATAGGCCTAAAAGGAGGAGAGCTGGGTGGGCCGTGCCCTACCCAGATGGTCCAGTGCCCAACTCAGCATGGGCTACCGTTTTGAAATTCTTTGATGGAGGCAAAAATACAAAACAGATTGGCATTGGCCATCCATGGCATCTCAGGGGCCAGACTTTCTGCCAAAAATTACCCTAGATACGACAATGATTACACGCCAACCCGCGCTAGGCTAACCTATAGCCTCATTCCTCTCGAAATTGGGAAGAGACCCGTACCCAGCAATGGGAAGGTAAATGAATTGAAGATGATGATGTCAGTTAATTTTGTAATCAAATGTATGATGTAACGTCCCTAGACTCCGGTATTTGCTTACCATCAGGGAAGCCATCCAAGGGTTGTCTGCAACCCGCGTAGTATAAATAAAAGTTTTAAAATACGTGTTTGAGACGCGGCATTAGAGACACCTGAGTTGTGGTAGCCTAGTGGTGAGACCAGTGGACTGAGATGTCAAAGGTCTCGAGGTCAAACCCAAAGGCACGCACCACTGACTTTTCGGAAGTTATGTGCGTATTTATCACATGCTCAAACGGTGAAGGAAAACATCGTCAGGAAACCTGCATGCTTGAGAGATTTTCTCGATGGCATTTGAAGTCTGCCAACCCGCAGTAGGCTAGCGTGGTGGACTATAGCCTAATCCCTCTCAAATGAGAGGAGACCAGACCGGGATTAAGATAATTAATTATCATTAAATTTTATTTTATGACACAATATTTAAATGACCACACACTCAAACTTACTGAATTTTAAGTGGCGCTTAATTAATATAGTCTAACACTTTCCAGGCGAATGCAAGAGGCAGCCGCTCGAATATTTCGCTGGAAATATCCGTACAGGGTACAAAAAAAAACGGAACAACTAATCTTTAATAGGTAGGGTCTTTTGTAGGTAATCTACAAATTGATCTAAAACTATGAAAAAAAACTAGGCAGGTACAATTGTACCAATCGAAAACAAGGTACAATTTGTAAACTTAATTTTTTCCACTTCTGAACCTTGTCCAGATTCAAATTAGGTTGGAAATTGACTCACCGTCATATTTTTAGTGTAGGTATCAGAAAATCCAAGTCGTATTGACCGCTATCTTGACCTTCATGCAATTCCTTACACAAACAAAAGATAGTAGTTTGGTGATTACCAAGTGGTTTGTAGGTTCTAATAAGGGGGTCGACAAAACATCGATTTTCTCATTTGGAGCAGCTCGCTTTATTGGCAAAAACTGAGTATAACACAACATACCTAAACTCCGAGTTGAGCTGAGAGTTTCAATAACCTTTTAACCAATCTATCAATGGAACACAAGACCATACTCAGTTGTTGCCGTTGCGACCATTAAACTATGATGCATTGCCAATAAAATTTAGAAATCGTGTAATATAAATTGATGGAACATTTTTTAATGCTCTATTTTTGTAGGAAATGTATGTATTTCCTAATTAAGCATTGTATGCAATTACTAAATAGTACGGAATTATATAAAATTTAATATCAGCCGGAATTTGATTTGCCTTGTATTATATCCTCGTGTGAGTTATCCTGCAAAAGGGCCACAGCGTGTTTATGCAGTTATATTTTGGTTGTAAGCGATGGATCACGCTAGTCAACCTAGAAAGCTCCATCCCTATTTTATAACTTAAATAAAACTGGTCAAACACGTTTTTGTTGTTCGAACCCTAATCTTTTGGCCTGTCATATATTTTCATATAATTTGACTGACTAATTTAAAATATTTTTTTTATGGTTATAGTGTAGTGTTAATACTACCTAAGTACTACCACGTACTACTAACATAATGGCCAGTCACAGCCCCTCATTAACATCACATTTTCTTTAAGAAGCAATTACAGTGTTCGTAGCTTCTATATCATAACAAGAAAACGATGCCTAACAATAAGACACAACTGTGGACAACATAGATAGACGATTTAATTAAGATCGCTGTTAATTATAAGATGCAGGCCTAACCAGTCCTTGTAAAAAAATATGGAGGAAGCCCTTGTCAGTAGCGGGTCCTTGTAAAAATTAATGGGCGAGGTCTTCGTCCAGCAGTAGACGTCATTTAGCTTATATGATGATGTTGATTGAAGGTTGATGAGTACCTACGGGTGTGCTACAGTATACATACCATATTGGAAGTGACTGTGTGCAACAAAATCAGTCAGGTCAATAAAATTAGTAGGTTGGTCGAAGTCTTTGTGTTCACCATTTCCAAAATTGTATGAATCACCCAGTCAGCAGTTAATTAGACTAGTCTGGGAATCTTAGTCACAGCGCATTGTAATAATAATGCGTAAATGCAATGATGTCATTAAGTCGTCATTCTTGTTAAAGGCTACATTTGATGAATCCCCTAAGCCTACTGGAAATCCCAGAACTTTGAAAGGTCCTCCCACTAAAATTATTAATTTTTATTTTAATAATAATAATAATTTACGATTGTCTTTTAACCTTTAATTTATAAATATAATATAAAATATCAGTCTGTGTGTATTGTATTGTGTGAAGCTGAGGTGGGGTTTATATTTGTAGATTTAGGGAGACCATTTAAAGATCAGGGCCTGTGCTCTAGTGGATTGCCACTTTTAATGGACGACTCGGTGGCGCAGTGGCTGTGCGATCGGCTTGTGCGTCACGGGTTGCGGGTCCGATCCCCGCACGGAGCAAATATTTGTACGTTCAACAGGTAGTTGTTCCGGGTTTGGGCGTTTGTGTATGTGAAAATTTGTGTTTGTAAACGCACCCACGACACAGGAGAAAATCCTCGTGTGGGGCAACGTTTAAAAAAAAAATGTTTCCTCTCTAAAAAAAGATATTTTTTAGAAATTGTCTAAATAACATCAACATGTTCTTAATTTCCATACGATAAAAACCGGGCCTGACATAAAAAGTTACTTTCCTTTCTTATAAAAGGGAATTCTCAGGGTTATTCCAGTATCTCACCCAATTATACGGAATTAATACGAATAGAGACAAGACCCATGGCTTGTCTCCGTTCGAGAGATACTAGTCTACTGGCAGACTTCTCACGAGGCAGGCAGAGCAGGCTAAGCTCGCCTTGTTCGCTCAAATGTCCTGTACCAGCAGGACATCAACTGTCTGCTGAGAGATACAACCACTCGACTGCTACCTTTATATAATTTCATTAATTTTAAAGGAACTTACTGTAGCAGAGCGAAATTGATTTATATGAATATTTGAAAGAGCGAGGTTTTCCCATCACAAATATCATTTGATTACTTTTTTGAATACTCCCGACAACTTATTTGTAAAAATTTACATTTTTTTTTTCTTATTCCGTATACCGTGGTTGTGTTTATACAGTGAAGCTCGCATGCAATTCATGCAAAAGGACTTTTATTGGTCTAATGGAAGTAAAACATATGATTTTAACTTTCCTTCACAGTTTCAGCTATTGATACGAGTCACAAGCACGTGCATGTCTGTATATAAATTGAAAACGCAAATACTTTTGTCACACTACAATAACTAGTTTCTTCGTCGTAACAATAAGAAGTATATACACTGGTTTTTTTTAAACTTTTTTATTTCGAAGAGAGGTTAAAAGCGTTGGCCAAGTAAGACCCATCTTTATAAATCGGTAGGTAAGATTAAGATTGAGGCTGCTGAAGTCAGGCGCGGGATGGGTCATCGTCCTGAAAATATCGAGACCCTTTCAAGCCTTAGTTGTCTAACAACTACCTACATATATGACCATCATTGACGTTAGTCAGAAATCTGAAAAGCCTTACAACCAGTTAGTCCGTAGGATTCCGGTATTTCCCTGTAATCAGATCGCCTTTGCTTCTTATAGAACTGATATTAGCCGCAAATAACAAGACAGAAATTCTATTATGTTATTTATTACAATGTTTAATTATCCCAAACCAAAAGTGGCCCGTTTCTAGACCATAAAGTCCTCTGCAAACATTAAAAATAAATTATAACAATGAAATAAAACAACATTTCACAAATTTGTCGCAATATATTGATATTATTTTAACTTAACGTTTTGGATCCTTTACAGAATCGTCATGGTTAGACTGACGTGTTAGCTGCCTTTCAAAATATTATTATTAAGAAAAAAAGTTTTTCTAACTATTAAACTTTTTCAAGCACGATCAAATCCCAGCAAAGAGTCTAATCAATAAAAACAAAAGCGTTCAACACTGGTCGTGACTAATAAAGTTGTTTTTTTAAATAAGTCTCGCCACGCCTCTATGCAGCCAGTGTGTATGCACGTTTTGAACGTATAATAAAATCCGGCGGGTACAACACTGCGTCTGTTTTGGTTTGTTCGTTCAGTGTTGCTCAGAATGTCGCGTCCTGTGGCCGGTTTTGCTATTCTACTTTATGTCTGCGCCGTATCAGGTATAAACAATCCTAATTACTTAACAGTGCGGAAGGGTAAATGGAAGGAAGCGTGAATTACCAGTTTCAAGTCCATGGTACAGGTTTTTATAGAGCTCTATTGAGGTTATAAGTCACTAACCTGACGCCGCCACTCGTGTCCAAGTTGCCGTTTTTGTATTTGTGACCTTGACCATGACTCTTTAACATATCGCAAAGGAATATCACCATTGCTAACATGGCAATAGCTTTCTTTTTTAAATAGATATAAATTCGTTGTTTTTATTATTATATTTATTAGTTTTCCTCAATGTTTTCATGCGGGCAGGTTTTTTTTTTTAATAAGAACAGGTTTTGTTCTAACGTCATCCTCCTACGATTTGACCCGTATAAGCACGGGTGTGGTTGATTTTTTGTTTGGTATTTTGGAATTGTATTTACATTTTGAATATTTGACAACATTCTTCGTAATAAGAAGGAGAACGATCTTTTTTATAAACAAGATGTGCTATAATTATAACAATGATTGTATTAGGAATTACTATTAAAGATTTATAATACTCGTTATCAACATACGTTTCTATTCAGCCCAGAGCTTAATTACAGCATCACCATCTCCATCAACTCATTGTTGTAATACTACTAACTCAGAACTTTTCTCAGACTAAGAAGATTTAGGCTGTATCCCACCTTCTGCCTCATATTTCTCACGCAGTCCAAATGCAAAAATGCTCTGAAGTAACTGAAAAATAGGAAGGCTTCTTACTAGGCTATACAAATATTTATGATAAAAGGGAATTTGTGATATTTCCAGTGACTGGAGGCATAATGATGCATTTTTTTAAAGGCAGTTTATCATTATTAATTTTTTACAGTAACCGGCCAGCTGAACCCCGGTTTTCGACTAAAAGGTACTCCTGATGACCCAAGTATTGCTATTGGTGAGATATCTGGTGGTAAATATCCAGTTGGTAGCTTCAGCATCGGCTATGGCGACAATAATGAAGACATTGATGGAATACTAGAATCTGACGACGAATGGAATGTTGGAAATATTTATGGAGTATTTAATGGAGGTAATGGACAGAACGGTGGAGAATACGTCAATGGGCAAAATGATATAAGTAACTACCCTGGGCAAGATAATGCTGTGGATCAGTATGTCGAGAAAATCCAAAATCCTGGACAGAAACCGGCCGTACCCAATGATAATTCTGACAAGCATGCTACCACCAAAGTCCCAGCAAGAAATTCAGCATGGAGATCTAGTTTCTTTTCAGATTTACTGAGCTTTATTATAAGTTGGTTTTAAATTATGATATTATGTATTAGAATACTAGCATGTTTTGAAATTTTGTCATACAAAATTGACCCTAAACATGTAATAATAGGAGCTGTTTTATTTTTTCAAATAACGTTTGTTTATTTGCTATAATAATGAAGCAGCGAATAGCTTATTTGTATATATATAAACAAAACTATGTATTTAATGATGGGTGTGTTTTGTCCATGAATGAATCTTGAGCTTCGCATGTTAGAGCGCCGTGCGGAAACCGAAAACATATATTTTAAAGGAAATTGCGTGCTGCTGACGACTTTTGTTAACGATTGCGTAGTAATAGGTCTATAAGCTATGATGGTTTCGTGGCATGACCAGAGGATTATGTAAGTCAAAGGTTACATAATTTGAACTCGAGTTTGAACCCCAATCACACAACACACACTTTATAAAAATCAAATAATAATGAGTCATATTGCGTTTCTTTTTTGTAATCTTGATGATGATGCGTATTAAATAGTGTAACATTAATATTATAGATATGTATTAATGTAACTTCTATACCTATACTGACATTATTTAATATACATACACTCACGCCTTTTTCCCATTATTTTTTTTATTATTTAATATATTATGTACAATTTGACTCTAACTTTGAAACTTATCCCGAATTTGCTTATCATTTTGTTTTTAACAAATATGAGGTTCTTATCTTAATACATGAAAGATTAAAATTACTGGAACTAACGCTGGCTAATCAAACTTCAACATCAGCGTCACAAATAATTTATTCAAATATCAACACTATTTTCTTTGCGAAGCTTTAACCATCTACAATTATATTGAAATTATTTATAGTCGTAGTTCCTTAGTCTATTATTTCTATTTTCTCTTCCCGAACGGATTCTTGCCAGCAAAGAGGTTATCCTTTATGACTCCAATACTGATACTCCCATCAATGGCAAAACCTGCGCCAGAGTTCACATTCTCCAAGAGAGTGAAGTCGGGCCTTCTCTCCACTGTAATAAGAAAAACTTATTAGGACTAGAACATTTTCAGAGTAAGATTATCAGGTCCCGTGCGGCATTACTTGGTGAATTTGATCCTTTGGATTGGAAATTACCTGCGTCCTTCACTACGTTTATATCGATGTTCCTATTGCCCTCAAAAATCCCAGCCGTTTTGCTGTGACCCGCCGCCAACGCCACGCCGAATGTACTGTTTCTGATCAAAGATATTTTTGCGCTGTCAGGCACTAAATTCACATATTGTTCAATATTAAAAAGTAGTTCATTCACGAATCTTTATCATAAAGTAACGTTGGTTGTCAACATAAAAAATAAAACACTAGAAGAATGACTTGTTTCTACGTATTAATAACTTAGGGGTAACAAAATTTCGTCCGCTTTGTCCGGTCAAAACAAACACAAAAGCTTTCATTCGAGACGAATAGGTTCCTTTAAACTTTAGCTCTACCCTATATATCCTATAATATAACTCGATAAAAAATATTGTTTTCATCCAAAACAGCGCAGTGAATTTCTGAAAAGATTTTCAAAATCTGCAGAGAAATCAAATCTTTTATTAATTTATTTAAAATATGAGAAAGTGTGTTTTAACTTTCACTTTTTATAATGCTAATTCGTTAAGAAATCTTTAATATAGCATAAACTAACAAACAAATTATCATAAACAACGTGTATATACAAAAATACCCTACAGAAAAAACTAATTAGAATCCTCATAAATAATAAAGAAATCGATAGTTGCAAACCTCATTTCCAAAACCTTAAAATATTAACCTTACCATGTATGTATATATTAGAAATATGCAAATTCGTACGTAAATATCCGGATTTCTATACTACAAGAGAAAACAAACAAACTAAATTTTTTTGAGATAAAAATCGTTTAAACTTGCCAACTACCTGCTTATCAATGCAATCTTCCGGCCCTTTTGTCATGTCGTTAAAAATTTACAATAAGTTACCAAAATTAATAGGAAATGAAAATAAATCCAATAGTTTTATAAACCAAATAAAATCCTTTTTAATAAAAAAAAACCTGTCGTAGCTTTTTTTATTAAAAAGGATTTAAAAAGAATATTTAAAAGATAAATTAAACTAAACTAGTAATATAATATTTATGTAATAAAAATAGGTCAGTGTTAAATTATTTATTTATTTAATAATATTATTAATATATATATATATTATATACTATTTATTTAAGTGTAATAACAATAATGTACTGTATAAATTCCTCCTCTCTCCTAGGCAATAATAAAATTGTACCTAAAGTATTTAATTTACTATGCTGTGCCCTACAGGGTAAATAGTTCCTAATTTAAGCCTAACATCAGCTGTAAACCACACTATGGAATGCAATAGAGTATTGAGTATTGACCTATAAAAAAGAAAATATAAGACTTTTGCTTATTGTAGTGACATCTAGGTATCCACGTCGGAACTGAATTGCAACTACATGCCAAAGGATTGTGACACCTGAAGTGTCACACGTTACCGCTCGATAGATGGCACTTTTATATTTTCATTTTTTACTAAAGGAATAATTATAATTATATTATAATACCATTAAATTATAATTATCGCTTGTTTGACACCACAATTACCACAGAATATATAACGTTATTAGAAAATTGTTTTTTTAACCTCTCCTATCAGAAAATACTCGGGTAAACAAAATTGAAATATCACTGGCATATATGATTAGAATAATTTAAGTACTTTAAGAAAAACCTAATCACAAATTATTATCACACATCTTTATAATCTACTAACATAAAGGTTTAATTACAATAACATTTCCAGTCTTCGCCTATCAATAAGGTAAAAAACACGTTTTTAGATTATTTATATCTACACTTGTTATTGTCATTAAAATGAAGCTTGAACAAAATTACAGTCGGAAATTAGCATAGAGAATCAAAATTATAGAACAAATTAAACAACAAATACCTGGAGCTGCGCAGACGCAAGTTAAGATGAACAAAGCCAGAGTCACAATACGACGCACCATCGTACTAACGTGTTCAAGAATCTTACGTTCTTAGATTTAAATATTTAATCATGAACTCGTTATATTATTCGCATACCTAATGCTTAAAAATTGTCTAATGTCCTAATGCTTCAAGGATACTGTGTCTTTTTATAAGATTATATAGATTTATACCATCAACCGTTGTTGATCAAATAGGTAGTGTTCTTGTTTTGTAAAAAAAGCTGGGTTTTTCAAAGTAGAGGAATTGCAGGAATAATAAACGCTCTTTATGAGACTTCCTCTTATATATAATATTAGGTCCTAAAATACTACCTTTGGGAACCCTTTTTATAAACAAAATATTAACGTATAAAACATCACAAATGAGAAGACCCTATTTAAAATAAGAGGAACTTAACGTATCCTATTCCATTTTCAACATGATTAAGAACATCAAAAGCCGTAGCTGAATTTATATTATAATTAATTTTTTTATTGTTATATCTTACAGACAGTTAATTTTAAATAGCTGCGCATAGTGATAAACAAGTTTTCATTCTGTTCATCAGACGTACTTGTTGGTTGCCATGGTTGAAATTTTCCACGATACTAAAAACAATAGAAAATATAACAGAATAATTATCATTTATAGCTTTAAATATAACTATTTTTTGGAGAGATAGAGACATAGCGAGATCGCTCGCTCAAATTGAGCTGCCCGACTAGGGAAGTACCTCCGCCTTACAGAACACCGTAATGAATCAACAATAGTTGTCTTTCTTCGAGTGAGTAAGGTTACCAGAGCTCGTTAGGGGAGTGACTATTCTGACAGCAAGGGAATTCCGTTTGCTATCTGTTTAATAACTCCCTATTTTAAGAAACCTAAGAGGTTTCTACGGTGTTTGGCAACGCATTTGCAAGCCTCTAGTGTTGCAAATGTCCATGGGCCGCGGTGATCATTTACCATCAGGTGAGACTCCTGGCCGTTTGCCCCCTTATCACCATAAAAAAACTAGTTTTTACGGCACAGCCATACCATATCCTGCAGGACTATGGATGCCTGGTAGTCTGGATGGTTTGTATCAGGATACAGAAAAGGTTCAGATCCTTTACTGCAGGTTAAAACAAAATTTATATACTGTGATACAATCTGTATAAAACTGTTTTATATTAACAAGATATTACTTTCATCATTTCACGTAAGAAATTGCTATCATCACTAGCTACAAATATTATGGACTGTGTGAATGAAACGTTCATCTCAGCCTCTCGCAGTCCACTGCTGGACATAGGCCTTTTCCAAACTGGAACTTTGTCTTCTGCCTTCCTCATCCAGTCTATCCCCGCCACCTTTTTTAGGTCGTCAGTCCAATGAAACGTATTTATTATCTGAAAATCAACGCTAAGACTTGTTTATTCTTAAGCACAATGCTGATATTGGGGGTTTTGTTGACACCGACCATAAATCTTTTGTGTCGTCTCTGCTATTATTTAATGGTGTTCGTATTGTAAGTGTCCCTTATGCCAGAATAAACTTGTCTATTATTTATCTAAATAATTTCTATTATTATTAACAATTAATAATTATATCATGCAGGAATAAATACATATAAGTTAGATAGGTTCTTAATTTTCTTTTGGTCCAAGTTTCGAATTAAAAGTCAACGAGGAAACAAACAGACAAGAAACTTCTTTCGCATATACTTAATTATTGATTTACTGTAAATTAAATGCGCCATATTATAGGTAAATTAGTTAATATAAATGACAAGGAAAACGTCAGACTTTTGATAGGATTTCCCAAAGGTTACCCGAAAACCCAGTACCTACATCTGCCTGAGACAGGATATTGAAATCTCTATTATATGCATAAGTGATAAAGGATCCGAAACGTCGAGAAAAAATAATATCAACATAACGAGGTAAAATCCGTAAAAACTCTAACAATACAACAAATAAAATTAAAAAATATCCAAAACCTGACCACATAAAAGCGATAAAAAAAAATGAAAACGAATATTCAAAATAATACGAAAAAACATCATATTCTGCTCGAAATTCTCAGCCTTGCAATAGATTTATAGAGCTGTGTAGCCTAGCGGTGTGACCAGTGGACTGAGACGTCAAAGATCTCGAGTTCGAACCCAAGGCACGCACTTTTCGGAAGTTATGTGCGTATTTATCACAAGCTCAAACGGTGAAGGAAAACATCGTGAGGAAACCTGCATGCTTGAGAGATTTGTCTTGATGGCATGTGAAGTCTGCCAACCCGCAGTAGGCTAGCGTGGTGGACTATAGCCTAATCCTTCTCAAAAAATGAGAGGAGACCCGTGCCCAGCAGTGGGACGTTAATGGGTTGATGATGTTGATGATGAATAATTTAAATAAGGTTTATAAAATACTAGCTGATTCCCACGACTTCATCCGCGTGCAATTTAACTAAAAAAATAAGTTTCATATTAACTTTGCACCCCCATTTTACCCCCTTTGGAGGTGAATTTTCAAATATCCTTTCTTAACGAATGCCTACGTCATAGCATCTACCTGCATGCCAAATTTCAGCATGATCCGTCCAGTGATTTGGGCTGTGCGTTGATAGATCACTTTGTCAGTCAGTCAGTCACCTTAGTTATATATATTTAGATTGTTCAAGTTTTAAAATGATAATTAATTAAATCATTGGGAATTTGTGATCACTCTTAGTCTTTCATAATTGTATTCACAGTTTAAGTTATCGAAAGCTTTAGTGAAAAATATTTTTACCTTGAAATTCTTTATTGTTGCAACCGTTATTTTTTGAGCAATACACAATAAGCATATAATATGATATTGTGAATTTTGTTCAAGAAAATGACGTAAACATAATATCTATGTATATTCATCAAAAACACATTTGGTTCATAATTTTTATGTATGTATTTACGGTACATTTATTTACATAATTTTTATTCTAAAACAAAAAATAATTATTATCTCTTCCTCCAGAACGGATTCTTTCCAGCGAGTAAGCTATCCTTTATTTGTCCGAAATTATGTGTACTGCTCAAAGATATGCCTGCGCCTGAGTTTACGTTCTCCAGAAGAGTAATTTCGGGATTTTTGTTGGCTGTAACAAACATTAAATCAAATTAATACTCCACACAAAGTAACTCTATCATACATTTATTTATTTATTCATTTATAAAATATAAGCTTACAGCGTAAACTAAGGCTTATATATATATAGTAAAATAAAGACAATTGTGTTTTTCTCTGTAAAGACGAAATTCAATTTATTAATCATATTTTACAAGGTTATTTATTATATAAACTTTTACCTAAAACACTTATTATGCTCACCTGTAAAGACGAAAAACAACATTTAAAGCCTTTATTTCAGGTGATCTTTCTTGTAGTACATTTATTTATTAATTATTATTTCCTTACAATTATTTTCATACACTAACAGTTTTTTCTTTAGATGTCACTTTCAAATGTGACATCTATAAAAAGTATAAACCTCTATGAAGAAAGTGGCCAGTTGTAAAACGCTAAAGGAAACCGATAGTTCTAATATAGCGATTTTCTTTACATATATGCTAATTATATAAAAAACAAATTACATATTATTACAAAGTTAACAAAACTTAAACTAGTCAAAGTATATAAAATAAAATTTGTAAACAAAAAACAACTTAGGAACTGTAAAAATGACTACTTAATATTTAGAAATGTATAAATATGTTTTAAAATTAGGTTTAGATTTAAAGAACTTTATTTTTCTCAAGAACATTATAGTTCACTTATGAGCATAGTAGTATTTTATAACTAATTTTTAATTTATAATTAAACTTTGGGAGTAAAAAAATATATCTGCATCTGGACTACATTGAAGGAACTCATTGATAAGTCTAATTGCTCTAGCAGTGGGGCTGTTGTCAGCATCCGCATCCGAATTACAGAGCAATCTGGTATCCTAAAAATAAACTGAGAGCTGTGGTAGCCTAGTCACGGTCTGACCAGTGGACTGAGATGTCAGAGGTCTCGAGTTCAAACCCGAGGCACGCACCATTGACTTTTCGGAAGTTATGTGCGTATTTATCGCATGCTCAAAAACGGCGAAGGAAAACATCGTGAGGAAACCTGCATGCTTGAGAGAATTCTCGATGGCGTGTGAAGTCTGCCAACCCGCATTAGGCTAGCGTGGTAGACTATAACCTAATCCCTCTCAATTGAGAGGAGACCCGTGCCCAGCAGTGGGACATTAATGGGTTGATGATGATGATAATGAAAAATAAACTGACTGTCAGTGTATTTGAGTTTTTGCCTTCTTTTATCTTTGTTAAAGGTATACGTATGACTACTGGGATTGAAGCCTTCACATATTCTTCAAGGCACAGAGACTCCAATATAACCAATGTGTTGAGAATGGTTCTTGTAACTTTATAGTTTTTGCTTACCCCACGATTCACTCTCACTCAATTGATAAATAGCTGTATTACAATCAATAATAGTCTTTTTAACTTACATATGTCGTCTGGTAGGTTAAGGTCCACAGTTCTGGTACCGTCGACCGAACCAGCCTGTTTGTCACCGCCTGCCGCCACCGAGTAGCCCAGGGAGCTATCTCTGAGCAGCGTCACTCTGGTAGAGCCAGGAACTAGAATGAATATAACGACGAATTTAAAATTAATTGAGTGACATAGTCGAAGAGAAAAATGTTGATCATTATCAACCCTAAATTGTATATTTTTTTGAAAAGGGGATGGACTGCATTCCGGGATACAGGTTACCACCTAGTTCGGATGCAGAGGTTCCCAAATCAAGTCACGATGTACTGTTAGTCTTGTAATTGAGTCTCCATTTGTAATTTGCTTTGTAATTGTATGTGTAATTTTGTGAAATAAAAAATTATTTATATTATTTATTATTAACCCAATTACAGTCTGGACCCGGATTCTGTTCACTCGCTTTCGAGAAAACCTCTCAGGCATATGGTTTTAGCATCTGATAAATGCGCCCGTAGCTTCGAAAAGCCTTCTTGGGTCTACTTCGATCGGCATCGGAAAAAGTTCGACTCCTCGAGTTCAGTTAGAATGGTCACACCACTAGATTATCGCCGCTACCTTGAACGTAAAATAAACGGCAAACTTCTGTTTAATTTGAATTATGATCATACATAGGGTATTTAGATAATATTTGGTATGTGGTTTATTTCACAAGACTAATAACTACCTATATTTGTCTGGTTCAAACTTTTATTTCAATTTTTAATCTCAAATAAACATGGTGATAGCCAAAAAGGGGATAAACATTTCACCTTCCATATTTTTCTTAGACGGTAATATTGTCTTATGATCACCCTGAGTCGGTTGCAGACAGATAAAATAAAATAAAATCATATTTACCTGGAGCTGCGCATACGCAGGTAACTAACATCAATACCAAAGTCACTGAACCACGCACCATCTTGCTAACGTGCACAACTGATACTACACGAACTGGTTGGTGTCAAATTTTTTATTTTTTTATTTATTCATTAACGAGCTATATTATTCGGTTTTGCTATTGCGTCGCCAATGAGATAAAATCAAATGTTGAAATGTGTTTTATTTTACAATGTTGTCAAGTTAAGACTAAACTTTTGATGGTAACAACCAGTTTATCGTTAGAATATCCGTATTGACTGGTTATTGGTTTGCGTAGGTCTTATGTCAGGTGCTTTTGTATATAATACCTACTGACAAAAGTTTGCAAACGGCTGATAAGGCAAAGAAATTGTATTGTTTTAATACAATTCATTTTAAAAGATAAACCTTTCTAAACAGTGGAGGATCAAATGATGATGGAATGATAATAAACTCTATGTAAATTAGGCTTTTCAAATAATAACTTGTCCTATTTGTCTAGTGGTCATAAATGAGACTGCAGAGCAAGAAATCTTGGGTTCGAATCCTAGATCAAGTGATGCTATTGGGGTTTTTTATGAAATCCTCAGTAGTTTGATAGCAATAGGCTCGCCCCTATTACATGGGACCTAAAACATAAAAGCAAAATGTAGGTGTAAATTAGTACTCCTTTGCCGTTACGTTAACAATGTCACTGGAAATAAATTCAAGTAGACCAATATTACAGGTTCTTTCGAAATGTCAACACTAGTTGCACGGTTCCAAAAAGTAGGTCTTATGGAGAAGAACCGGCAAGAAACTCCATAGATACTCTTTTAAATAATTCGTTATATTTACAATTTTCGTTTTTAATATTAATATGAGAATAATGCAGTCTGATGTGAAACGCATGAGTTATTCACTAGCACTAAAAAAATAAAATAAAATAATTATAATATAAAACCCGGATGCCATGACATGTATAAGCCGACCAGCCCCAACTGACAGCACCCGTTCACGAGCATGACGTGTGTATCAGCGTCGCTCTACTCAACCATGATATAGGGAATAAAGGGACCCGACACACAACGCCACCATCAGCAGGACATTTGAGAGAGCATGACAAGCCCAGACTGCCTGGCCAAAATGTCTACCAGTAGGTATGCATTTTTCATTTCGCAAAGCAACATCGAAGCCAACATTAATCTCATATTTTACAGGAAATTTTACAAAATCTAAAATAAATTTTGAAATAAAATAAAACTATTGTAACTAAAGTTACATGCATGTCAGTTAAAAGTGTATAAATTAAAATAATAAAATGTCAAGATAATAAAATCATAATTGTGCAAATTTCAAAATTATAAATGATAAAAATATAATGTCAAGAATATAATAATAATCATAAACATGTTTTGATAGCCCGGTTCATCAGAACTATTCAATCCCAAGCACTATTATCATCCATGTAGTCTTTCAACGTATAATAACCTTGAGAACAAAGTCTCCGTTTAATAATAGATTTAAATTTGCTTAGACTTAATTTTTGATAATGTGTTGGAATTTTGTTGTACAAGCGTATGCATTGACATTTAAATGATTTACTTATTTTTTGGAGCCTAGTTGCAGGAACAGTAAATTTATTTTTATTCCTGGTATTAACATTATGAATATCACAACGGTTTTTAAAAAGATTGATACGCCTGTGTGCATACAACAAATTCTCATAAATGTATTGTGATGGAACAGTCATATCAATCTCCTTAAATTTATCCCTCAGCGAATACTTGGGACTTAATTTATAAATTGACCGAATAGCCCTTTTCTGCAGCACAAATATTGTTTGGATGTCAGCAGCATTCCCCCACAGTAGAATGCCGTATGACATCACGCTATGAAAATAACTAAAATACACTAACCGAGCTGTTTCTACATCAGTTAAACTACGGATTTTCTTTACAGCATAAGCTGCAGAACTGAGCTTTTTCGACAATTTTTCTATATATGGGCCCCACTGAAGCTTAGCGTCTAAGGTAATTCCTAGAAACACTGTGGATTCTACAAGATCTAACTCTGTTCCGTTAATGTGTACACTGGTTTTTACTTGTCTAACGTTAGGTGTTGTGAACTTAATACATTTAGTTTTTTTTTCATTCAAAAGTAAATTGTTTGCATTGAACCAGTGTACCACTTTAGAGATAGTACTGTCTACATCATCAGTGGCCATTTGCTGGCGTTTTAATTTAAATAGCAGTGAAGTGTCATCTGCAAACAACACTATCTCTTGATTGTCCCCCATTATATAAGGTAAGTCATTAATGTATATTAAAAATAAAAAAGGGCCAAGAATTGAGCCTTGCGGAACTCCCATAGTAACCACCGACCCCGGAGATCTCTTTCCATTGACGTCCACTCTCTGAATCCTATTACCCAGGTACGAAATAAGAAGATTCAGAGTAGTGTCCCTTACACCATAGTGGTGTAACTTCCTGATCAATGTTTCATGAAGAACGCAATCAAATGCTTTTGATCAAATGATTTATTACATTGTTTTTGTGAAAGAAACTTTGTAACTGATCTAGTATAATTTTTTCAAAAATTTTGCTGAATGTTGGTAGCACTGATATAGGTCTAAAATTTGTGGGGTCTGAAGTGCTACCCGATTTGAATAAAGGTGTAATCTTACTATCTTTCATAAGATCAGGAAATTCACCACCATCAATACATTGATTAAATATATAAGATAATGTTGGTGCTACAATGTGGATTATAGATTTGGTAACGTCAACAGAATTGCCCCACAGATCTGCAGTTTTTTTTAAATTTAAGGTATTGAATGTTTTAACAATATCTCTACTGTTAACATGCTTAAGGTGAAATTCAATACAGCTAGCTTTTACATTTCTCTTAAGTAAACTCTCTGCAACAGTGGGTGACGAATTTAAGGACCTTGTAGCTAAAACAGGAATACTTGTAAAGAAGTCTTCAAATGCTGTGGCAACTTCCAAGTCTGATTTAATGATTTTTCCATCAATAACAAGATTATATTCACTGTTTCGGCTACCAGACCTTCCTGTTTCACTATTAATAATATTCCAAGTCATTTTAATTACATTACTACTGTTTCTAATTTTCGAGCTTATATACCGAGACTTTGCTAGACAACAAACCCTCTTAAATAGTTTGGAGTAGTTTTTGACATAGGAATTAAACTCCGGGGTAGTTATATAAGTACGTTCATTGTATAGCTCATAAAGTCTCTTCCTACTTTTATGGATACCAACAGTAGCCCATTCGCTGAAGGATGTAGTTCCATCAACTGTGATCCTCTTGGGTATAAAAGTCGAATTAAACTCTGTACAATACATATTAAAAAAATCATTATAGAGTTTATTAGGATTACTGTTATAGGATAGTAAATGTAATTTATTATTAATCTTATTTTTAAATGCCTCCAAGCGACCACATGTTTTTGGAATAATTGTGATATGCTTCTTAACTACTTTATTCTTTCCAGTATGTATACTAATAAGCTGTCCACAGTGATCAGAGTCCAGTAAGTTAATAATTCTCTTATAAATTGGAATGATATTAGTGTAAATATTATCTAAGCATGTGGCTGTAGTGGATGTAATTCTTGTAGGCTCCAAGAATATGTTTTCAAGATTGTAGGACTGAAAAAGATTGATAATTTTAGTGCTGGAACTTGATTTTTCTAGTAAATTTACATTAAAATCACCACATGTGATAATAGGTTTATTTTTATTATTGCTGACTTTATAAAGCACTTCATCCATCACCCTCTCAAAACAGTCATACAAGCCTGATGGTGGTCTATATACACTTATTACAATGAACCGTTCTAATTCCACACAGGCTATCTCAATTGTTCGTTCAACAGAGAGGCTCACTATGTCCTTACGTTCTTTAAATATTAGTTTATTATTTACTAGGATTAAGGAGCCACCATGAATGGCGTTTTCCCTGCTAAACGAGCTACCAACCTGGTGATTACTAAAATTAAATATTAATTGATGGTTTTTTAACCAATGTTCGGTAATACAAAGAATGTCTATATTATTACAATTTAAAAATAGCTCAACTTCTAATTCTTTATTAATCATTCCTTGTATATTTTGGTGCACCAGGTTGATAAAGTTCTTATTTCGATCCACTATACTGACACCTGATTGACATAAGTCACTTGACATGCCAGCATTAGTGGATGAATATATGCAAGAGCTTGCCTCTATTGTCTTACAATCTAATTTAAATTATTTACAATGTCAACAGGCTCAATAGAACCAATACGCTGTATAGCCAGATTCTTGGCTAATATGTCGAAATAATAAGAAAGAGACATGGCTAATTGCCTCTTATAGTACTTAGAAAGATAGTACTTATCTTTCGTCAAATAAAAATAATTGCACACATAGTTATTAGTGTCTATCAAACTAAATTTAGCATTATTTGTGGAGAAAGTGTGCAGAGTTAGGTTAAGCCTAAATCGTATGTCATTTTCCTCCTTTGGCAAACTATTTGAGTAGGGAAGTGTAAATAAAACAATATAATTAACTGTCAAGTGGGACAACTCAGTAAGGAGTTCAATCAATTTCTTTTTGTTTAAATTACCTCTATCACCAATAAATATAAGTATGGTGGTGTCTGTATTAAAATTAGATTGAATTATTTTACTTACAATTTCCTTATAATTCAAGCCGGGCATACAGAAATTTGTAGTGACTTGACCTATATAATTTGTTAATAACTGGCCCATTCCTTGTCCAATTTCATCACTAAACAATACATATTTACTTTTTGGTGTATAATTAATTTTAGTGGGTACTTTTACATTATGTGTCTTTAAGGAACTATCAGACTCTAAGCTAGGCAAAGTGTTAGTGATACATGTCAACAGTGAATGAGCCGGAGAGGTGTTTGAATGGGTGGATGACTTTATGCTTGTCATCGACTGCCTGCGGTCATGATCACATGAACATGCACTTACCATCTCATTCATGGCTAACATATAGTCCTTCATTTGCATTTCAGAACTTTTATATTTACTGGTCACGGATATTAATTTTTCATTAAGATTACTTAGTTCTAAATTTAGTTTTTCTGTGTCATTCTTATGTTTTTGTATGTTGTTCCTTAATTTTGAAGAATAAATATCCAGTTTATTAAGTAACTGGAGCCGCTCTCTATTGAGTTTAACATTTTTTATAAAATACTTTTGTCTTTTGACCAGTTTTTGTGTTTTTTTAATGTATTTATTAATTTTGACATATTTCTTAATAATAAAAATAATAAAAACAAAACAAACAGACAAACTTCTTAAAATGGAAATGAACTCAAAAACAAGTTTTCTGTGGAAGGTACATTCGCATAACTTGAATCCTGCTTATGTATTATTAATTTAAAATTATTAATAATATGTAACATTATCCTTATTGGCAGTGCATTATCGAATTTGATATTTCTATCTGCAGTAAAATTTACTAGATCACATTTATTGAGATTTTATTAAACTGCCTCGTTGGTGTAGTGGTCGTGCAGTGCGACTGCCGAGCCAGAGGTCTTGGGTTCGATTTTCAGGTCGAGCGAAATGTTATTGGGTTTTTCTATGATGTTCTCATTTGCAGCTCGGAGTTGGATTCTTGCCCGGTTAATGGCAATAGGCTCGCCGACGTGAAACATACCGGCAAAACGTGGGTATAGATTCGTAAATTTAGTACACCTCTGCCTAACCCTTGGGGGCGACAGGCGTGATGGTATGCTCTGTTATGTATGTATGAACCTTATAAATAACACCGTAATTCATATACCTTCGGGCAGCATCAGCACCACAGTTATGCAAAGGAGCCCAATACTCCCAGAAGGCACAGTTAGTGTCCCGTTTCACTCTCAGGATGCTATTAGCACTCCCACCAATCCTGCGTTAGAAGAAAGAAAGAAAGAAAAACATTTATTCAGGCATAAATGGTGCACAAAAAAAAAAAACAAAATAAAATAAAAGGCAAAACAGACGATTTATGACAACGTGTGCCCCACGACTGCGCTGAATAGGTCCTGGTTCAGCATATGCCAGACAGGTTGTCTGGCGCTGGTTTTCAACCAGACCTGCGTGACCCACGGGTGACAAAACAGTTCATTTAAAAATAAATAAACGTACAAAGAAGAATAAATTATAATATTATCAAGATAAAATAAAATACATAAAATATATTTATATATATACATAATAGGTATGATTATAAATAAATAAAAAGTGGCAGCGATTGCTCTGTATGTGTGTAGGTACTTGAAAAGATAGCGGACTGTAGGTGAGCGAAAACCATGGAATGCAATCCCATAGGCATTCGCTCCGCGGCGGCGGTCACAGCGCTTGTCACATGTGTGCTAATAATATTAAATTCTAAAATTATGGGATTTATATATATATAATAATGGAGCATTTATATTGTGTACAATGTAGTTGGCAGTTGTAGGTACATACATAAATACATAATATACTACGTGAATTATAAAAGTAAACTGTACAAGTGTGCATAATAAGTTTTATAAATTAATAGAAGAGAATTTGAGGGTAAGTGTACTAAATAAGTGATGTGTTTACATTTACCAAGGCTAGCTTCCGTTGCGCATTAATTAAATATCGCCGTAGGTGCAATCTGAATGTATTTACCGTGTTAAGAGACCTAATGGGGGGTGGTAAATTATTCCATATTTTTGATGCGGCGTAACGGAAGCTACCCCTAAACGCGGCTGACCTATGTGGTGGGATGGACAGCTGTAGTGAACATTGCCTACTTTCGCATTCACGCCTGCCTGTCACCCAGTTAAGTTTTTTGTGTAGGTATGCAGGCTCCCCATCCTTGATGATGCCAAACATAAGGCACGCTAGATGCAACTTACGCCTGGATTTCATTTTAATTATGCAATTTTTATTTAAGAAGGGTGTCACATGACTTCTAGGCGGGATATTAAAACTAAAGCGGGCACATGCGTTTTGGACTCGTTGTATAAGGCGATCCGTCCGTGATAATAAACGCGAACCATACACCGTGTCAGCGTAATTTAGTCTTGATAACACTAGGGATTCAACTAGACGCACACGTAGCTCCTCTGACAAGTAGGGCCTCATCTTGTATAGGATTTTTAGGCGGTAGAAACAGTTGCGGACCGATTCTGCAACATGCTTTTCATATCGTAGGCTAGAATCCATACATAAACCTAAGTTCCGTGCTTCATCCACTCTTTCTATCGGTTCCCCTAATAGTAATATATTAAAAATAGGCAGTGATAATAACATGTTTTTGGTTCCGAATACCATATATTTAGTTTTATTGGGGTTAAGGACTAAGGAGTGCCTTGCAGCCCATTCGGCCACCCTCGCAAGGTCTTCGTTTAATGATAAAATAGCAGTTTCGTGCTCCCCCGGTTTGAAAGAAACATATACCTGTACGTCGTCGGCATATATATGATATTTACATTGCTGTATACATTCTACTATGTCCGCACAGTACAAAATAAATAAAATAGGGCCTAGAATTGATCCTTGTGGGACGCCTCTGTTAATTGTAGTGAGGTCCGAGAATATTGAAGATCCATCCCGTATGTGGAGCTCCACACGCTGCTGACGATTACATAAATAACTGTGAAACCATTGTACCGTATTTCGGTCGAAACCGTAATACTGTAGCTTGGCTAACAGTAGTGAAATATTTATGCAATCAAAAGCACGGGAGAAGTCTAGCAATACGAGTAAAGTACACATGCCCTGATCCTGAGCAGACAGGATATTATCAGTCACGTCTAACAAAGCAGTACTGGTACTGCGTCGCTTCCTAAATCCTGACTGAAGTTCAGGGAGGATGTCATTTTTCTCTAAAAATTCTGTCATTTGCTTACAAACAACCTTCTCCATCACCTTTGATAGACAGGGCAAAATACTAATGGGCCGCAGGTCTTTCATAACAACTGGGTTTGAATTTTTAGGGAGTGGCCTAACCGTGGCTATCTTCCAAATGTCAGGGAATGTACACGTGTGGATAGAACAATTAATAATATGAGTGATAGTCTCTAACGTATGCGGTAACGTCAGCAGAATCATATCAAGACTAATGTTATCGCATCCCCGTGCGTTCGACTTAAGTTCTAGTATGTGACGCGATACGTCGTCCCGAGTGACTGGGAGCAATATAAAATTAGCATCACTATAACGCTGGGACTCATAGGATGTTAATGCCGACCTTCCGATCTGCGAGTTACCGGGGACATTCAAAAAATGGGTGTTTATTTCATGTGGATCAGAAAAATGTGTTGGGAGATACTGTGACTTATTATTAGGTATTAAGGTCGATTTTAAATTTTTCCAAAGCGATTTAGAATCGTTTATTTTGTTATTGATATTTTGTTTAAAATAAGCTACTTTTTCATTATGCAGGGAGGTCACCACAAGGGATTTTAATTGAAGGTAGTATTCCCTCTTCGCTAATGATTTGGTTTTGCGATATTTGGCCAACGCATCGTCTCGCAGATGCATCATAATCTTTACTGTGTCCGTTACCCATGGGTGAGACTGCTGCTTTATAATACAAGTTTGGAGTGGCGCGTGAGTGTCGAACACTGCGGTAACGAACACAGTAAGCGTTGCAACCATCTCGTTCACTGTACGTAGCATACAAATACTATTCCAGTCCACTGTGGACAGATCCGTGTGGAGACTGTCCCTGCATATTTTTTTGAGTGGACGGAATTTTACTAAATAAGGATTATGTTTCTCCCGCGTAATATTAAACTCGCAAATAACCGTACAGTGGCTATGTATAGATTTATACGGTTCAACCTGCACATTCCTCACTCTGAGATCTGTGCACACCAAATCGATTAAAGATTCACTGGTCTCAGTATAGTGAGTAGGGGACATCACCACTTGAGTAAGACTTAAGCACTTAAGAAATTCAGATACTTTTACGGTTTTACTCTCATCAGCTTTTAAAAAGTTTACGTTAAAATCTCCTAGTAGTAGGCAGTGGTCTACTTGTCCCAGTGCAGTTATGCTGTCAGTCACGGCGTCAAGGAAAACATCTAAATCGAACCACGGGGGTCGGTATGCGGTCCCAATTGCAATTTTTTTCATATTAATTGTAAACATAAGCCACATTTGTTCGACGGATTCGAACCTAGGATCCACGGGGATAGTTACCGTGCGCGCGCGCTGTCCGCGCCTTACGTAAAAACCAACGCCCCCACCACGGCCCGATCGCACGCTCGCCGGCCGCGGCGCATGACGCAGACAATACCCAGGCACGGTAGGCGCGCGCCCCTCCTCTCCCGCACGTAACCACGTTTCATTAATGGCTAGGACGTCGAAACAGTGCCTTTCCATGACAGCGACAAGATCCTCGTGATGCGTGCCTAAGGAACCCGCGTTGAGGAGTCCAACTTTAAAATGTCTTTTATTGGGTGTCATGTTGATCGTTAATTATAATATATGTATATGTATAGTTATGTAGTTTGTTATAGTTTTTTATAAATACGTTTATAATGTGTGTAGCATATGTTGGATAAGTGTTTTGATGTATTTTTAATAAGTGAGATAGATAAAAAGAATAAGGGACTGGAATATCGTACGTTGTATTATACAGCGCTGCCGTGAGACACAGATGACTAAAAGTTGTACATCGAAAGAGAGATAGAAAATTAAATAAACAAACACAGATTATGCAGATAATAGTATTAACAGGACACATTAAGGTTATGTTCTGCTGCAGGGGTTTGACCGAGGAAGCGAAAAATATCTGAGTCGCAGCGAATGTGAAACGCCTTATCTCCGGGTTTGTTGCGCGCGAGTATGCGGCCATGTTTGACCCACACAAACTGCCATCCGCGGAGCCGCCCGGCTTCTCGCACCTCGCGAAACAACCGACGGTTTGAATTAGTAAGGCGCGCATTGATGTAGAAGCGACGGGGGGGGCCAGGCAGGCCGAGATCAGCCGAAGTGGCATCACGACGGGCTCGCGCGCTGCTCATCAGCTGGTCGCGCAGGTCGCGGCGCGCCAGTCGCACGGCGAGGGGGCGCGGCCGGGGCTCCGGCCCGGCAGCCTCTGTCGCTACGACGCGCCGCGCTCCCACGCGCTCAGCACTGACGATATCTCGAGCCTCTATCGCCACTCCCAGCTTCACCGCAATCTGCATCGCCAGGTGCACCGGATTTTCGCCTCCTCTCTCGGCCAGGTTTGCGATCTCGATGTCATTTGCCATCAACTCTTGGTCACGGTCATTGAGGTCTAGTTTCAGTTGAGCGATGACGTCAACCACATTGTCTGTGCTTGGTGGTTGCGTTTTCTCGAGAACGCTCACTCTTTCCTCCAGCTGATCAACCTTGTTGTGGTAAACTTTGAGAGACGCCCGTATTTCTGCTAGGTCATCCCTGAACAGCTGCAGGTCCAGGTTTATGCTTCGCACATTGTCCCTAAATGCCCTGAGCTCCGTTGTGATGTCATTTGACAGGTCTTGTACGGTCTCAAAAACGCCAGCGCGATCGGGTGGCAGCGGTGGAGTCGGTGCAGAACCTCTCACCGGTGTTTCGGCTTTGTTGTCGGTTACCCGATTTTTCTTGCACTCCGGGCAATGCCAAGTAATGGCTATCGTGCCTGAGGAAGGCAGAGCCACACACCGCCGGTGATAAATAGCGCTGCACTGCTGACATCTTGCGGCCTCAGCCGACGACAGGAACCTACCGCAACCGCCGCACTTTGTCATGATTAGCGATTAGGTCGTTATGCGATGTCTAGCCAATAGATGGCGCTATTTATAGAGTGTAGGTTGATGGCAGTCCTATGGGTATATTAATTAAGTCGAACACTATGAGCAACGGTACTAATATATTGGCAAGGGGTTCGCGCACACTTTGTCCAACACTGTTTAATTTAAATGGCTTTTATTATATTTTATGTTTATAGTCTTCGGTTGAGGGTAGGCACTTGAGTGTTTTAAGGTCTTAGAATTTAATTAGTGTATTTACGCATAAACACTGCACAAAAACACTTGCAAACAATGTATGTTGTCCACCACACTGTGAATGTTATTATAACAATAAATTATTATCTCTACAGTCACTTTTTACTTTTTATTTAACAAATATATACAGAGACCTTGGTACTGCTTTGACATCCGTGACGTCAATCCCTTTACGTTCTTTTTCGCAAGATTACTGAAAATTTATCTGTAGCTATTTCAGCAAACATGCCTGATGCACTACAGTACCGAGGCAGCCCCAACAACATCCTGAAAGCGTTATTGTACTGGACCCGGAGAGTGTTGTACGCTCTCTGCGTATGTCTCCCATAGGCGTTTCGACTACCCGACTAGTCCAGCGGTAGTTAACACTGCTTTCTGTGCTATGGGTCCCGATAGGGAGAATGTTTGTGATGAGCATGAACATTTGTATCCGAAGCATGGATGTATCCTATGTATAATAATTATGTACGTATTTACAAAAAAAAAGTAAATGTATATGTAGTATATCAACCAACTAGTATCCGTAACACAAGCCTCGTTGCTTAGCTCGGAACTAGATGGCGCTGTGTCATAATGTCCAGAAATAGGCTGCACTATATAGGCTTTATAATGCAGAATAGAGCACAACTAATTAATTAATATACTCCTGTGTATTAATTAATTGGTAGCCCCTTAAGTAGTCACGGCTTGTACTTAATTTTTTGTTACCATATTTCAGTGAAAATGTTCTCATATAAAATATTATGACTCATGGCCTACACTTATACGACAATAATATAATGTGTGATAGCTCAGATCTACACACCCTGCATTTAATCATCATCAACCCATTAATATCCCACTGCTGGGCACGGGTCTCCTCTCAATTGAGAGGGATTAGGCTATAGTCTACCACGCTAGCCTACTGCGGGTTGGCAGACTTCACATGCCATCGAAAATTCTCTCAAGCATGCAGGTTTCCTCACGATGTTTTTCCTTCACCGTTTGAGCATGTGATAAATACGCACATAACTTCCGAAAAGTGGTGCGTGCCACTGGTCACACCGCTCGGCTACCACAGCGCATTTAATATACAAATGAAAAGAAAACTAATAGCCAAATGGAACTGATTCTTGGTTGTAGTCAGTATGTATTTTATTTCATTTCAAAGGGAATTTCATTAGTGTTGAATTTGCCTGGACAGATTTAAAAGCAACATTTATACGCAAAGACTTATGTAGGTATCGTTCATGTAGGCACTTCAATATCTTTATACATTACATACTTTACTTGTTTTTCATTATAGAATTTTCCCAAACAGTTAATATATTAAAGCAATATTTGATATTCATACGCTAACACTTACGTAGGCAGCGCTCCTGTAGGCACTTCGATATTTTAATACATCAGAACTTGTCATTCGCTGCAGAAATTGCCTGAATAGATATTAAAGCAACATTTGATATTCATGCGCAAAGACTTTTTGTGTATCGTTCATGTAGGCACTTAAAAAAATCGGTACTTTTAATGATAAGCGCTTTTATTTTGCAGTCACAAAATTGCTCATACTAAACTGAGCTTTAATTACAAGTAACTAAACGCCAAAAAGCTGGAGAGTTGTGGTAGCTTAGCGGTGAGACTAGTGGACTGTGATGTCAAAGGTCTCGAGTTCAAACCTAAGGCACCCACCACTGACTTTTCGGAAGTTATATGCTTATTTGTCATATCCTCAAACGGTGAAGGTAAACATCGTGAGGAAACCTGCATGCTTTAGATATTTTCTCGATGGCGAGTTAAATCTACCTACGGGTAACTAGCGTGGTGAACTATATACAAAATGGAGGAGACCCGTGCCCAGCAGTGGGACAATAATGAGTTGATGATAATGAAACACCAAATGTGAAGAAAGACCTTAGATAAAAACGGAAAATTACTGTTTACGGGTAGACCGTATACTAGATTGCCACCTTAATTATACTGTAAAAAACGAAATGTATCGTACTTACAACGATGAATAGCCAGTTTAAATGTAATATTAAAATGTATACATAATTATAATGCAATTATATTTATTTCTATACGTACTTGTGGCATGTATTAAGCATATGCGACCACCGACCAGTATTTATTATATGAGTAGATGATTATGAACTGGTTATAATGCCTAAGCTTATTTGTATAGCAGAGTCACGTTAATCAATTAATAGCTATAATTGCTCTGTGAGTGCAGTTGATAATAGCTTTATTAATAAGGCGTCCGCCATTTGTAGCTATTCCAATAATTATCAACGCAATTATCGCCTTCATCACATCAGGGACTAGTGACGTGGGTGTAGAAAAAAATGTTTGTGATAATATAAAAAAAATACCGTGAGAAACACGTGCAGGTTGATCTTATTGTTCATTTAGAAAACATAAATCAAGAGATAATTAGAATCTGTCAATGGAAATTATTGTGATATTCTAGTAGACTCTTTTGCTTCACAAATTGAATTGTAAAACTTTTGAGATTGCATATTTTATTGATATTAGTATAAATAACATACAAAATCTTTCTGCAAACTCTGTTTTAACGGGTATGATGGGAAGTTTAAAGACATGTAGTCATCCGAGTTAGTTTTATGGTTATCAAAGGTCTCATTGATCCTAACTTACAGTCGGCCGCAAAAGTCGCTTTAACAGATTCAAAAGTGCAAAACTACTGAACACCCAAGTAACCATAAGTCTTTGGCATGACAAGGGAGCAAAAAAGACGTAACTTACAAACGTTCGTAATAAACATAACACATCTGTTTCATAAGTTGCTTAACGCTTTCGTATTTTTTCTCACACGAAGAAGGTTTTTTTGTGTGACGTTTAGTGTGAAGTCTACATACCCGCGGCTAGACCTGCGGGTAAGTAGGGTCATGATGGACCTATTCACTTTCCAGTTCCTAACAGTAAAACCATAGGTTAAGGGAATCATTAACCTTGCAATTTCTGTAGAATCTTAGCAATGTCTGCATGTCTATACTACTACTACTACGATACAATGTCTATGTCTAAGAAAGATGAAATTTGCTCTTGACTGTGACCTGTCATGGAATCTCGAGCTGAGAATCAAGCCATGTTAGTGAGATCAATATATATAAACTGCCATATATATATGCCACTTTTTGTTGTATTTTATAACTCAAGTACGGGCCCACCTATCCAAACCAAATGTTTAGGCTTTGTTTTGACTATTTAGTACATTGTTTATGTGGAGTTTCCACAAAATCGGTCGACCGGTTCTTCATTTATCACATTTTTTGTAACAAATGAATGGTAGATCATTTTGTTATTGGGGATTTTGCTGTCAAATTGAAACTTTTTTTGAGTGTTGACAGTACAAGCATATTGTTATGTTATTCATGCGGTCATTTCATTTTGGACGTGTTCTAAAATGTGGCAAAACGACGTTTGCTGGATCAGCTAGTCTTCTATATTTTTCATTACATAAACACAAACTACGAGCTGTAGTTTGTGTTTTACCCGCTCTATATTCCTATAGATCTATTAAATTTGTGAAATTTAATATGTAGCTCAAAAATTAAATATGTAGCCTCAAGCTCCTTTTATTTTCTAAGTTGAAAAAAAGTTTCATTGTATGTAGGTACTTATTTATATTAATAACTTTTGGTAACGCGTTCTATCGCAGTATGTTGAATCTAATCATAATGTTTCGGATCTTTAACAGTATCCGTAGTCATGGATGGGCTGAGGTATGATTGTTTCATCATCATCATCAGCCCATATTGTTCCACTGCTGGACCTAGTGAACGCCACAGAGCTCGATCTTCGGCTGTCCTCATCTGCCAGCTGCCTGTGATTGTTTATTAATGTTGTAATTGTATACTAAAACCTACAATATTTATTTGTTTTTTTTTATCATCGATGATCCCATTTACAGTGAAGAAAATTAATACTTGTACCTATTCGATGTCTAATAATTGCGTAACTGTAAGAAGCATATTTACGTAACCACTTAACATTTTCTTAGTACACAATTATTAAGTAGTTATCATTGACCTTGTGGTTTTTACCCAATTACTTGTATGAACCTTTTTTATTATTATTTCGATAAAAACTGTTTGATAGAAATGAGTTAGGTAGACATGTGCTTTAATAATTCACAAATTATCAAAGCGATCTTATTATTAGATTAGTAAGATTTCTCATAAATCTCATGTACCTAATTTGTAAATTATGATTTAACATTGAACGGACCATGATATCTCTACTATATTACCTACTTATAAAAGATGTATAGACTATGATATCAAAACAACGAGAAGGATGTGAGACCATTATATTGTCTTTCAGCTAGTGTTTCATATTAAAAGGCTGTGTATTTTCTATTCTCATTAAAGTCGATATTAAAATATATATTGTATTGTATTTTTTTGTGTTATATAGATATCTGGTTCAAATGAAACAACATTTAACATAATCTATAAATATTTTACTGACTACGAGGCATTTAACATCACTTTTTACATACAATATGGCCATAAACACTTGACTATGTTCATAAAAATTAGAAAAGATTAACCGTAGCTACTGGCACTAGCCGACGCCGAAGCTGAGGCTTTAGCGAATGCTCCCGAGTTGCCATAACCACCGCCGCCAGACCCGCCCGCACCGGCCGCACTAGAAGCATCACTGAGTGCGCTGCTGAGTGCTCCGCTGGAGCCTCCGTAGCCTCCGGCACCACCGCCTCCGTATCCACCAATACCGCCACCAAGTCCGCTTCCAAGTCCACCTCCGAAACTAAACCCGCCGCCCAAGCCGCCTCCACTGCCTGATCCAAAGCCGCCTTTTCCGCCTCCACTTCCACCAGATCCTCCGAAGCCACCGCTTCCACTATAACCTCTGCGGCCACTTCCTCCACTACCTGACCCAGAGCCACCGCTTCCTCCATAACCGCCGCCGCCACCTAGGCCTCCGCCATAGCCGCCTCCACTACCACCTCCGTAGCCGCCGCCACTACCGGCTCCATTGCCACTTCCTCCCAAGCTACCGCCACTTGAGCCGCTGCCTACTGATCCAACGGAAAATCCAATAAGTCCACCCGAGCTACTTCCGTAGCCACTTCCTGCACTCCCTCCGCTACCGGACCCAGAGCCACTACTTCCTCCATAACCGCCACCGCTGCCCAGGCCTCCGCCATAGCCACCTCCACTACCTCCTCCGTAGCCACCGCCGGTACCACCACCATTGGCACCTCCACGGCCACTTCCTCCCAAACTACCGCCACTTGAGCCGCTACCTCCTAATCCAACGGAAAATCCACCTGAGCTGCCTCCATGTCCATGTCCACCTGAATTGCTTCCGTGGCTACCGGAACCACCTCCTCCACTGGCTCCAAAACCGCCGCCGCCATTGCCGCCACCAAATCCACCGCCACTACCCACGCCGCTGCCTCCTCCAAAACCACCACTAAGAATTAATCCAGTACTTCCTCCAGCACTTCCTCCGGAGCTACTTCTATGTCCTCCGCCTGAACTACTAACGTGGCCACTTCCTATACTCCCTCCACTACCAGACACCGATCCACTGCTTCCTCCATAACCACTACCGCTGCCAAATCCGCCGCCGTATCCACCTCCACTACCTCCTCCAAAACCTCCTCCATTGCCACCTCCATGGGCGCCTCCACTTCCTCCTAAGCTACCGCCACTTGAGCCACTTCCTCCTAATCCAACTGAGAATCCAAGTACTGCGCCTGAGCTACCTCCATGGCCTCCACTTGAACTGCTCCCGTGGTTTCCTCCAGCTCCGACACTGCCTCCGAATCCACCACCACTACTGCTGCCAAGACCTCCTCCATAGCCACCTCCGCTACCACTGCCACTGCCGCTTCCTCGGCCACCACTACTGCCACTGTAGCTGTTCCCTCCAAGTCCGCCACTTCCACTATTTCCGTGCCCTCCGGAACCACCACTACCAAGGCCTATTACACTGCCTCCACCAAATCCACCGCCAGAACCACCGCCAAATCCAGCGCCTCCTCCACCTCCACTTCCTCTATGGCCGGAGCTACTTCCTCCTAATAAACCACCCCCACTTCCACTACTTCCGTGCCCTGCAGTACTGCCGCTACCAAGGCCAATTGCGCTGCCTCCACCAGATACACCGCCAGAGCCACCGCCAAACCCAGCTCCTCCTCCATATCCTTCACCACTGCCTCCATGGCTGGAGCTACTTCCTCCAAGGGCACCACCTCCACTAGGGCTACTTCCGTACCCTCCAGACCCACCGATACCAAGGCCGATTGCGCCGCCTCCACCAGATAAACCGCCAGAGCCACCACCAAACCCAGCTCCTCCTCCATATCCTCCACCACTGCCTCCATGGCTGGAGCTACTTCCTCCAAGGGCACCACCACCACTAGCGCTACTTCCGTACCCACCAGATCCACCGCCAAACCCAGCGCCACCTCCATATCCACCACCGCTGCCTCCGTGGCCAGAACTGCTGCTTCCAAGTCCTGCACCTCCACTTGCAGTACTTCCGAAACCCCCACTAAAAAGGAGTCCACTGCCTAGTCCAGCACCTCCTCCGCCAGAGCTACTTCCATGGCCACCGATTGAACTACTTCCGTGTCCACCGGATCCTCCACCTCCACCGGCTCCAAAACCACCGCCGCCGCCTAGGCCGCCTCCGCCATATCCACCGCCACTGACACCACCGTTACCGCCGCCGACGCCACCTCCATGACCTCCGCTCCCACTACCACTGCCTCCTAATCCGCCGGTAAAGAGCAGTCCACCACTAAGTCCTTCACTACCACCTCCACTGCCACCGTATCCTCCGCTTCCAGAGCTTCCATGTCCTCCTGAACCACCACTACCAAGGCCCCCTCCACCGCCTCCACCAGATCCACCGCCAAAGCCGCCTCCCGAACCACCTCCAAAGCCAGCGCCGCTTCCGTATCCTCCGCCATTACTTCCGCCACTGTATCCTCCACCGCCTCCGTATCCACCTTTGCCGCCATCAAGTGTGCCGGTAAAGGCAAAACCACCAGATTTCCCGTCCTCAGATTTTGTATAGATTGATTTTTCATTTCCACCGCCGAACCCGGCGCTAAAGCCAGCGCCAGCCTTTCCTAGGCTGCTGATGCCGGAATGGACTTTGCCCAGTATGCCACTGACACCTTCACTGATAGTATCGAAACCGCCGGAAAATCCACCTCCGGACCCTCCGCCAAAGCCAAATCCACTTCCTCCACCGCCGCCATATCCAAAACCGCCGCCACCTCCCCCTCCCCCGCCGCCACCGCCGCCTCCGCCATAACTACGGCCTACTCTCACTGAAACAAAAAAGAAAATATACTATAACAGCATAAAAAGAATCTTTAATCATTATAAGTTATTCTAAACAATGGACGAAGTAATTCACTTTTTCAATCCTTAATAATTTCAAAAGGTCTGCAAAAAACCTAATTACATTACGAATAAAAACAATGCAACGATTTGAATGACAATTACCTGAGGCATGGCTAGTGCCCAGTATAAGGCAGAGGACGATGCAAGTGCGCATCGTCGTCATGTTCCCCTAGTAAACTGAATACGTATCAGCGCTTAGCATCCTTTTATATAAAAGTGTCTGAGCGTGTACAAAGTTCGCAGGAACTCATGCATACGTATGTACGAGAAAAACAATTAGTTTTTATAATGCTTTATACTTCCCACAACAGGTTATGAATGTAGCAAAGTCGTTTTTATCGAGATTAGTCAGAAGCGATAGTAAACATCGTGGCATCTTCGTCTTTGGCTATCCTTGAACTATGCAGTCCTATGAAGATCAACGTATGTATGTATGTATGTACTGAGTCAGTAATGAAGGTCTAAATTATTTATTTTTTTAGAACGAAACGTTAAATAATCGGCATTAGATCCTGTATCAACCGTTTCTGTAAACCGAATGCGTTTAACAAATTATTTGAACCCTGCATGTAAGTAAGGTGCTTAAGAATATTTCTTAATGAATATTTGTGCTTTTTATCAAATAAACATAATAAGACAGAAATTGTGAAAGTTTAATTGCCTCAATGGATTTCACGTTCACCACTACAAGACCTAAACGTGAAAACCTGAGTTCTAAGCCCAGTTCAAGCAGTATTAGTCTTAAGTTTTTTAATAAAATTCTCAATAGTAGCTTGGAGTTTTAGCGAACTCATCACGAAATTACGTGTCAGATATCAGTTTTCTGATATTGAATTTCAAAAGGTTTTCAATTTTATTACAACAATTCTTGTTGTAATAAAAATTATTCTGATGTCTTCTTGTGTCAACAAGAAGATTTAATAAGAACGCTAGAATAGCTTAGTTTCAAGAAAAAATCATGAAAAACGTTTTGTTTAGGTCTGTTTTTAAAAACAATTTCAATACTTACACAAATACCCAGACCCGGAACTGTATTCTGTACGGGCAAGCCGAAACCCGTGGTGCATAACCCGATCGCTCACACACTGCGCCAAACGAGACAGAGCTTCTGTTCTATTGTCTTACTCATCCATACTATCCATACCAATATTATTGACAACGAGTCTAAATCGTGTAGTTATTTGAGGTTCAGTCTTCCCGTGACCACGGCTTGATGGAAGTCAGCCAAAACGTCGGGCTAAAAAAAGTATTTATACCTCAAATAATCACGCGATTTAGACCCGTTGTCTATAATAATTCAAATGACCTTAAAAACATTAATTATAAATATACTTATATACTAGTACTAATTACTAATTATTAATTAACTAAATTACTAATTAATTAATGTACTAATTAACTTATTACTAATTTACTAATATTACATTAGTATAATATTATAATATGCGAAAGTGTGTCTGCCTGTCTGTCCGTCGTCTTCTTTGTAATCTCTCTTAACGCTTAAATCGCTGAAACTAGATAGTTCGAGTCTCAGCGAAGGATCATCCATTTAGAGAGAAGGGGTAAAAATATCTACGCAGATACAGTCACGGGCTAAAGCTAGTCGTTTATAACTATAGGACTTCTGAAATAAAAAAAAATAACTTGACGAGATCACCCGCCTCTCTCCCAACAAAACAGACACACACAAACATAATATAGAATTAGTTATAATGTCGCATTCGGTTTACTTGATATGATATTGTAAGTTTGGTTGAAATAAATAATATTTGACACAGCAATTGAAACCTAGTAGAAAACCTTGTATGATATGTTCATATAAAAAAACAGAAGATAATCTTGACATATTCACCTCTCATCTTAAATATAATCTTTATCGACTTAAGTTTTTTCTTCTTATTAAAGGTTAGATACGCCTACAGTGACGCCAGTACCTACAGATGCGTTTCTGACCTTGGTTTGTTTATTTACTATGTCTCTATAAGTTGTGCCACGTCCTGTGACTTCACTTGCGGTTGAATATAAAATGAGGACAATAATTTATAGATATGTTATGCACGTTTAATGGATTCATTGTTATTTGAAGGTTAAGTAGATTTTGGGATTTTTTTAACCGCTAGCTTAAAATTTTACATAATTTTCTTATTCTACGAAAATTATTTAACATTCAATTAAGGTTCTGCAATTTTACTTAATACTCTTATATATCTCGAGAACATAGTATGTGACAAAACCGCAAATCTTTCTGAAACGTGTGTGAAGCCTGTGTAAATCCACGCAGCGCGTGTAATTCCTTTCTTTCTGTATATGCAGTGAATAAAAATTAGACTACTCATGCCTACAATAGGACAATAAAATTGTTATAACAGCATCCCCGCAATTTCATCTGCGTAAAAATCTAACATTAAGATCATGCCCGGTGTACCGTTGTCATCAGGGCTGCCAGTAAGCAACATCGCGATTATGCCATTTAGCATCTGAAATTATACCAAATGCGATGGTATAATTTCTTGGCATGATCTTTTTTTGTGAGCGTCTTACTTTTGTATCGAATTATACCAAATGATCATGGATACCACATGGATAGAATACATCGTCCAATTATACCAATTTGGTATCAAAAGATACAATCTGGCAGCCCTGGTTGTCATAAACCCTCAAATTTTGAATTGATCATTACCAAATAAGATCAAGATACCACTATAAGCCATGCTCTCAATGCTTTACGTTAGGGAGCAGAAAGGAAGTCGTAGAAATCTACCTATTTCTACGACTTCCTTACTATTATTTTAATTATAGTGAAGTAAAAGTAATTTGCATGAATTAATTGTTTTAATAGATATTCCATTGGAATTATTCAAAATAATAATGTAGGAAAGACAGGGAAAACAAATCAGGTTTGCTCGGCATATGTTGATAAAAAAAACCTTTTACATTTCTTTAAGTTTTGCAAATATTACAATTATAATAAGACTATTTTATTCGGATATTTGTTATTAATATACCTATTTGTTTGAATTAAAAAGAACAAAATAAATTTTATTTTTAAACGGGATAGAGTCTTTTTTTGCTTCTCGACAACATTAATAAAAGCGGTGGCGCTTTTGTACACTTAAAAAATATTTTCTACACTTTCATATTTCCCAATGAACAAGAACACCACGTCTATAGATTTATTATTTATATATACATATTTAGAATAGTGACTTAATTTATTTTCATTCATTCATAATGATAATTATTTATGGAACTAAACGTCCACAACCGGTATCGCACATATCTATTTTATAATTGAGACTAATCATTTGACGTCCTAATTATAACCTTCCTATTCTAGGTATAGATTTCTCAATTGAACTAGGAATATTGAAGCAGTCACGATTTGCGCCAAGTAACATATTTCATAAACCACATCCGTGTGGGATCTTCGTTACTTGGGATTCCATTTAAACTGGTTTTTACGCGCATTTATTTTTATATCTTACCCAGTATTATAAATTATAATGCATTTTGTAACATCATTGAATTGTTTTAACAAGAAAAAATGATAATTAAGTAAGTGCTTTGTTTTTGGAATACGTTTAATTATATATTAGGAGCCAACTAAGGATGTGCGTGTTTATTATAGTGAAGACTGAACATCAATATATTTAGGTAGGTTGCTCATAATTAAAAATAATCATGTCTGTTTCCCCAACGCGATGGGAAATAGTTTCCCCACCAGATTGGAGAATAAGCTACCAGCCGAGGGATTTCCAAAAGACCTGTTCAAATAAGGAGTAATAAGGTTTTTATAGGATCATCAATGCGCGAGCTTTTTCTGCGTTGCCCACAACCACAGGATATATAATCCAGGTCCGTCTTGCACGGGTAGGACTAAATATCTACCGCCGGGGTCGCGGAAGAATGCTAACGCGTACCCGTAACCCTGGCACTATGGTGGTGAGGCGGAAAGACCCCGTGTGGGTATAGTCGATAGTCACTCACTCTGAGTGGAGTCCGACAAACCCCCGTCGTCTTTCCGGGCGACGGGAAGTGCGTAAATGCATTCCCACATGGACAACAAAAAAAAAGAAAAAAAAGGACTAATTATCTAAAGTATAACCTACAACTACACTATCCAACCTACAAATCTTACCACAAAAGATATGAATATCTATAGGTAATTGGAAATATATTTTTTAATTAATTATAATTATAATTTACTACCTATTTTTACCCTGCATTGGTCTAATTGAAATAAATGATTTGACTTTGACTTTGACTTACCTAAAACTCCCACAGACGAATCCCTTTAAGTATCCCTTAAAATTCCAGATTTCTGGTAGAATTAAAAAAATAAATTTACTTACCTTGTGACTAACTTCTACTAACCTGCGAATTACAAAAGTAACAAAAAAGAATAAGCCAAATAGTTATAGAAAGCTATTCTAAAGTCATGCGTTTCCGTATGCCCGCTTATTTCCATAAAAAAAAAAACATTTGACGATTGATTTAATTTACATAGATTAAGAATCAAACAGAGACTGGATCGCCCATTAAAAACATTATTAAAACTCACACATTTTATATGATACTAGTCCTGTACAGTAAAAAGTAAGTCTGAAAAAAAAACCCAAACCAACCTGTAATGAGAATAAATTTTTATTTTTCATCAATTCAAGAATTCAAATTCTGAAACTAGAGCTGATTCCATTCTAGAGCTGTGGTAGCCTAGTGGTGTTACCAGTGGACTGACATGTCAAAGGTCTCTAGTTCAAACCCAGGCACGCACTACTGACTTTTCGGAAGTTATGTGCGTATTTATCACATGCTCAAACGGTGAGGGAAAACATCGTGAGGAAACCTGCATGCTCGAGAGATTTTCTCGATGGCATGTGAAGTCTGCCAACCCACAGTAGGCTAGCGAGGAGAACTGTGCCCAGCAGTGGGACAATAATGGGTTGATGATAGAAATTCTGAAACGATTTTTTTGTTTTTTATTTGGGCTTAGTCGCCGCCAATCTCAAAGAGTAACCTACGAAGGAACAAGCACCGACCTGTTGAACCGACTTCAGTAAAAGGTTACTAAAGTCGTATAAACAGGTATTATAATCGTGTAATTATCTACCAAGTACAGTCATTTATTAGTCTACTAGTTCTAGACAACTGACTAGCTAATACAATACATCATTGCTGTCAGAATAAATGGCATTATCATTTCCTGATTTGAGTACTGCAATCACGTCAGGATAAAGGAACCTGATATAATTTTCCATGAACATAGGAATATGTAAAAAAGTGATTATAACGATGCATTTATTTTTTATATGGATACTCTACATTGACTATTTAATCGACGACAAAAAACAAGCGCAGTATCAGAAGTTCCAGTCCACATAATTTCATGTTTCACTGAAGAAACGCGATCTCGAACACAAATATTGCCTTGTTTTGTGTTGTGATAATTTGATTCAAAAGGGAGAGTTTATAACCTTCATAAGTAAATTTTCACATTCAAAATTAGTATCTAGTGTTTATTTTATTCATATTTTGTTTTATCGTTTCTCTACACCGTTAGTGTTTTTAGACACACACGCACACACCTCATAACAAGGACTAGCTGAAATTCATCATAAACACAACTGACAAAAGATTTGATGATAGAACTATAAGAGATTTAAAATTATAATTAGTGTGTATAGACATTAGATGTTCTATTAGACATTGAAATCAAACTCCAAAAATCCCAAGCGCCGCGTCGCGATAAAATCCGTACAAACTAACTCTGTTTCTGTATTGAATATGTTGTTAAGGATTTTTTTTATGCCACAAGGAACAAGTTTATGGCCCGCTTAATGGAAAGCGATTACCGTAGCCTATAGACGTTTGCTACACCAGAGCATGCCACTCGCGCGTTCCGACCCTGAAAAACCTTTTCAATCCTACTTTTAAGAACTACATAAAGATTAAAGATAATTAAAGATTTAAATTCTTTGGGCCTTCTGTTAAAAATACTTTGTATGTAACAATAAAGACCGCGTCTCCACACAATGTTGTGAATAAAAAACAAGAGCCGGTCACGCCACGCGAAGATGCCGTTCTTGAGAGTTTCCTGACAATCACCTATGACTAAGTGACCAAGCAGACGGGTCAGACAGCTTAGGCGACATAGTTTAGCTTTAAAAGACATCCAGTTATCCAGGTATTTCATAGAACCCGGCGGGCTGTGGTGCATGCTTTTGCAAATCCCATAGCCCCGGCAATAGGGTTGGTGGCGTTGACGGGTGCGGTTTTTTAGCCGGTAAACGCTCAAGTAGAGTCCGACACACCCTTTCGCCTCTCCAGGCAATGGGAAGGTCCGTAAAGGATTTGTCCTCACAAAAAAGAAGGTATTTCATAGAAATACTATACTACATGTTTTAGCAGGAAGCTGGGGTAGCCTAGCGGTGTGACCAGTGGACTGAGATGTCAGAGGTCTCGAGTTCGAACCCAAGGCACGCACCACTGACTTTTTCTGAAGTTATGTGCGTATTTATCACAAGCTCAAACGGTGAAGGAAAACATCGTGAGGAAACCTGCATGCTTGAGAGAATTTCTCAATGGCATGTGAAGTCTGCCAACCCGCAGTAGGCTAGCGTGGTGGACCTAATCCCTCTCAATTGAGAGGAGACCCGTGCCCAGTAGCGGGACATTAATGGGTTGATGATGATGTTTTAGCACAACTTCATAAACTACTACTGGCTTTTCCCGCGACTCCGTCTGCGTAGAAACTTATATCCCCGATTTAGTTCTCTTAAATGATGATTTTTGGTATAAAAGCTATTCCATATCTTTCTTCGGTCTCAGACTATTTACATACCAATTTTTTTTTTATGGTGATAAGGGGGAAACGAGCACGCGGCTCACCTGATAGTAAGTGATGACCGCCGCCCATGGACATTTGCAACACCAGATGCTTGAACCGAAAAACTTGAAACCGTTCAGGTTTCTAAGGGGAGTTACTGAACTGACAGCAAACGGAATTCCCATGCTGTCAGAATAGTCACTCCCCCAATGAGCTCTTGTAACCTTACTCACTCGCAGAAAGACAAACTATTGTTGATTCACTGCGGTCTTCTGTAAGGTGGAGGTACTTCCCCAGTCGAGTAGCTCAATTTAAGTGAGAAATCTCGCTATACGCCCTACCTCCTATAAAGTTGTATCTTAATCAGTTCAGTTGTTTAAGCGTTAAGGGAACAGACATAAATATATACTTTAGTTAAACGTTAGTATATATTGATATGATATTGCGGTACAGTAATATTTGTTTACAAGATAACATACATCATGTGAATGCTCCGATACATCGTGATTAACATAATATCAATATACTGCAATAAAAAACATACAAACTAGTTTTATTTAATCCAACACCGCAGTACAAAAAGGTTAAGGCGATTATACACACAAAAGACAACCTTTTCTCCACTAAGAATAAAGCACCTAATTTATTTTTAGAACTGGGATCTATGAGTTTATAAACATGTAGGTATTAAAATATTTACATGAAGGTTAAATAGGTACATCATACATAATTATGCTAATAAAAACAAACAGTAAAATATAATGGTAAGTGGCAAAACCCCATTGTTTAACGAACCATTACGTAATTATATCACGTTTTTAAATAAATAACACATACATAAAAATTAAAAACTTTTCCATTTATTATTAATTTAGGAGATCAGCTCTTGTCAATGAAACAATTACCACTGTTCTCTATATTCTGCTCTCAGTTTTACTTCTTGAAAGGAATTGATGTCCATCCTTTTCTTCATTTGTTCCACAAAACTTCGTCTAACTATTCTTCTTCCTCTTGTTCCATTTGATGGCAATAGGCTTACTCCATATTACCTACATAGGACCTACATAGGACCTACATAAAACATACCAGTGAAATGTGAGCATAGATTAGAACGCCTCTGCTTAACCTTTCTGGCACGACACGCGTGATAGTATTTCGTTTTAAATTTTCAATATCAGCTCTAAAACCGAATTACTTTTTTAAACCAAGATCGGATATGTTTTGTTGACTTTACTCTGCAAATAAGTAACAAAATGGGTTCCCCAATTTTTTGTGTAATTATATCGTGAACCACAGTGAGAAGGTGACTACAGCTTATAATTAGTTAATTACTGCGATCTTTTACGGATTTTCCCACATTCAGGTTTTTCAGTATTTTTTTCTATTATGATAAATATAATTAGTATACTTGCTGGGTTTTTGGAATTCACGAAATACATTAGGTAGATACCGTAGTCTTATTATAATTTTTCAGGTTATTTAATCACTTCTGGTCTTTGGGACACAGCTCAAAAAACTCTATCATTATTATGGCTCATTGTAAAAGGAAAGTATTATAGATTTTAATCATTCAAAACTCAATAATTAAGTCTCATGACGTCTTGTTTTGACATTACACTTATTAAAATTTCGGAATACAAATATTTCGCCAGGAGTTGAGTTTGTTTGGTCGTGGAGAATAAAACTCCTATGAAAAGATGCAGATAGGATGCAAATTTGTATGTGAAATTACAAGCTCATGAGATTTTGGCAGCAACAGATTCATTTGACCTTAATGACAGGAATTATAGTTAGTTATGGTAAGTAATGTTGTATGTCTGAAACGCTCAATTTTAGTTAGATCACTTTATCACGTTTGTTCTTTTTTTTAGTAGCCTTATCATACAACCTTAGGATACAATCTATTGTTCCCGAAGATCCTAATGTCTACGCCTTCCTAAAAAAAAACATCTAACGCTATACTACGAGCCAGTAGATATCCATCTAAATGGTTTGTAACTCACTGGTAAATGTAAGCTTCTTTTAGACAATACACGAGTGCAAGCCGAACTCCGTGAGCTGCATCCCAATGAGTTCAAATAGAATGAACTATATATAGAACGAGAAATCTGGCTATTGTCATCACATTTGTACCAGCAGCTTAACACGCAACATTATTTGGATCTAAAACTTTATACAAGTATAAAAAAGATCGAAAATGAAATTCGTATTTTGGTTGATTATCTTAAGCGTCACCCTGTTCGAAGCTAGATGTTATCCAGTCTTTCCGTCCTCTAGAGGCGTTGATACTTGTAAGTAGCTCATCACTCATATTTTGGTCTTATATCTGTTTTTATTAGGCGAGTTGTTTTCTATCAGGTGCTTTTTTATATTATATAAAACGTTACTTTAATGTATTATGTTAGATGTGTAGTAATGAAATAAAAATTCTTCCTTAGGGATGTATGGTGATGCTAATCGTGGTGGTATGGTATTAAGTCGTTACCATGACCCATACTTCAACCGCCGCGCTGTCCGAAGCGGACCGTCGACCTTTGCATTAAGGCAGCCGGGAATACAGCCTTCCCCAGAATACTTGAGCCAGTTACACCAAGCTGATAGACGCCGCCAAGCATTGCTAGAAGTTAATGACACACCGCCCCAACAAAATGAAGTTTTCTACCCTCAAGCTCCTGAAACTCCCACTATTGTACCAGTAGAAGCAACTGAACTAATTGAACCTTTACAAGCTGAAGCCATTCCAACTCCTACTGAAGTTACTGTACCAGAATTCGTGGAAACTAAAATCGAGGATGAAAAAGAAGTTTCAGCTCCAGAGCCTAAAAAAGCTGTAAATACAAAGAAACAGGTCAAAAAGCCTGTGGAAGAAGATGACGACGATGACGATGAAGAAGATAGGATCTACTCTAGGTACCCTAAGTTTCCGACGGGTGCATTCTTCCCTATGTTCTTCGGCTCTGGTGGCAGCTTAGGTGGTACGACAGCTATTGCTAATGCGTTCAGTAACGGACAAGGCGGAGCAGCTAAAAGTGATGCGATTGCCTATGGGACCCCTCAGATCATCAGAAAAGCGTAAAAATTGGTACACTTAATTAAAATTCCAATGTAAATAATAATTGTATCGTTTTCATAGTCTATTTTGTCCACGTGTAAAGAAATACTGTTCATTCCATCGTTTATTTAATAAAACTATTCCATTTTAAATTCTTGTTTTTTTATTTCCGATAATTAAGCTAACATTGTAAAAAACTTGGTATCTTGGAAAAATATTGTGGAGCAAATAATAGAACCAATTAAATTAACTCTTAATTAATTTGGATTCTCGACGGATGTCGTAAACTTGCCAAGTCTTGTTTGCAAGGAGTTTTATTTATGCTTAAGGTATGTATACTCGTACCCATACATTTTCTTTAGCTATTCTTCTTCACAGTAAGCTTATATTATGTTGAAGAATAGCTAAAGAAATAATTCGACTTTGGTCTCAATCATTCACTTACTTAAATTCTACCTTTCTCAACTTAATCTCAAGCTTAACTGCTTCCAAATAAAACCTCAAAACAGCTCAAAAAGAAGTATAGTTAATTATTAATTTTTATGTAATGTGACTTCCTCCATTTCTAAAATCAGTTAAGTAGGCACCTTGGCAGATTCCAGCCATGAATCAACTAAATGTAGGGTAACTCTTAGTAACACTAACATTAAGATACTCAACACCTCAGCCTGCCCATAACCATGAATGTTGTTAAGAATGCGAAACGTCAAGATCTAAAAGTATCAAAATCTAAACCGTGAGACCAAATTCTTAAAGGGAATTATACTTTTAAGTCTAGTATTTGCTTATGTATGAAAAATCCGTATTAAAACTATTCCTTTCTTGAAAAAGCCGATGTGGTTATTTTAATTAGAACTTTATGCTTTTTCTTCATATTTCTGTTGAGAATAAGAGTACCATTCGGTTTTTTACGAAACTCTACTGAAGTTATAGATTCACAAAAGACATAGCAACAGTTTTCTCACAAAGCATTTGCTATGAATATTATTATACTCATAAAACTTGTATTACCAACACGCCTGGTAAAAGTTAAACAGCTTGACGACATTAATGAACCATAGATTATACTTAATGCCACAGGCGCTTTTGTCTTAAAACTAACGAACCTATATGACAACGATTAAGAAAAACTTAAGATATTATTATTGTATATTAGGTATTGACGTTTTGTTTATGATTGGCTTGATTCTATGACTATTTCTAACACACGAGACCGACAGAATTGGTTGAAACTATTGGCATATTCCCATTTAGGAATAAAATTGTGATATTATTATCTACTGTATAGATCTTCTTATAATTTATAACTGCAACAACTTTATTATTGGCGATAATCAGATGTTTATCTAGCCTCGTTTCATAAGAATGTCAAAACAGAAACCCTTATTATCAATCTCCATAAATCATGCTCGCATAAAAGTGTTACATTATAAACAGTATTTTGTGTTTTATTAATATTTATCAAAGTAATGAATATTAATGTTAAAGTCATTATTGGCTCAAGTTCTTATCTGTATCATAATGTCCGGATGCATTTATTATTACTATTTATATTTATTATTTATATCACTCGATGTTTAATAAAAATCTGATTCATCTTTGAAATATTTTCCCAACTATGTTGAGAAACGCTTCCAGGTTAACCAGATGCAGCACCTAATATACAAATCTATGTATATAATTTTTATGAATTTCCTACCAAATGCCCCCGATCCACCTAGGCAATACCGATTCCCTGTGGATAAAGTGGTTGACAAGGTTTTCAGATTTCTATCTACCTCTAAATAATATTGTGATAGATATTTGTATCAACAACGTAGTAATGTGCTCTCTAATTCATGGGTTCCAGATCTATTTACCCATGCATAGACTGACCCTGGCAGGCGCTGCTTAGCTTTACCTCGGATAGTTCAGTTTCATCATTAATTAGCCACAACAAGCTTTTCAAATATCATTATTTGAAAAGATTGTGGATATAAACTGTATTTTATGTAACCCCACTGCTAAATTAATGGATATAACTGCACTGCATATGATAATAATTATATTACAATAATTTGAATCTACCACACTTTGCTAAAATTATTTACGATGAAGGTAATAAGAATGGATAAATTAATTAGAGCTCCCAACAGAAAATACCAAAAAATATATCATACATCATGTATCTTTTATACACAAAGACATTTTAAGTAAAGTTAAAATGCAACAAATAAATAATGGCAAATTTATTGATATGAATGATGAAATGCACATTGACTCTTTACATAATTTCTTTATAATAACAACATGAAAATATAAAATTTACACTTATATCTAGGAATAATAATATATTTACGATCTCTCCTCTGGCCTGGGAGACCCATAGGAGACTGCATGGCTCGTGGCTACTCCACCTTTACCGGTGCTGTAGGCGTTAGCGACAGCAGTCGCGCCACCAGGGCCACCACCACCACCGGACCGACGTCCCCATCCAAAGAACATGGGGAAGTAAGCACCACCAGGCATTTTAGGCTCATATTCCTCATCATCTTCCTCGTCAATCGGCCTCTTTACCTGCTTCTTCTTGCTCACAGCCTTTCTCGGTTTCTGAACGGGTTCCTCTGGCACCTCCTCGACTTCAGGCTCAGTCAATTCAGGAACAACTACTGCTTTGGCGGTAGTTGGGGCAACGTCAGCCTTTTCAGTAGGCTCTGCAAGTTCCGTTGCCTCAGTGGGGACAAAAGCGGGGGTCTCTGGTGGTTGTGGGTAGTAGACTTCATTCTGTTGAGGTGGGGCAAAGTTGGCTTCGTCCTGAGTTTGGCGACGCCTATCAGGGACGTAGTACTGGCCGGACTGCTGCGGGGCGGCTTCGGCCTGAGGTTGGCGGAACATGAACGCTGCCATGCCACCACCAACGGCGCGAGGATTGTAATACGGGTTGTAGTAACGGCTCAGCGCCATCCCACCACGGCTGGCATCACCATATGACACTGTGGAACAATAAATCCCATTACAATCTTATGAAATAATAATTTCAACACTCTACATTACACAAATATTAGTCGGCATAAACACATTAGACTACCAACCTAATGCAGTCCAGGCATGCAGTCACGGATTCGTTCATTAGCCAAAATAGGATTACTAATCGGCCAGTCACCGAATATAACTGAACCGAATAAAAACCTATTTTTACCGATAACTAACTATTGATAAATTAAAATTAAAAAATAATATACATAATAATATGTATTGGTATGACGGCTCTTGCTCTAGAATTCTAAAATTAGATGCTGCCTCTATACAATCCACGAAGAAGATTTATGAACGATTCTCTTAGGTTTGATGACAATATTTTATTTTATCTATTAAGCCAAAGTTAATTTCTTATCCCTACACATAAATCCAAAAAAAAAAACCATTTAACAAACCTAACGAGATTTGACATCTGCATCGCTGCTAATTAAAGCACGTCAATAATCTCATCACGAAAGAGAAGATATAATTAATGAGTTACTCACGAGAATCGACATTTCCATAAGACGGATAATACGCGTACGGGTATCCTCTCGCTTCGAACAGCGCACAGCTTATCAGCACCAGAGAAAACACCAACTTCATTATTACAATTTTGTACGTTTTTTTTTTCACTATCTGATATTTATTCCCTTTATGGATGAAAAGGGTGTGGTGCGTTAAACTGCCTCTGAGTTTGTGCTGCTCCAAACCAGGCTTCGCATTATATAGTCCGCTCTGGCAGGACTAATTGGGATGCAGGACACGCCTGCCGCCTGCACCCGCGCGGGTTTCAACCATTTTACAATATTCGGCAGAGTTCTAACTGTTATCGGAGACATCCTAGAGGAGACCTGCTCATGCGCAACACGTATCTCGATTAGGTAGGTAAACCGTTGAACTTTTTGTTTTGGTGTTTTTTGCATGTACCTGAACCAAAAATTGTTCGATGAATCAGCCTTTTACAGTAGTAATTGGCTTCAATTCAGCGAACAATAGATTAGATTTATATTTGATTTCCCAGCTCTTTTTCTTTATCCGCCTACTACTGGGGGTAAGCAGAACTATTGAGTGAGCTTCTCTAATTGGTTAAGTTTTTTTAACTAAGAAATTTTCAGCTCGGAGTTATGATCATTGAGTGGTTAATGTTAATTAGGCCCTTAATAAAAAGAAACGAAACTAAATGAACCAACACACGTTTTAACATCAATGTGGGTGTAGATTAGTATATGTGTCTCTGCCTTAAAATCTCTGCCCTTGATCATTAGTAAAAAAACTGTCATGATGACTGAAATGGAGGTGGCTTGTGGTGAGAAAATAAATAATTTTATTATTTAATACATACATATAATGTAATGTTTTTCTCTGTTACAGTAAAACACTTCCATCTTAGTATATTTAGTTAATAACGACTGAAAGGTTTTTATTATTTTAATAAACTTCACTATCAAAATCATTTATTAATTATTCAATTATTTCATCAATTATTAATTGGTACATTTACAGAAACTAGCATTGAAATAAAACTAATTTTAACAGATTTTATCGCAGTATATAGTCAGAGCAGCAGGCAATGTACTGCGATAAAATCGTAGTAATAAAATAATGAAGTGAATTCTATTAAAATTAATCACTCAATGATCATAACTCCGGGCTGAAAATGTCTTAATAAAAACAACCAATTAGAGAACCTACACAATAGCTGTGCTTGCTCCCAGTAGACGTCAGATAAAGAGAAAAAGCTATAAAATCCAATCAATTGTTCGACGTTTTGAAGCCGATTACTACTGTAAAAGGCTGACTCATCAAACAGTTTTTGGTTCACGCAAAAAAAACACCAAAAGTGCTGTAAAACATCCAAACATTCATTAGAGATCAAAATAATATCAAAATGTAAGATTCGAGATTAAAATAATATATGTGATGAAATCCCCTGAAACTAGTTTAGATAATTCTATTCTGTTCTGATGACTGTACAGTATAAGGAACTCTACAATATGCACGTATTTATATCAGCATCGTGTGAATTTCCAACACAAAGTGCTATAAATATGGAAAAATCGAACTGTTCGATGCGTCTACGCATTATATTGCGTTAGCGATCGCCCTGCATAAATCCAACCCTACGTGGAATGACAAAAAGGTTCATTCATGAAGATTTATAACGCTAGTAAAACAATGTTTACTAGATTTTTAACTACTTCTTGGAAACTTGGAATTGTATAAATTACAATCTAATTTTAAACATTGCGGAAAATTGATTGTAAAACACCAGTAGAAGTGCTGTAAAAGTGCTATATAATATGGTATTTGTGTTATGTAACGCCATTTATGTAATGTATGTGAAGTTTTCGGCAACATTAAGACAGAATTATGATCTTCATTTAGGCCGCTTAAGCTCTTATCCTAAACTGACATCTACAGCAATGTTTGAATTTAGAAGCTGTTGATTTTCATGAGTATAAAACTACTCAATATTGAAGAAGAATTATTCATTTATATTATTAAACTGACTTAAAAAAACACAACACTGATTTTTTATTTTGAGAAGTTCCGTGTTATATCTTCCAAGTCCACGCTCCAATACCAATGACATCAATATAGGACCACCTTGGAGATATACTGAACTCAACGCAAGATAAATAATTTAACGACCTGTTTCATGCAATGGCTTAAAGGCTGTCTTCCCGGGTTCGGAATCTGATGGTAAATGTTTGTGTGATGAGCATGAATAGAGATATGAACTTAAGTCATGGACGTATTTTTGTGTAATAATAATATAGAAAATATTGGTGTATCAATCATCTAGGCACAACACAAACCTCGTTGCTTAACTCAGGAGATGATGCTGTGTAATAATGTCTGAATATATTTTCTTTGTTTAAATAAGTTTGGTTTTGACTACGATATTGAGTAACTTATACAGAAAAAAATAACATTTGAATTAAGGACCTACGCCATTTTGTAAATGCAACGTTAGGGTAAGTCGAAAATAAAAAGAGGTTTTAGTTCGGCATAAATTAATACACTATACGATATCCATACAGGCAATGATTTGATTCCTTTTAATGTTCCATGCAACGAATGCTAAGAAGGACCTTACAAATGTAATCCACATAGTGTGCGACGTCAATCATTTCCCGAGAAATAATTTTACGTATTCGCGATGCTACTAGAGACTAAAGATTGCGCATGTCCGAAATTTATAATATTAAAATCCATACATATTTGTATTTCGGCCACGTGAGAGATTTGAGTATACTAGTAGCTGAGCCGGCGATTGTATCTGTCTCTTTGACCACTAGTTTAGGGTTGCCATACTTCCCGGTACGCCGGGACATGTCTCCGGTTTGAAGCATGGTGTCCCGGCATCCCGGCTGGTAAGCCGGTCCCGGTTTAAAAATTCCAAAAGGTGGTCCCACTTTTAAAGTTGAAACTTGTCGGAAATTACCCTTTGGAAATTTATGAGCTCCGGTGCCCTTGATCACTTAGCACTGGGCCCTATGACCTTAGATATGCCAATGCACTACTTTTCTATAAATGTCTCGGTCTGGATACCGATTCTTATGGCAACCCTACACTAGTTGCACCGATAGGGTCGGTGCCCACGGCATAAATTCCGTTGAAATGTTTATAACTGTCAAATTTGCCTGTTTGCACGCACGGAGATGTTTGCCGGGGGATTTATGCCGGAAACGTCGCCCGCCCATTAGTATGACCAGCAAGCCCGTCTGATTCATGCTCTACAAGACTCATGTTGGAACACCTGTATCAACTCGTTACGTCTGCTTAACGATGTAAAGTATAATTCTCAGTTCATTTGTTCATATTTACCCTTTTGTATTCGACAGAGTAAAAAAGTGCACTCATTTCTTATATGCGTATACATAAATTCAGTTAGATATTTGAATATCTTTTCTGATTATATTCAAATTAGGAGTCAAAAATATATGTTGAGGATATAGTACGAGTATTGTGTGAAGTTTTGAGGCACTTAAAATTCGTCAAATAAAATTCCAATTCGTATGGAACAATAGCAAATACCATCACTTAACAATTGAATGGCAAATTTTTTGACCTCATTGAATTGTTCTGTTTACAATTGAAGTGTTAAATAAATTTCGATCGAGAGAATTGATGACTGCCCCTTTTGGTCTAGTGGTCGTAATGGCCTCTGCTGAGCAAAGGTTCTTGGGTTCAAATCCCGTGTCGAGCAAAGTGTTATGGGGATTTTCTATGAAATGCTCAGTAGCAGCTAGGAGTATTGGATTGGTGCTCGATTGATAACAATAGGCTCGCTCCCTATTACACGGGACCTAAAGCATACTGGCAAAATGTGAGTGTACATTAGTACACCACTACCTAACCCTTTGGGGACGTCAGGCGTGAGGGTATGATATACTAGAATTCATGACAAAAAATAGTTTGCATTGCGAAGCGTTGTTGGTAGAACACTTGCATACGGCCTCGGCAGACATTCTGGCTGCGCGCGCGCTGTCCGATGCCGCGATACGACATGAAGATAACCTGATATCATTGCTAAGGAGACGGTGCAAGGACCTCCTAAAACCGCTACACTTACAATATATGTAACTTGTATCTAAGCGTTCTTTTATTTCATTCAATACATACTTTTCTCAATGTATTAAATAAATGATTTGCCAAAACATTTAACAATTGTGTAATACATTTTCCTGTCGTATATCGACAATATATATATTATTTAATTATAATAATTAATACACGCGTGGTGTAAGTAATACCCATATGTTTTTACATATTTAACTTTTCATCATGATAAGAAGTATTATTTTGCAATTCCAGTACATGATAGAAAAACAATCATAAATAAAAACGGTTTATACAAATTTAAACATCGAGAAATAACAAATTATATCATTAAGTTTAGTCTAGTAGTACCTACGTGGTAGTACGTAGGCGAATTACTATAATTCTAAAAATGTGTTTTGGCAAACTAAATCTTAATTCGGTTATAATTGGCTAATTATTCCCGTGCCATAAAAATAAATATTGATTGCTTTACGTCAAACATAAACAAAACAGAGTTTCCATTCAAACCTGTGACATTGGATTTTCAAATAACAAATAAATTTAATCAAAGCCTACTTAAATTAAACCAGCATATGCTGCATATCATGAATATGCAAATTCTCAATTTTAACATTCAATCGACTTATGAACTTCTGGCAATCATAAATCTTCAGTGCGCATAATATTAATAGGAAGGTGGACATTAAACCGCCCATACTAACGTATTAACAAAATAAATGAAAAGTATATATTTTGGTATAATTTTCAATCAAATTTTTTTTAATCAAATTATTATTTATTTAGACTCCAACAAGCGATAAATATCGGTCGAAGCAACAGTGATATGCAAGGATTACAAATGCATCGCATTCTGTAGTTTTTGCCTACCCCTGTGGGAAAAAGGCGTCAGTGTCATGTATTCCAACAAGATATATTTGCACGTTTTTTTTCACAAAAGTGCACTTTTCTTCCTTATAAATATATACCTATTAAAAAACACATGCTGCCTGTAACGATAGGTACTATAAAGAACCCGAAACGTCAGGCTTAAATGATATCAAGAAAATACCGATATAAAATCCGTTAAAAGTAGTTTTACTTCCACACTTTTACCAGTGTTCTTCTATTAGATTTTTTTGTATTTACGAGTAACTAACTAACGTCCTCCAATTATAATGGATATGAGGTATATCTGATTTAACATTCATCATCATCATCATCAACCCATTATTGTCCCACTGCTTGGCACGGGTCTCCTCTCATTGAGAGGCATTAGGCTATAGTCTACCACGCTAGCCTTCTGCGGGTTCTCTCAAGCATACAGGTTTCCTCACGATGTTATCCTTTACCGTTTGAGCATGTGATAAATACTCATATAACTTCCGAAAAGTCAGTGGTGCGTGCCTTTGTTTGAGCTCGAGACCTCTGATATCTCAGTCCACTGGTCACACCGCTAGGCTACCACAGCTCTTTATGTGGATTTAAAATTAATTCCACTAAAACAGTCTTCACAGGTCTCCTAAGAATTATGGACAAAGTCGCAAGGGACGTTACGACTCCTAGGAGATCCGGTGTCATCAGATGCTTGTGCCATTTGTCAATTGTAGATAGATAAGCATCAACGGAGGTCCCACGGTGACTTGGATAATTCTCTGAGGTCGATGTAAAGACGAATCGTGAGCTTAATTTTACTTTATTTTTGGGTATAATATAGAAATAGTAATAACATATATTTTTGAGCTGCGTGCTTCGAAATAATGCAACGGATTTGATACAATTTTCACTATAATTTACAGAATTGTTTGCTAAATAAGTAGAACTTGCAGTTGTGTTAAGCCAGAGCGGGTAAGTTTTGTTATAAAACTACCTAAAATTAGCCTGATAATATTTTTTGCATGAACTTATCCGCATTAACGTTCAAGTTCTAATGTCATATCGTTCATAATATCGATTCGATAAGCAACAAATGATTTATTAATTTTCTTAAGTTGATTTGTGTAAGGTCCAAAAACTCAAAAAGTTCACATCCCAAATTTTGACACGATAAGTAATACAACCCGCTTCAAAGATTGACTTGATCTATTTTTCGGGTCAATGCTTGTGTCCTCATTTTTCACCCATACAACCACCACATACCACAGGAAATCGAGGCAGGGACCTAATTATTCGTAGAAAATCGAGTCCCGTTATTGTTCTTGATAAACGAATATCTGAAATAACGAATCGATAAAACTTTTTACACTGTGTAGTTTCATTCAACTTGAGAGAAAGGATCAATTATTTATAAATATGTCATTGGAAAGGATAGTTTTAATTTAAGCTTTACGTAGATAAAGTTGCGAGCAGAGAAGCTAGTATTAATTTAATGTAGTAAGAGTTTTATATATAAACTATTTTATATTCTAAACATTTCCTTTGATATCAGCATCTAATGAAGTAATTCATAATATTTTGGGTATTCCATCTCGCACCGCCAGCCGTTTCGTCGGCGGTTTGTTTAAGGTACCATTTAAGTAGGAGATTTATTTCTGGCTATACTTAATGGGTCAGCAGAATTTATAGTAACTGTCGGCAATCCTTTTGGCAGCAAAGTTGAAATTTGCACCGAAAGTCCTTTGTTCAACATGTATCATGTATATTATGTGTTTATTCTTATCACGACCTTATTTGCATTCACGCTTCACTTCGCGTTGAATTTTTAAAGAAAAGTTTTGTGCTAGCTCTTTTTTTTGGTTAATATAATCTGCATAGAAATATAACTGATAGCCTAAATGAGTGACAAGGCACGCACGATTGATTTTTCAAAATGATGGGACACTGTATTACTCGGTAAAATTGTGAAAGAAAATATCTTAAGACCACACTGGACTAGCGTAATAGACAATAGCTTCTCTATATACTTTCTTCTTCCCTGACAGACAGGCTGACAATTTACAAATTCAAATTAAAAAAAAGTATAAGTATATCACTTTGAATAACAATTGAGGACAAATAATAGCGCATGACGTTGCATTCACATCCTCTCCCGCCTGTCCTGTCCACCGTCTGGCTATTCAATGCATATCAATCCCAACTCTACGTCAAGTCAGTACAGACAGACACGCAATTTTCCTGTTCTTTGTGTGATATGGTCATTTACAAGTAATACGTGCCTAAGTTCATGATCAATTTTGATTTGTCGATGCTATGTAGATCATTACAAGTTTTGAATGTGTTATGTTTATCCTCTTGCGTAGGTAAGTTGGAGCCGCGTGCGCAAGATCGCTGTATACATAATTTATAATTGCTATTGTGGTAATATCGTTGAATTTTGCATGAACAATTTTGGTTAAAGGAATATTTTAGTTTACGGAGTCTAGGGCTGTATGGTGGATTAGTGCTTTGAGAGCTAGAGTTGAGCGGTTTTCTTCGGAAAGGAAAGACAAGTTCAAACAGTTAATAATAACATTATTATTAAACATTTCTTTTTGATGAACACATAAGTACCTGTAGCTAGATAAATATTGATTAAAAATTTAATAACATAGACAATCAATCTATTTATAAATTTAAGCTGCACCTACTGATAATAAGTTGAATGACGATTTCTTAAAGTTTATGATTAAACACTCCTTGCTGCTTTGGAGAGTGCTAGTGTTTGGTTATATCTAAAAGAGTATAAAACAAATGAATTGAAAATTGATGGTTTTTGACACAGTACATTTTTTTCGTAAAACATCGTTAATATGACGTCAGCGTCTCCTATAGGGGTTTCATGACGCACCAAGCACGGACGCTGCGGTTATATTGTCGCCTGATTATATCACCAGTCGCTCACATACAATACAATAGGTTCGTTACAATGTTAAGTACATTGTCAAACTTTTTTTGCTCTCATCCCCTCCAATACATCTCGCGGTTTATACTGTGGGGAAGGCTACGGAAGCCACTTCTAATGCAAGTCACGTAGGCATATTTTAATTTACAACCTCATTGATATATCTCGATTAAAAATGCCTTTTGCGTTTTAACATTTTTATTGTTCACAGTTGTTATAAATTCGGTAAAAACAGCTGCAAATAATAAAACCGCCAGTTGAATCCCTGAGGTCGTTACTGATTTTTTTTTCTTTTAAATAACTAATACTCCTTGTCAACCTATGCTATAAATTGTCGCTTAGACAATAGGTGTACGGAACGGGCAATTAAATGAATATTTCATTGTATTTTTTTACTATGCAAATAAAAAACAATGTGCATTTTAATTGGTTTTATGGCTCAAATCTTTAAAATATTTTGTGCAATTATGTTTGTTGATTACAAATGAGATTGTCTGCATGTATAAAAATCGTACATGCAAGTCAATCGATCAGGTTTGAAAACACAATTTGTGGACAAACAAAAACAATGGATTTGAACATTCTAAGAATTTATAAAAATACACGTAGATTCGTCGCAACTGATATGGCGACTTGGGTGGCATCTGATCGAACGATGCATCTGTAAAGAATAATATTGATATAGTTTAAAAACATGCCGAAATGCGACTTAAGTCTCTATACTTCCGTCGTTATTTGCCGTATTGTTTGGAGCCTAGAATAGCCAGAACTAGTGAGTGGCATTGAGGTTGTGGCATCGAAAATGGATTTATATTAGAAATGCCTTTTTTACCAAATATTTGTTTACTTAAATTTTCAATTTAATCTTGACTCTTTGAAGTTTGTAAATTATGGTTGATATATTATACTTAGATCATACTCAGGATTTTGATCGATTTTATAAAAAAACTAGACTGGATATCCAGTAGATAATTAATAAAAAATAATAGATTCATCTATTATTATTTAATATAATATAAAATAAATAAATAAATATTTCTGGCATTATGACACAGCGCCATCTAGTTTCGAGCTAAGCAACGGGGCTTGTGTTACGGATACTAGTTGGTTGATATACTACATATATATACTTTTTTTTGTAAATACATAGGTACATATTATACATAGAAACATCCATGACTCGGATACAAATGTTCATGCTCATCACACATACATTTGCCCCTACCGGGATTCGAACCCGGGACCCATAGCACAGAAGGCAGTGTTAACTAAGTACCGTTGGACTAATTGGGTCGTCAAAATGGCGAGACTATACAGCCTAAATTGTTTATTAAAATTTATGCCCTCTTGCTAACTGTATAGTCCTTTAATGTTCAAGTGATAATAATATAATTAAATTCTGCTCAGCCTAAAAAAGGGAAATCAGTTTTGTTCGGCTCCCTAACCTTTTTTAACTTCCATTGACATGTTTGGTTTTCAAAAAGAAATACTAATTCTGTCTACTGGATTCTTCTTGCCAAATCGAAGTAGTACACCCAAATTACGTTACCTGTCACTTTATTTCATACCGCCCGCCAGCGACATTCCTTCAAAATTATTTTGCTTTATTTTCACAATTCCGTTGAATCACGTGGTATCCACCGAGTGTAAGATTTCTGAACCTTCAGATGCACATGCGAAATGTACTGGACTTCGCTCATTCCAGTGCTTAGTACAGTACAATTTTGCTGACAAGTTTTTTTTTGTCAGTTGTCGTATGGTGATTCTGTAACCACAAAACTGACCTTCACGAACATATATATCAACATCATAGATACATGTTCGTGAAAGCTATCACGTCCATGTTTAAATTCTTTGAACCAGAAATTCACAGATCACCAAATGTCGAAGTCTCTGGCAACTATTTTAGACTAAAATTTTCAGTACCTACTTAAATTTATTGCAATAAAATTTACACACATCTTTGTAGAAAAGAAAAAAAATTAAAACTAACGTGTTCTCCGTGAGATTTTCCCAATTATGTAATTGCTTTTGTTTTAGTTCTAAGGAACCAATTCGTTCATATCTACTATGCACCATGTAGATCCCAAGTAAATAAAAGCTTTGTAAGGTACAGTGAGTAACATTACAAATTATGTATGTATGCTTCAATTATTCTCTTTTTACTTAGTTCTATGATCGAATCGCCTTAATCGAATTTATAAAGAACTAAATTTCTTCCAAATTCAAATTCAAATTCAATCACGATGCCTCCTTTCAAATAAAAATTCAGAAGTACTAAGAATCTGGTAGGTTCAGTTGCATACACATTAATTAAACGTAGATCCGCCATAGTAACAAATCATTTGGGCGGTAAACACAAATCATTGGAATAGAGTATTTCTTGGAAGCAATAACGAGGCGTGGGCTAGGCGTCGGGTGCCCATACCAAGTATTTAAGAAGTAAAGCGCTCGCGCCAGGCTTTGTAACGGTGGCGGTAATCCTCTCAGTTCTAATAGTGATTGTATTCAAATATTGTACCTATTATACTGACGAGTTTATACGTCGTGTTGCTTTTTGAGACTTATTCTTACATATTTGCTTTATTTCGGGGGAGTTTGTTGCGTCGTTTCTTCTTTCCAGCGAAAACACTGGGAAGTCAGTGAGCTTCACCTTGTTGGGATTGACAGACTTCACACGCCATTGAGAATATCACTCTAGCATGAAAGTAAAAAGGATTAATATGCAGTTGTTTTTTACAAAGACACTCACGCCTTTTCCCAGTGAGAGTAGGCAGAAACTACAGACTGCCCACGTGCACCCTTGCATACCACTTTTGTTTCGTCGACTTTCATCTTGTAACGCGTTTGTTTTCCATATTTTTTATAACAAGCAAACAAGCATATGGGCCGCCTGATGGTAAGCGGTTACCGTAGCCTATAGACGTTTGCAACACCAGAGGTGTCCCTCGCGGTGCCAACCCTGTGAAAATATCTGAAGCGCAAGAACTGGCCACCTTGTTTACGTTTACCGTTCTGAAATTCAGAGAAGAAGAAGCTATGTACTTAATAGCAGTCACCATAGCCGAAATCGGCTGGGAAGTATATATATACTATAATTAATATTGTATGGTTTCTTCATCAACAAAATCACACTCCGTATATACTAAAGGTAGGCAGTACGTTATGCGTGACGCGTGCGCCACTCAATGTGATGTGCGCACACGCCGAGAGCATACGATTACTGGTAAGGTACAATCCTCCATCTTTTCGTCTTACTACACCTAATAACAATACATTTTACAATACTTAAAACACACTATTTCTATTCTGATGGAATAAACATTAATATGCCATTGCCATATTAGTCATAGTGAGTCTTTTTGATAAAACGTGATTGAGACTTTAAGTCTTTACCGTTAAAGTTTTATTTAGAGTTTTGTAAGCTGTCAAAATCTACTTAGATTTTTTGAAATTTTATCGGGGAGGACTTCCTCCCCGATAAAATTTGACAGCATCACTGGCGTAATGGCAGGGCGATTGGTGTCTACACTATGTGTCGCCGGTTCGGTCGCCAGGTAAGATAAGTATTTTACCCTTATTTTTACGGATCAAATAATTACCACGAATTGTTTAACACAGACACGTGGCCATTGTGGGAGGCGTTAAATCGACTGTGTACCCAGACTGGAAGGTGCCAATGGGGATTCAGAGAACCTAATTTTGGACAATGTGGCTGCGGTGATCCGGAGCATACTACTCGTATATATCACACCTTTTGGCGTGTCCCTTGAGCCCCAAAACCTACACGAGGGACGATTTCTATCTGGCCACGCCTAAAGCCGGAATTACATTATACTCACGTATCAGCCTGTAAATTCATCCCTATATGTAAGTACTAAATTTTAAATATTTCAATTATTCTGAGTAGGTACTACTTTTTTTATGGTTGACTACCAGTTCGCCTGATGTTAAGTGACACTATGATCTGCGATAGAGCGCGCTTGTTACCTAAAAGAAACCAATTCACTCTTGATTTAAGGACCCACAGATTATAATTATCGGCGAAGACCCACTCGGGAAGCTCATTTCAGCGGTCATAATAAGAGTGGAAAGCATTTAGATTCAAACAACTAAATTCTAAATCTCGCGTAGGTCCCTACAGCACCACCTTAATATTTTATTGGCAACACCAAACCCGCTTGAACAGGTCGCCGCTATAAACTTGTCCGCGGTTGTCACCTGCCTGTTCCTGAGACGTGTTCGCGGAAACAACGTCAACGTCCCACCTCACAGAAAACGATTAATTTAATGGTTTCTGTAAACGTATTTTGTATTCTTATGTGGTAAACAAAAGGTATTAAAGATATTAAAACCTCTTTTCTCCGCACCAAGAAATAAAAGAAGTGAAAACATGAAATGTATTAAAATGTTGATAATTATGATAATAAGCTAGGCTTCTGGTCGTGCCGTGTTTTGATGATTGTGATTTCCAGGTCAAACAAAGTCATTTTAAGTTCTTCTATGGAATCTCCATATGTCTACGGAGTTTGGTTTGTGCCCGGTTAATGGTCATAAGCGGGCTCCCTATTACATGGGATCTAAAACATATCAACAAAATGTGGGTGTACATTAGTACACCTCTGCCTAACCCTTCGGGGACGACAGGCGTGATGCTTTGTTTGAATATAAATCAAATGTTTCCGAATAGCCACTGCGTAGTATTGCCAATTACTAAATAGTAAATTAATTTTCGTGTAGCACTATTTTAAATATACTGATGCGTATTGATTCAATTTATTGTTGCAACCTTTATCCGTATGATATCGTGACTATTTTAACAATTCCATATGTAGATTATTTGTACAAAACATGTGCACGTGTTCTTTTGTCTTAATTTAATATTCTGTTCCAGTTTGCTTCACTTTTTGCACTGTCACAGTCCAAGGATGATCTAATTAGTCTTCCTATGATCATAAAATGGGTAGAATGATGGTCAATTTACTCCAAATACTACAAAAAAGTAATTGTATACGATTAAATTGATGTATGTGGATAACATACATTTATATATCATGCTAACATGCTTGAATTTATCAAAAAGTAAGGCAAAAACGAATAAGGAGTATTCTGTAGGCAGTTGTGCAGTAGGGAGGTATGCAGTAGGTAGGTACTTTCGTGTGGGTATTTCTAGCTTCTAGCAGAAATAAATAATAAATAAATAAATATTTTTTTATTTAAATTCTTTTACAAAAGGTTTACATTTCTTCGGCAATAAAATTTAATAGTTAGGTAGGGTATATTAGTGTCTTAATAGTTAGTAAGTAAAACTAAAGTATTTATGATAGTTTCATACAGATAACATTATTCGTTACTCTAGAGATATGTAGCGACCTGCCTGAATTAGGTTTGTACAAACCTGTGTTTCAAGCCATCATAAATAAATTGGGACAATACATTATTTTTGTTAAAACTTAATCAAAAATATTTCTTGATTACAGATGAAATAAGACTATAATAAACAAATAACATATCCGAACATCTTAGAGCATAATTTATCTACTGCCAACTTAAGCATCGACGCCTGTGTTACACGGATAGAAGGTTGATATACTATATAGTATAGATATATATATTTATACGTAAAAACGTCCATGAGTTAAGTTTAAATGAGCATGCTCTTCACACAAATATAATTATAGTCCTACCGGGAACCTTTTAAGCCTAGTCTATAAACCTACCTACTTCATTTGTTTATCTTCCTCGGATTTTAAGAGACGAAATTTCTATCTTTGCTACAGGACTATTAGACTATCCTTTTCGTAAAAGGGCTGCAATCTAATCGGACACTACCGATATTCTAAAGGTGAATTTGCTGGATGCGAACGGCGCAGGACCGGTCGTCATGGAAATTCTTGGGGAAGGCTTATGTCCAGCAGTGGGCATCATAATAATATAACTCATATTATAATGAAATGTACAACTGGGGGTCAAAGTTTTCGGGATTTCGACCGCCACTGGGCAGCCTAGTGGTGTGACCACCGGCCCTGCGATAAACCATAAAGTCGAAAGTCTCTCGATATCAGTCCCAAGATACGCGCCACTGGCTTACACAAGTCTTACGTACAAGATACATACCTTCCCAAACGGTGAAAAAAATATCGTGAGTAAAAATGTACATGCCAGCGATATACTCTCCATGGCGAATGAAATCTGCCAACCCGCGCTCCCCAAGCATAACTATAGCATAATCCTTATCAGATGAGAGGAGATTCGGCAATAGTGGCGTTTACAAGTGTGGTTCATTTGTCGGTAAACGCACACGGGCGGAGTCCGACACGGGGTGTTTCGGACTCCGCCCGTATGCGTTTACCTTCGACGGTCTGTAAAGGACTTTTCAACGAATCCTATTTATAAGTGCCTAGAATTTAGAATTAATGATGACGACTAACACTAACCTCGAAGGACAGGACTGTCTTGATGTATATCTAAAGAATGGTCACCAATTTAATAACTTACCTCGAATTGGACTGCTCAACCTTAAATATCCAGTCAGAATTATTTAACTATTAGGAGTCTTCTCTACTGATTTCCAGTAAACTTGACACTAGCGTCAACATGACTCAAAATTTAAGACTTATTTGTATTATTTTGACGTAGTATTTAGAATCACATCCGGCCTACGGACTACATACGTGGCATATATATGTAGTCATTACCACCAGATGTTTGTAATCAACCTGGTGATGAATAGCTTAAAATTATGTGTTTTTTTTCTATATTTTGTTTAAATATGTATATGATGCGTTGAGTATGTACGGGTGTATGGAAATTTTAAAACCAGTACCGTGTCTTTAACGTTGTTATTCAAATTTATACCTTAAGTATCTCTATACTTAAGGTATAAATTTGAATAACAACGCAACTCAAGTCCAAACCCTCTGGTTTGGACTTGAGTTCGCCTAGATAAGTACTCACTTTTCCATTTTCAAATATTCTGCTTTTAAACAGTAGCGTGCTGATAAAAAGATTATTAAACTTACGCGAATCCTGGAGTTCATTTAAGTAAAACTACTTTTTACGGATTTTGCTAATATTATTTTTAATCTCAACGTTTCGAATCCGTTACAACATCAAGGTCAGACCGGCCTCTGATCACGGTATATGATACTGTAAATTATAAAATCCGTAAAAAGCAGTTTTATTTCAATACCCTCCAACATTCGCGCATGTTTTAAATTTTATTTAAAAACAAATTCTTTTTATTTCTACGTCAAAGTAAACTGTTAGTTTCTATTTGGGTCTCATCATCATCATCAACCCATTAATGTCCCACTGCTGGGCACGGGTCTCCTTTAAATTGAGAGGGATTAGGCTATATAGTCTACCACGCTAGCCTACTGCGGGTTGGCAGACTTCACATGCCATCGAGAATTCTCTCAAGCATGCAATTTTCCTCACGATGTTTTCCTTCACCGTTTGAGCATGTGATAAATACGCACATAACTTCTGAAAAGTGGTGGCCTTGGGTTCGAACTCGAGACCTTTGACATCTCAGTCCACTGGTCACACCACTAGGCTACCACGGCTCTATTTGTGTCTAATTAGTAATGGGTGTCTATTTGGCTAAATAGTAGTGGGTCTAATTACTAATTAGCAATAAGCTTACCCCCTATTACATTGAGCCTAAAACATTTCGGCGTAGGTACTAGGACCTACTCAAGGACGTCGTGAAGGGGGCTGGGGGGGGGGGGGTAGCAATCTCCCTACAGCTTCTGAGTTGCCAAATGTAAAGCAACCAAAGTCTCAAGAACTCGTGAAGCTTTACACATTGGACTCTGTACTGTTATTATGACAACCACTGTATATATAACACTCGTACTACAAGTGAAAAGCTTCATATTATGCTCTCGACTTTACCAACAATTCATACTTTTCTCATTTTCCATATCAACTCCCCTCCCCGGACCATCGGCTGGCGACGCTCTTGCCCAAGACACAGGCGTGGTGGTAAATTATTGGTAATACGAGACGAACAGTAAAACGTAAAAAATAATAGGTAGGTATTTAAAAAAAATATCTTTGCTGCTGTCTCAATAATGTAAATCCGTAAGTTATAAGTTCAGGTAAGTTACACTGCCTATCTTTAGTGTGATCTATAAACCTGCTAGTTAATTTGATTTGCATACGTTATAATATAGGTAGGTATAAATAAAATACGAAGCTACTGTTATAAAGTTAAAAATAGTTTGTAACTGTTTATGTTTGTCCTCCTTGGATCATTATATTTATATTTTCAACAGGAATAAAGTTACTTAAAAACTTTTGACGATTACAAACATATTTCAAAACTGATCTTAGTTAGAGTAGAATTTAATTCTAAGTTAGTAAAAGAAGAAAATATTTACTTAATTATTAAATCTTTAAGCTTATTAACAATTTTCGTATTTAACTACATATATTTAATGATATATTTTTGCTTCAGCGACTCTAGCGCCATCTTTTAGGCTTGTCTGGGAGTTGGTGCGTGCCTGGCGACTGTCTGGAGAACGGACGTGGAGCATTGATTCAACCACTACCTCTTCTATGTAAGGCTGGCCATCGGCATCTGGAAATAGAAATGATTTAATGTAATAGGTATAACATAACATACCATCCCGTCTGTCATTGCATTGTCGCTTTTAAGAAGTAAGTTTATTTTAAGTCTCTCGTAATTGGGGGCGAGCCTATTGCCATTGCCAAACACCGTGCTGTTACTAAGAATTTCATGGAAAGTCCCTATAACACTTTTCTCGACATGGGAACTTAACCCAAGACCTTTGGCTTAGCAATTGCACCTACCTCTCCAACTTAATTTCGTTGCAGATTCCAAGATTACGTAGATCATTCCCCTGGGACATTACGTCTTCATTTTCTTAACGGTTTTCTGGATGGTAGCTATTGGTAATCCAAGTGGCAATGTTGTCCACATTGCCACTGGATTTATAGTAATAGGGGGCTTAGTGTCATCTACCCAGTATTGTGCCACTGCATGGGCTCGAGTCTCCTCTCATTTAAGAGGGATTAGGCTATAGTCCACCACGCTAGCCTACTGCCGGTTGGCAGACATTAAATGCCATCGAGAAAATCCCTCAAGCATGCAGGTTTCCTCACGATGTTTTCCTTCGCCGTTTGAACATCTGATAAATATGCACATAACTTCCGTAAAGTCAGTAGTGCGTGCCTTGGGTTTGAACTCGAGACCTCTGACATCTCAGTCCACTGGTCACACCGCTAGGCTACCACAGCTCTCTAGGCTACCATAGCTCTATCTTGGCTTAGTGTGGTACGCTTCTAATAGGTATTTTCCATCTACAGTAGGTACATACTTTCAGTTCACCGATGTGTTTTCCGGTCCCATATAATATGGCCCTCCTACATTAACACACATAGCATGCCAATTTATGATTATTGACAGCATTAAAAAACCGAAGTAGATATAATTATAGGTATTTTGTTGCCTAAAAACTGGTTTGGCAATTTCTATGTAACAGGTGACTAATAAAAATCCTCTTTCTTCATTACGCAATAATGTCAAACCAGTATTCTACTTTCTCCTCAGGAAGAAATCTTTATTAATAAGATAGGCATATTAAATACAGCGTGTCACAGCAAGTTATACATTAAGTAATATATTTCTAAAATATTTAGAATTTTGGTAAATCCATAAGAAGTTTATCGTTTCAAGAATTTAATGAATTTAATAAAACAATTACATTTAATTATGGTTTCATCATCGAACGCGGACGCTTCTTTCACAGTTTATTGTAATAAGAAACCTTTTTTGAGCGTTTTGAGAGGTAGGACATAGTGAGATTCCTTGCTCAAATTGCCCGAAACTAACCGACTGGCGAAGTACCTCCGCTTTACAGAATACCGCAGTGAATTAACAATAGTTGTATATCTGCGAGTGAGTAAGGTTACCAGAGCTCGTTGGGGGAATGACTAATCTGACAGCATTGGCATTCCGTCCGCTGTAAGTTCAGTAATTCCCTAATTTAAATAGCCTAAACGGTTTCTACAGTTTGGCAACGCACATGCAAGCCTTCTGGTGTTGCAAATGTCCAGGGGCGGCGGTGATCATTTACCATCAGGTGAGCAGCCTGCTCGTTTGCCCCCTTATAATAACAAAAAAACACATACGCACGCACACAAAACATAGTTCCTGCTTAGTAAGTAGTAGGTACATACTCTTAAATCTCTGGGGCTACTACTGGGTCTATTTTAGTACTAGGTGTAAAGGTACCTCTCCCACTACCACCCACGCAGCGCGGGCGCTGATATTAACGGAAGTTTGGTCACACACTGTATATTCCTGTCCTCGGTTACACTTAAGTTGATTATGTGCTGTTTGAGCCAGGAGTGTAATAAAATATCGATAAAAAGTCTTTTCAATGAAAGTGCCTAATTAGATATGCATGGCAACTGGTCATCAAACATGTACATATTATTATATACGAGATATACATAGGTGTTTTCTCTTGCCCTGCCTTATGGGTTGATAGAAAGTTGTTAGAATTAATTTCTGCCCAAGCAATTCCGGTAAACACTACCACTGAGCACTGAGCTCTTGTTGCGTCAATGTGTCTTTTTTTTTGGAAAACAAATTATAATAATAGACGACTTTAAAACCACAAAGCAACAGTAAGATTCAGTTTTAGGACTTTGGAACTATGCTGAATTTTACGCAAAATCAATAAAAAAAAATTGCAATTAAAATTTGAACGTGTTAATTCTGCATTACAACATGGCACCGTTTCTTACAACTTATACCGACTCAAGTAAATACAATCTCACGGTAGTATTGTCGCGTCAGCCTTGACAACTTTACCTAGTAAATTAACTATCACTACCTATCTAAATAAATACAAGAAAAACCGTAAATCACGTACAAAATTTACAATTAAAAACAACATTTATTGGAACGACTGTCTCTGGAATCAAAATTATAAAATCTATCGAAACAAACCAGCTAAGTTTATTGTCAGTTCATTATACTGAGAACGAATAACACGTGCGATGCATACAAATATATTACATATACATTAACAGGTTTATTAGAAACTATTTTGAATATGTTCATAGATACGCACCGTTGATTCCTGTTTGGAGTTTGGATCTCGCCGGGGCTGCGGCGGTGAGGTAGAGGACGGACATCAGGGAGAACAGCAATAGGGCACGCATCTTGACGCGTGCGCAATGAACACTGCGCGAGCGCCGCTGCGTCATTGCATGTGAGGACCGCGTTATTCTGTAACTCGTTACCTTTTTATTATTTCGCACTAGTTTTCTGGGTCTTTGTTTGCACCTTTCAACGGTTTTTTAAACAAGAGAATTTTCAATCGTTCTATTTTAAAATTTGAATTCATTTATTCTATAGTATCTAAACTGGTATGCAGGGATCGAAGCGCGTGGTATTCTGTAGTTTTTGCCTACACTCATGGGAAAAAGGCGTGAGTGTATGTATTACACGTGTAATATTTTTTCTATACTAGAAAACAAAACACGTGTTGTAATCCCAATAATTTTATACAGTTGTCTTTTGTTTCTCCGATCTATAGATAGATATATAGTCAAAATCGACATTGTTTGTACAAAAATTACGTCATTCTAAGACGTCATTTATCTGTTTGTCGAAGTGTGGTGACCTCAAACAATCATTATAGATACTTTTGAGGGAAACCCACGTCCATCTGAATACATTTACGACTTACTTTAATCGGACTTAAATAGTATTGATAACGGGCCAGGTGGTTACATCGTAAAGGATTCCCAAATTACTATTGATAAGTGAGTATTGATGAGCAGAATTTTAAAAAGTTGTAGAAATTTTGCATATCTATTGATTTGAACTCAGAACTTGACCCCAAAAGTACCCGTAAGTGCGTACTGAGTTCTATCAATTGTTTCTTATGCGTTATAAAAACTTAAAAACTGCTAGTTTAAATACCGTTATTTTTAAACTAGCAGTTTTATTGTTTTTGTTGCAGAATAACGCTATATTAGTTGCATAAGATTGTAGCGAGTGGGGTGCGATTTCTATGTGTCATAGGGTGTGGATATAGTAACGAGGAAGCGAGGAAGCGGTTTGCAAGTATTTATGATAGTGTAGGTCTTTATGACCACATAAGAGTTTTTTTTTAATATCGATATTATGTTAGGTATTACGAGAAAAACCTTTTATATCTGACAACCTTAGAGCCCACGCTCATTTTCATATCCAGGTCTTTATAGAAATATTTGGAACTCAGTAAAAAATTACAGTTAGCTGTCGACATATCTATAGTTTTAATTATATTATTCAATTAATTACTGTTATAAAATTAACATTCACATTTTCTTTGTCATTACTAATTCAATAACTATAAACCTCCTTTTGTTTTACCGTATGCGACACTAAAAATCTTTGTCTTGGATCGAGATTGTCACATTGTTTTGCTAGCAGTCCCGTTATCCGCTATTCTTATGCTAATAAATAAGCACCATAAACGAGTATCACAAATCGCGGTTGCACAATGCTTTTTTTGTGAGAACATTCGTTTATTGACACACATTCTCACGATGCTTTTCTCAAATTAATGTTATGGTACACCTATTAAAAATAAGATTTAAAATAATAAGCTTTAATCTCCTAATTAATATAGGTACCAAATATTATGTCTCGCTATGGTTAAGTATAGGTACCAAATATTATGTCTCGTAATTGTTGTTCTTTATTTTGCTAATATTATAGATTAAAATTATTAAAATAAAAAAAAATGATTACCCAATAAATCATATAGGTCAAAAAACCAGTCACGCATTTGTTGGGCCACGGGTTACGTAATTACCCGTTATTCGACTAAGTTAAGTTAACTCGTTAAGTTGTACATCCTATTTAGATGTAATAGTTGTATGTAAGTATACATTGAAGTATACTGCGGTGATTTTGCATGCTATGTAGCAGACTATGGTGATACTTTATTTATTGAATGTAACAACTCATGTACCCATATTCGCAAAATAAATGATTTGATTTGATTTATTTAGATATCCAAAACCAACTACCAAATTAACCTAACAGCCTAGCAGGAGGTGACTCACATAAAAATTATATATTTTGGCAAACGAAACGCTTTTTACACCCACACAAAATATTGGAACAGCTTATTTAATGACTTTCCAACTTACGAATAAAAAAAAATTTCTCCCACTTTTCTTCTATGCCTTATTTACCCCTTAGATGTAGTTAATGTACGTAATCACCTACATTTATGCTTAATTACAAAGAGACGGATTGATGTGGTGAAACTAAAAGGATTCCTTGTTGACTACAAAACCCAAGAAAAATATTTTTAAAATAGCACTGAGTTGGATGGACACCTATAGCTTGTGATTATTATTTTATTAATCATCATCATCACAAAGCAAAGTTATTTAAGGGCACGATTATACGTTACCGAGCTACATAGAGTTAAGAGCGAGGCGTGAAACGTCTGCCAACCTGCAGTAGGCTACCGTATTGTCTTCAAATGAGATTCCGTTGCCCAGCAGTGGGACAGTACATGGAATGAGTATAAATTGTACATATTCCCAGACTCCCCTCGACGAGATAATTGATTTATAATTAGTTTACAATATAATTTGAATTCATTGACCTCTCATAATCTCTTGTCAACCAGAGAATTAAATATATTTTGTTTGTTTCACTTCAATATTAGAACCAGTATATATTTTATAGCACTTTATACCAAATTCTTATTTATTGGTTGTTAAATAGTCATATAATTTATCAAAAATTCTACATAAAACTTATAACTGTCGCATGTTAATGAAATATATGTCTACTAATGAACAGGGTTAAGTCATAAATTACAGTAAAGTCATATTTTTTTAATTGTCAGGCAATAATTGATTTGAGTATAATATATTTTTGTCACTCGTAACGGGGATTTTATCGTATTCACTGAATGGCGAAGCCACCCGATTTTTGGTTATCTGATTTACTTAGCAAACCTGCAAAGATTGAAGCTTAAAAAACTTAATTGTGTCACTAGTATTCAAATGATACGTTTTAAAGGTACATTGGTATTACACGGATATTCCATCCCCATCAGACTAGGTACGGACTTTGTTTATAAACAGACAAACAGACCTGTCTTAGACTCGTGAAAAATGTTGCCTCTACTATTCTCATGAAGACAACAAAAAACGGTAATTCTTACAAACGTTTCTTCGTTATAACATGGATCTGTTTAAGTTGCAGTTAGTCACATACCCTCAGGTGAAATTGTGGTCATTGGAGGTGTAAGTTAGAGGTAAACACTAAATACAATCAATATATTGGTGATGAATTTTTATGCGTGTTTCATTTGGCCCACAGTGAAAACTTGTATATCTTGTAGATGGTGCCACCCCATACCCCATGTATTGTTTTTGGATGAGCCACTATAAAAAAGTAATTAAAATTAGTTTTCTATACGTTTATACGAATGGTCGAATCATTCTCAGAAAGCCACTTAAAGCTAATCTTAGATAGCGATGAGTGTTGCTTCCAAATTTGATTATGAATTTTAAATGAGTGTTGTATAACCAATCAAGAGTAGGTACAATGTCAATACACTTATAATGAGTAGACTGCATTCTAAAGAAACCGTTTCATTTTGTAGATAATTTGTAAGGTACTGCGCGAGATCAACGTTCGGTTTATTATAGATCTATCTAGATTTGAAACGATTTATTTCTATTTAATTCTGGACGTGACTTGCTGCTATGTTCTATAAATGTGTCTGTTCGAGTTTGGTTTTCAATAGCATTAGAAATATTAGCTAGCAGTTGAACCTTTTTGAATAGTTCATGTCTATTGGTTAGATTTTGGGGCCTACCATCTTACACCCATTTTCAGGTATAAGTCATCCTATCGACCACTGTACTGTTATCGGTTGCGGTATGATCAGGATGGGTGCTATCCAGAGTAGACTGAAGAACCAATGGCTGGAAAATTATACGTGCCCCACGAATATTATCGTTTACAAGAAAAATAAAAGACAAAGGTTATAGTTAAATAGTTCTTTGTCTTGAAGAAACATGGCCACAAGGTTCAACTGGTCATCAACAAACAGTGCGTCACCATTTTTCTGAATCATTATCCCACCGCCCACGTGCACTTTATTAAACAAAAGAATCTACATATATTAATTTCTAATTAATCATTTCGCATTCATCATCAACCCATTAATGTCCCACTGCTGGGCACGGGTCTCCTCTCAATTGACAGGGATTCGGCTATAGTCTACCACCCTAGCATACTACGGATTGGCAGACTTCACATGCCATCGAGAAAATCTCTCAAGCATGCAGGTTTCCTCACGATGTTTTCCTTCACCGTTTGAGCATGTGATAAATATGCTCATATCTTCCGAAAAGTCAGTGGTGCGTGCCCTGGGTTTGAACTCAAGACAGTCCACTAGGCTGCCAGTGCTCGATTTTTGAGACGTATAATGTCCTGTCCCTTTTATTTTATATATTCAAAATAGCGATAGTCTCAAATGTTTCCGTTACCTTGAATGACGTCATGTTTTAATCTTATATGCAAAATTTGTCACTGTGATGTCTGTTACATGTTTTATGGTCATAATGAGTTATTTCTAATGATCTAGCTGTATTATGGTTTATTTTGCCAATAAATTTTGCTATATTCGATGTGATTTCTATGCTTTCTAGAATGAGAATTGTTTTTGGGATCGTCATGTTTTGTTGTTTCGGCTGATGTCGCAGATTGGCTAAGGATGCAATATAAAGTCAGTTGCAATCTGTTTATCCCTTGGACTACTTACCGTTAAATTACTTACATTTAATTTATGAATGTAACATCAAATACAAATCGAATGAAATAAAAATATTAAATTAGGTTTTATCGATTTATTCCAAAAACATTACCAATAGTTAATAAAGGGGCTATAGCTTGGGTAGTACCAGTTAGAAAGCATCATATTATTATGTTGCGATAGTATTTGATTGAACATTCTATCGTGTTCTAACCAAGGGTCTTGTATCCTAGGAAATGTTGGCTCTGGCATACTACTAAAAACAGGATCGGATATTCTGGTACGATATGCCGTATTGGAAATGCTAGGGAAAGCTGGGAACGGATCTTGAAAGAATATATCATTCATCGGCTTCATGAACGGACTAGACCATATATCGAAATTTGATATCCGAGGGCCTGCAGCTGCTGAAGTTGATCCAGACTTACTTGAAGATGACACAGATACAGATCCTGGCATGATTTGAATCGTTCCTGACACTCCATTCCCTTTCTTCGTGATCGTAAGTGGTAGTGGCATTTTGTCACCATTGGATTTGAATATATAGTTCCCTTTGCCATCAGTCTTTATCGTGGAGTCAATTGGTGAAAAGAAATGAATGCCATTACCGGATGCATATCTTCCATTTCTGGAGTCTACGCCTGCAATACTGGCGACGCCCATTCCATTGCTAACTGCGGCGAAGGCTGACGCATGACCTAATGGAACCGATTTAGTCACTGATTCTTTATGTTCTTTATGTGTTTCTTGCTGCCCTTTGCTACCCGACTTTGCTGATGACGATACTGCTATAAATCCAGGTGCAATTCGAACATTCTCTGATATGCCATCCCCTTGCTTCGTGATCGGTGTTATTTTAATTTTGTCATTAACAGTGTTCAAGTATCCTTTATTATCTGTTTTCACCATCGAGGAGCTAATCAGTGGTAGGATCTTGATGCCGCTGATAGAAGACACTCTGCCATTTCTGGAGTCTACGCCAGCTATACTGGCGACACCCATTCCATGTGTGGCGAAGGCTTGTGAAGATACATATCTTGGTGTATTCGCTGTTTTCAAAGATTCTTCTGACTTGCCAGCTTCTCCTGTTTTGCTACTTGCTTGGCTTGATTTAAGTTCACCTGGAATTATAACATAAATAATGATTAAAAAATAAAAATAATTTTACATCGATATCGATCTAGTTATATTTCTTGAATCTTAATTTGAATATAAAACATCTAAAAATCAACGGATACATGTCTACCATATTTCCGGTGAGTTTTTTTTTTCTTGAGTAAAGTTACCTAGATTTAAATAAATATATTGATTATATTGAAATGTTTATTTAACAAATGCATAAATTAATATTTACCTGCTCCTGTTACGGCTGCAAATAATAAACAAGTAACAAACACCACTCCAATCTTATTCATGTTGCAGACCAAATAGAAATGCATGATAAACTTCGATCTCTCACTTTATATCCTCACCGTAAAATTACGAGTTTTCGACTTTATAGCATAAGAAACGGTTCTTAATATAGATACCACGACAGATCTGTTTTTAAATATAATTCCTCTACTATTATTTTACAAACGTTGTTTTGATTATCCATTATAGTTTTTGAATGTAGTAATCATACTTGGAGGTATCGACGCTGAGCAATTGTGGGAAGCAATTATTCATTAAGTTTTTGCTCCCATCGGAAATAACAGTACTAAGTATTATTGTTCATTCGTAGGCGATAAAAAATGTTGTGGTTATTGAAAACAGTTTTAATGCCATCTTATAGTTTGTATAGATATTTGCAAATGTATTTTTTAGAAGTCTGCATTTTCAATTTACATTGGCTAATCATGTTTGACGGGTTTATAAGGCATTATGTGAATTGTACCGTATAATGCTAATATATGTTTAATTGATCTAAGATATAACGGAGAGTGATTGATAGATCAAGAGATCGTCTTGCCCACGCGTCCAATTAAAATTTGGCTTTTAACCACTTACATCGTGGGCAGCAGACATACATATATGGAATATTTTACCTATATATTATTCGACTGATGCTTTACAGCAGGACACTATTTGATTTAAAGATTGGACTCTAAAATTATTTATAAAGTGGTTATCACCATCCGCAATCGAAAATACAAACCATTGTCCTTAATTACGTACCTGTAGCCGTACCTACTTCATAATACAGTTTTATTTAGGTTGTAAGAGAGACGGCAATATTCGACCTATTAAGTGCCATCCTGATCTTATAACCTAAGTTATAAACTGTTATAAAAGTACGGCCCGGCAAAAGTTATGAGATGACAAAAAGTGATGACAACTCCTTCGTTTAATAAGAACCATTAGTTCTAAATACATTTGCGCATAAACCGAATAATAGCTTTAGCTGATTTTTTATTTTGCAATCTAAAAACATGACCTGATATAAAATACATTCTGTCAAAGATATCATTATTTTCAGACAATAAAAATAATAGCATCTTAGACATAATGCATCCAAACCACAGAAGGAATGCCTGATATTTTTTTTACCAACAAATAATATAAATTCTACCTGATTCTGTAAATATTTGGAATAATCATATAAATAAATAAATATATCAGTAACAGTGCCATCTAGTTCCGAGTTAAGGAACGAGGCTTGTGTTACGGATACTAGTTGGTTGATATACTACATATATTATGTAGATATTATTTTTTTGTAAATATAAATATACATATTATAAATAAAAGTATCCATGACTCAGGTCTAAACACTCATGCTCATCACACAAAATAATATTTTCTCGTATACCACAGATAAACGTTGCTAATAGGGTCGCCAAAATAAACTAAATTAGCCATAACGTCAAGAGATGTAGGCAACTTGTGTTTTTGAGCGCTTTTGAGGTGCGTGAACCATTAATCGTGAATATATACTCAGTTTTGTCCAAAACTTGATGCTGTGAGTCACTAAGAATGTGTTTCTAATCTGCCATACGACATCATTAATTTAAAAGTATACTTAGCTGTCGTTATGTGGATTTATGTAAATTAATTTTATTTATTGGTGCTTTCGTTGCTAGATATATTTTGGTAGTTGAAGAAATAATGTAATAATTTGGAATATTATTTTTTTACATTACAAAGAGTTTTGTTTGTTTTTTCAGATTAATTTTGACACTAAAAAAGTAGGTATTAGAAATCTCATGAAGCAATTCGGTGATCGTAGTGTGAAAACAAAAAGTTTTTTTTTATTTAACCCTCAAGATCTGTTTCTGTTTTGTCTATAGGTGTTATTGCATCCTAAATAGCAATCAAAACATTATTTCGTAAAATTAAGACTGATCTTTCTGAATAATTAACACATAAACGTACTAGGTACAATATATTCATGATTGATGATAGCACTGATGACTACTTGCGCTTGTACGTACGGCAGTTTTTTACCGTGGCATACTTAGTACATCAATTACTTTTAAACGGTTCCTACTAAATCCGAGCTGATTTATGAAGATTGAGTTTGCACAACATGTAGTTATACTCAAAATAATAACTTTAGCATATAAATTGTAATCTAATAAATCTGAATTCACACTATTTAGAAATAAGATGCCAATTTTTTACCCTTTCTTTTTTTTAAAGTAGGGTATATTTATTTTCAAAAGCTAACGGTTAATTTTAAATATTCTTTGACACATTTGTCGACTTACGATTCGATTAAAGTTTGTGACAGGCCCATCTGTTATGTCGTATGGTGAGAGGTACAGTTATCACCTCAAAACCGATAACACAATTGGAAATGTATTACTGGGGAGTATTTCCTAAATTAGTCAATAAATCATTTTATACTGATTAAGCAGCATAAACTTTAGCGGATACTTATATAGAAAGAAAAAAAATAAAAAATATGTGTGACTCGCACGGGTAAACACACCTAAGTACACAAAAAAAAACAGTATTAACAAAAGGAAATTTAAAAAACCTGTACGAGACCAAAAAGGCCCCTATCTCAGCATAGTGATAATGTCTATGTTTCATTGTTTGATGTATGATGTATGTACGGTAGCTAGCACATCAAGCTACCACAATCTGTCAAATTTCTTTGATAGATTTTTAACTTTATGACAAACCAATAAATCTCATATTCAGTTGGAAAAATATATCAGTTTCGGACAGGTTGACCTGCTGGCGACTGTACATCATTTTAGTGTTTTCATATAAATTTCATGCGGTGTTATAATGATGTTTTTTATTTATTCAATATCCAAACAAAATGTTATTATTTCCTTACTTACAGTATACTTTACAGTAAAAAAGGGCGGCTGAAGGGTTCGTTTTTATGGATATGAATAAATGTAATGTAAAACTCTTCAATATTTTTAATCGATTTGTATTTAAAAGAGGATTTAAAAGAGATTACCATGAGCTTATAAATATGTTATGACGTGATTCAAGAAAAACCATATAATAATAACTCTTCACTCTTTAACCGCTGAACCGATTTAAATGAAATTTCGTACGAAGAATGATTTAAATCCCAGGGAAGAATATATGATATATTTGGTCCCGGAAATCATCCCTTAAAGGGGCGAAAAGGGGGATGGATATTTGCAAGTGAATTCTTAACAGAGGAGGTAAGAAATAAATAAATATATTGATGGAACTGCCGATTGGATAAAATGTCTCATTCTACTCGGACAAAGTCGCAGGGAAAAGCTATTTTTAGACAAAATATCTAGAAAATTTGTTTCTATAGATGTCTCCTCAAAGTTTTAATGATATAACGTTAATAGCATTATCATGTCCAGTTTTAACTGTATAAATGAACATGAATAGATTTCCATTTAAATGTGCTTTATGGATTTTACGATATATTCAGCCATAAAAAGAAAATAACGAAATCAAGCTCTTATCTCTATTACATATCTATTCTAGAATGTATTAAAAAGTTAGGCTGATTTAAATAACGTAATCAACTTGAAATGGTCTCGCAGAAATTATGAGAAATTTATCTTTAAAGCCTATGTTGTGAAATATTATTTAATAGGTTCCATCCAGCAGTTCCTTTATAGCATGCATAGTTAATGGCAGGCTGAGGTGTTAGTTGTCTTGATGTTATGAAAGCAAACAAACACCTCAGTCTTATTATAGATAAATAAATAAATAATAATCGTATTCTGCGACATTTTACTCTGCACCATCTAGTCCCAAACTAAGCAGAGCTTTTACTATGGGTACTGGACAATGGATATAATACTTACATACTTTTTATTGTAAATACATAGGTACTTATAATACATAAGAAACACCCAGAAGAACACAAACACTTAAATATTCATCATATAAATATTTTAGTCCTGTGGGAATTGAAACTGCTGAACTAATCAGCAGTCCGGTACTCGAACTACTAGACCACGGAGATCGTCAAATGCTCAGATGCTCTAAAAGATCCGATAACAACATTTTACGATAAAATCCTTAAAAATTACTTTTGTTTCAATCTACATAAAATATTCGCGTAAGTGTAAGAAATAAAGGCCTGTTGTGGTTAGAACCAGTATATTTTTTATTGTGCACAGTTGCGACATCTACCGTGTTTAGTTAGAACTACGTGTGTTCTATCTTACCTAACATATGAACGAAGAGCCAATCAAGCTTTGATTATACAAATCAACGCTTGAATTAGTTCCTCGGAATTCCGCAAAAATAATTATTAAGACAATAGTTTTTTTTCACTTTAGTGTTTTTACTTAAATAATATAGCAATTTAATAAGAATTATAGTATATATGTAGTATAGTAACGACTTACATGTTTTCTTTCTTTATTGCTTTCCTTTTTTCTTATCAAAAGCGAATAACTCGTTTTCAGTAATTTTCCGCCAATGAGAGGATTTTTCATCATTTTGCGGCGAATAATAAATCGTTGAGTTCCAAACAAGCCGATTATTTTTTAAACTAAACAATGATTTCATGTTGTATTACAAGGAAAATATTGTTTGGTGTTTTCTATAAAACAAAATTATTTAATTATATACTTGATTTTTTTAATCATCAATATTTCATAACTATCAAAAAATTAGATTGCCACCATAGACTACTGTACGGTATTTGACAGGTAATAAATTGAACCCAAAATACATTGTAACATACTTACCGTTTTAATACATTTATTAAATATCCATGAATGCAATATATCACATTCAGTATCACATTGTCTTTCTGTTTTTTTAAAGCGTGTACACAAACAAATTACTGTACGTGTTTTTAATATACCTACTACTATATTTTATAATTCTGTCACAACCAATCGTAGTCTAATTCTGCAATATTATTAGAAATTTTTGAATTTTTCAAAGATAAATTGGCGCAGTACAAAATAAGTCAACTTGTGCTTATTGAAATATTCACAGCAGACTAAACAGGTAGGTTCTACCATAAAATCCACGAAATCCGAATCCTTAATGTTATCAATGCAAAAGTGTGTCTGTCTGTTACATCTTCACGCTGAAACCGCTGAACCGAGGTTGATTGAATCCCAGGCCATTTTTATCACGGAAATCATCGTTCAAAGAGAACGAGGGGGTGTAGAAGTTTCTACGCCGAAGTATTGGACAAAAGCCAGTCAATAATAAGTTTTATTTCGTCCAATAAGTTTTTAATATATCTTATCTTTTATGTTTAAGCCATTAGTGATAAAAGTTAGCTTCGAAATGCATATTGAGCTATATATATATATAAGTGGAATATAAGACATTGACCTAAGACCTTATACTTGCATCCTACTTGACTTCTTAGATGCTCAAAATCTAGAATCTATTTTTTTCTAGAATACCTATTTGTTTATAAGGTGTTGCCCAAAAGTATTGAGCAGCCATGAAATGTTAAGTTTTTTTGGAGGAGTATCAAAACAAAATAAAATAAAAGGATTTATATAGGTTGATATTACTATTTATTAATAAAACATACATTTTGTGGCTCATTAGGCGTAAGGTGTAAAATTGAGAGCTTAGTGGTGTGACCAGTGGACTGAGATGTCAGAGGTCTCGAGTTTAAACCCAAGGCACATACCACTGACTTTTCGGAAGTCATGAGTGTATTTATGACATGCTCAAACGGTGAAGAAAAACATCGTAAGGAAAGCTGGAGACATTTTATCAATAGCATATGAAGTCTGCCAACCCGCAGTACACTAGCGTGGTGGATTATAGCCTTATCCCTCTCAAATAATGAGAGGAAATCCGTGCCCAACAGTGGTATAATGATGGGTTGACATAGAGTTCCAAAGTTTCAAGAAACTACAATTTGCGTTACTAAGAAATGACAGTCGGTAATTATGTTGTCAAATAATTTTAAAATCTCTAATTAATATGTACATTATTATTCACTGACGCTTGTGATGTCTCAGTCTCTGTTAATTACATATTATTATATTCTAGTCAACAGGCAGGCAGTAAGACTTCCTTTTTTATTTATATATAACATCACGTCTGTCGTCTCCGAAGAGTTAGGCAGAGGTATACTAATGTATACATATACCCACATTTCACCGATATGTTTTAAGTCCTATATAATTGGAAGCGAACTTATTGCCATCAACCGACCACAAATCCGAACTCCGAGCTACTACTGATATTTTTTAAATCCAATTTGACTAGTACCTGGGAGTTGAACCCAAGAAGTCTTGCTCAGCAATCGGGAGAAAAAAGGTGAAAACTTTTACAACAAATACAATTATTAATATTGTTATTTTGCGGATATAAAACCGAGGCTACACTAGTGTAGCCTCGGTTTACACAAGTACATTGCACCCGTGTGAAACCGGGCGGACTAGTGGTCTATTTATCAAACAGCCACAAAAGAAGTGCACCATCCATTAGCGACCAAGCAAATCCTGCCATGCAAGTCCCAACTTTAAACTTATCTCACCTACAAATTATACCTACACAAATAAGTATAGACAAAAGCGTGATTAAGGAGTATCTGAACAGATATTTATCTCCATACATCTCTAAATCACGTTTGAGACAGAGAGATAGGTCGTTCACCTCACATTGGATTATAAACTATCGTTCCACCCATACCATCCTATATAAACCGTTCATTGTAATGTAAGCACTTATTTCTTTATAGAGTCTAAGTTCATGAATACGGAGTTTGATTGAAGGGAATAATGTTGGTTATAAAGACGTTAATGTCAGTTTTGACTGTTAATATTTTGGTGGAAGCGGTTCCTGTTGTTTTTAAAGGTAAGTGTTTATTGTAAACGCTTTTAGTGAATATTGATGTGTTTAATATAAACGATGATGCAATATTTGCAGAAATCATCTACAAACACAATGCGCCTATTGATACTTTTGTTCCTATTGGTAACAATAAAGTAACCGCTGTGATGTGGTCCAAAATCACAACCAATTTTGATGCATTATAATTGTTTTTTTAGCCACTTGGACATAATATGTCTTGAATAATTTGGATAATTATGTATTTAAATATTAATTAAATGTCTATAGGTAGTATTAAATTGACTAATGTATCAACACGAAATAGCTATTTAGTAACCAACTCCTCTGTTATAATAATATTGAATATGTGTTCGTAACTAATTGACTCTTTTGATAAATTAAATGAACCGACTATTTTTATTATTATTGTTTCAGAAAAAACTCCTAACGGCGAAGCTATCGTGGCAATATCATCTTCTGATCCAAATGTTGAGAAATATTTTACCCAACAATTTTCAACGAGATCAGGATTTACACAATTGAATTCTGAAGACCAAGATCGTTTGAACTACCCAGGACAGAGATCTCCAGGTGCAGTGCACTCAAGTATCAGCATAGCAGTTCCTGGGAAGGCTATAGCCGGAGCTGGAAGGAGTTTTGCTTCAGCATCCAGTGGACCATTCCTGCCAATTTTTTCGTTCCCCATTGCTCATGAGAGCTTTGGTTTCAGTAGCTTTGACCTTAATGATTGGGTTCGTAATTTAGAAAGTTTTTATAATCCTAACCTTGGCGGGCTTAATCAAGTAAATTCAGTAGCTGCTGTAAACGACAATGGTCATGTGTATGGACATGTTAACTCACTACCTTTCGATAATAGAGCAAGAAGTCCTGAAAATTATGTAAATGGACTGAACAATTTTGCAACTTTTGATACTAAAACACAAAAGCCTGAAGCTATTGATTTAAAAAACAAAATTGATCCGATGTCTGAGAAAAATCCTAGGAATTTACCAAGTTATGACAATAAATCAAAACAAAGAAGTTACGAATAGTTTCTTGTGTATACGAATTATAAAATTTGTTATAATTATTTAAGAACTTAAGTAAGAATGATAATAGGGTATTCTGATAAAATAAACACCATTTATTTGTAATCAAGATTTTTATTGATTTATTTTAACTGGAGTACTTGTAAATAGCAGACACGTGTTTACAAGGTTTTTAAAGATACTGAGACAAGTTGTTTATGTGGTCGTCTCAATATCTTTTTGCACCCCCAATGTTTACCCCGACTTTAGTAGTATCCAGTGTCGATGGCGTGAGAGTGGGTAGCACGAAGACCAGGGGCATTGATGCTGCTCGCGCCACTGTTCTGGATGGAGCCGTCGTAACGGCGTTGAAGAGTCTGGGCAGTGCTAGCTCCGACTCCATTGATGTTCTCGGCAGCAGATATGGCGGTGCCGTAACCGGAACCAGAGGTCTGGGCAGAAGACACAGCTCCGTAGTTGTTGGTTCTGGCGGCAGCACCCAGAGAGTCGAAAGTGTTAGCTTGGGAAATAGCGGATCCGTAACCACGGACGTTCTGGGCTGAGGAGACGGCGCTGTTGTAGCCGTTGGATCCAATGCTTTGTGCTACAGCGGAGTTGAATTGGTTGCGACCCACCGTCGAAGCGGAGGACACGGCGTTGGCGTTACCGTAGTGGCCGAAGTTTGTGGCAGGTTGAATGTAGGTGTTGCGAGGAGCGGATGGGTAGTGGTGCACCGGGTAGGTGTTTCCAGCGCTGGCGATTCCTACACCACGAGCGTAACCGTTGGCGTCAGTCTCAGCGCTTCCAATGCCGTAGGCATTGCCGCCTTCAGTGCTGAAGGAGGCACCGTAGCCGGTGGAGTGAGCGATGCCACCGATGTTGCTGGCAACACCAGTGCCAAACCCGTAAGAAATGGCGGGAGAACGGGCATTGCGGTACACTTCAGCAGGGAACGCGTTGCCTGAAATAATCACAATATATAGTATTACAAAGTGTAAAAAGTATTTAAAACAATTATTGTTCTTAAATGCACAAATGCATTAGGTAAATAGTTAAAATATTTTAGTTATCTACTTATTAATTTAATTTAATTGCACAAAAACAATTGGTAAGTCAAGCAATAGAAGCAAGGAATAGATGGTTAATGATTCACTGTGTACTGATGTACACCCATTGTGCTGGTACATTTTAAAACACTTGTGTAAAGCTATTCCCATTAACCGGTTATAAATCCCGGAGTTACCAATGACGGAGAAGTTCCCAAAAGAGACCCCCAATGAAGCTTTAGACTTCAACTTTGGAATTGAAAGCAGGTGCTTACTCAACTGTTACTTTTGCGACCACACAGCAATAAGGAAGTAGTAACAAAATACTGTAATTTTTTCTTTCAAATAAGTATTGAATATCATGAAGATATAAAAAAAGTATTTTCTCTCAAAATGTAAGGAGACCCTTGCCCAACAATGGGACAATAAATAGGTATAGTGTTGATCTAATGATGTAGAAGGTGATAATAGTATTGTTAAGTACTGCAGATCATTTACTTTACAAGTATCCTTGCAGTGTCAACTCACCATAATAGTTCCAAGGTACTGCATTGCAAGCAGCTAGTACTGTAACCAACACGAAGATTTTGGAAACCATTTTTGTTTTTCTGTTGTAAGGATGTCTAGACCTTTCTCCAGATGAATGTGGATACTTGTGAAACACTCCCCACGGTATATATACTACATCGATGATTCCCCCCACTCAAAACTGACTGGGTCACCACTACAACCAAAGCCATTGACACTCATAAACAAAATTTATCTAACGAGTTACGGTAAACAGTTTTGATAGGTACAGGAGATCTGATACCATAAATTTCTTGACCATCATCTTATATTGATAAAACAACTGATTAATTGGCCGTAATAAAATTGAGATCGGTCGATACAGAAAAACTTAGAACAAGGATTCTTAATTAAAATATTTTCTAATTTGATGTGAATAGCGGAAAGCATTAGAATATATAATTTTTAATTATATCTTCAAACATTTGGACGGCAACGTTTGCCTCTAACACATATTAACATTTCAGAACATTAATACAGAAACAACAAGAAATGACCACATATTTTAATCAAGTTTTTTTTATGAGATATTCTGATCCCAATAAATGAGATACTTGTGTCAATAATGATTTTGGTCATTTTTTAGCGAAATTTATCTCTTAACTATGATTATGAATATTATAAGTTATGTTATTATAGTTAACGAAGGGTAATAACATTATTATACATCACTCACTTAATCAGGCCCCATAACTTATAAAATTTTCATCTAGGATGTTTGGCCACTAGACTGAACTCAGTTGGACTGTTAAACCACTGATTTTTCCTTTTCCTTCCAACAAATTTTTTTGGTTAAAATAGCTGTAGGTCCAAGACTGTTTAAATCATTTTCCTAGAAAACGTTGATTGTTCTTGTCTCGACGATTTTCTGGATATTATCTAAACAGAGAGGGATTATACGTCTTTTACTTATAAGTCGCAGTGAGGAGGGCTGTTCCTCAAAAAAATGACGGTTTTAAGATTATGGTGAATGTGTTTATGACGTCCTTGGCCCAGAGCATAGGGCAAAAGTATACAGCATTGCTTTCAGTTGTTACAAGTCTAACATACCCCGACAATGCCTATATTTTCCTGGCTATATATCGTGATATCAATTTGCAAAATAAATATACAACATTTAAGTAACGTACATTTGTATACTAAGTAATCCTTGAATATACAAATTTCCAAACTAAAAATAACTATAAACAGTCGCTTTATACAAGAACGGAACCCACTACCCGTGACTTAAGTGACCACTTAGCCCCTTCACCAATGGTGTAGTCAAATGTCTATTGATGTCCGATTTCCAACACATTTGTCGTTAATTACAAACATTTGATTTCTATTTGTAGAATCGTAGATATTTTATGCATGAGCAACATTTTAAGTTACACAATCTGAAGGCTATAATAAAATAATAAGGCTCTATCTATTGATAATTTAGAAAGCATCAATTTGAAATATTATGTATGACCTAGGTCATAGACCGTTGCAATTTCGTCTAGCTCGGCTTTAGGTCATGCACCGGACATTGCATAGAAAATCATCATCATATCAACCAAAGCGCGTTTCGGCTTCTTACTTAGATGTCCACAAGGAATTCACGAAATTTTAACAAGTGTTATTATGCTGACTTCGTCCAAGTACTTTTAGTGACTTTAACCAGACCATCGGTTCACCCTGTTGAAGGCTATCCCACGCTGCGTCTTGCGTTTCTATCAGCAACGTTCAATATTATTGCACCCTTTACTAAAACTCTAAAAACAAGAAGAGATTTTCATTCGTACACACAATCTACAACATTAGTCAAGTAATTATACCACGACTGTTCAGTGTTAGCACTGGATTTGATTCGGATTTTTATCAAATTGGTATTGGGGTTCTCTGTAATATTCCAAACTCTGGGCTTGGATTTTTGTGAATGGCACTAGCCTCGCTATTGCCATTCCTCGCTTCCACGGGACTTAGAAATATAAGCGAAGTGTGAGTGCCTATCACTTCTGCCTAGCCCTACATGGTTATGTATACAGGTATGTATCTATATTGTTTCGTACAAGACGAATGAGGTGTCGAGAAAAAAACGGTAGGGTTTTGAGAGGGTTTTTAGTTAGTATATGCTTCGTTTCTACAACCTCATGGTAGATCAAAGTATTAGCCTATAAAGGTTATCCTTTTAAATCTTTACGGTATTCCACAGAAGGCTCGGGTCCCTACTGTACCAATACAATTACACTCTTTAGAGTCCCTCGTTAATGTCGTTACGAACTATGGCTGCAAGCATGCAATACATAAAAACCTCCTTTTTCCTTGTCGTCTAGAGGTTAAATGACCTATGCATTTTTCTACTAGTTCCGATGAAATACGAGATTTCGCTCGAGTCCATTAAATAAGTCATAGACCTTAACTCAACCAGGTAAATGATCTAAAAATTATATGCAATATGAGAATTTTATTGAGGATGTGAAACATTTACCATTATTAAACCTTATAATATGGAATTAAATGTCGTATTAATTGCTCGATAAAATCGTCAACGAATTTTTAATCGATGAATATTTTATTCGAAAGTTTTAGCTCCTTATACTAAATAAGCCGTTTCTGCCAATGGATTGAAAATAAAAAAAAGTCTCATAACATATCGTAGTACAACATTTTATTTGTACAGAAAGATTACATTAGCATATTTAATAGGTACTAAGTACCTTATTAATCAAAGTTTATCACAGTTTTACACTCACCAGTACATAAATTAACTGTCTAGTTAACGGAATATTTATATTTTAAAATAATATTATAAATTTTAATTAATTAGTTTACAACAATCAATTATTGTTAAAAATAGAAAATACTTTAAGCCTACTCAGGAGAGAAACATTAATAAACTTTAAAAGATTACATGGAATCACTAATCTGTTTCGATCAATCAGACCTCTTTTCAAATTCTTCGCTTGTAAACTTAAGTTTATTACATTATGTATTTTATTTTTTGTCTCTCGAATGGAAAAAGAGAAATGACACTACCTAGATAAATTCTAATTCTTAGACGTTTTTTAGCTACTGAACTATTCGGAATAAGAAGTTAAGTATACAAAATAATTACTTACTTAATAATGATTTAAAAATAATGGCAAAAACTCAATGGATATATACAATTTTTGATTTAGATTTACATAGTTATATACAGTTTTTGATAATCATATGAATATAGTCCAAAGACTCCAAAAATAAAACCAATAATAAGTTTAAGTGACATTACTTTTCCTGAAAAAATTGATGCATGAATGTGTGATCCAAAAAAATCTTCAAAACTATTATACACTATCTGACTTCTTTCAGTGAAGGTTCAATTTAGTCTTGTTTCCCATTACTAGCGGCTGCATTTGATCGAGCATACGCAAAGCTGTCAGGGCCGCCATCATCATAATCTCCTCCATCACCCTCACCATCAATACCATCACGGAAACCGAAAGGACCTTGGAATCCATATGCTCCATTTGGGTAACCAGAATAATAATTTCCATTAAACTGATTGTTGTACGCCCCATACCCGTTGCCAAAACCTGGTCTATTATATCCTCCATAGCTATCGTAGCCGCTGTATCCTTGGTTATAGTAACCTTGGTTATAGTATCCTTGGTTATAATATCCTTGGTTATAGTAACCATTGGGGTAATCCCCGTTATACTGATAGTTATTAGGGAAGTACCCACTTCCGTGACCCCCGCCTCCCTCATTAGCTGAAGATTGTGACTGGCTGATGGCAATATTTACTGGTGGTTGATATCCTTGGTAGTTTTGGTTTCCCTGATATCCTCCATAGCCACCATAGCCTCCAAATCCACCTCCATTGCAGATTCCGTACTTTTTACATAACTTCTTCTTGTGCAAAGATCGAGATTCTCCTATTGAGCTTCCAAATTCGTCTGCAGCTGCTGGAGTATCTGTAAATAAAAAAATACATTTTCGATCACTTTGAGGTATAATAAATAATATAAAACTTTTTATATTCGCATCTTTTTGTAGCACTTTTTAATAGGCAACCACATGGGAGGTGGGTTGGTCATTTTGCACGTCCAATATCTAGTTTCGAAATTGACCAATTATATGAGCACATGTTGTATGTAGGACTCACGCCTTTATTTATGGGAGAGTTGAACCTCGTACTGGTTCAATGTATGTCAGTTATGTTCGTATATTTAGAGAACTTCCTTTTGCGACTTTCCAAATTCGCACAGAAATAGATAATCTTATTAGCATTTATATAAAATTAATCACTAAGTACTGATACCGTAAGCATATTAAACTAAAGCAAAAATAAAATGTTAAAGAAGTCTTAGTTATTTTATGAACGGACGAACGGATGAACCGACTTTTGTAGTTTTTGAAATCGGCATGGGTAAAGTTTCATGTGTTAAACTGGCCAAAAACGACACTAGCTGTCTCAAATCTGACCCACAATGTCACGTAAGTAGACCACCCAATTACCTACAATCCAAAGGGACAATTATCGACAATAAACTAGCGGTACCGATACGAAACTGCAAGTTTATCGATCGTTCGTGACACCACAAAGCAGATTATAGAGTATCGATAAAAAATTACCCGCTTCGGCTAGGGTTGTGCTGCATCCCACGAGAGCAATTGCAAAAAACAAAAATCGTCTTCTGGCCATGTTTATGCTATGTTCCGTTAAAGTGTGGTTTAAATTTTTGCGAGAACTGTTTTATAGGTCGACCACGGAGGTCGTGCCCCACGCCAAGAGACATTAAGGTTTTATTTGGTAAAAATCCCACGGAAGTGATGCAGTCGTTGAATTATAAACAATACCATATTTGTTGTAGAACGGAAGTTGTTTATGGTAATACATGCAAATGTTGATAGGTGAAGTTAAATAAAACTAAGGTGTTTGATTCTTCCTAATCGTTTCTAGTTCTGGATTATCTTGAGATGTTCCTTACGCCTGTTTCCCTTAAAGCTATAATATTGTATACTAAAGTTATGTTTATTTTTAGGTTTCTTATTAATTAATCTTAATCAAGTAGTAATTGACAGAGTCATGAGATATATACATAAGTACCTAACAATACAATATACTGGTCAGAGTGGAGGTAACGCAGTGGACTGAGCTAAGCGGTAAAAGCCAAAAAGGGCGGCATAGGCAATGTTGGAAGATCAAAATGGAAGACCTACTAGTACTGTTGCTCAAAATAACAGCAAATATCAAATAATTTAGGTACCTACCGCGGAAATCATTTTTTTTTTGTTATATTCTTCGCACACAAAGTTGTGGGTAACATACCTAATCTATAATCAATAATTATAATATACCTTTATAAATGGATGCTGACATAAATTAAGCTATGTGAATATTTATCACATGGTGAAGGAAAATATCGTGAGATTTTCTCAATGGCATGTGAAGTCTGCCAGCCCGCAGTAGGCTAGCGTGGTAGAGTTTAGCCTAATCTCACCCAAAAGTGAGAGGAGGCCTGCGCCCAGCAGTGGGACAATAATGGGTATGATGGTGTTGAAATAAATGAGCTTCATCATGATATCGTTATACTCTCAATTACATCCAATCTTCAATCTACTATATACTGTACATAAGCAAAAATGAAAAAACAAACCTGATGGACACTAACACAAGATATGGGTGTAACCGTAATTAATGACTCAGCTGTGATTACGATAACTGCTGTATTAACCTTGATCTTGATTGTTAGGTAACCGAGCTAATGAACTTGACACGTAAGCCTTGTTTATCATAATAATAATCCGGTTTCCACTCATACGTAATCAGACAAAAAAAACATTATCGCAAGATCATGTAAGACCAAAAAAGCTTATATGTGAAAGCCAGAGTACGTAAGGAAATGTCGGCTCCATCTGAGATCTCTTCAGATGCTTTTTGTAAGGTCAAAGACATTGAATTTCAAGGGACAATTTTAAGCTAAAAGTTGTTGGTGTGCCCAGTTGAATGTGAAGTCAAAGTCAAAAGATTTATTTCAATTAGACCGATATTACAGGTACTTTTGAATTGTCAACATTAAGACGCACGGTTGCACGGTTCCAAGGTAGACCTTAGGGAGAAGAGCCGGCCAGAAACTCCATAGTATTTCTCATCATCATCAACCCATTATTGTCTCACTGCTGGGCACCGGTCTTCTCTTATTTGAGGGGGGATTATACATTACAATATATTATTTATGGATTTTCAAGGAGGAAAATCCATAAATAATATATGGAGGTTTACAATGTCTCAAACTCGAGTCTTCACATTCCACTGTCGACAAAAGTCGATCCCAAGGAACTGAACGGTTTTTAAGGAGTTTGACAACACATTTGCAAGCCTCTGGTGTTGCAAATATCGATGGGCGGCTATCAGGTGAGCCGCGTGCTCGTTTGCCCCCTTATCACCATAAAAAAAAACTAACCATTGACTTTTCAATGTTGTGGGCGTGTTTATCACATGCTCAAACGGTGAAGGAATCGTGAGGAAATGTGTGTGGCCGATAATTACTATTGTCTGGATGGCATGTGAAGTCTGCGAACCCGCAGCAGGCTAGCGTGGTGGTCTATGATGTTTTTCCAATTTTTAGCTAAAGGATTGCTACTTTTTTCAATAACTAGCATACACAACCGGTACCAGTAGTACGGATAATCGTACTACTCTCAGTCAAATAAAGAATTTTCACGTTGCAATTGCAATCTATCAAAGTCACAATAATCTATTGTTCAGCGTTGCTAAACAATTAAATTAATATCGAAACTTCCTGAAGTGAAACCGGCAACTATAGTTTTATCAAAATTTGTTCTTCTTGTAAAGTAGGTTGTTATATGCAACTGTTAGGTATATTATACTCCGGATAGGTATATTCAACCAATGCATACTAAACATGCTTACTAATTAATTGCTAATTAATAAAACTGCTTTTGAAAATGATTTTAATCGATGGAGGTCAATGACACCGATCTTGCAATAGGTACCTAGAATTAATGGGCACTAATATTATCTAGAAACGCTCGAAAGTTTTAAATTTATTATTTCTTGAAACAGCTTCAACATTTTGCAAATAAAGTCGACTCTCCGCCAAGTACCTACTTCGAACTATAATATCATCATCATCATCATCATCATCATCAACCCATTATTGTCCCACTGCTGGGCAGGGGTCTCCTCTTATTTGAGAGGGATTAGGCCACCACGCTAGCCTACTGTGGGTTGACAGACATAACATGCCATCGAGAAAATCTATCAAGCATGCCTCAAGCCATGCCATCATGGTTTCCTCACGATATTTTCCTTCACCGTTTCAGTATGTGATAAATACGCACATAACTACCGAAAAGTCAGTGGTGCGTGCGTGCCTTGGGTTTGAATTCAAGACCTCTGACATCTCAGTCCGCTAGTCACACCGCTAGGCTACCACAGCTCTGAAAACAATAATATGAATAACATAAAGTTTTTAACTATAAGTCTTTATATATTATTCTGTGTTTAGTTTTATTTATATAAGCATGATGTGGTCTCCTGTAAGTGAAGGAGTACAAAGACTACAGTGATGTGTGCAAAATCTTCTGTAACAAATTATGTACTTTCTTTGTTGGAGATCCTTAAATAAATAAATAAATAAAATACCATCACGCCTATCGACCCCAAATGGTTAGGCTGTGTACTCCCACAATGCCCCCTCCCGTAATATACACCCACATTTCGCTGGTATTTAAGTACCATGTATTCTGACCGAAGACCTTGCTCAGCAGACACACTATTGACCAGTAGACCAAAGAGGCAGTATGTAAATATTAATACCTTATATTGTGTTCAGATTAGCGTGTGTTACCATTTTACAACAAATTTCTGTTCGCTGTTTGCTGAACCTGTTTATGTAGCACGCCCAAAATCTAGCTGAATTTCCAATGAGTACAATTTGAGGGTCTTGAAGTGACGAGTGATTAGTTATCTTCTAGATAAGCGTGCTTCATCTTAGACCACACCGTCACTTACCTATCATAAGATGAAATTGTGCACGTGATAAAAAATATTGTAACAGTAGTGTTAAGTAACCTAAGTCTAATGCATTTTACCCAGAAACGTAGTACCTATTTACCTACCGATAATTTACGATTATGCATATTAAAATTTTACAATCAAATTTCCATTTTAAATAAGAAATTAATTTAAAGTGTTCATAAATCTACATGAGATTTGAATTTTGGAAAAAACACGAACGACTTTATATCTGCAAAAAGAACAAATAATTTTGGATAGAAATAATTTGTCAGTGCTTTTCCTCAAAAACCAAAACAGGACACACAAAATTCGTCTGTCAACATTACATTTCTAGTAGTTCATAACGGTGTATATTCTCTACACGGATGTGGGTAGTTCTTTGACTGTTTTATTGCCCTCTGATTATACTGATTGCACGTACACAAACTTTATAGCCTTGTCTGGGGTTTGAGGTACGGTTGTAAGATCCGACGGTTATAATTCCGGTAGTCGGAACAGTTAAATGTGATGAACTGTGACCACAGTTAACAAATATTTTGTACACCTTGTAATAGAGCGACGAGGAAGAAAAAATTGTAGGTAAGTACCTAGTCCATTATTTCATACTTTTAAGCATTTAAGTACCGTAAGACAATTAGCAATCATTTTTTTACGTTAAGTAATCCTGGTTTCTCACAAACAATTTTTTAAGGATTTAATACATTTATATTGATATACAGCGGTATTTTGATATTGTTTAATCCGATATAAATCAGAAAAGTCACGGGTTAGGACTGTCAGATGGACTGAGAGCAAGTTGCGATAAAATGAGTAAAATAGTTTTATTTCAATGCCCATTGGCCTTCCTTTATCATAAATGAAGACGCAAGATACAGCCCAACATACTTTATTATAACCTCTTTCTCATGCTTTAATATGTATTTATTATTTATTTTATTTTATTTATTAACTAAAACGCTATTTTGCCGTAGCGCGTGGCATTCTGTAGTTTCTGCCTACCTCCATGGGAAAAAGGCGTGAGTGTATATAGTAAAACAAATAACACAATACAGCACTATAAAATTATGAAATATGAAAGATATTACATACGCCAAAACAGTTCAGTTCAGTCGTCATATCATTAATTTTACATTCTTGTGGAATGTGGGGGGAGTTTTTCTCATTAAACTCAGGATTGAATGAAACACGGAAATAGATGCTACGCCACTTAAAGCAGAAATGTCTATATTTTTTTTATAAATTATTAAATACCAAAAAAAAACAGACAAAATGTAAAAAATAAAGTCACAAATTATGTTAACGCGTGTTTCACACACAAAAAAGGTCAGATGAATCTATAAATTAAGTTATAATTTGTTACTATTAGATGTAATCTAACTCCTTAAAGATAATGTTTACTAAGATTAAGTGTTACTTAGAATTTCTAATAAATCTTGATTATAAATGGATGTCCATGTTCTACGATTTAGTTTTTGACAAATATGTTGTTTTATTATAGGTACAAGCTGTATAGAATCTATATATTAGTTTGCTAATACTAAAATAACATGGTATAAAAAATCTAACGTTATTTTATGTGTTGTGAAGCATTAATATTCTCATAAATAGCGATCTGAAATCTTAATGTAAAAACTGGAAGCTGATGAGAAAAATCTGTATTTACGAGTGTTAGGCTCACGTAAATAGAGATTTTTGATCTTAAAATAGCCTGAATTTTATGCATACAATCGCTGCTGGTGTCTCCGAGTCATTTTAGGATTATACAGAACCATAAGTACTGAAGAACTGCCTCGTTGGTATAGTGGTCGTAAGAGCGCCTGCTGAGCCAGATGTCCTGGGTTCGTTTCCCAGGTCGAGCAAAGTTTTATTCGGTTTACTATGTAGTAAAAGCAGCTCGGATTTTGTATTCATGTCCGGTTGATGGCAATAGTATGTAATAGTACGTCCTATGTAATAGGGCCTGCGCCCTATTACATGGGACGTAACAAAACCTTTTAAAACCAGAGGCGTGCTAGTATGTATGTATGTTTTTATTATGTACTTTTAAATTAATTTTGGTGAGTCATATCGACGCACATAGATTCATTTTCTTTCCTCTTTATAGCCTTGGTGTTGAGTCGAAATTAATTATATCAACAATCACTGCAGCGATCTTTACGAAAAAGTTAGATTAATAGGTATTTGCTCTTGAACGGAAATGAGAAGATGAATATTGGTTATAAATCATCTGTTGCCTCGGGCACTTTCTCAAACATATATTAAAAAAAAACTATCAACATACGTATTACCTGGTGACAGTTTAGTATAGTATTAAAAGAAATAGATGTTTGCATTTTTCTAATAGCTTTAATATTATAATTTTGACATATTAAATTAAATGTTCTGTGGGGTGGTCAGCTCTTTAAAAACTGGCTACACCGTGCTGCAATAAAGTATTTTTTTGTAGATAAGTAGTTTTTGGCTTCCCTGACAGGAGAAGAATTTTGACGATCCGATTGGTTGCAGGTTCGGTCGCCGGGCTCCGTCGCAGAATGTCCACTTCTCAAAATGTCCACTGGTCGCAAAATGTCCTTTTCTCAGAATGTCTCTTTCGCAAAATGTCTCTTTCGCAGAATGTCCACTTCGCAAAATGTCGCCGCACGGAGGAAATATGATTTTGTTTTGATCTACAGGTCGTTGTTTTAGGTCTGAGCGTTTACGTATGTGAATATTTGTTGTACCCACGATACTGAAGAAAATGCTAATGCGGAGATATATATATAAAAATAAATATAGGTACCGGCACGAGTCGTGAGGACAAACTTCACTTGCGCATTCCATAAATTTTCGGTCTCTTTGGCGGAATGACGATGGCGAGGGGCGCCGAGGAACAAATTTGGCCGAAAGCGTACATGCGTAAAATGGCTTTTACTACTTAAAATAGATGTGAGTAGTAAAAGTCATTTTACGCTCACGACTCGTGCCGACAATAATAACGTTGGCTAAAAAAATACGAAAACTATTGATATCTGATCAACCGTTTAAGACATTGTATCAAAACTCGAGTACAAAATAAAGTATTTCCTTGTCAACTAAGGATTTTGCATCTATTTTGCTCAGACGGCAAGGCCCTGCGTGGGTGCACGTGACCTCTAGTCAATGATAAGATTTTATTGACTATGGCAATGTCAAAGCTTGTTTATTTTTAGTTCAATAGTCATAAAATCAGATAATTGAATTTTCGATTAGCGCAAGGGCTATTAAATGCCTTCTGTGTTAAGGGTCCTGCAGTTTGTATGATGGCTGACTGAGTCTTGAATATGACTGTATACTAAATAAATATTTCTGGACATTATGACACAGCGCCATCTAGTTCCGAGCTAAGCAACGAGGCTTGTGTTACGGATACTAGTTGGTTGATATACTACATAAATTATATACTGTTTTTTTTGTAAATACATACATATTATACATAGAAACATCCATGACTCGGATACAAATGTTCATGCTCATCACACAAACATCCCCTACAGTCCCTACCGGGATTCGAACCCGGGACCCATAGCACAGAAGGCAGTGTTAACTACCGCCGGACTAATTGGGTCGTCAATAATATATGTCATCATCATCATCAACCCAGTGTTATGCCACTGCTGGGCACGGGTCTCCACTCATTTGAGAGGGATTAGGCTATAGTCCGCCAAGCTAGCCTACTCGGGTTGGCAGACTTCACGTGCCACCGAGAATGTCTCTCAAGCATGCAGGTTTCGTCACGATGGTTTCCTTCACCGTTTGAGCATGTGATAAATACGGACAAAACTTCCAAAAAGTCAATGGTGCGTGCCTTAGGTTTGAACTCGACATCTCGGTCCACTGGTTACACCACTATGCTATCAGCTCTTATTTATTTTACTTAAAACAAAAAAAAAACTTTTTAATGTATCAGCCCTCCAGTATCCGTAACGCAACCCACTTTGCTTAACTCAGAACTACCATGTGTCATAATTTGCGGATGTATATATTTTTTTGTTTTTTTATTACCTAAGTAGGTAGACTAGAAATCACAACTTAGGTAGGAAAGGACTTGGGATATTATGATGAATAAATGAATTATTGAATAAACAAATTTATCCTTAAAATAAAACGACTTTTTACTAATTTTATCGGGGTATATTGATATTATTATTTAATCTTTTCTGATTCTTTACAGCATTCGGCTTACGGTTTTAGTACATTATATTTCATTCTTATACCTACATTTCAATAACACAAAATATATATAATTCCAAGTCAATGTACCACGAATCAAATATATTAATTTAAGCTTGTTAATCCTATATTCTTGCAAGTAATAACTTATACTTATCTCAAAAATTAGATATTGCACCAAATTGAAACGGCTTTCGTTTTGTTTGACAGGTTTTACAGCTAGTTTACATAGACTCGTCATGTCTGCACAACGTTTATGTATAAATTTTGTATAAGTAAATAATGTAATACACATTATTTACTACTATATACCTATAACTACCTTTTGCCCGCGACTACGTTTGCTTGTTAGTTGTTTAATCAATATGCATTTTTTTTTTTCACGAAACTAAAATCATAAGTATAACTTTTTGCTTTATAGTCCCTCTTTAATATTTTTTTGATTCAGAATATAGATTTGACACCCTCGTTTTCGCCTGCCTGAGGGGTGATTTCAGGGATAAAATCTATCCTATCATTTTGCTAGAGCCAAATATCTCAATACCGAACTTCATCTAAATCGGTTCCGCGATTTAAGTGTGAAGAGGTGACAGACAGTCATACATTCTTATTTATAATATTAAAATATGGCTGGTTGCAATAAGTTCCTATACGTGTATAAAATTATATTTTACGACTGATGGCTTAATTACTATCGCAAAAGTTATTGTATGTATACATACATTATTTTTTTAAATTATGTATTTTAGCTGCCAAAATAGATATAATCTAAATTGTCTTGTCTACAAAAAAAAAGTTATAAGGCTTTTAAAACGTCACGTTTATGGGCGTTGCTGATATATTGAGCTAGCATAGGCAGACCAAACTGCCATCCATATTTCTGTCTGTTTGTTACCTCTTCACACTTTAACCACTGAACCGATTTGGATGAAATTTAGCATGAAAATAGTTTAAGTACAAAAAGTGCTCCAACTATCCTATATCCTTATATAGGATAGTTTTTGGCCCGGAAATCACTACTTAAAAGGCCAGGGAAGAGGGGAAGTTTGTATGCGTAATAGATTTGTTCAAAGAAGAAACTAAGAAATAAATAAGCAGATTGAATAAAATTTGTATTTGGACGCGGATAAAGTCGCAGGCAAAATCTAGTCATAAATAAAAACTTTTTCTTCACCGACAAATTGAAAAAAGAATTTTATATTTGGTCCTCATAACTTAAAATGTTAACAATAAATTCTCTTTATTGTTTTTTTTTTATTTTATTTATTGTAGGCCAACGAGATTTATTCGCTTTATTGTTAAGCATTATTAAAATTGTAATTTGTGATACCCAAATAAAAAAATATTGTCACCTATTTTAAAATCAGTTGGCGGGTTGAATCTGGACGAGATTGGCACAGGACCGAAGCAAAAGGCATGCATTGAAAGAGGCTCATGCCCAGCAGTGAGATCAGAAAGGCTGTGGATGATGATGATGATGATTTTAAAATAAATGTTGCACAATATTTAGCTTATGATGTATATATCTAATGATGTTAGTATTTACAAATTATAAACATAATTTTATATAATATCACACCTGACATCCCCAAAAGTGTACTAATGTACACCCACATTTTGTCGGTGTGCTTTAGGTCCCATGTAATAAGAGGCAAGTCCATCAACCGGGCATGAATCCAAACTCCTAGTTGGTACTGAGAATTCCATACAAAAACCCAATCACACTGCTCGACCTGGGAATCGAATCCAAGACCTCAGCATTTGCACCTATACCAAACCTCTAAAAACTCCCGTAAACGGGAGTCAAAGGTTTTAGCTGAAAACCAGCGCTTAGAAAACGCCAATGACGCTATAACTTTTTGCTTTCCGTATCATAGCTGTTTTTGTAAAATATATTGCAATCTATCTATCTATCTATCCAGCCGGTGACACCCACTGCTGAGTAAAGGCCTCTTCTCTATTACGCCACTGTTGCCGATCTTGTGCAAGTCAATATTGCAATAGCTGCTGTAATATTGAAATTAATCAATACCTTTCTATTCTATTCTATTCTACCACTAAACCAAAGACGAAGTTAAAGAACCCATACAAAATGATAAAAACCAACGATGATAGTGAATGATAATATAATTAAACATATAAAAATAAAAACCATTTACACAAAGCCGCTAGGCGGATTTCACTACATATTATAATTTTTGTATATAACATTAGTTTGTCACCAACCAACTTAAATCGATATTAAATTATGATTTATACAGATCATATTACCATACACATCATCATTGACTGATTTACATAATAATATTTTACAATTAAGTTGTGGTGACAAGTGACTATTCAATAGATTGATTATATCAAAAGTATTATATGTTAGGTATATTATAAATGAAGCTCAACTGTTTTTTTTTCTTATCGTGTCAGATTAATAGGTTAGGTTAGGTCAAAGAGATTTCCAATTTATTTGATAATGAACAGTCGCCTCAGCGGGATAAATTCCCCTCTCTTTTATGTTTTTAATTTGCTGTTTTTTTGTTATTTTTTTTTATTTAAGCGCGTCACATTCACGTTGAATAAACAGTTTTTCACTCTGTATTGTTGATCAAAATTACAGGCATGTTTATATTAAGTAAATTAAGTTAAACATCTTTCATGAGAAACTTTTTAAATTCCTTTAATTTTATACCTACTTGTTAATGTTTTTATGTACCCATCTAAATTAGTTTTATTAGCTTACTGTTAACTTTTTTTACTGTTTTTAGTTTATTTAATTATAATATTATTAATTGGTCTAACTGTAACTTACCGTCGAGTGCATTATTTCTTTTCCTATTACAGTACAAGCTCTGCTTAGTTTGGGACTAGATGCTGCAGTGTAAAATATCACAGAACTTATTTATACGTTTATTGGAACTGTATGATCCTATTACCACAATAAATAAAACCAAATAAACATTTTTTTATGGAATTTATCATAGTATATTGTTTTTAATTAATCCTGACGTTTCGGATCGTTTCAGTGAACATGACCACGGGATCAGACTGATATGATTCTGATCATAGAAGATATTATCGTTGGAATTAAATACCTAATATATGCCACGATAAAAACCGAAAAAGGTACTGAGCTGAGCTGAGGACTGACCTAAATAAAAATACTGATTAACTTCAATTATGATCTTGTGATGATTATATGAAATTGTTTCACAAGAAGTATAATTACTATATATTAAGCCTTTTTGAGCTGTGGTAGCCTAGCCAGTGGACTGAGGCGTCAAAGGTCTCAAGTTCGAACCCAAGGCACCACTGACTTTTTGGAAGTTATGTGCGTATTTATCACAAGCTCAAACGGTGAAGGAAAACATCGTGAGGAAACCTGCATGCTTGAGAGATTTGTCTTGATGTCATGTGAAGTCTGCCAACCCGCAGTAGGCTAGCGTGGTGGACTATAGCCTAATCTCTCTCAAATGAGAGGAGACCCGTGTCCAGCAGTAGGACGTTAATCATCAACCCATGACGATGAAGCCTTTTTAGTTATTTTAATACAACTCCACGCTAGAATTATCCATATAGGTTTTTCTCCTGTGTTGTGGATGCGTTTACAATCACAAATTTTCGCACACACAAACACCCAGACCCTAAACAACTACCTGTAGGTCGTACAAATATTTGCTCTGTGCGGGGATCGACCCGCAACTCGTGACGCTCAAACCGATCGTTCAGCCACTGCGATAAAAGTCGTCTCAAACCAGTTTCTAGATTTTGAATTAATCAATAACTTAATATAACGCCCACAGGACTATTTCTTTGATAAAACAGACATAAATTCACACAAAATATTCTAGACTAGATGTATGTACATAAATCTCGATATTCTACTAAAATTTAAAACTTAAATATGCGAGTGGGTGTCAACTAATGAAAGAATAAAACACCTTATCAGTAGAAATTCTTTAAAAAGCTATATAAAACAACGGTAAGTGTAATAAAACATTTAACAATACTACCTATTAGCGCTTCAACAGAATACACAAATGTGTGAATTTTTATTGAATATTAGGATCTAACGGGTGGACCACAAATGTCATACAAAGAGCTTCTTTTTGTTCTTTATTGTCTGTACAGTGCAAAAGGTTGCAAGTTCAGTTTCTGGGTCACGTAGAATGTGCGGTAACGGGCGTCGACTGTCAATAACCTCATAATGTGTGCAGTAGCGAGCAGATATGCCATAATGGCGTCCAGTAATCCCCCCTTTTTTATCTTAAGAAAAACGCTCATGAATTGTCTATGACTAAGGGAGACTGCAGGCTGCAGCGTATGTTGCGTACTAGTAAACTTGCATAATCACACTTCAAAACTATTTTTATCTTGTTTTCATGACACTCGCAAAAAGTCTAAGTATCAGACTTAGACTATCAAAGATGTTATTTTTGTATTTTGATTTTGCGGTTATGATGACTGAAACCATAATCGGTCTATTGCAATCGCCGTTTCACAGGTTTAAAACTACATGATTACTGTAGACGCGAACGCTGCATTTGTACCTACATCATCGGTCTACATTTGCTGATACTAAACAAAGCCTGTAAGTCTTTAAGTTGATAAAGCGAACATGCGTTCGGGTTTCAAACATGGTATTGTACTACGATTCCTGCTAGCTGGGCCATAGATGTCACTAATCACTTTCTACTATGACTATATGGTCTTCTTCGTCGTTGTCAGTCAGACTGACAAGTTCCATTGACTAAATCTGGAAAACACTATTTACTTAGTGATTTAAAAAAAGTTGATGATAGCCTGGGGATGGGAGTTGATGATACGAACTGACTTTGGCAGCGGGCTTCTCGAAAGTTATATAACATAGTAATTATCACATGCTCAAACGGTGAAGGAAAAACATTGGGAGGAAACAATATTTGGATGGCATGTGAAGTCTGCCAACCCTCACTAGGCTAGCGTGGTGGACTATAGCCTAATCCCCCCCTTTAATAGTAAAAGCCCGTTCCCAGTAGTTCCAGTTAAGCTACTCATTTATTTTAAGTGTAAGTGGTTATTTGTTAATACTTGCTACTGTATACCTACAGTACAACTATATAGCGGTGTTACCGACCCATAGCAACAAGACCAGTTCCAACGACAAACTGGTCTTTCACGAACCGAAACCCGAAATTTGTCAACAATAATAATGTTACACGAGAAAGTTGTTTAACGGGTATCTAGGTACCTATCTACATATTAACTTATCAACTCAATTAGAATTAGACGACTCGGTCGAGACTTGGGGGAGACCTATGTCCAGCAGTGGACGTCTAACGGTTGATATGCTGATGATGATAATGATGGGCATTCTGAACCGAGATGAAAGAGACTGACCTCCATGACACAGGGAATCCTAGTGTGGAGACCATGACTTGTCACTTACCTATGTATATTATTTCTGAACAATAAAGATTATTATTATTATTAAAATAAAGTTATAATTATTGATATCTGATCAACGCTTTCGCCAAAGGTGGAGTACAAAATAAATAAGATGTCAAAATAAAAAAAAAAGAAATGAATAATAAATATAATGTACAAAATAATGATTGTACACAGGAGGAAATCCTAGCGTTGGACAGAATTAAAAAATTGTACAAAACCAATAAAATACCGTATTTAAATTGATCATGCAAAATAATCTCATATATAAGGTTTGATTAGGTATAATTATGTATATAAACCAATATCCTAATGTTTTTAGCTTCTGTCGATGTAAATGGACGATTTTGGTCAATTAATTTGGATTTACATAATTTATACAAGTACTATAACATCAATCGAGAGATTTAACATATTCGAGAAATAAAAAACGTGCAAATAGGTTATGTTCTTTTAATTCTTTATCGATAAAAAAAAACAAAAAAATAAAAACATACTTAAAGATATAAACTCTAACAGATAAAATGATTTTGCTTCAAAATTATTTAGATAATATTTTAAGTTACAGTTTTTGTGACAAGTTTGTTGCTTTTTATTTGGATATATTAATTACTAGCATTTGGCCGCGACTTCTTCTGTGTAGAAACTTCCATCAATTTTTTACTACTTTAATGGATTATAACCGGGATAAAAACTATCTCCACACGAAATGTTTTCTAATTTAGTTCAGCGGTTTAAGCGTAAAGAGGTAACAGAAAGACAGACACATACTTTTTTTTGTGTATATACCCGTGTGGGTGGAAAACAAGCTTACGGTCTTCTCATACTTTCGTATTTCTTTCTTTCCTTTTTTTATAAATCGTCGCCCCACACTAGGATTTTCTCCTGTATCGTGGGTGCGTTTCGAACACAAATTTTCACATACACAAACGCCCAGACCCGGAAAAACTACCTGTAGAACGTACAAATATTTGCTCCGTGCCGGGATCGAACCCGCAGCCCGTGACGCACAAACCGATCGCTCAGTCACTGCGCCACCGAGTCGTCAAAACGTCGTATGTGTGGATAATACTCGAACCTGCGTACTGGTTGATACACCAGACCTTTAAGTAAACAAGCTAAATTATAAAATTATTTTTGTACTTTTTTTCTCCAGTATGAAAAGCAAAAATAGAGTGTCAAATTATGAGACACAATGATCTTCTTTCTTTCTTCTTTCTTCGACTTAGATAATAGATTAAAGAAAATATTCTCCATATTTATAAACCTAAACAGGATTGTATTTACACACGAAAATAGTCCTTATATCTTTGCATCACAGTTTAATATACTTCAGTCATTAATGACCTGAAATCGCTACGGCAATGGCATTCCCATTTTCACTTCTCGCGTTACTGACCGATGAATACATGCCGTTGTTGCCTTTGCAGGTGCTGCACGGTTCGTTTTCCTTTGGAGGAGGTTGTAGGTCTGCGTGACTTGGTCGCGGAGGCGGGTTTGCTGGGGCTGATGGTGGCGGAGGCGGTGGTGCAGGCGCTGATGGTGGCGGAGACGGGGGTTTTGGGGCTGGCGGTGGTCCTGGCTGTATTTGCTCAGGTTGCTTCGGCGGTGAAGGTGGCGGCCAGAATTCTGGAGGTGGCGGTGGCGGCCAAAACCGTGGTGGAGGTGGCGGCGGCCAAAATCGTGGCGGAGGAGGAGGAGGTGGCCAGAACCTCGGCCGGTGATGTGGATATTCATAATCGTCGCAGTAGTTGGGAGACCGCTTCAATCTTTGCACAAGCCGGGAGTCGGTAGCTGTAATGAGAAATATTTGATTTAAAAAATATGTTACTCTGCTGATCCGTCTATAATTTGTTGTTCCTTGATATTTATATTTCGGAATAATGATTACGTCCAAGGTGTGAAATATACAAAAAATACTATTACAAATCTATTTATTTGTTTGTTACAACAGATACAGGGCCAAGTTCCCAAACGCTACTCAATTTTAAGTAGCAAATATTCAGCTGCCCCTTTACTTGTCTTCGAAGCGAAAAGGCAGCATTATACTGCGGCTAATTTAAATTTAGTATAATTTGAGAATTCCATCATTAACCTGAGATGTCTGTTTTTATTAAGAAATAGTAATAGAAGAAAGTTCTGCTTCAAAAAGATTATATATTACCTATGCAGGTATTGCTTAGAGCATTCTAATTTAAACTGAAGCTTGAGTGATAGTTATAAATAAATAAATAAATATCTCCGGACATTATATAAGATAAGTTTCGGTGATTTTGGATGATGGCGAATAAAATAAATTGAGTTTCTTAAATTGTTAAAAAGAAACAACATTTAATGCTATCGCATTGATTTCCAAATCACAATCACGTATAATATTACAAATGGGCCATGGGTTGCCATGGCAACCGAACACAGACAATTCTTCTTGGGCTGTCTGCAGTCCGAAATGACACAGCGCCCTCTAGTTCCGTTGTAAGCAACGAGACTTGTGTTACTAGAAGGTTAATATACTACATATGTATATACTACATATGTATATACTTTTTTTTAAATACATACCATACAATATTATACATATAGATACATCCATCCCCGGGACCCGTAGCACAGAAGGCAGCGTTAACTACCGCTGGGCTAATCGCCAAGTTATATATTTATAGTATATGTATGATAATGTATACATATTATATTTCTGTAGTGTATCAACCATCTGGAACTAAATGGCTCTGTGTCTTAATACTTATAATGTCCGGTTATAACTCTTAAATTATTCTAACAATCGCTGAAACATTCTGAAATTCGCATCATACTATCTCTTCACTAACCATAGTATAATAACAAAAGTAATAATATTTTACTAATGTACTTTAAGATGGAATTAATTTAAATATTCGATATATATTTAATACTAGCTGATCCAGCAAACGTTGTTTTGCCACATTATAGGGGTTGGTGGAAGAAGAGTGAAACTTTAGGGTTATAAATATTTTTCGATGCCAAATCATAAAACAAATATAAAAAATATTTGGTAACAAATAGCCTACAACCGATGATCATTCCTGCCAAATATACATACAAAATTTCATAATAATCCGTCAAGCCGTTTCGGAGGAGTTCAGCGACAAACACCATGACACGAGATTTTTATATGTAAGATGTTGCATTGAAATGTTATATCAACTTTTTGATATAATAAATAAATACTTACGTTTGACATCAGCTGACGCGAAATCAAGTAAAGCGATCACTGCTACCAATACGCCTATTCGCCACATTTTGTCGTTCTAATATGAATTGGTTCTTCAAACGATACATTTTTATACGTTCGGTAGATCAATATTAAATAAACGCTCCGATGTAGGTATTCCTCGAAAATTCTATTTCACAGGTCTCACGTAATTGATTGTAATAACTTAGCTAGATGGTGCGAAATCCTTAGTGGTACAGGTAAATCCCATAGGGTATTCGGTTTAGGATGATTGCACACGATCAAATAAACTTGATGGTTTGAAGAAAGTAGGATGAGACAACTTGAATGAAAGTATGTTCGTTTGTTAGCCATCGTCATTTGATTCGTTTTAATTAAAAGTAATAATGATAAGTAAATTCAAAGGATTACGTTGTAGCCGTGTGTATGTTTTTACGTCATACATACGTAGCGCCTAAACTGCTTATCAAATTTTGATTAATGTTTTGTCATTTTATTTGTCGCTATTGTCCAGATAACATATTCATCAACAATTTTAGCTTGACTTCCATCGAACCCAAAAGGAAGAGTTAATTTACACTTTATTAACGACCCATTTAGTCCAGCGGTAGTTAACACTGCTTTCTGTGCTAAGGGTCCCGGGTTCGAATCCTGGTAGGGACAAATGTTTGTGTGATGAGCATAAACATTTGTTTCAGAGTCATGGATGTATTTATGTATAATATGTATGTATTTACAAAAAAAAAGTATATATGTAGTATATCAACTAACTAGTATCCGTAACACTAGCCTCGTTGCTTACCACGGAACTAGATGGCGCTGTGTCATAATGTCCAGGAATATTTATTTATTTTATTATTTATTTATTAATAAGTTAAATTTAAGAAAACATAATTATAAAGGTATATAACTAATAACCAGGAAGTTTTTGTTGGTAATGGGACTAAATGAATATGACGACCTCTGTGGTCTAGTGATTCGAGCACCGGACTGCTGATCAGGAGATCGTGGGTTCGATTCCCACAGGACATAAATATTTATGTGATGAATATTTATGTTTGTGTTCGTTTGGATGTTTCATATGTCATTTATTTCATTCATATTTGACGACCCAATTAGTCCAGCGGTAGTTAACACTGCCTTCTGTGCTAACAGTCCCGGGTTCGAATCCCGGCAGGGACAAATGTTTGTGTGATGAGCATAAACATTTGTATCCGAGTCATGGATGTATCTATGTATAATATGTAGGTGTTTACAACAAAAAAAAGTATATTATGTAGTTTATCAACCAGCTAGTATCCGTAACACAAGCGACGTTACTTAGCTCGGGACTAGATGGCGCTGTGTGTCGTAATGTCCAGGCATATTTATATTTATTTATTTATTACAAGTATGTATTTACAAAAAAAATATATATATAAGTATTATATCCATAGTAAACTGATGCAGCGGGAGAGTCACGACCCTCAGTAATGAGGAAAACGACGCGAGGAGGAGGAGTACCCATAGTACAAGCTCTGTTTAGTTTGGGGCTAGATGGTGCTGTGTAAAATGTCGCAAAATATGTATTTATTTATTTAAAGATCGAACCCATCAGAAAAAAATCGCATATTATCAATATGTTAAAAATAAAAAGAAAATAAAAACTCTGAATTTCGTAAAAATGATCATATATTCTAAGTAAAGTGCAGTAATTGTACTGCATATTGCAACATTTTTGCGGTTTGGGGTACTAAAACAACTATGTAAAATCATGTATGTATTATCAGGCTTACTTTACTGCATATTAATTGGATTCTTCTAAACATAAATTGTACATGCTACGCAGTAAGTATTGAATTAATAATTTTGATATAACATGCTTGAAACGTAACTTATATTGATGATTTTATTTGAATGTATGTAAAAAGCCTTAGACTATAAATTCCGGCTGTCAATTTTTACATGCGGTCCTAATGACGTAACTTTGAATTAGATCAATTTTCGCAGTATGTTTACTGTGTATTTTTAGTTCGTATATTATTTTTAGAGTCTATATTATGTACTTATTTTATACCAATGACTAATAATAATAGTAACTATAAAATGTATAATGATCAATATAATATTAAAAAAAAATAACATTGACTAACAATTTTTTTTTCTGTGTTGTACCCGGGGCTACTAGGCTACAAAAGTGTTTGAACTGTGCGAAGATCGAACCTGCGATTCGTGCTGTAGAAACCGATCGGTCAGCCGTAGCCCTAACGATGTTGCCAAATCGTAACCTCCTTAGAAGTTAAATGGATCTTCACTCTTCAAATATCCATATCCATACTTTCATGCTATTATTATAAATGAGAAAGTGTGTCTGTCAGTCTCTCTCTTCACGCTATACCCGCTGAACCGGTTTAGATGAAATTTGGTATAGAGACAGTTTGAGTCCCGGGAAATGACATGGGATAGTTTTCCACCCTAGAGATCGTCCTTTAAAGGGGAGAAAAGGGGGGTGGAAGTTTGAATGCGGATAAAATTACTGATTTTACGCAGATGAAGTCGCGGGCAAAAGCTAGTATTAAAATTATTAAATAAATGCCATATAACTACGCTTGTATGCTGCCTGTATAGATAGAGAGATTATTCTTTATTGTTAACAGAAGTATTAAAATACACATTACAACATTATAATTTTTTTATATATTTTTTATCCAAGCTAAGCAATATACTTTTTTTTATTAATACATTCATATTATCCATAGATACATCCATAATTCGGATACAAATGTTGATGCTCATCACACAAACATTTATTTGTCCGTACTGGTATTTGAACCCAGGACCGATAACACAGACGGCAGCGGTAACTACCGCTGGGCTAATTGGGGCGTCACGATATTTTTTTATTAATTTGTGTATTTTGCTCTTCCCAAAACCTAACGGTATTCTGAAGATCAACTGTCCCAGGAGCCTATTGCCATTAACAAAACATACATACATACCATCACGCCTGTCGTCCCCGAAAGGTTAGGCAGAGGTGTACTAATGTACACCCACGTTTCGCCGGTATGTTTTAGATCCCATCTAATACGGGGCGAACCTATTACCTTATACCATTAATCGGGCACGAATCCAAACTCCGAGCTGCTACTGAGAATTTCACAGAAAAACCCAATAACACTTTGCCCGACCTGGGAATCGAACCCAGGATCTCTTGCTTGGCAGTCGCACTGTACGACTACTAGACTAACGAGGCAATTAATGCCATAAATTGGGCACAAATCAAGACTGCCAAATACAAACACGAGAATGGTATATGGTCCTTGGATCGAACTTTTGGTGCTTAAGTCGGAGTTGCAGGGAATTAAAAATAATAATAATTATTATAATAAAATCTTTATTTGTACATTTATAAGTAACTTAACAAAGGTACACAACGTTTAAGAGGTAAGTGTAGGTGTGAGAGTGACCCTCCATATAATTGGCAGTCTACTCTGGTTATGATAATGGCTAGTATGGTAAAGGTTTCTACCCTCAGTCAGGACAAAGCACAGATAGCATCTGTCAACACTGTAAACTGTTTGGCGCCCTAAGACGGATCCATGATCCACTGACCATGCACGCTACGCACATCGAATAATGGACGTGTTTCATATGACTCGTGTATTATTTGTGCTGATGTGCAGATTTGGACCCGTCTTAAGATGTCAGGGCTAGCCAGGCGCATTATTATCATCAATGCTTATGTCTATGCCATCTTACTGTTGGGCACTGTACAGTAAAGTTCTAATTTGAAAGGGAGTACCTACACTGACAGTCCTAATAGCTGCTCGGAGTTTGGATCCGTGTTCGTGTATTGGGCAATCGTTTTGTCAAAAAATTAATAAAGATTCTCGCGTCACAGAGTTTGTTGCTGAACTCCTCCGAAACTGCTAGACGGATTACTATGAAATTTTGTACCCATGTGTATTTGGTAGGTTTGAGAATCGGTTGTAGGCTAGTTTTTACACCCCTAGGTGATAAGGATGTCACTCACCAGACTTTTTTTTATTTATTTTTTGATAAAACATTTTTTGTTTTTTTTTTCTGATTTGGCATTAAAAAATACATATAACCCTTAATTTTCACTCTTCTACCACCAACTCCTAAGATGTGGCAAAACAACGTTTGCTGGGTCAGCTAGTATTTTTGTACTTCATTCTATCCAGAAACAAAGAACAAAAATATGATGACTTTTGTAGACATTCAGTGAGATCACCTTTCTGATGCGTTTTGTAATCAGTTGACCACGTTTGTCGTCGCTACTTATTAGTACCTTATCACCAACTGGACGGGGGAATTTACCATGCATTAGGTCAGCGTGGACTGTTAGCGTATCTTTTCCTATTACAATATTCTCTGTAATTCACCATCAACCCACTTTACTGTCTAGGTACTGGGCTCGGGTCTTCTATCATTTGAAAGGGTTTACATAATGGTTCTAACTAATGCTTTTTAAATGTGTGAATAGTGAGGTCATCGCGGGTTAAGCAGATCGCTCGTTCACTGCACCATCCGTGCCGTCAAATAATACTTCTAGTCTTATTTATAAAACTTTCAGTATGACTTAAGTACCGAGTTACCGACAGATCATTTCATCAGATTTGTTTCGCGATAAGTCCTTGCTTTTGCGTTGGATTTAATTGAACTTAGCGTGAAAAATAAATTAAAGCCAAATGTAGCTACAGTATGATCTGAGTCTGAGTCTACCTATTATAACTTATAAGTTAAGCCTTATACATTATTATAGGTAGGCTAGTGATAAAATGGATGGGGATTACAATAATTATAATTATTTTTGTACTAATTATGTTTCGTAATAATCGTAATTCACAAAACAAAAGGCACTCACGATATTTTATAAGATACTTTTTAGGACATTGCCTATTTTAAGGTTTACACAAAAATAGTGCTAATAATATAAGCCGATAAATGAATAAATATTTAAACATTACATTATAATATTGGACATATAAAAAAAATTCTTCAATAGGTATTTTTTATTCATTTTAACAATATTTACTTTATTCGATTTACACAAACCACGAACAATTACAATCACAAAAGAACAATAAATTATAACTATAACAAACTTCAAAATCTCAAAACTTTTTCATACTGAAAAGTAATATGTAATGTCTGTTTTATTTCAATAAACAAGTAAAACACAGGTACTTTACTTTATAATTACCTAACCGCTAACAGAAAGAGCGATGGCATCTCCTTGTTTGCTATTTGCATTACTAAGAGCATAGTTGCTCTTTGCACAAGTACTACACCCACTTTGTTGCTGACCAGCAGTCTGCAGACCCTGAGCAGCTAGGCCAAGGGCGCCATTAAGTGCATAGTAACCACTGTTGTAACCACCGAATCCACCTGCCCCGTAACCACCGGTGCTTCCCGATCCAGCACCACTAGAACTACTTGAGCCAAATCCAGCAGCTTTCTCTGACCCATAGCCACTACCTGAGCCAGCCCCACTGGAACTGCCTGAGCCAAATCCACCAGTATTGCCCGCCCCAAAGCTGGCACTACCTGCGCCGTTACCAGTGGATCTGCCTGAGCCAAATCCGCTTGAATGGCCAGCCCCGAAACTGGCACTACCTGTTCCAGCATTACTGGAACTGCCTGAGCCAAATCCGCCAGAACTGCCGGAGCCAAAACCACCGGCGCTACCTGCGCCAGCACCTTTGGAACTACCTGAGCCGAATCGGCCAGAACTGCCTGAGCCAAAACCACTGGCGCTGCCTGCTCCAGTATCACTGGAACTGCCTGAGCCAAAGCCGCCAGTATTGGCCGCCCCAAAACTGTCACTACCTGCTCCAGCACCACGAGAACTACCTGAGCCAAATCCACCAGATCTGCCCGAGCCTAAACCACCGTCGGTACCTGCGCCAGAACCACTTGCGCTACCTGTTCCAGCACCACTAAATCTGCCTGAGCCAAATTCGCTGGAATGGCCAGCCCCAAAACTGGCACTACCTGCTCCAGCATTAGTTGAACTGCCAAATCCGCCAGTATTACCCGAGCCTAAACCACTGGCGCTACCTGCTCCATCACCAGTGGAACTGTCTGAGCTAAATCCACCAGAACTACCCGAACTAAATCCATCGGCATTTTCCGCGCTATAGCGACCACCATGCCCGGAGCTTAAGCTACCAGCACTACCTGACTTAAAATCACCGGTACTACCTGAACCAGCACCGCTAGAAATACCTCTACCAAATCCACTAGCGTGTCCTGAGCTTAGATCATTGCTCGAGCCAATACCGCCTTCACGTCTACCTGAGCGAGAGCTAGCTTCACTCGCACTAGAAGCTCCAAAATCTTTTAAAGACTGTTGCCCATTACCAATTGAGCTTCCACCGGCTCCACTACCCGAACTAGATCCAGTACTCATGCTATCTCCCTTCCCAAATGATCCAGAACTAAACCCTGATTGCTGTCCACCGCTGCCAAAACCTTGACTTCCTGATTGTGAACCAAATTCCTTTTTAAAGTGAACACTTTTCACACCAAAAGCTATCTGTTTTTCGTTTTTATCTTTAAAGTGCCCTCCGTGCCCTTCAAAAGAGTGACCGCCATAATCTCCTGAAGATGAACCACCAAATTCATTTGATGACTGGGAATTGGAACCAGAAGAAGACTGGCCACTGAACCCATTGGATGACTGGTCATCAGAACCACTAGAGGATTGACCTCTAAGTCCTCCCAAACTATGACCATTAGAGTCAGCAGAAGACTGGCCACCAGAACCAAACGACTGAGACTTGGAGCTTGAGCTACTGAAAGAATGTGCAGTAAAGCCGCCAGCTGACTTGTCAAAGCCGTGGCCACCCCAGGAATGCTGTCCTGAATCTCCACCAGAAGAAATTTGAGCTGATTGTCCATCACCAAATCCAGCTGAGTTTCCTTGTAATCCTGCACTACCATGTGCGGTACCTCCGCTTGAATCTAAGGAGAATGCTTCTCCTGTAGCTTGGTTTGCGTCACCAGTGGCTGCTGAGGCTCCACTAAATATTCCTCGCTGCAGGCCATCATCCGCAAGTCCAGTCCATTGAGTGGCGTGAAAGTATCCTCGAGGGTATGGATGTACAGGAAATAGAGGTGGACGTGGGAATGGTCCAGGAGGTGGCGGAGGCCCTGGTGGACCAAAATATTCACCGGGCGAGCGTTCTACTCGCTTATGAACGTCTGGAAAAAGATAGAAAAAGAGTTATTAATAAGATTGTTTTAGAATAATACACATGATTGTTAATATGGACAAAATCAAAAAGAGATCCATTCAATGTTACGTTTTATGATAAAGCAATACTTAATGACTGGCTCAAGCTCAGATTATTTTTTATAATTAAGTAACAGATAAGAATAACACAACAAAATGACATAATTGTATGTACCTTCGTCCTTAATTATTTCACTTTGCGCCGTAAAAACGGACAGAGCTAACACAAAAGCTCCAACTTTCCCCATCTTGCCGAAAAGTCAGTCTTGTTCTGAAGCAAATAGACCAGCTCCCAACATTTATAGGTAAACTGAAGGATACAGATCCGTCTTCCAAGAATAGTATGTTCTTATAATGATTAATACAAATATCGCTATTGCCAACTGTGAGACAATTTACACTGTCGTAGTCATATTTACAATGCACATACATTGTGCCAAAAAATACCTAACAAGTGTAGCGAAAATAGACTGAGATTTTCACAGTATTATGTCATATTATGTTCATATACAGAATATTTATTCAGACAGGTACTGAGATAACGATATCTTGCTAATATTCTCAGCAACGTGTTACATAGAGTAATGTCCAGCTGCTGTTTTTCCCCTTTTACATTTCGGTTCAAAATTGGCGAAATCTATAAACAGAATAGCATGTATATGGCTGTTGATATTTATACCAACTAGTTGAGGCTATTACGGGCGTTGACGACCCGATAGTTAACTTCTGTGCTACGGGTCCCGGGTTCGAATCCCGGTAGGGACAAATGTTTGTGTGATGAGCATAAACATTTGTATCCGAGTCGTGGATGTATAATATGTATGAATCATAAAAAAGAAGTATATATTTAGTACATATATCAACCTTCTAGTATCCCTAACACATGCCTCGATGCTTAACACGGAACTAGATGGACTCTGTGTCATAATGTCCAGAGATATTTAATTTATTTATTTATCAATCTTACTTTTATTACCGTCAATGTACTAATAAGTAAAACATTATTTTTACACTGTGAAATTGCAAGTAAAAAGTATTAATATAAACTGCATGACGAGACATTCCGTATTTGCAATTATTTATTATGTAGTTTCTAACTAGACTTTTTATGACTGTCAAACTGCACTCGTAATTGTTTTCGGTTGAAATTTTCGTTTTCGATTCTATTGTGCCTTAGGGCACTATAAAATCGAATAATAATCAGAAACCAGATAAGTTACCAACAAAGTTTATAATATTAATAATTATAAGTTTAATTCAGAAAAACATTCCATAATTTGTTAGTTTATATCACGATTTTATTATACATAAGTAGAAATTCCTAAAATGCATAAAACATATACTCTGTAAAAAATGAGGAAAGCTTTAGTGGTGTGCCGCAAGTTCCGTGGTATGTTTTGGTGTTGACATTAAAAGGTGTGAAATTGTCACATATAATTTTTACTTTTAGCTATATATAATCCTCTTTTTCTTAGTCCGTGTATTATACACACACACATACACATTCTGACATCCGCACTCACCCAGTATTGCATGCGAGATTTGAACCCATGAATTGAATATAATTTATAACGATTTGTATCAGATAAAGATTAGTACAAGTATTATATTTAGTTTGTATTTAATAATGCCTCAAAATAAATCCCTTCGTAGCGCTGTCTGCTAGGCGCCCTCTAACACTCAGATTTTATAATAAAAATATGTGCAGTCGTTATGTCTGACCATTTATGAAACATGTTCTAAATATGGAACATCTCTTGGAAAAACCCGGGATTAAACCGGGGACCTTTAGACCTTCAGTCTAACGCTCTCCCAACTGAGCTATTTCTACATACACAATGGCTTAAAGACTTGCTCAGTCACAATGAAAACTGATGCAATAGCTTGGAGATGTTTACAATAAATGCTTAAAACAGACATCAAAGCGAATAGGATCAAAATTGTCCTAAACTAGCTAAAGCTAAGAAGCAGTAAAGGGTCAAAAGAGTCTTCGCAATATACAATATATAAAAAAAAATATTCAAAAAGATATATCTGCCGAAACCCGGGATTGAACCGGGGACCTTTAGATCTTCAGTCTAACGCTCTCCCAACTGAGCTATTTCGGCTGCATACACAATGGTATAAAATACATGTTCACAGTCACATACCTAATATATACATACATTTAAAGGACTGGACTGACGTGTAAATCCAATACACTGTAACTTGAGCTACAGTGTATAGCCTTTATAGCGCTTATTTGATTATTTCGAGGCAGCTACATATTCCTATATTAATATATCTTTATTTTATAGTATGTAGAAGGAGACTTATTAAGTTATATTTATGGTTTTTTATAGAATACCAAATAACAAAAAAGTTTTAAAAGCCCTTTTCTCAAAATAGGTATTTCTGTGATAGCTACAGTGTTTTGTATTCACACGTCAGTGGAAGACGCATTTCTTTAGAGATTTTTTATAACGAACTCTAAAGCGCAGGGGGATAAAATCTTTCCAAGCTGGCTAAAGCTAATCAGTAGTGAAGTTAAGAAAAAAGAATTTTCCTTGACCTAATATACCAAAAAAAGTCTATTCAAAAACTAGTTCCTGCCGAAACCCGGGATTGAACCGGGGACCTTTAGATCTTCAGTCTAACGCTCTCCCAACTGAGCTATTTCGGCTACAACTGTATTTAAGTATTACCATATCAGTTAAAGTAAACAAGTATAGTTACAACATCAACCCATTTTGAGTTACCAGATTTATTTCAACTGTCCCTCTATGTGCTCAACTGTCAAATGTCCCTCTATTCGTCACGGGTCTACTCTCAGAATAGTAGGGAATCGGGTGAAATATCCTATATAACAATATTTTAATTAATCATTTACTACACGAAACACGAGCAGGCTTTAGAAATACGATCGGATCAGGTGTTACAAAAAATACACATGATTTACACAGGTGTTACAAAAAATACATATGAATTAGGTAGGTACCTAAATGATGTGTATTCTTTTCTGTATGGAAAGTAATTTGAAGACTAATATGATTGTAATCTTTTTTGTAGGTGAGGTGAAATCCTCATGGATTGAATTGCATTCACCAAAAAATTTGAAGAGGCAGCAAGCATTGTGATACTTTTGCTTCTCACAAAGCGAAAAATCGAGAAACTGTCGAGAAAATCTCTCAAGATGCAAATTTCCTTTGAATATTTTCCTTCGCACATGATTTCGAAAATCCATAGCTTTAACTAACCTATCGCCATAATAAAACAACAACATTGTAAACAATAACAATTTATTTCATCAAAATTTCAAATTACACAAGTATTTACGTAGGTCCGTTACAAAATTATCTTATTTCCCAAAGCCACCAGCACTGGAGCTTGACCGAGATCCAGAACCACCGCCAGCGCCAAAACTGATGGAGCTACTCTTGGAAGCACTGAAAGATCCGCCGCCGATATTGGGTTTGCCAAATACGGGCGGACCAAAGCGGGGCCTGCCAAAACCACCAAACTGTGGTGATCGCACTGGCCGGGATGCTAAACATATAGAAAAATACAATTAGTATTTCGTATATACGATATAATAACAGGTAACTCGCAAATATTTAGAGGAATACTATAAGCACTACTTTGTCTAACACCGACAATATCATAATGCTCTGTATTCGGGCGATCAGATTGGAGATTCTGTCCTTCGACTGAATGACCTCAGGCACAGTTTTTAGGTGATGTTTCCATGTTTGTTTTTATGTTATGGGAGTCTCCTCGAATCTCTTTAGAAATATGCCTTGCTCCAGTCGATCTATTGATAAAACCAGGCCGTTCCCATGTGAGGCGTTAATCCCACAGACCTGGCCCCTTCTTCACAGGCACCCCCTTTTAATATATAACCCATAATATATAAGATGTATTTTACCATAATTTATATAAAAGAAATGTTATCTCAAACATAATTTATAAATCCAAAAATGTTTTGACAGATATTTTAAAAAAATCTATTCAATAATCAAAATTACCTGCATCAGTGGTAGTGAAATTTATTAAAACTAAGAGAGCCAACACACACACTAGTAGTCGTGTCATATTGGATAGGTATAATGCGAATGTCTATTGAATACTGACAAAATAAGTAATACGGGCCTTTTTATATTAGAACAATACGCTGAATCACGGAACACAAACGTAAGTGAGAATTTTAGCATGTCTTACGGATGTATTCAAACAAAATCCTAACTAGGAAGACCGTGTTATCATACACTATGAAAATACATTATTGGATTATTGGAGTGTCATATTTGGATTGATTGTTGAGCTAGAAGCTGTAATAGCCTAGGGGTCCATCTCGTCAAAAATCCTGATTACGATCTCAACCACTGACTTTTCGAAGTGACGTCCGGGTTTATCACATGCTCAAACGGTGAAGGGAAACATCGCGAGGAAACCTGCATTGGTAAAAGATTCACACTTACCTAGAGGGGTGGGGGGCGGTTGGGCCGTGCACACCTCAGAATGGTCCAATGCCCACCCTAGGATGTTAGGCTACCGATTAGAAATTCTCATACTGTGCCGACCTCAGAAGGCGCCAAGCCCCCCCACCAGATACGCCCATGACTAAAACCTAATCTCTCTCACATGAGAAGAGACCCATGTCCTACAATTGGACAGTAATTGGGTTGATGATGATATTGTGCTCGTGGGTAAGCAATATCCCAGCTTAGCATAGGCCGATAAAGATAAGTAGCATCTATCGTGGCATGCTTACTGAAGGCTCTTATTAGTTTTCTTCTTGCCTCGTACAGAACCTTATGTCGTAGGTACGAATTATCAAACGGATACCAGCGATAATCGGTTTTCGGCTACTTCTTTTGTATCATATAATGATTGCATTAGAGTTGAATTTATTTCAATAAAGAATCATTGCAGTTTGAATTACTTGGATAAACAAATGAAGTTGAATTATCGCATGATAAACCAATATGCAGTGTGACGCAAACGGCGGCAGATCAGCAAAGTACACACAGCGCAACAAGTTCTTGAGTATTATATTTTTAATATTTTATCATCGTTAATCTAAAACATATACCTACTTTTTTCTACATTATATGATGGCCTGGAACGCGTCGAACGCGAACGTCTTTTTGGAGGTTGGCGTTAATGACCGCAACAGAGTATTCTACAATAATGCGGTTGTTAAGAAACACATACTTTTGTAAAATGTATTTTGATTTGATTTGAGTATATATATGGCGATAGTTAGGCAATTGCAGAAAAAAAGTTTACTTCACACAAGCCCAAACGCAAAACGTTGAAATAACAGGAGCCTACATAAGCCTTATGTATACAGCTGCCATCGGTTGTTTTTACTGTAAAACTGGTTTGAAATAAGATGCTGATTGTTTATACTTTTATGCCATTATTTTATTGATGTGCATCGTTTTAAGGAACCACGATTGCAGCCGTTGAAGATAGTACCTACCGCAACCAATTTGTATTCTTGCATAGAGGGGAAAAAATCACATAGGGATTCATCATCAACTCATTATTGTCCCGCTATTGAGTACGATTCTCCTCACATTTAAGAGAGAATAGGGTATAGCACCACGCTAGCCTACTGCGGGTCGGTAGACTTCACATGCTTATGGTGATAGTTATTTTGGGGGGCTTTTCCGATATTCAACCTTTTTGTCGACCTGATTGGCACAGTGGCTGAGCGATCGGCTTGTGCGTCACGGGTTGCGGGTTCGATCCCCGCACGGAACAAATATTTGTACGTTCTACAGGTAGTTGTTCCGGGTCTGGGCGTTTGTGTATGTGAAATTTTGTGTTTGCGAACGCACCCACGACACAGGAGAAAATCCGAGCGTGGGGCAATGTGTTTGGAAAAAAAAAAATCCAGCTATAGTCTTGTTTGTGATGCGTCCAGCGCTTCGCACAATGCTTTCATGTTAATATATTAAATACACATATCCCATAAATAACCACACTATATAATCAAAACTATTTCGCAATATTGTGCAGAAATAATCAAAGTTTAAAATACTTTTTGCAAAATATTGACATTATTGATTTGTTTTCTTGGCGTCAATACTCCACTTTGTGACGTTCAATAATACATTGGGTTTTTCAACAAGTTCTATCTTATAATTGTTGTAGTCGCATTAGAATTTGTCTGAGTAGTAAAATAAAAAATCCTTCTTATAATGTGCAGCTCAAAAGTTAAAATTACTAGGATTGGGTCGTAATTTGTAAATAAGAGTTATATACAGAGTCATTGGTAATTCGACGTAGACCCGTTAGGAGGTGAAAGGGGTGACTATTTGCGATAATTTTAACCCCGATATGCATGATGCAAAAGTGATCATGATTACTTAGGTCTTATTGTCTTACTGTTTATCAGTGAAACTTTTATAAAAAAACTAGCTGACCCAGCAAACGTTGTTTATAGGGGTTGGTGGACAACCCTTATCACTAAGGGGTATGAAAAATAGATGTTGGCCGATTCTCAGACCTACTCAATATGCTCACAAAATTTCATGAGAATCGGTCAAGCCGTTTCAGAGGAGTACGGGAACGAACATTGTGACACGAGAATTTTATACATAAGATAACTCTTATACATAAAATTCTCGTTCCCCTTAGTGATAAGGGTTGTCCACCAACCCCTATAATGTGGCAAAACAACGTTTGCTGGGTCAGCTAGTATTTTTTATAAAATTCCGTTTATGGCATGCTTTTATTTTCATACTTGCTTCTGGTGCATCCATAATATGTTGATTTAAAGTAGTCTCGTTATTCTAATGCACGCATTACATGGAAAGTATTATTAAAGTCATAAAAACTATTTAGGTAGGTACGCTAATAAAACAAATAATTATGAAATTTAATTTCAACAATATTTTATTGATATAATATAGATATTATTTTTACTTATTTTATGGGTGATACTTTAATGCCGTCAGTTCCAAAGATTATTGCTTACTCTCCGCCCGTTGCAACAATAGCATAACTAACAATAACACACAAACAACGTCACAAATCACATTAGCCATAACTTCCAGCGTTTGAGCTGGCGCCCGAAAGACCGCCGTTTCCCACACTGAATGATTGACTCTCAGAAAAGCTTAGACCACCAGGATTGCCGCCATGACCGTAGCCAGGTCCACCATAGCCGCTGTAAGGATAAGGCTTCGGGTAGAAGACTGGAGGTGGGGGGTGCCAGCCGTAACCAACGGGTGGGCCGTGCCATCCGTAGCCAGAGGGTGGCCCGTGCCATCCGTACCCGGGAGGTGGGCCGTGCCAGCCGTACCCGGGAGGTGGGCCATGCCAGCCGAAGCCAGGGTGATATCCTCCGAACCCGCCAATCACACCTCCAACCCCGAACACTCCGACACCAAACGGTGACGGTGAGCGACGCACTCGAGATGCTGAAATATAAATTAATTATATATGACAACAGTAAAGGGGGAATTGGATTAAATACTATAAATTTTAATTCTCTGCCTATCGACTTAATTGAACAATATTATTTGGTTTAATCTATTTAATATCACGAACAATATTAAAATTATTGAAAATAAAATCTAATCACTCCCTCTTATATGAGACACGTGACCAACCGATATACATATGTTACACATAACACATATTTAATACATATTATCAAAAATAAAATCTAAGAAATGGAGAGCTACTTAAAAGAACAGTTTTATACTACAAAACGAATTACTTGATTAAATATAATAACACAAAAAATTACCTCCATTGACGCTGTTATAATTAATTAAAACTAGAGCAACAATAACAGAAAATATAAAACGAGCCATATTGTAGCTGCATTTCACAGGCACTGATACGAGAGCAAACTAAACCATCTTATATAAATTCTCAATAATGACGAAACATTAACGTAAGTGAGAAATATAGCACTCTACAACTAACTTTATAGTTTTCTCAAAAGGACTATGCCCTGTGACAATGACCGTATTGTTTTGATAAACTATTTCAGACTAGTGTCCGTTTTCATCAATCTGCTCATTTATTTCTTTAAGACCGCACACAAATTTTCATTCCCCTTTTAAGGAACGATTTCCGGGATAAAATCTCCTATGCCCGGTATTCTACGGTATCCTACGGTATTGGTATTATACCTTATCCTGAGCTGTTTGGCCACCAGACTCGATTGTCTGTACGTGAGTTGCTGCTGCAAGCTGTCTACCTCAGTCTTAAGAGAGTGGCAGTGATCGTGTTTGTACATAGGTATAAGAATTATTGTTACTAAGTGAGTCAAGTTACTTTAAATAAATAAATTATTATTATTATTATTCAAACTATGTAAAATTTTAAATCTTTTCTTTGGATTTAATTTTAATTGGTTCAGCGGTTAAAGCGTGACGGAAAATAGAATGTTTTTTTTTATTCTGATCTCGCACAGGACTTGAGTTTAACAACAACAACAGTGACTAATTATGTCAAACATAATTTATGTACTTTCTCATTTATAATATTCGTATCGACGACCCAATTTGTCCAGCAGTAGTTAACGCTGCCTTCTGTACTACGGGTCCCAAATCCCGGTAGGGACAATTGACAAATGTTTGGATGATGAGCATAAATAATTTGTATCCGAGTCATGGATGTATCTATGCATAATATGTATGTATTAAAAAAAAAAGTATATATATATGTAGTATATCAAGCAACTAGTATCCGTAACACAAGCCTCGTTGCTTACCTCGGAACAAGATAGCGCTGTGTCTTAATATAAAAGAAAAAAATATTAAATATTATTAGTATGGATTTATTGAGAATCCGAAATGTATCTAAATACGATAAAATGAGATTCTGGGCGGCCAGCTAGAATATTCGGTAGCTCGGCTAGTAAATAAGGATCGTTCCCCAATTTATGAAATTAAATAACAATAATAATAAGTATTTATTTGCGTAAAATTACTATATAGGTACGAGTATTATGTTTCTTCGGATTATGACTATACTAGCTTCCACCCGCGGCTTCACCCACATAGTATAGGTATAGATAAAGGGTAGCCGATAATCCTATAAATTATATGTATGCTAAAATTCACTCCAAACGCGTTAAGCGGTTTTTGCCTGGAAGAGTATCAACCATCCACACATACTCGTACATCCATACAATCGTTCATAATATTAAGTAGAATTCTGACAAATTCGATCATCCGGCGTTTCCGGCGTTTCTCTCCATAAGTTAATTGATATGCCCAAAGCTGTTTGAAAAGTATTTGTAGTTAGGCAGCACTGCTTATAAGAATGTATAAACTGAATACAAATCAATAATAACTAACTAGTCACTGATGTCTAAAATTCGCGTTACCTAACGTTTCTCAAAGCGACACTAATTTAATGCTTAACGACAGCAAACTCGAGTTAGTTAATGAAACTGTTTTCCTTGGTATTACTGTTGATTACAAATTACAGTGGGGGCCACATATCTCATCTCTGTCTAGAAGGTTAAGTTCTGCTGCCTATGCAGTGAGGAAAATTAAGCAAGTCACTGATGTACCTACTGCTAGACTTGTATACTTTGCTTACTTTCACAGCATTATGTCATATGGCATCCTTCTATTTTTATTTTATTTTATTTTATAATTACAGGAAAACTTACAGCTAACAAATCTTATAAGTAGGCATATAACAGCAAAAGGCCAATTACAAGCTTTCACATATATCTAGGATTATGACTATTGACATGTAGCAAAGACAGCGATGTGTTACATACATAACTTACATAAGTTAATACTACGCTGTTTGTATTAGTTTAAAAATATGTATACATAAGAGAAAAGGAGAAAAATAAAATAAAATTTAACAACTCTCAAAGAACTTTTTAGTAATAGATTTTTTTTAATGAGCCGTGCTCGATGCAAATAGGTCAAGATCGACTCTTCGACACTCCTCATTAAAAGTACGACATGCTCTTATAACAAATGAATTTTGTCTGTACGTTGTTCTAGCTAGAGGTACATCGAGAAGATTTGTTCTTCGTAAGTTTGCAGTGGGTACGCGTATTCCAACTTTACTTATCAACTCAGGAACATCAACTGAACTATTCATAACACGATATAAAAATGTTAGATCTGCTATTTTTCTGCGTTCGTATAGCGGGAGGATGTGAAACTTTCTACAACGGCTAATATAGTTAGGAAAGTATGTATTGGATCGGTATTGTATGTACCTTAAAAACTTCTTTTGAATACCTTCAAGGCGGTCAATGTATACATTATAAATTGGATTCCATATTTGTGAGGCGTATTCGAGATGACTTCGGACAAAAGCACAATACAGAATTTTCATTGTTTTGACATTTTTAAATTCAGATGATAGCCTAAAGATAAAACCTAACGCTTTGGATGCTTTACTTATAATATTATTAATATGCGAATCAAATAATAACTTTGCATCAAATGTTACTCCAAGATCTTTGATGGAGTCTACTCTGTCTACTGGTATATTACAGAGCATATAAATAGTTTTAATAGGATTTGGTTTGCGAGTGAAGGTACACGTGTAACACTTGGCGACATTTAAGTCCAATTTGTTTTGAAGACAATAACTTAAGAACCTGTTTAAATCAGCTTGCAGACATTTGGCATCCTCAGCGTTGGTTACTTGTTTCAATATTTTCATATCGTCGGCGTACAATATGATCTTAGAATCTATGGGGTTCAGCTGCGGACGTTGATTCTATATTTATCTTACAGAAAAGGGCCATCCGCGCAATCTACGATATGGGCCCCCGTGATTCCTTAAGAGAAGTGTTTAAAAATATAAATATACTTACACTTCCGTTGCTGTATATTCTCGAAAATATTATGTATGTCCGGAAAAAACAGGATAAATTTAACATCAATAGTGACTACCATAGCGTTAATACTAGGAATAAACATAAATTAGTGGTACCTAAATTGAGACTTACTAAAACAAATAAATCATTTCTAGGGAACTGTGTACGTTTCTATAATAAACTGCCGAAATCTGTCACCGATCTCACTGGCAAGAAATTAAAAAATCATGTGAAATCTGTTCTTGTCAAGAAATCCTATTACAAAATTAAGGACTATGTTGACGATAGAAATGTGTGGAGTTAAATACGGAAGTGCTTGTGGCCTCCCTAGTACCCTGAAATTGTTTTCATTAATATTGTAAAATAATTGTTTTTTTCATTAATATTTATTGTAAAATTTTACTGTAAATGTAAGGTCAATGTAGTTAATGTCTGAAGAATTATGCATACGGTATTATTTTGTTCTTACTAATTTGACTATTGACGATTTAAGACATTACATACATTACATTTTTTACATTGACCTCGCACACCATTGCCTGAATATTGTATTCAATACCCATTATTTTAAAAGAGTGTCTATGGAGTTTCTTCCCGGTTCTTCTCCATAAGATCGACTTTTTGGAACCGTGCAACTAGAATCATAACGTTTTAAAAGTGCTTGAAAAAGTTTATTTGAAATAAAAACCTTTTGATTTGATTTGATTTGAGTCAATAAGCAAAATGCATTGACAACATTTTCTCAATTACCATCATTCATTGTCCTTTTCGACATAATAATATGGGACTGGATATGATTGAATTATCAAACTATATCTTATTGCTTAGGCTACCTAGATATCATCTGTGTGATTCAGTATATATTCAATATGGTGAACACAGTAACACAAGCTATAAATTCTTGTATATAGTATGTAGAACTGAAAATAGTTTATAAATTAAACCAATTAAATGTATAACGTAATTTATTAAATCAAATCCAACATAAACATAGAAAATATTATTATGGAGGGAAGGAAGTGGTGTGAATCCCTCCATTTGAAAAGGAGGATCCTCCGACCAGGCGGGGTGTTGTGCCTGGCGGGCTACTGCCCAACGGTTGATGTTGGGTGGTTGTATATATGCATTCTCGCGTGCAAATGTCACTTGCGCGATGTAGAATTAGTTGCGTCATCGCGCTGAGTTCGTAGTTCTTATGTGGCGAGATAGATGTCGCTACATTATCAAAAACCACTAGATATATACACTATCTATTTTCCATTGGCATTAGAGCCACTGCTTGAAGTAGCAGTAGCCCCACTAGCACCACCACTGGACCCAGCACTGGACCCAGCACTGGACCCAGCGCTAGACTGGGCATTACCTCCCGAACTTATACTAATAGTCTTTGAAATACTAATGGAGCCGCCAGGAGGCACATCGTAATCGGAGTCTTGGTTATCGTGATGACCATGGTGATGATGTTGATGATGATTACGTTGGCGATCGGGACCGAAGTTGCCCGGGGCGAAGTTGCCCGGGGCAAAGTTGCCGGGGCCGAAGTTGCCCGGACCAAAGTTTCCAGGGCCGTAGTCGCGACGGCCGAAGTTGCCGGGGCCAAAGTTGCCAGGGCCGTAGTTGCGAGGACCGAAAGGATTGAAGCCTGGTGGTGGGAGTGGGGGTCGAGGCGGAGGTGGAAAGTATGGCCCGCCATACTGTGGTGACCGTTCTACACGTGCTCCTGGAAATAAAAAATGAACAATTATTATGACAACTTGGTTGACAACTTCCACCAGATTTAAGTAATAAGTTTGTTAAGAATTACCTGCATCTATTCTACAAATGTTAACTAAAACTAAGATAATACAAAATAAAGCAAGGCGTGCCATATTGGGCCTGTGTTACACCAACACTGAAGCTAAACACATAAATCACCACTTTATATTTCAATACTAAATGGTTTAATTCACACATAAGTGCGAAAAACAAATCACATATGTAGTATGTTTTCCGAGTAGCCAGGTATTCCATTAATTTTCAACCTTAATGACATAACATTACAAATGCATTTTAAACGCTGACGAATCAATGTTTGATCTAAGCAATAATAATTGTTAAATGTGAACTTTATTGTTTCGATTGTACAGATAAAATTTCAATGTATTTTTTAACGTACGCGTTTCATAAGAAATCAATATTTATATAAAACGTTAATGACAATACCTTATTCCCTTGTAATAGATATTATTATAGCAAACAAATATTGACCTCGCGGCGCTTCTATGAATTCTATATCAGGTAATTTGTATTCCTAGTTCTTTGTCGTGTATTTGGAGAAGGAAAATCAATAAAAAATCCTAATAAAAATAACTAAAAACAAATAGTTGTGTGATAACATTTGTATCCGAGTCATGGGTGTATTTATATAGGTATAATATGTATGTATGACAAAAAAGTATATAATATGTAGTACATCAACCTTCTAGTATTATCTGTAACACAAGCCTCGTTGCTTAGCTCGGAACTAGATGGCACTATGTTATAATATCCCAGATATATGTGTATTAGATTATTATAATTAACATAACAAAAAGGTTTCTGTTATTATCATAACTTAATAGAACTAGCAAAGAGACTATTACTTGTGACCATAGACAAAATTATGACAGGTTACATTAATGTCATAATACCCTATAAATTTCATATGTAGTGACAGTTATAAATACGTAAGTATGGAACCACAAGGAACCAAAGATATAATTTTCTCTAATATAACTGGGCTTAAACCAAAACATGTCGAGAAAAAGGTTTTTAAGAGTAAATTCCAAAGGCATACTAGCATACTTATGTGGAAATGTTATTTGCAAAGACAGTACGTACCTCAAATAAGTTCTAACTTTAGTTATATTTTTTTCGAACTGCTGTTTCATGGCTTCCTGATTTCCGCCTTCTCCTGCCAGCCTGACAGGAAAGTAACTTACCATCATCCCCGAAGAGTTAGACGGATCAAATCATTAAACCACACGAGCGAAGCCGAGGGCGGAAGCTAGGATATGAGCCAAGGATATTAAAGAGCTTTCTTTCACAATATTTTAATGTCTCCGACATAAGCTGAAACGAAAACTACACGCGCTATGATCTTTGCATACAATATTTGCTTCAATCGCATTTGTACTTACGTGCTGTCACACATACACACCGATTATATGGTGTCATTATTTTGGTGTTCATGTTTACATATTCACAGCTCATTATTGTCCTGCTACAATTCTCCTGTCTATCTTGAGAGAGGTGAAGCATCTTGCCGTTTTGTACTGGATTGAATGTATTAATTTACTGAATTCAAATGTCAACGCACTTGAGAACTTCCCTCAAGCGTGCTTCAAATGTCTTCACTACGTTTTCCTTTCGTCGATGCAGCATGTAACAATGATTGCGATTGAAAAAGTCACAGGCGCATGCACCTTGGAACTAGGACCTGGACTATTAAGTACTTATCTTGTCAAACAAACACCTTAGTACGAACAGAAGCCGTAAGAACTAATAGAGATCACATCTCTTATTCCATTTCTAATGGTGCCACAATAATTTCAGACGAAGATGGGGTCTATTGCTTTTGGAATCAGCTTTTGGGATGTTATTGTTCTTAATCGCTATCTTTATAGCGAAGCCAGTGTTTTTAACGCCACTGCAGGATGAACCGGAGCCTCCCTTAACGTCCACAGACGTATTGGCCTCCCTCCGCGTAAGGAATATCGTGGGATATGCACCGAATATTGAGCCTTATGTCTCAGTTATGAACAGAGCTTCTATACTTCTGGGTATCGGTAAGTTTATTCATTAACGAATTTGGTATTTTAGTCAATTATAAATAGGTTCTTATTCACTTGGACTTAGTTTTGAGATACGTCACTTTATAAAATACCTATAACAAAACCTAGCTTATGATTTGTATGCGAATTATATATCATAACATTCCATATTTTTAAAGCAATGTCATAAAGATTCAAACAGCGACTACCAAAATAAACATAGCCATATAATAAAAGGCAGAAGTGTACATATAGATTGCCTTTATGTTCCAAACTCCAAACTGAAAATCGAAGCACCGTTACACTTGGCTTCAAAATTACAGGTGTAATTAAAGCTACTACATTAAAAGACGTCTTAATCACGAGTCCCATACTTGCAATGTGATGCATATAAAAAAACAAACGCTCACACTGTTGATTTCGAAATTCTGTTCCCAGATGTAATGAGTGGACCGACTGAGGATGATTTGAACGAAATGCTGTACAACCAGTCCCGGGGTACAAATCTAAGGAGCCCTGTTATATGGGTTATATGGAAACCAAAGGTTTATCAATCCCTAATTATATATGAGCAGGCCCGAAATAGTAATGGCGTTTAGACTCCGTTCGGGACACGTTCCCTTTAACAGTTTGCATACCTAATGAACAAAGTTGCATCACCCAACTGCTCTGTATGTAACGCAGTTGAAGATGTGCATCATATTTTAATGGAGTGTGTCCGGAACGAAACTGAACGTAATCATTTTTTTTCTAAATCAAGTCTTAATGTCGGCAAATGTAACAGTGTACTCGCGTCTCCTTTATCTAAAGAAGGTAGAGTATTATATACAATAGCAAAAATAGCAATAGATAATAGAACCTAGTTTAATTAAATTATATGTAATGTTTTCCAATGAGGGTGGCATAATCACTACATGATTAAACCCTCTTTAAAATAAATAGAAATAAAAATAAAAAAACCCTAATTACGAATATCATTAGGTATATAATGCTACCGCCGGTCGTTCGACCAGGCAAAGTCTTCCCGCTAATTTCACCTGTCTTCGAACTTCAGTGGAATCTCGTTTAGGTCATCCTTTTTAGGGATCCGTAGCCAAACGGCAAAAAACGAAACCCTTATGGATTCGTCATGTCTGTCTGTGTCCGTTTGTATGTCACAGCCACTTTTTTCCGAAACTATTAGACTACTATACTGTTGAAACTTGGTAAGTAGATGTATTCAGCATTAAAATTTTCACACAAAAATATATACTTAGAACTGAAACTCAAATTTTTTTTTCATCAAACCCATACACGTTTGGGTGTCTCCAAAAATGATATTGAGATTTCTAATAGCATTTATTTCTTAACTGAATGGTTTGCGCTAGAGACACTTCCAAAAGGGGTAAACTGTTTTTGTAAGATAATAAGCTCACAGTTCCAGTATTTCCACTTATGTTTGGCTAGAATGATTCAAATAAGGGTTTTTTATTACACATTTCATCCCCGATAAATATACTATTTTAAGCGTCCACATATTCTACGGGCATCATAACTCTTAATAAAGTTGGTGAGGCAAAAACAAGTTCCTGCCGAAACCCGGGATTGAACCGGGGACCTTTAGATCTTCAGTCTAACGCTCTCCCAACTGAGCTATTTCGGCTTCATACACAATTGTACAAAATACTTGCTTGCAGTCACAATGAAAACTGATGCAATGCCTTGGAGATTTTTATAATGATTTTTTAAAACAGACATCCAAGTTTTCTGAGCTGGCTTACGCTAAGAAATGAGTAAAGAGTAGTAAAGTCAAGGACAAGACAAGTTTTCGCAAAATACTATATAAAAAGTAATTATTTTATTCAAAAAGAAGATATTGCCGAAACCCGGGATTGAACCGGGGACCTTTAGATCTTCAGTCTAACGCTCTCCCAACTGAGCTATTTCGGCGATAAGAACGTCTTCGAAATTAATCAGCATACAGTAATTAAGATACCTAATCATTAATAATAATATGATTAAAAATCGATTTTAATATGTACATTCATTTTAATGATACCTATATCGTTAATCAATCAAAATTTGCCATAATTTATCTGTTAACTGTGAGGTGAAAGAGGGATTAACTCGTGTTATCAGATTAATAAATACAATCATCATTATCATCATCATCAGCCTATACTATAAACCCAATAATAATATTAATTATATGTAACAAATCAGAATTTCATTTATGCGAACTATTTATGGACTGACGCAGCTTTATGTTGACTATAGGTACCTACTGAATTCACGCAGTTGATATTGAAAAAAATATATAAATGATACGTCGAAATTAAATTATGTCAATATATCGCGATCAAAATTAGTAAGTTTTATTTTATATACAGTTTTGAATTTATATATTCAAAATCTACAAAATAAACGAGTATATTGAAAATAAAAGTTTGAGAGTCCACCACACCACCATTCAAGCTAAAAACTTATAAAACATAACAACGCCATCTATTAGTTGAACTTGATACTTGAAAAAATTGTTAGGGTCCTGGAGAAAGTTAAAAATAGACTATAATTTCTAAGTTGCCGGTTTGTTCGCCGTATATTATGTACTGTAAAAATCGTCCGTCCGGTAGTAGATCGTAAGACGAGTGGCTACGCGCGGCTAGGCTAGTGTGCGCCCGCGCCGGTTTTAATATTGTTCCGTTGCAGCGGAGGAGGGGTTTGGACTGCTTCGTATTATCGGCCAGCGCCATTTTATGATGCGTTGGAAGTTTGTAACACTATCTTCACGTTCAAATAATACTGATGCTATAATATTTGTTTATACCTCGCTCTTGCAGCGAAATACATATGTTTTTCTTTCTGCATCATTATCGACCCAATTATGGTCACACGTCAGGCGGGTCTCATCTTATTTGAGAGATAATAGCATAATCTCCAAGTGCATAGAATTGGGATAGAGATTCTCTCAATGATATGTGAAGTGAGTCACTTCACATATCTTTGAGAGAATCTCTCATGCATGCAGGTCTCCCGTTTTCTTCACCGTTTGAGCATGTGATAAATGCGCACGTAACTTCTAAGTCAGTGTTTTATTTCTCTATCTTATCTAGACGGGAAACATCTGGCGTTTAAGCATCCGAAGCACGGAGCGGGCCCGGGTCATCACCAGCGATGACACCAGAGAAACCTCCAACCCTCACCTGAGAGCTGGCTTCCTGGCCGTACAGCTTGCCATCAGCCAGGCTGTCATCGAAATCTCCAGCACTGCTGTACCGGATTTTGAGGTACGGTTCTAAGTCAATGAAAGAACATTAGTTTTTACAAATCTTATGTCTTGTGCCGTTTTATTAGCTGTCGTTATATCTAGTTTGCATTCCTTATGAATAATAATGATTCGGCGAATCATCATTCAATCATCAGATTGAAGATGTACAACGTATGCTGATGAATTGTGTCCGAAATAGAAATGAACAGCAGATATTTATGAACAAATTTAAATTTAATAGACTAGATGTACGTTTGATACAATCAATATTATCTGTACTGTCTTCCGAGGCTGCTAAAAAGTTATATCGATTGATTACCGTTCCTCATTCCTAACTAAGGTTGTTATTTATAATGGAAATATATTTATTTTGAAATGAAACTACTTTTTATGGATTTTATCGCGGTATACTTGATATTATTTTTAAAAGTAGTTTTATTTTAATGTCTAATATTCGCGTAAGTGTACGAATTCAATATAATTATGTTTATTTTGTTAATAGAATTATAAGATACGATAAGGTTGTCATACCTGTTAAGATAAAAACCCAAAAAAAAAACAGAATAAGAAAAAACGAATCTACCATCAATGTATTATGTAATAATAATATCTCATCGTAGTTTTTATTAACTTCACGACCTAGGTACTAATAAATAAAAACCATAATAAAAACTTAACTAATAAATAGAAAATAAATTATTAATTTTATTAGTAATTTCCACGCCTTCAAACTACACCATTGTTATTTATCTTCTCTTTCGGTTTAAAGACTTTATCTTATCTAATATATAAAATTCTCGTGTCACAGTTTTCGTTGCCATACTCCTCCGAAACGGCTTGACCGATTTTGATGAAATTTTTTGTGCTTATCCGGTATCTATGAGAATCGGCCAACATCTATTTTTCATACCCCTTAGTGATAAGGGTTGTCCACCAACCCCTATAATGTGGCAAAACAATGTTTGCTGGGTCAGCTAGTTTCTTATAAAAAACTATACAGTTTTTTTTACAATAAGATTAGCTAAATATTCAGCTTCTCAGTGCGATTTGTTACGAAATGATTTGTGTTTTTAGTTGTTTTAACTATCATTATGAAAATCTAGTTAGACAGAATTTTAACTAGACAGCTGACAAGCAAATAGAGTTTTTCTTCAATAATAAAAAAAACATCGGGCCACCGTACCAAGACTTCACGTTCGTAATAAGATAGATTGCTTTTGGTAATAATTAATCAATCGCCAAGTTATATGTATTGAATAACAATTATCTGTAGTGAGTGATTTTTAACACATTCAATGGTTCAATACTTGTATCAATCGTGACTTTATTTTTAATCAAATTTAATCATGCATTGCGGTTTATCGATTTGCTATTAGAATTTTATTATTTAATTAGATGCGAAGGATGCAGTTTGCATTGTAATTAGTAAATGTTTGGATTTGACCCCTTAAAATGTCTTATAACGATATATATACCCACCTATTTATACTCACTGACCCCTATATGTATGTCCTGCTTGTATTAAAAAAACGTTTTGGGAAAAATTACCTACGTTTTTTCTGTAGGTACAGTCGATTATGCTAATGGGTTTACATTCACACATTTATTTATTTATTTAAATGCCTTAAAACTACCATTACAGGTCTTGCCTAATGCGATAGTTTAGTCACACACCCAAAATGAAAGCTAAAACATAAAATACCATAGAATTATTTGTAACACATAACACAAAGATCGGTCTATAGTTACATGTATACCAATTAGCTTGTTCGACTGTACCTACCTGCTGATATTTATTTATTGATCAATTAACAGAGGCAGCATTATGTAGCACAATAATATCAGCCGAAATAGCTCAGTTGGGAGAGCGTTAGACTGAAGATCTAAAGGTCCCCGGTTCAATCCCGGGTTTCGGCAGGAACTTGTTTTTGAATAGACTGTTTTTGGTATTAATAGATGGAGGAAAATTCTTTTTCCTTAACTTCACTACTCCTTACTGATTAGCTTTCGCCAGCTTGGAAAGATTTTATCCCTGTGCAGTGTAGTGTTTGTTATAAAAAATCTCCAAAGAATTGCGTCTTCAAGTGCTTTATTTTATAAATATATTTTATTATTATTAGGTATGTGACTGTGAACATGTATTTTATACCAATGTGTATGCAGCCGAAATAGCTCAGTTGGGAGAGCGTTAGACTGAAGATCTAAAGGTCCCCGGTTCAATCCCGGGTTTCGGCATAACCACCTTTTTTGTTTAATAAATCTCTCACATTCAGTTCAGGTTTAATTGTCTTAAATTTTACTACTTCAACATATACTACTATTTGTAGGAAATACAAATATTTGGTTCGTGAAGGTTTTTAAGAATCGGCGCGTGATTCAACAACATTAACAAAGATACATTATATACATACTAAACTTTTTTTATCTGTACCTAATAATAACGAGCAAAATGCGTTTAATTATGTATTTCTGTACATCCCTATTTTCTAAGGACATAAAGACCTAGTTTCGTCCTTATTACAAGTGTAATATAGTTTATTTTCAGTCTAGACTCTAAATAATGTAAAAAACACCATCGGCCCAAATATTGTCCCACTGTTGGGCACGGGTCTTCTCTAATTTGAGAGGGAATAGGCTATAATACTTCACACGTCATTGAGGAAATATCTTAGCACGGACACTCTGTATACTGAAATTGTTATATTAAGGAAGTTATAGGTTTATTTTGTAAATAACCGTATGTTTCTTAAAATAAATAAATAAATAAAATCTTAGGCGCACAGATTTCTTCACGATAATTCCGTTCACCATTTGAGCATGTGATAAATACGTTCGTAACTTCGAAAAGTCGTGTCTTGGAATCGAATTTGAGACGTTTGACTCTACAGTCACACCGTTAGAAAAATTGAATTCATTTTACGGCCTCGTTGGTCTAATAGGTAGCTGTAAGCGCGACTGCTGAGCAAGACGTCTGGAGGTTCGATTCCCAGACCGAGCAGTCATGGAGTTTTTCTATTAAATTCTCATTAACAGCTCGGAGTTCGAATTCGTGCCCGGTTAGCATGGCAATAGCCTTGCCCTCTATTATATGGGAGCTAAAACATACCGGTGTAATGTAAATGTACATTAATACATCTCTACCATACCCATTCGGGAGAAACCAGCTTAATATACCATCACGTTTGTCTCTATATAATGCATAATGTAAACATTACATTAGTTACAGGCTTGGCTTAAACTAAACACATAACCCTAATAATATTGCAATTTTAGTTATTATTATTATACATCACAAATTACAGAACTAAACATCATAATATTTATATATTAATTAAACATATCTAGCTTGAAAGTACGATAAAATTAAGTATATAATGTATTTATTATAAATAACATTATTTTAAACATTTCTCTTCCATAAATTTTTGAATAGTATAACAAGACTTTTCTAACAGTAATAACTTTAATCTGGCTATAAATACACCCGGTGATTTGGTTGACTTCATTCCTAACTCGAAATTAATTGGTTCTAAATTCACATGTACCTATTGCTAAGTAAAACTTATAGTTCAGATTCAAACAACTGTCTATGCAGATATAGTCAAATACATGATCGTAATGAACGCTATGCACGCTCCAGCTCGTCGCCGCTATCTGCCCCGTGATCAACACAGGTGTTAGATCGACTGATAGTCTGCAGCCAAATATTTCGAAGACACAGCTAGAATCTTAACGATAGATCTAATTATACGTGTAGATCACAAAAAATGCATTAGAAGCAGAAGATTTCGACTAGGTACTAGCTTTTGCCTTCGATCGTCTGCTGAGAATTTATAATTTTATCTAAGCTGCTTATTCATCAATCAGATTATTTATTTCTTACCCTACTTTAAAACATTATTGATTCCGCATACAAACTTCCACTTATTGCCCTTTTAAGGGATGATAACTATCCCATGTCCTTTCCCGAGAGTGCCCGGGACTTAAACTACATACAACTACTACATCTTCATACCAAATTTCATCTTAATTCTATAGTTAAAGCAGGCGATGTAGCCCGTTTTTGAACTGCGCGCCACATCTTATACACTCGCGGACCAAATATTTGTTTGTCCCTCAAGTAGTCTGATACATCCAAACTGGTGCTAAGAGATTGGTGAAGATAATATAAAAAAATATTAAATACAAATCTGACCTGAACGTGGATCTACACAAAAAAGATAGTTATGCCGAAACCCGGGATTGAACCGGGGACCTTTAGATCTTCAGTCTAACGCTCTCCCAACTGAGCTATTTCGGCGATGACATATGGCGCCAAATTATAGATTGCGGTCTGACGCAATTGTTACCTTTTTTATAAAATACTTATAGAGATAGATAGTGAAGTAACTTATCTTTGAGTTATTTTGAAACGTGTATAAAGATAAATAAAACCAAAAAATCATAATTATACTCTAGCTTTTGCCCGTGACTTCGTCCGCGTAGAATTAGTAATTTTATCCTATCTGCTTATCTATTTCTTACACTCAAACTATCTCCATACAAATTTGTTCAGCGGTTGCAACGTAAAGAGGTGACAAACAGTAATCCTTTCATATTTATAATTTTAGTATAGATTTCTGTGTACTTGTAATGTATTTTTGTTTGTTTATGTCAATCAAGTTAGAAACATGATATTTGACAACTACTTTACAGAATTTATATCTCATTACACGTGTGACGAGAATTGTCATTATATGAATCAAATTACTTTCATTCCGAATACAATACATTCCGTCTCTTTCTAAAAATCCTATGAAATCGAATTGTTATTGTGTTATGTTAGCTTGATACAATCATCATCTTGCTTATGTATTAACCAGTTTCTACGGAATATCTGAGCTTCGAGATGCACACAATCATCCTATAAAAACCTACATGCTTGAGAGAATGTCTTAGCACCTTGCAAAGGTTGCCAACTGGTAACAGACCAGCCTGGTAAACTTTCTTAACCTCAGAGGGCACATATGGCCCACGCATGTTTCGATTGATAATGATAACGTCAACAGCAAATAAATTTACAATACATTTTAAAATGTTGTGCACAAAGGTCAGCTTAATTCAAGATTTAATTTTATTTCTTCCAGCGAAGCTTTGAGTGAGAGAGTTTTAAAAAAAGCATGAAAAGACAAAGTGTACAATAATAATAAAAAATTCTATATAATATGCGAGTAAACCGAAGATCGAGCTCTATGGCGTTCGCTAGGGGAGGCCTACGTCCAGCAGTGGACGAATATGGGCTGATGATGATGATGCGAGTAAACTACTTTTTCTCTTTCCAGATATACCTGGTCTCAATGCCAGTTTCACCGCTGATGGAAGAGGATCAAGTGAGGAATGCCTTGTCAGGAATACTGATCTGTTTCACGCTGGCTCTGATACCGCCAGTATTGGAGACTGAAGCGATGGTAGTCACTGAAACTCTAACCATGTTTAAAGTAAGTTTAGTTGTTAATCACATTTTTAAGTAACATGTTAGTTTGAAGCTTTCTGAATAAAACAAAGCGTCAAAACTAAAACGTGGCATATTCCGTTCCACCTGCAGTTTTGCACCGAGCTGCTTTGTTGTGTTCTAATGATGATGATAATGATGATTTCATCCTGGCCGATTTTGGCCACAGCGACTGTTATTAAAGGACTGGATCCTGAGTTCCTGTGTTAAGTTGTTCTACCCTTAGATACGCTCTTTGGTGACTCGCCTATCCAATCTAATCTAATCTAATCTGTGTTCCAATAACGTGTACATTTATATGAGAACTAGAGACAGGAACTGTGTTTATTGGAATTACTCCAGCTTAGACATTTCCTTGCTTGTGCTTTCCTTCAGGCAATATTTTAACCCTTAACATTATCGTGGTCTGGTTCAAGGATAATACATACAGTACCTTAAGTTATGGTCCAATGTTACTTACGTTATGGAGTCAACACTAGATTACGAGTTATATACTATCATCAACATTTCGTTTACAAACCCGGAACTAAACACAGATCTTTTCTCAGAATCAAAAATATTTAAGTTCTACACGCTAACAGCAAATTTGAGACGCCAAAATTAGCGATAAAAACATAGTGTCGTTCTTTAAAAGAAGATTACTGTGTTGAAAGAAGACTCGTTAGGTGTTTCTCCATTGCAGCGTGCTCTACGGCTTCGCAACGTGAGCTACTCCTCAATGTACATCGGCTGGTTGACGTACGCGTTCCTGACGGCTTTACCCATCTGTGTGTTGGGCGCCATCACCCTCATCTTGATCTTCAGATGGATCCACATGTTTGTGGCATTGCTTATTGTCCTGGCCTACGTATCTGTCATGATGATGCTCGCACTTATTATGAGCATGTTTCATAATAAAGGTTTGTACAACACTTACATCTTCCGTTCTCTTATTTCTGTTTGTATGGCTAGCTCGCTTTCATGCAAACATTTTATATTTATTGTACCTAAATATTTTTCTGTTTTATGTGTGTGTACAATATGGAACTTAAAGGTATTTCTTAATTAAAGAAAATTTACTTTCATCATCATTTCAACCATTAGATGTCCACTGCTGGACAAAGGTCTCCCACAAAGATCGCCAAGACGACCGGTCATGCGCCGCCCGCATCCAATTTACTTTAGTTTATTTTCAATCCGTTCGCCATTTATATACCAAACTTCTTTTTATATCTACATAATTATGTTCTACAGTTCCTCTTTATCTGTTTCAGCGTTCATCGCGTGTATTTGGAGTACTCTATTCACTTTAATGCAGACGTACCTCGCAGAACTGCTCGTCCACCACGAATACGACGTGAAGCACGGTGCTTTAACGTTTGTACTACACCTCATACTGCCCCCCATGGGACTGATACTTAGTTTTAACGAGTTCGCCTTGCTGCAGACTGGACGTGAGTTATACCAACACTAAGATATATTTTGATACGCTGAAATATAAGTTATTTATTTTTCGTATATTAGTAATGGAGAGGTGCAATTGAAATTGGTGGTATTATATGTGGATGTAGACATGAGTTTTGTTCGATAATCTATTTCTTGATATATCAAAGTAAGTAAGCGTGAGTGTATGTATGTATCAAAAAAATATATGTCACGTTGTTTACCTGCGATGAACTTTAGAACGAATGCAACTATTTAAGTCAAACATTGCACACCGTGTGTAGTTTGGTTCAATTTGATAGATATGATAGTTTTTATCTCAATTTATAATTTCGTTTTTTATTGTATACAAACTAATTATCTACAGCTTCGGGTGGTCCGTTCTACTGGTTTATACGTATCTATCTAATACTAAATCATAAGTATCGTGAAGAATATTTATGGTTTCACAAAACACAGTTGCCTGAAACAGGTGAGGGAGAAAAAAAGGGCATCGGCACTATAGTATACATGATGATGTCATGGGGCGCCATGATACTGGTGTACTTCGGCGTGCTCATGTTACTGCAGCGCACCATCGGGCAGCAACGCGCCATCGGCGGCCAGGTCTCTTGGAGATCCATCATATTCAAGAAAGTTGAGGTACTTGTTGCTATTCGTATATTTATTCTTTCTAGTGGTCGCCCAGAGGGCGAAGTTCGACCATAATTAATTTATTTAATTAAAACTTAAAAAGGTACAAATCGGCATGCCCACTTTAATTGGCCCTTATCTGGATTCAACCCCATAAGCTAGCCTTACCGCTACGCTATACGAAATTCTATCTAGCTCAATTAAATGAGTAACCAATAAAAACTGATGGGCGTCGCTGGTATTGTAACTGTACTTTGATAATTTCTTATTTTTCTGTTCTCTGGCTGTTTTTCTTTCTTTCTTACTCATCGTTCTTACAGAACCGGAACAAATTACATCAGGTGCACACTCCGACGGGTAACGAGCGTGCAAAGTTACAGGACGTCGATGAGTTTGTGGCAAAAGCTATAAGCTTTTCTGACGTGTCTAAGGTTAGTATGGTACAATATTTACACCTCATTCGCGATCGTCTTTCCTCATTTAATTTATGGCAATTCCTTTTGCCTCCGGCAACGTGGACCGACGACCTAGTAAAGGTCGCTGAAATCCGCTAGCCCAGGACCGGTCGTGGTGGAAATCCTTGGGAGGCTTATGTCCAGCAGTGGACGTCATCTACCTGATATGATGATGAGTGAAACTACAAAATGTCTTGTTGTTATTGTAGAGCATCATGGGTGTTCCTGTACTGAGCCACATTACTCTCGACATATACCGCGGAGAGTTCACTATACTGTACGCAGAAAGAATCCAGGAGAAAATGATCAACACTATTGATGACTTACTCACTGGTTAGTTGTTCCAGCGGTTCCAATGTAGGTTCTCAGACGGAAGAAACTGCAAGCAATAGAAACACGCATCGAGTTAATAATATCGTCGAATGTGGGTTTCTTTAAACCGCAGACAGTTGCAGTGGCTGCCTATTATCCATCGCAACCAAAAAAGACCATTTAAAAGAGACCTTCTCTGAGTTTGTTTCGGCATTTCTTCTCAGAGGTCGTCAGTTAGGAAATGCCGATGCCATCTTAATCCTAAAATAATGTTACACATGACTTGCAAAAGTGTCTTTAAAAGATCTATTTACAGAAATAAATAATAATCTAATCATTTAAACCGTCTGCAGGTATGTTGTACAGATACAGGTACAAACCAATGAATCATCTCGTGCTGAAAAATTACCTGAATATATGTATTGCATTTGCAATCCTATTAAATTTTCGATACACATGCACAAGTTCATTATAAAAATAGTAAAAAAATACAAACTCAAACGGTGATGGAAAACATCGTGAAAGAGAACCTGGATGCCTGAGAGGTTTTGTCAATGGCTTTTGAAGTCTGCCAACCCGCACTAGGCTAGAGTGGTGGACTACAGTCTTACACAGCTGAAATGAGAGGACACCCGTACTTCCCATATTTGATTTCGAGCTCAAAAAAAACATATGCTAGTTTTTTATGAAGTAATATCCGTAGAATTATGACAGCCCGTTTAGCTCAGCGGTAGGTAACGCTGTCTGCTGTGCTATGGGTATCGGGTTCGAATCCCGGTAGGAACAAATGTTTGTGTAATGAGCATCAATATTTGTAGCCGAGTCATGGATGTGTCTATGTATAATATGTATGTATTTACAAAAAAAGTATGTCTATATGTAGTATATCAATCATCTATAGTATTCGTAACACAAGCCTCGCTGCTTACCACGGAACTAGATGGCGCTGTGTCATAATGTCCGGGAATATTATTATGTTATATTTGTGCTCTGAGGAGATTCCTGCTAACCGCTCTCTCTATCTCGCTCAGGCTTAACATTCGCCGACCAGGGTTCCATAAACGTGCTAGGAGAGAAACTGCAACACGGTACTGTGCTAATGACGTCCCCACAGATGATGGGCTACTGCCACCGCGCCAACACCTTGATCGAGGACCTAACTGTTCAGGAGCACTTCACCTTATTTACTCAAGTGAGTTGGTTTAAATACTACCCTGTAATTATTGAAATATACGGTAAGGAACTTTTTCAAACTGAGAATCATGAAAATATTTGATTGTAATTGCTCTAATTAATTTTATTTCTAATTAAGTTTGACGACACAATTAGCATACATACCATCACGCCTGTCGTCCCCGAAAGGTTAGGCAGACGTGTACTAATGTACACCCACGTTTCGCCGGTATGTTTTAGGTCCCATGTGGCGTGGGTCGGGCCTATTGCCATTAACCGGGCACGAATCCAAACTCCGAGCTGCTACTTAGAATTTCACAGAAAACCCCAATAACACGTTGCTCGACCTGGAAATTGAACCTAGGACCTCTTGTTTGGCAGTCGCACTGTACGACCACTAGAACAACGAGGCAGACACGATTAGCGTAGCGGTATTAAAGGCTGCCGTAATATAATATTAGTATAGAGAAAGTATGGAATTCATATTATATTAAAATGAATCGTTCCTAGAAATGATACTTAGTTGACTAGAACTATTTGCGTGTACTGTTTAGATTTGCTTATGGAAAGAAACGAATTTGACCATATTTGAGTACGGCCATATCAGGGCCAAGAAATTGCTGAAGGAGTGTAACCTGGAGTCAACACGATTTAGACGCGTGAGGAACCTGAATATCTACTTCAGGGCGCAACTATGTTGGGCGTTAGCCATGCTACTGGAACCTAGGGTAAAGTGCACATTTTGCTATAGAATATTTAAGGATCACCTAAAATAGCCTTCGAACCTTCAGTTATGTATATTTTACAGGTATTTTTAGCACCACTGACTTTTCGGAAGTTGAGTGCGTATTTATCACATTCACGAAACGGTGAAGGAAAACTTCGTGAAGAAACCTTGCTTGAGAGATTTACTCGATGATATGTAATGTTTGCCAACCCGCAGTAGGCTAGCGAGGTGGACTATATAGCCTAATCCCTCTCAAATGAGAGGAGACCCGTGCCCAGCAGTGGGACGAATAATGGGTTGATGATGATGATAATGTAAAAGAAGTATTGATGTTTTAATCTCATGCGAATATTAGACATTGAAACCATGGATGCTGTAAAGGATCCGAAACGTCGGATTAAAAAAATATCAACACATCGCGATAAAATCCGTAAAAAGTAGTTATATTGTAAGGGAAATAGTTAAAGTAATCGTATTGGATTCTGGAGAATTTTTAAAATGTGCAATCAGTGGAAATGGGCCAATTGTGTCTCTTGTAGAACCAACAACCTTTTGTAGTCATTTAGTAAACGAGTAATTAGATTACGACGATGGGTGGCTATGAGAAGTGACAGCTTGCAAAAGGCATATGGCAGCAACAGAATGAGGAAAGCTCACGGAAACTTGAAGCTAACGAAACTGTGTAACAATAGTTATAATCTTAATGTTTCCAGGTGGTGATTATACCCTATTTCACTGATGTGCCTGATTACATATCTGTTATTAGAGACAAAATTGTGGTAAATATATTCAGTTTTCTTATATATACATTGTTATATATGATATATGTAGGTATAATCTTATACATATATGTATATACTAGCTGACCCAGCAAACGTTGTTTTGCTACAATTTAGGAGTTGGTGGTAGAAGAGTGAAAATTTAGGCTTATAAGTAGTTTTTTGATAACAAATCATAAAATACAAAATTTCAATAATAATACGTCCAGCCGTTTCGCAGTTAACCGACAAACACCGTGTTAAGAGATTTTTATATATAAGACTAGCCATTGCCCGCGATTTTGCGTAAAATTAGTATTTTACGCCTTTTTTTGTATTGAAAACGTCGGTATTAAAAGTCTCGTCATTGGTGGCGTCGGTATTGGTGGGCTCGGTATTGATGGCGTCAGTATTGGTGGCGTTGGTATTGATGGCGTCGGTATTGAAAGCGTCGGTATTGGTGGCGTCGGTATTGTTGGCGTAGGTACTGATGGCGTCCGTATTGGTGGCATCGGTATTGTTGGCGTCGGTACTGATGGCGATCGTATTGGTGGCGTCGGTATAGATAATGTCGGTGCTGGTGGCGTCGGTATTGATGGCGTCGATATTATCGGTGTCGGTATTGATGGCGTCAGTATTGGCGGCATTGGTATTGGTGGCGTCGGTATCTAAAGCATCGGTATTGGTTGCGTCTGTATTGTTGGCGTCGGTATTGCTGGCGTCGGTAATGAAAGCGTCGGTATTGAAAGCGTTTGTATTGGTGGCGACCGTATTTATAGCGTCGGTATTGTTGGCATCGGTAGTAAAAGCATCGGTATTGGTGGCGTCGGTATTGATGTCGTCGGTATCGGTGGCGTCGGTATTGTTGGCGTCGGTATTATATTGACGTAGGTATTGAAAGCGTCGATATTGTTGGCGTCGGTATTGTTGGCGTCGGTATTGATGGTGTCGGTATTTTTGGCGACGGTATTGTTAGCGACGGTATTGTTGGCGTCGGTATTGTTGGCGTCGGTACTGATGGCATCCGTATTGGTGGCGTCAGTATTGATGGCGTCGGTATTGTCGGTATTGGTGGCGTAATTATTGATGGCGTCGGTATTAATGGCATCGGTACAGATAGCGTCGGCATTGGTGGCGTCGGTATTGGAAGCGACGGTATTGGTGGCGTCGGTAATTTTGGCATGGGTATAGGTGGCGTCGGTAATGAAAGCGTCGGTATTGAAAGCGTCAGTAATGGTGGCGCCGGTGTCGATGGCGTCGATATTGGTGGCGTTGCTACTGGTGGCGTCGGTATTATTGACGTAGGTATTGAAAGCGTCGGTATTGTTGGCGTCGGTATAGTTGGCGTCGGTATTGATGGCGTCGGTATCGTCGGTATTGCTGGCGTAGGTATTGATGGCGTCGGCATTAATACCGTCGGTATTGGTGGCGTCGTTATTGGTGGCGACGGCATTGGTGGCGTCGGTAATTTTGAACAAAAAATTCAAAAAAGATCAATGAATTTGGTGAAGCCGTTTTCAAGTTATGCCGTGACCAAGCGCAATAGGGATTCATTTTTATATACAATGTGGGGAGGACAATATGATCATAAATGAAACTTCGTATAAGTCATGATATTCCCAACCGTCACACAAAAAATCAAATGAATATATCCAGTAGTTTAGCCACAGGACATTATTTTTCATTTTAAGTATTTTCGACATGATGTTTTGTAAACAGGAGAGCACGCGACAGGTTAACGACTTACGTTGCCAGCTCGCCACTTTAAAAACCTACGCCTTTTCTATCAAATTTATTTTCTCAATGCAAATTATACTTTATGCCCGAGCCATAAGAGTCATAAAGCGTGTCATCACAGCTAGATAAGAAAATATGTATGTGCGAAAGAGATAGGTAAGTTTGCTTGTTTCCTCTTTGCTTACTTGTCGACGTGTCTAGGTTACGCGGTCAGTGTGTCACCGGACGTCCTTACTGCCTGTGACGCATTTTATTTTCTCTGGAATTTCGGATGCGCCCGCGCCCGTTTGAAGTCGCCGCGCGAGTGTTATCGTATCTTTGTTGTTGTGTTGTGTTGTGTTGTGCGAAATTTGACGCTTTGTTTTAATAGTGACAGGACACATAAACGTATTATAGGTACTTAGTTAAATAGCTAAGTGAACTTTGCGAAATTAGACGCTTAATACTTGGTGTTTCAAGGTTTTATTATTAAATAATCATGCCTCGTTACAATTATACCGCTTCGGAGTACACTGATATGATTTTAATTTATGGGGAGTGTCACGGTAATGCCGCTTTAGCTGTACGGACATACCGTGAGACCTATTATCAAGAGTGAGAAATAACATTATACGTCGGTGTAGTTTGTGTATTCAAGAACACGGCGGACATATTGAAAATAAAAAAATTTAATGACTGGCGACATAATTATGTGATCGAAAAGTGATTGTGAATAATAAATTGATCAGTGAATAACTCGCGGGTGAATGATGCCCGACTATTTGGTTAATATTCTGTGATTTGATTTGTGTAATTGAGCATTAATAACAATAAGAATAATGGCGCCAAACATTACGTCGCTGCGTCGGCCACAGCTTTAACATGAATGAAACCAAGCTGCGTTGCCATTCTTATCGCAGGTCAGTGTACCATTTTTATAAATGGTGTTTTATTTTGTTTGCAGTTTTAAGCTATTTAGTTTGTAAGAAAATTTTTTTTTTTTTAATTTCCATGTTCGGATTTATTTGATAGTTTACAAATGTTTCTATAAACCAGTATTGCCAGTGTTTTCATTTAAAGTCATATTGTCATCTCCACATTGTATATAGATAAGATTATAATTTACAAATACAGAGTGTATTGATACACAAATAATAAAATAAAAATAGGGGGCTTTGATTTTACTGAACAAATGAAACTATTTTAGGATTAAATAAATGTGTGGAAGTCGTTTCCATATTCCGAGCGCCGATTTCTATAAGACCTCGCCTAACGCCTTAGGTGGCCTCGTATTACTAAAACTTGTTTAACCAAAGTTGTCGATGAGACGAAGTATAAAAAAGACATTCAAAATAGATAGCAGTAGATGAAAAAGTAATTGTTAAAATAGCCATTATTTTCAGCAATTTAAGAAATCTATTACAATAGTACTTATGAACTTCTCGAGCGTACATCTTGAGGTCGCAGACCGTCTATTTGTGTTCGATAGCAAGATATTGGTCTTTGGAGGCACTCCCGCCTATATGTTCTTCAGATATGGTACGTATTTAAGTACCTATATTTACTGAAGTTTAGTGTGAAAAATCTAGAAACAGCCTACATAGATTTTAGATTTTCTTAGCACAACTAACCTTCCCTTAAGCTGGTCGTATTTATCCCTAAGGTCGCGAATACCGTGTACGTATGACTTTGAAAGGCGGCGGGACATCTGAAGAGCTGGTCAAGGCATTGCTCAATCGTGCGCAGTTAGCTGGGGCCAAAATTCGAGCCCACCTGGGCTCGTTGGTCATACTGCGAATTCCCGCCAGTCCTAGCGCTACTGTGGCAGAACTAGTGAAGGATCTAACGGAGAACTCCAATAAATATGGACTGACCTCCTTCAATATCAGCGTGCCGGACTCTGAGGAAGTTGTCAGAAGGTAAGGTGTGAGTTTAAACTGTGTAAGTATGACTAGTTTCAATGATAGAGGAAATATTCTACATTAAATGTTAGACGTGATAGACAGACATGAATTATATGGTGCAATTTACTATGTGTACATAAAATGAAGACAGCCGACTAGTTGGCACAGCCTGGTGTAAAATCAAGAACAAACTTCGTGTCCTCTTTTAAGTTAATCTATGCTTTATAAATTTCTTTTAGACAATTCAAGAGGGGTAGGGCATTGTGACATTTCTCGCTCAAATTGAGCTGAGTGAGTCAGACTGGGGAATACGTCAGCCAGAAGATGTTGTGAGCGAGTCAGGTTAAGGGATTGACTATTCTGACAGTATGGTAATTCCGTTTACTGTCAATATAATAACTTCCCTATTTTTTCTACAAAAAAGGTTGAATAGGTTTTTACGGGGTCGGCAACGCATGAGGGACAAGTCTGGTTTTGCGAACGTTCATAGGCTACGTCTAAAGGCTGAAAATAGGTACTTTGCCAAGAAAACTAATTCAATCATTCTCGATAATCCTCTATTGTTATTAAATAAACACGTATAAGCACACGTTTTCTATATTAAAATTACAGAGCAGTATTGGAATCAAGAAAAGCGAATCACTCATACTACAGCCATGTTACTGCCAAGAAACCTAAAGAAGCATTGAAGAATATAGCAGGTGGAAAAACAATATTTATTCTTTGTACTTATGATTGAAAATTGCGTTTCAGTAGTCGCTTTAGCTATTCGAAAATAAGAACCGGTAAATTGCGAGCCGAACTCATTACTGAAAGTATCTCTCAAAGATATTATTAAATAAATAGTGATTTTGTGTCTGGGTGTTTGTGTATGAGAAAAAAAAAGTGTTTTTAAACGCACCCATAACACAAAAGAAAATCCGACTGTAGGGCTATGTCAAAAAAATATAAATTTAATGTTTGTAGACCCAGAACTGCTTCGTTGATCTTGTGGTCGTTAGTGCAACAGCTGAGCAAGAGGTCTTGGATTTGATTCCCAGGTTGAGCAAAATGGTATTGAGTTATTCTATGAAATTCTAAGTAGCTGCTTGGAGTTTGGTTTCGTGCCCAATACACCACTGCTTTACTCTTCGTGGATAACAAGCGTGATGGTATGTTTTATGTTCTAGAGCCAGTTAAATGGAAAAGGCAGACCAGCTGTTGTAACATCCACTTTGGACGCATAGCATGGAAATTCTTTACATTCCATAAGTATAACAAATTACTGTTCGCTATCACGGTGAGGCACTACAATAACAAATAATAATTACTAGTCTTGTCGGTCCCTCAATGTTGGGGGGATTAATTTCTTTAAAAGACCACAACATACCCTCCATCCGGCCCGGTCTCTCGCAAAGTGGATTGCCTTATTGGACTGTTAAATAAAAAAAGAATTATTAAGATCGGACTACTCTGTAAAAAGATATGCGCGGTTATACATAAAAAAAAATATAGTTACGCGTCGCCTTGAGAACCTCCTCTGTTTTTTGTTTTGTCGGTAGTTTATAGCTTGGCTTATTCGTACGTGACACTCCCATGGTCCGCGGGCGACGGAGGACGTAAGGCAACAGGGGTGGCGGCACTTGCGCGCGGTGCGGGGATTACCGGACCTATAATTGGGCTTCTAGGGTTATTAAAAATACCCTTTACTTATTGTTAGTAATATTTTATATCTACAGCATATCATATTCAATATAACGCAATAAATTAACTTATAAGTAATTTTACTCAGGCATATCCGCAATTTAAATCGAAACGTAATTCGTGTCGTGTGTAGCGGTGTACCATACGTCATCGGGTAGTAACGTCCCCCGTCACCCGCGTGGACCATGGGAGTGTCACGTACGAATTTGCCAAGCTATAGTGGCATTGAGTATTATTTTGTTCTCTCAACTTATAGTATTACTAGTAATAGATACTGAAATTCCACCGTGTCTGCATGGAGTTTTATGAAAACTCAGACTATAACGATACCTCAAAAGTAAAGTAAAATGGTATGGTTTAATCTTAAATTTGTATAATATATAGTAGTTGGTACTTGTCTACAGAAGTACACGTTTTATCTACCTTATGAAGAATATAATAAAAATCATATTGGCATGGCACATTTGCAGTTTATAGCGGCTGTGGTGACTGGCGTATTCCTAGGACTGTCACTTTCCAACGTGCTAGTTCATATGGATCCCGGGCAAAATACCAATAAGATATTAACTGGTGAGGTAAGTGAACTTGACATGATGAATATATACGTAGAATTATGATTGAGAAGTATGTGTGGTGTGGTGTAACTTTGAATGATAGATTGAGGAATGATGTGATAAGAAAACGTTGTGGTTTGAAAGACGACGTAGTGACAAAAGTTGAGAAGTATGTACTGAGATGGTTTTGGGCATGTTGAAAGGATGAATGATAGGCGATTGACGAAAGGAATTTATAAGGCGGATGTTAGTGGAAACACCGGGAGGGGGCGCCCTAGAAGGACATACACCGACCTAATTGGTGAACTCCTTCAAAAAGGTCAGGTACTGATGTGGATCAGGATGTGGACGAGGCAAAAGTGGTATGCAGGGACCGTAGCGCGTGGCATTCTGTAGTTTCTGCCTACCCCCATGGGAAAAAGGCATGAGTGTATGTATATGTATGTATGATCGACAATAATTTATGACCGGAAATACATTCTATAATTACAAAAGACTTGATTGCCTCTTTGGTCTAGTGAACGTGTGATTGCTGAGAAAGAGGTTTTAATATCGATTTCCAGGCCGAGCTAAGTTTTATTGGGGTTTTCTATGAAATTCTTAGTAGGAGCTTGGCGAGATTAGTTCCCGGTTGATGGCAATAGGCTGGCCCACCTCCATGGGAATAAAACATTTCGGTGGTATCGAAATGTGGGTATACGTTAGTACGTCTCTGACTAACACATGGAGACGACAGGCGTGGTAATATGTTAATTATTTACCTATCTCAAATTTCAGACACTGTCAGTAGAAGCTTTAAAAATAAGCACGACTCTGGTACTACGAGTTGACAATTCCTCTGCAGCTCAATCTATTGCCTCCGGGTTAGTACGTTTACAAGGTTTGTCCTGTTAAAATTAATTGACCATCCATTGTGTCGGAATCGGAGCAGATATTCTTTATCCATCCTTGTTATCCATGTGGTCTACCCTACATAGACATCCAGCTATATGCCCGCTACCACATCTCTATTAGTTAACGTATTTTCTTTCTCACACAAGTTATTTCTTCCAATTTGTCTGTCACTGACGACATCATTTAATTTCCTCTTAAGGTTATACAGGTAGTTGTTCCACATTCGTATTTTTTTTTTGAGTCACAATACACATCTCGTAACTTCCTTCTAGATATCATCTTAACAGCCCAACATTATAACTTATGTAACACGACAGGTCTAAAGCAGGATTTTTACCCTTTAACTTCAGAGGTATCATTGGATCACAAGCTGGTTTATTATAAAGATCTGTTGAATGTAATCTCAGTCACCAAATCTAGAGTGTTAGTGACTAATGTTTGAATGTGTTTTGTAGATACGTGATGTCAGACACTGGGGCAACAGAAAAGGCAACACAAAACATGGAGTATACAGCTCTACCTTATACAGAGGTAACGGCAATATCGTGCAGACAAGCCATATTATCTGGCAGTTCTGAAATGGGTTCTTGGGTACCTACAGAGTCTGTCTGTCGTTACAGAGCCTGACAGAATACCTGGTGACTCGCGCCATAGACTCACCTCAGTTGTACGTGTACATGTATGCGTACGGTATGGACGTGTCCACTGACGCTAATGGAACGGTTGTGGTAAGTCTACTGCACTTAAATAATAATTATTTGGAACCGAAGAACAGCTAAAAGTGACCCTATGAAGATGTTAAGTCAAACTCCACTAGTGTAGCTTTATGGACTGTGATATTTTTTATCTACTGTATAAAATCCAATGGCGCAATTGCCTAGTGATGTAGACCATGGATTGCGAAATCATCGACTTTCGAGTTCCTCTTGAATATTCTGTATTGTTCGTGAAACAAGTTGTGAGTGTCAAAAAATTATGTACTCGTCAGGTTCAAGCACTGTACAGCCCCATCCACCACGACCACTCCGCGGCGGCGAGATCGATGGCGCGCGTGTATATGGCACTACTGCGACACTACTCCGGGTTCCTTGACGCTACCATACAAATAGATGACGACCCACTTGCTCTGGATCTTTCTCCGGTATTAATACGCTCTTGAAGTTACTTAAAAATATGTGTTGCTTAGGTGTCATTTAATTTTTCTGTGACTCGTCTAGATACATGCATTAATTGAAATGATCATAATTTCAGTGGATGAAAGGCGTCGCCACACCGCCTCTATTCATACAGTTTCTGTTGATACTGACCATCTCACACATCACTCTTCTACCTTCAGAGGAGTATGGACTGATCAGGCATGTGCAGGTCAGTTATATTCCGGTAATAGTTAGTATAATCACGTTTTCTAGTTTTAAGGGAGAAATTACCGACGTTTTAGAATAACAATCTGCGCGGATAGGTATATCAAACGGGGCGTAGGCCAATTTTTTACCAAAGCAACACAAAAGTCAAGACAACTCAACACGCTCTTTTTGACCTTCAAGTACTTATTTACCTGACTTAATATTGCAGAAGCATGCGATGGACTTCTCCCCTGCTCGCTACTGGTTCACGCTGTACTTTTGCGACCTCATTCTGTACTGGTTACTTGTCGGCGTCATGAGCTTCGTCATGATCACCATAATGTTCGTCACCATACCTATGTCACACTTCCAGTATATAGACCTCTGTGAGTACTTCTTGGTCCCTTTGATTTGGTACGTTTAAGATTGCAATAAATATTTCTTACGGATTTCTATGGATGGTAAAAAATATTTACTGCAATCTTAAACGTCTAAAGCAATAAATACTGCAAACGCTTCGCTTTTTGCAATTACTGCTTAAGTTTGTACGCCTGCTGTTTTTCATAAAACCTTAAGAAATTTTCATCTTTTCTAATTGAGACGAGTGAAGCTCTAATCTATCGTGCTTGTCCGACTTGCCAAGACCGATTAAACACACTAAATTATATCAATTTGTATTGTATTGCAGTGATAGTGCCGCTAATGCTACTCACTTATGGAATAGGATGTGTGCCCCAGGCGTATGTGTTCAGCTTGGGACCGCGAGTCGCTCTGAATACTATGACTTTTGTCATTGTTAACTTAGTCTTCGGTAAGTCAATACTCCTATCGCCTTGTTCCAGTATGATTGATGAATATTGATTATAAGCGCAGAGTTTATCAATTTTATCTATCTTTAGGTATACTAATAATATAAAATAAAGTAATATTAAAAAAAGTAATATAATTTATCGTTATCCCTCTTTATGTAATATTTTGAACTTGGAATCTAGTTTTAAAGTGGAAAGACGTACCATGACCAGGTAGGTATAGTTGATTGAACTATTAACTATATTATATTGCATAGATATCTACAAAAAAATCTATTCCGCTTAGGTGAAACGACGATAATAGCTAAGATATTCTACGGTGATGCTCTGAACTACGCCCTAGACTTTATGAGCCTGTCTCCTCAGTTCAATATGGCCTACGCATACGCGAAGATCAAGCAAATATTCTTGTACAACAGCGAGTGCATAATATTTGAAACCAAGCATCTTTGTTCCAGTAACACATTCCACAAATGTTGCCGTAAGTATGGCACTTATTTTTAAACTGTGCTTTACAAACAACAATCAGTGTTGTCCAGTAGATACAAAGGGTGTATTTTGTGCATTGAAACTATACAATTATTATCGCAATTATAACATAAATAGGTACGTAGTAGTATTAGCTGACCAGTTACCTTTGGCACAATGATTAAACAAATTGAGGTTAAAGTTTTAAAGCTAAGCAAGAATCAAATTAAGTCACTCTTTTCAGACAAATGTGGAGTCCTACAAGAGTGCTTCATGAGAAAAGATTACTTCACTAGACAGTCGGGTATTCTAATGGAAGTGATAGCCATGTTTACAACAGCTGTCTTCTTTATGGTACTGTTGTTCCTCATAGAGTACAGGGTCTTCCACAGATTATGGAGAGCTACTGTACAGAAACTGGCCAATAGAGACAAACCCATAACCTGGTCTTTGACGCCAGGCGCTAAGAGAGAGAAAAAAGACGTCCTCGATAAGAAAGCACAACTTCAGGAGAAGAGACGTAATAGTGAGTCTGTAACTTACTTTGAATGTTTGGTATAAAGTTTAACTTCATACCACCTTTTGTTTCAACTAAGTATAGGATCCCTTACTTAAATATTCGCATACTTATTCCAAAACGCTTTTTAATAATATATAGGTACCTAATAAATAATATATTTTTTTAGTAGTTCTACCATACTATTAATAAATGATATTATTATTATACTACATAGTTATCATCTACCTAAGGATACCTACTTTCGGAATGTGCCTGGAAATCTTTCAATGCGAGAAACAGAAGAGCTAAATGGCGCGCTTTAGGAGAGGTTTATGTTCAGCAGTGGATTGCTGCAGGCTGATAATTATGACAATTATTAATTAAGCATTGCCTAGCATTAAAAAAATAGCCAAATGAGCTGGAAATTTGGTTTTTTCGTTCTTTCCCCTGTGCCGATCTTACCCCAACGCACCCATATTTGGTTTTATTCAAATTCATATTTGGTGGTGTTTCAGCTAATAAAGTAGATACGTTTGGTGAGTTTCTCTTGGCCTCCGATGTGACAAGGAGAAGAGGTGGTATTTACGCAGTGCACAATGTGTACTTAGGCCTCGGGAAAGGCGAAGCTATGGCACTATCTGGACTGAAGCGAGACGGTCGTCATATGCTCTGCGAAATTCTCGCCGGCTACAAGATCCCTTGCCATGGCAACGTGTGGTGTATGTCTAAGTGGAAACTGCGCTCCCAGCCACATAAAGTAAGCTTACTAACTAAAGCTTGGTACCTCTATAGGCACGATACGCACTTTTTATGATAACTACACAACAGTAAAGAACTTGTTTAGGTACAGTCGCGAGCAGGTCAACCTATCTGAAACTGTCAAATTTTCTCAACTGAACATGAACCTTATTAGTTTGTCAAAAAGTTGAAAATCTATAAAAAAAATTGACAGATTGTGGTAGCTTGATGTGCTGGACACCGTACACGTCATCCAGTCGGACAATCTTTGAAGGCCATCTCGTCTCTCTATGAACTCTATATAACTATTTATGATCCTGAACGTTACGCTACTAGATAACGTGACCCAATGGATTTTTTATAAGGAGTTTACAATAATCTCGTCTAATGTAGTCGTTTGGTTTTGTTTTTTTTTTTTTATTATTAGTTATTATTTGGGTTTTCTTTACTCATGACAGAAACTATGTTGTTATAAAGCAAATGTATTGAGTATTGAGTATGCTTTATGGAGCATTTCAAAACATCGATTTCAGTTCGGTTCGAAGTCAGTATTTTTATAAATGTTAGAAGATATTTGCTTCATCCTTAGACTTGGACTTGATTCGGATTCAGATAGTCTAGCCTGTTATTACAAATTACTTGCAGTACAGTCAGCAAGTGTCGATCAGTTGTGCGCGATCGCCGCTTCCACATTGGATGAAAGTGAGAGATGCTCTAGAACTGATTGCAACGCTGCGCGGAGTGCCCCGAGCATATGTGAAAGAGGAGATAACCAATTATATCGACGCGCTCGGTTTGTTGGGAAAGAATACTTTGTATCTCACTTTAGACCTCTCGTATTCAGAGCATTTGCCGGTATAGTAAGTACTTCGGTACGTCGTCGGTATAGTTCCTTAAATAATAGTTGACATTAGAAGTCATCACAATTTTTGTATTTTCCATCGAGAATATTCATCCAAGGAATATCTTTTTTATACATGTACTTATCTATTAAATAGTTCATGAGGCTCTTATTTTTATGAGCATAAATATAAAAACATCTAGACAACTGAGTATGTAATAGGTAAGTATACTTTTCTGTTCTCTTTTTTTCTGTTCCGTGGGTTTAACGTTAGGTACCTTACCAAAATATTGACTCATTTGCGTCAAATCAATAAAATAAAAAAATATGAATAATTGACTATAGTATTAAGATGAATATCATTTTATGAGATATTTAAATCTTACTTGCCATATGCCTTAAGGTCACGACACATAAGGCACAAGCAATATCCTCCTATTAACCTTCCGAAGATCGAAGACAAAGGACAATGATTATTCTTATATCTGAATCTAATATTAATTTAGAGCTGCATGCTGAAGCGGACTGTTACATCAATGACATACTTCCCAACGACCGCACTCGCTTGCACTTTGCGGCCGCAGTAGTCGGCGCTCCGCCTATCGTCGTGCTAGACGAGTGCACTGCCTTCCAGAAATTCTCAGTCAGACGGGCCATGTACTTCATACTATACACGCTCAGGAAGAGAGGACACGCCATCTTTGTCAGCTCTAGCGGGTAATAAGAACATTAGATAATTCTAAAAGTAATCTAAAGTATACTTTCTGCAGCTATCGGTTGAAAGAGTTTTGGTGGGCAATTTTGGTAGATATATCTATTATTGTCTAGAATCCGCTGGATGCTAATAGCCCAAGATCGGTCGTCGCAGAAATCGTAGGGGGACGCTTATATCCAACAGGGGCGGTCATTATGATGATAATTTTTATTTACCATTTTTTCATAATGGAAAAGAGTCGACCTTAAAAGAGTACCTAACGGGACACCATACATTTATTGCTCAGTGACCTAAAACACATGAACTTCAAATATTTACTTGGACGGGGACACCAGAATGCCTATGCGTGATTTAGCTTACGGACTAGACACTTCAGTCATCGTAATAATATAATTATAATTGTAACTTACTCTCGCAGTATTGAAAGTCATATGCCAATAACAAGCCACCTGGCCATCATAAGAGACGGCACCATTTTTGACTTGGATTCTGTGGATAATATGGTGGAGCGATACAGCAACAAGGGATACACGGTTGTGGTGCACCTCAAGGACGAGGTCGACATCACCATGATGTTTGCGGAGTACTTCAGGGACTTTATAATTAATGATACTACTGATGTAAGTATAACCAAATTATTTTAGGAGTGGTGTTCATACATAAACATAACAGAAAAGATGGTAAATAGGTACACCGAATCTAGACGTTTTGAAAGTTGGAGAAGGACCAGAGAGAAGTATCATTACCCTTTACTATGGAACACTAGGCAGTCCTGTTCATACTCTACTTAGGTACACACATTTGGATATCACCGATAACTGCGGTATTATTAAGAGGGAGGGTCAAGAGGGCAGCAGGAATTGAAATAACGAAGTAATTAGTAGGTAATTGAGGATTTCCATTACCCCAATTTACATAAATTCAATAAAGCCTGTACCTTTAATTAAGAAGACTAACTGAACTCATACCGAAATGACAACGACTTTTTATAACAATTTTTTTAAGTACCTAATTTCGTAAACTTCATTACTTAATTCGATATTCGCTATTTAACTTACTTATTCTAGGTACTCGTAAACATTCAAGTATACGATGAAGACCTTACTTGGGCCGGAATATTTGAGAGAATGGAAGAACTACAAGCAGATAACCAAGAAGTGTACTCGTACATCATCACAGTCATCCCGATAGATTACATTTACAACTCCATCATAACTAAAGGGTCAGGTAACATGCCAGCCAAAGGCTTGTTCTCTCGCAAGTGGCTCAAAAAGATCATGTCGATCAAACCAGAAGTGGAACCGAAACAGAACGACCTGCTTAAGTTAATGACATTCCCGCAGAAGTATGACATAACGAAGTTGAAGGAACTACCTTGGTCTGTCATATTCCATAGATAGATCACATCTCTTGAAGCAAGTAGGTAAGGTTTTTTAATGATAGTCCAAGTGCAAAAGTTTTAAGGAGTTTACACGAATAAGAATAATCGGATGCTCCGATATCGATTGTGATTAGGTATATGTAATTGGAATGGAAACCGAATAATCTTTGTAAATTACAAACTCCATTCATAATATTTTATGCAGATTGATTCGGATTTTTACCTATATACGTTCATAAGTGGATGTTCTGTAGTTTCCTTATGCGTGTTTATGTTAGTAAAATTTTAGTTTTTAGAGTTCCGTACCCAAAGGGACCCTTTTACTGAGCCTCCGCTGTCCGTACGTCTGTCTGTCAAGAGGCTGTATCTCTTGAGCCGTGATAGCTAGACAGTTGAAATTTTCACAGATTATGTACTTCTGTTGCCGCTACAACAAAATAGAATAAAATAAATATTCAAGGGGTCTCTAATACAACAAACGGGAGTTTTTAGTATGAATAAGAGCTCTTGTTAACGAACGTTTTTGTCAACGGGTAACGGGCCGACGCAAAACGGCTACCTTTGTACACGATACGCTAAATATAATGTGAACGCGTCCGTTGTTGTCGATACCAGTTCTATTAAATTTGAAGGGAGAAGTGCACGTACATTATGTCCAGTGCAAAGAAAAAGCTTATTCTAGCCTACTATTTATACAAAAAACAGCAGCTACAAAATAAAAGGATTTTTTTTCCTCAAAATTTGCTTGTTTATTTTTGTAATTTTCTATAGTTTTGTCCCACAACATAGGCCTATTCTGAACAAGGCTAATTAATAAATCCATATCAATGGTAAACTCCATATTCACAATGAGCAGCAGAGGGTAGGTAGATAGAAATATAAACGTGCGCTCATCCGTCGTCGTCAACACACTTTGAAATGACGTAGCTCACTGCATAGGAAGGTCCGCCGTCGCGACGAGGGGCAACGTGCGCGCATCCGTTGAGTCACGTTGCAACAGGTATGAGCCCGTCGCGTTAACAAACATTCACTCAATTTACTTGAACACTGCGCGTCGGCCCGTCGCCCGTTATAAAAATCGGGCCGTTGTCCGTTGTCGTTAACAAGAGCTCTAACGGCGACAGGTAGCTGGTAAATAGTATGGAACCCTTCGTGCGCGAGATTCGACTCGCACTTGACACGTTTTTAATAAACCTACGGTGCCTATAGAACTTTATAATAGTTCATCGGCACTAAATGCATATTCGATGATGAAGTCTCCTAAAATTAAATCTTTTAGTTTAGCATCTAATTTCGGTTTATTGTTAGTAATAGAATAAATGTTACGCGTTACTTTAGAAGGCTTTAAGTTTAAGTTATGAAGTTGATTTAAGAGCTTTTGATTGAAGCTCAATAAAAAAATAGATTATATATGCTACTTACGTTGTTTTTTTTATTATTTGATTACCTTGTATACTTAGGTCGCTCTAATGCGTTTCTGACTGCAGTAAGATTTACTTAGCTAGTAGTTAGCGTCCTTACAAATAGCTTACACAATGTGACAATGATTGAAGTTGTTATTGTGATATTTCGCAACAAAAAATAAGCAAATGGCACCGTAATAAAAGTTAGTATTTTAGTAAGTATAGAAGTTTAATTAAGTAAATAAATACTGATAAGCGTTATATTTATTTACAATGTTAGAACATACACACAAAGCAATGGATTATATGGAGTTCATTGTACCACAAGACGAAGCTGTTAAAGGGCAGTTTACAATGGCAACTAAACGATACTTTTTTCTCTAAACTGTTTTTGAATAACTGTATATGATAATTATAATGTACAAAGGGGTTTGAATATTTTGGTATAGTCCGTGGCCTTCATATTGCCAGACAGTCTACCTTTTTTCCATATTGCCACGTACATATACATACAAGTATTGTGTGAGACAGGAGTATGACTAGTACCAATAGCTGACGACTCAGTGAGATTTTTCAGTAGTTACACAGGGGACACCTAGGAATTTTTTTTTTTAAAGCTGAGCCCATACACAAATCGGCAATCAAGTTAAAGTATGATAGCAGCTTTAATTCTAACACTGGAAGTACACCTACATGCTACTACCTATGAAATATTTAATTTATAGTTTAAATGTATTTACGTCTGAACTCCATACTTTAAGTATCGATGCGATCTGCCTTCTCTGTCTTGTTGTTGTTGTTGAAAGTCCAGAGTATAAAAAGGCCTGCACAGGTGGCGGCTTAGAGGCCCCTGTGGAAACACGACAAGGTCGCAAATATCTGTCTGGTTGACTATAACAATTTTTTTTTTCAGTATTATTGAATGAAAATCATTGGACAGCTTTAACCTGTCAAGAAACTATTAGCAGACACTAAGAAGGTTATATTATACTCTAATGATTGTCTGTGTTTTTCTACCCCAGTGTTGTAGTACAATGTTGATTAGAGATTACATTAATTACTAGTTACACTGGATTTTTAATTCGTATTCCATAATATTGCTGACAATGTGAAAAATTACTTGTAACAAGTGTTAATCTTAACATTAGTACAGTGTAAGAATTGAAATTTTTAATCAATATCGAGCGTAACACATGTCATATACCCCTCTTTGTATCTGTAAGTAGTTTCCTTAAAGGTATAATCTTTGTTACTTAATGAGTGCTAAACAATTGATACTAATCAGGTAACACACATAATTAAACATTAATACTTAACGGGACGATAAGTCTTATACATTAGTTCAGATAATTTAATACTGGGATACCATGCTCAACTATGTTGTATAGTAACAACTGAACTCATTTATAAATATTAATACTATTTAGTTGACTAGAAATGTAGCAAAGGATTGATGTCTGAAATATATAATTCATGCCGCCTAGACAATCCCAGAATATGCTAATTCAGATCTTTCAGGAACCTTTTACACAGGTTATGCATTTTCTATAGAGATAGATTGAGTGATGTCTTCATAGACAATTATTTTCAAAGATAATTTCAATGCTCTTTTAAATTCTTATGACATTATCTTCTCTAAAATTGCTAGAGGATAGGCAGTAACTGTGGGCTTTTTGTTTTTAAGTTCCTAATAAATAAGTCTATGGAGTATTTCGATGTTTTGTGCCTATCACACGTGAGGAGTCGGTTAAAAATAGGATACAATTGAAACCTTTTTGGTTTCACATTCCAAATAAACACAGTTGCCCTTTAGTGCAATGTGGTGTGAGATCTATGAAGCTCAGCAGAAGAGCCTCTGGCCTGAGCCATCATATTTTCTATTCTATTGGTAGTTTCCCTAACCATAGAGAACTCTGACAGGTCTGGTAGATCAAGAACAATATGAGCAGAGAGACGTTTATAAACTGAATTAGAATCTTTTTTATTTCTCCTAGCTTCTTCATATTTTAACTGCTGTTTTAAAAATATTGACTGCTTCAACATTTCTTGGATGTTTTTGAAACTGGTAGCGGCACCATCCATTGATTTTACAGCACTGGAATGTAAAACATAATACAATTAATCTCTCTTACACATTTATGTCATCATTAGACTAAAATTGACTGCTCAACCCACACTACCCTACCATGGAATGCTTCTCAATAGCTTGCAATCTTGTGATCTAACTTCATTCATCATAACATTTTGATTTCAAGTGCCACACATTCAGACACTAAGTACATAGGTTTAGTTAAGAAAAGCAATTACATTACATTGCAATTGCAATGTTATCATCTACATAACATCTATTTGAGTGGAATATAACTTATCCAACATCTAAAACTCATTCAACTATGAGATTCGAATTCAGACCTCAATAATATAAGATTAGATGAGTTGATTTTCATCTGCTAGAATCAAATTTTATAGTACTAAGGTCAATCTATGGGGTTACGTATAATCCATCAGCAATCATGTAAAGCTCTAGTTTTCTTACAAATAATAACAACAAAAATCATGTGGTAATCTCGAAAAGTTGCAAAGGCCTAGTTTTAATTAAAATGTTGTAATAGTGGTTGATGTCTAGGATAAGTTAAACATATTATTATTTATATTACTGTAGTGACAGACAATTACCTCAGGGCATATTCTACATCATAGCACCTTCCCTGTAGTTCATGTTGCAGTTTCGTCACCTCGACTCGCCTCTCGACCATAGGGGGTAGTGCTTTCCTTACGTGCTCCTGTAGTCTGTACAGGGCTAACGAAGGTTCATTAGCAACTATATGCATGTTCTCCGATATCCGTTCTGCCGCTACAATAGAAATAGATGGAAAATAAGAAATATTAAAACGAAACAATAGGTCAGTGACCGTCAGTGCAGAAGAAATCAACAAACCTTTTTTTGACTTCAATTCTAATTCTGGGTCCCCTTGGTATACAAATGCCATGTTACGCTTTTTTAAATATCCTAGTGAATAAATTAGTTTTTTACTCTAAAAAATTATAACACCAGTCAAGCACCACTCACCAGAACCAGACAAAAATCTACAAACAAACAAAAACAATATTTAATTGTCATTGACTGTCAGTAGTCAATACCAGTACTCAGTACGTCAGTAGTAGTCAGTACAGTACCCGTATTATATGCCTAGTCGAAAGACACAGCGTTTATGTGAAGAAGCTGTCTATGATCTTGCCATCAAGGAGCATATTTAGTTAAAAACATACCTGTTTGTCTCTGTTTACTGAAGTTACCATGAATTCCATCCGGCAGGGGCGCTGCGTCCTTCCCGCGCGTCCGTTGATTCACTACATAGCGTTTGTGATTTTCGTCGCGTAAGGAGCGAAAATTTTCCAAAGTTGTAAAAGTGAGAACTAAGTGTTCCTACTTTGATTTTTTATTTATTTAGCTGAAATAAGTGCTTTATCGCATAAGTTTAATGTAGTGTGTGTGGGTGTCGTCGTTAGCGGCAGTTAGGTGAGTACCTACTTATACTTATGAATCAGTCGGAGGCTTCCGATGCGCAAGTCGTCGCTCCCGAGGGAGGGCGAAGTGCTAGGAGCTCTAGCTCAATAGAAAGCAGCAGCTCTTCCTCATCTTCAGAAGATGAGGAGGGTTTTGCGGACCCACCACCAAACAATAGATCCAGGCGGATGTCGAAGCAGGTCGAATCCTGTTAAGACTCGCCAATAAATCAAGTCGATTTCCTTTCAGAGTGCGTAGCTCAGATTCCATCATACCTAAATGCATTAAATAGTAACAAAACTCATAATAGTTCAGATAATGCCGGCCATTCCAAGATGTCCGAAACAATTTTTTCTTTTATACCTACTACTAATATGTCATTAGGAAAGTTAATAATAACTTTATACCTAGTGCTGACCCAAGTAAATTAGCGGAAATCAGTAATTTACAACAGTCTAACTCGCAAGCTTGGAAAGGCATAAGATATAAAAAAGCATTACAGGCTCACTTCGCTACCCGGAGTAGCGATGTGATTGTGAGATTTACAGGTCTGAAATTAGATGAGGAGCTCTGTCATTTAAATAAGGGAACAGATTATTAACTAATACTGAACATTTACTAGCGGGATTATCGAATGCAGTCTTACATAGTCGACAACTATTTAAGTAAATGGTTTACAGGACGTCATAGATTAGGCTTCTAATGCAGGTACGGAACTTAATGCAAACTCGGGTAAATTTACAGAAATATTTGGTCTGTTATCTCCATCATATAAAAATATGGAGTCATGTATGCAGGTTAATTGCGCAAAATAGGCAGAATGTATTGAGGTTATATGTGACCGTATTCTAAAAGAAATAAACAATGTCAATTTAAAAATTGCGTTTCAAAACATTCCACCCAGTTTGAAACACCTAATTAATAGGGATGCTCGTATTCCGCTGGTATACTCTTTGGGGAGATCCCAGGTGTGGCTAAACATGCCAAGTTATTTAAAGAATAAAAATAAATTTAGTGACAGTAATAATACTAACTTAAATAAAAAAATAAAAAAAAATTAAATGGTCCTCTAAATCAAGAAAATTTGATAAGGAAAATAAATCAAAAGTTGAGAAAAATTACTATAATAACTATCTTATAAAATATTCCCCTGTCTCACAGACTCCCATGACAACTCCAACATTAATAAAGACAAGTGACTATCAAAGCAGGATATTCAAGGGGGGTACCATGTTCAGATATGAGCACAGCTGAGGGCGAGCAAATATGTTCAAAATTTTATAGCCAGGGGCTGTATACCCTTTTTTAACAAAACCTCCCGTGCAATATCCTTGCAAGAAAATAATAACCAGATTTGCTACAAAGCAATCAGCAAAAATGACACAAGTCATAAGCGAACTCAAGGAAGTGGGCATTTTAGAGAAACTAAAATTAACCGCACCGGGTTTTCATTCAAAGATGATTTTGATAAAAACCCAGACGAGGAGTACAACTCATATTCAATTTAAGAAAACTGAATATGCATGTCTCAACTCGTCATTTCCAACTCATTTCTCGAGTGGATATTATTCTGTTCCTTCAAGATCAGGACTGGATGATAAAAATCGACCTCTACCAAGCCTACTTCCATTTATGCATAAAGGAAACCCACAGGTGTTTTCTACGTATAATATATGGAGGCGAGATATTGCAGTAAACAGCCCTAACCTTCGGTCTTTCATCAGCCCCTCACTCTTTCGCTTCTGTTACCAATTGGATTGCGGAAATCCTTCAGAGACAGGGCATAAGGATAAAAATTAATTTTCATTTATTAATTATTAATAGTTTATTTAACCAATCAAAACCAAGCAAAGCTTGTAGAACCCTGATAAAGTTGGGTTGGCAAGTGAATTATCAATATTCACTTTTCACCCCAACTCAGTAACTAGAATACTTAGGCATGACATGGAACACAAAATCCAATTTAATATCTCTTCCTGTCAAAAAAGTACTGAATATAACAGAAATGTCAACCAATTTATTGTAAAAGAAAATGGCCTGTCTCCGGAAGGTACAGAAATGGCTGGGTATAATAAACTTTACCAATTTAGCGACACTGAATGGTCACCTGCACTATCGCAGAACACCGATTTTACTAAAATCATTCAGAGGAGGCAGACCAAGGCAAGAGAGGATGTTACCTCCTCTAGTAGACTCTTGAGTAGAGTTACTAAAGTGGCTAAAAAATGCAAGGTTAAAAGTGCAACCACAGACGCGGCGGACGCGGGCTGGGGAGCACACCTGAACAACACAATGTTGTCGGGCAATTGGAGTCCTCGCCAGCTAAAGTGGCACTCCAATGTGAAGGAGATGTATGCCGTGTATGCAGCCTTATCACAACAAGGTGCAGACATGAGGGGTGCACACGTACTGGTACACTCAGACAATCGCACCCTGATAGCCTACATAAGGAACGAAGGGAGTACCCATTCCTTACCCCTGTTGGGCCTAACAGACAAACTCCTTCACTTGACCGAGCAGCTCAACATAACGCTGTCGGCTTCTTACCTCTTAGGGAGGTTAAACAGGATTGCAGACCACCTCTCAAGAGGAAAGCCTGTGCCCAAGTGGCATCTGCAAATCCAAGCCAGGGTGGCAATATTCAAAAAATAGGGCGTGCCAGACATATACTTCTTTGCATCAAAAGAAACCGCAGTCGTCCCGCGGTACGTAACCTGGGACTCGACAGATGGGTCAGCAGTTTTCTGCGACGCCTCCAGTCAAAATTGGAACTGTCAGTTGGGCTGGGTTTTCCCCCACCCAATCTAGTCCCTTGGGTACTGGCACATTTGAACAAAGCCAAGGGAATGTTCACCTTAATAGTCCCACATTGGGACCAGTACTTTGGGTTAACCGACCTCAAAGCCAGAGCCCTAGCAGATCCATTGCCAACATTGGATCTGCAGCAGAATCTAATCGATCAAACAACAGGTCTAGGTCCCCCACAGGTGGACAAATTGTCCTTCCAAACCTGAATCAAACCTCCCAAAATGGGGGGGGGGGGGGGGGTCAGCTCTCAAACTGGAATAGAGAGGAAATACAATTATTGAGTAGCAGTTGGCGAACTAGCACTCTAAACACATACAAAACCCCTATAAACAGGTGGTTAGCATTTTCCACCACAAATAATGTTAATAATAAAAATCCAGATGGCAGAGATGTTGCAAGGTTTTGTAACAAATCTTTATTTAGAACTATTTTATAGTGTATATGTATATATAATATACACTATATACAATAATATTGTGTTATATATACTATAACACAATATTATTACATAAATCTGCTATTTCTACTTATTGTGTTTCAACAGTAGAAAACCTTTCCAAAAAATTTCCTTTGTTAACAAGTAATAAAAGCCATTGCATTGATTAAACTCAAACCTACAAAATCGCCTTTATGGCATATCCCTTTATTATTTAATTGGTTAGAAACCACTGTTTATAGCACCAATTCGCTTTTTGATATATACATATAGAAGAACTGCATTAATTTTGCTCTTAGCATCAGGTCCAAGAATACATGACCTTACCTTACTAGACATATCTCAAAACAACTGCATAGAAGAAGAGGACATCATTGTGCTGTGGTCCAGGTTTGGATAATAACAGATTCAAGCCATTACAGGCAGTCAGGATGGTCATTGGTGAAACACCCAAATGCCCTGTACATATATGTCCTGTAAGACATATCAAACAATTAATTTAGACTTCGCAGCATAGTCGGGTAAATAGTAATATATCCAGTTTATTTATTTATTCCTCTTAAAGGGTAAGTTAAGCCAACTACTAGAACCCTAATTGCAGGATGGGTTAAATTTGTTTTTAAAGCAGTAGGCATAAGTGCACCACCAGGGAGTATTAGAGCTGCAGTAGCATTCAAAGGCTGGTGGAAAAATGTACATTGTAATTGAAGAAAGACTAAAAACAGGCAATTGGAAAAGTGATAAAACTTTAAGAAGATTTTATTTCATTGCAGGGAAATCATTCAGAAAGATAAAAATGAGGATTTACTTAGATCAAATTTCTCATGTGTCTAGAGTTTATATTTTAATTGATAATTACAAATATAGAATTGATCTTAATTAGCATCTACTGTAGATGCACCTTTTTTATAATATTGATTGTTAATGATCATGAGACTGAGTGCCAAATTATTATAATATCTTAATTAATAACATTTTGTTTATTGTAGTAGTAGATAACCATACTACATAATAATATATAACTATATAAATGAGTCGTTTATAATTCTTACTTATATTTTGTTATATAATGTTAGAAAAAATAATAATTGATTATTAATAAGAATAAATGTTTAAAGTATGAGAAACAATTCTTAGTATTTTACACATTTATATCCAATTCACATAGCGTTTGCAGTTACCATCACCAGCAGATATCAAACAAGTCTTCACAAAAACGCTGTGTCTTTCGACTAGGCATATAATAGGACTGTTTTACATTAAAATAAAACAGTTATTATGTGCCGAAAGAAAGACACAGCGTTAGAGCAAGGGCCTGGCTGGTGAGTGAAGACACTATGAAGTGAATCAACGGACGCGCGGGAAGGACGCAGCGCCCCTGCCGGATGGAATTCATGGTAACTTCAGTAAACAGAGACAAACAGGTATGTTTTTAACTAAATATGCTCCTTGATGGCAAGATCATAGACAGCTTCTTCACATAAACGCTGTGTCTTTCTTTCGGCACATAATAACTGTTTTATTTTAATGTAAAACAGTCCTATTTTATTGTCCTGTTTTCCAAGTTATGCAAAACGAATATTGATGTGTGGTTAAAAACAAAAAAACTGGACGATTTACTTTATATGCTCTTTGTGAAACAGTTTTTACATAATGTTAAAAAATAGTTTTATGACTTGAAACATGTTAGTTCTAAAAAAATATGGTATTTCCTGTAATACATATAGAGTCGGTCCTATTCTGCGACGAATTTACGGATATTTTTTATCAGTACTTGAGGTAATTTTAAAACCATAAAGGGTGGCGCAATTTTTTTAAAAGCTGTGCTTGCATTAAGAAAATGTTGTCAACTATCACAGGATTTTTCGAATAGCTTCAAGTTCTTAATTGTGGCAAATGAAACAAAACAGTGTAACGTGACTTTCCAATCCTCCCAAGAAGTCCGCGTTAGGTTTCAGTAAAGAACCACATTTTCACTGAAACTAGGAAAAAAAACATTTATCATCATACATAACCCATTAATTCACCAAATAATCAACCATTACCAAAAATACCGAAGACTGGGCTGTATGGACTAAATTCCTTTGCTTCATCCCGAAGGGGAAGAAACAAAAAAAATGACAATTCGTCAAACTGACACTGACCTGACACTTTCAAAATTGACACAAGTAAATAAATAAAGTAGGCATATAGGTATAGATAGGTATATACTAGGTAATATAGGTATTTTCTTTGAATTTCTGAACTGAACCAAAAACCAATATCGAAATTATCGAATATCGGACATGCATGTTCAACTCAAACACACAGGGCTGCCAGATTGTATCGTTTGATACCAAATTGGTATAATTGGACGATGTATTGTATCCATGTGGTATCCATGATCATTTGGTATAATTCGATACAAAAGCAAGACGCTCACAAAAAAAAGCTCATGCCAAGAAGTTGTCCGCTAATTCTGCAAAGGATAATCGAAAAATCGAGGGATTTGAGCTAAAAAAAAAAAAAAGCTCATCCGACATAGAATGGCAGTATGGTATACTACCATCGCAATTGGTATAATTTCAGATGCTAAATGGCATAATCCCGTCGTTGCTTACTGGCAGCCCTGCAAACACACAGTAATAACTCCGTAGAACTGTTACCAAGTATTTTCTTTATCTCGTGTTATCGTTGTGTATTTTCATAATATATTATCTAGCCGTAACTGTACCTATCAGTTATTCTACAGTATAAATTATTATACGGTTTCACAGTTAGGCTCAATTTCTTCTTTCTTTACTTGCTGATAACTTAGTTGAGCATTTTCCAAATAGTTTTTTTATGAAACTTTAATAAACATTTACGTGTTTAGATATTACTTCTATACAATGATTTCTGACGACGTTTATACAAAAAAGGTGTGTGAAAGTGAATATTGTTGTTGTATTGTAATCGTATAATTTGTATTCGTTCATGGTAGGTATCTGTTTATTATTTAATATTTAGTTAACCGTTATTAGTTGTAAATATTCTTTATTTAAATGGTTAGTGGCAGTTGCATGCACTGAATACTGCATTTTAGATGCATAGAGACATTGGCGGTAGTCATATTTCTGTTTAAAACTTTATTAAATTACTTAATTTTTCAGGACAACAGATTATTTGATAATATCCTGGGAATTCTGTTGAGTATATTTTTTCCTTTCAAAATGTTGCTCAGATTATATTCCTTGTGCATTTTAATGGTGGATATTGCATGGGTGGTGTTTAATGCAGTTTGTGCAGTGCTGCAAGCTATGTATGAACTGTTTAGACCACCACCATTGAAGTCAGTTAGATTGGAAACTGCACTGGTAAGTTAATTTAAATTGATTATTTATAAAACAGCAATTGCTTTAAGAAGCAGATACTTGTAAATCTCACTATAATCAATATGTTAATATCAATATATCCAGAAAATAAAAACAATTAAATTTTGTTTCACACTATTTATTTTTATATATTGTATCATGTATTTCCAGGTGATTGGTTCTGGAAGAGGAGTAGGCCGTGAACTAGCCATACAGCTAGCAAACCTAGGAGCTATAGTCCTTTGTGTGGACAAGAATACTATTTCTAATGATGACACTGTTGATTACATTAAAAGGAAAGGTGGGTCAGCTGTAAGCTACACTTGTGATATCACAAAGAGAGAGAATGTCCAGACTTTAGCTTCACAATTGAAAAAAGATCTTGGGTTTGTCAGTATGCTGTTTTACTGTTGCGGAATACCAAGCCCAAGGTCCCTGCTGACCCAGCCTCCACAAGATATTCATGATACATTGGATCTTACACTGACATCCTATTTCTGGGTATGTTATTAAAACAAACATTGTTTTATAGATATAACCTTTGTACCTTATTCCTATTACAATAAGGTTCTAATGTTGTGCACTACCAAGTTGCCTGATACCTTTCAGGCAAATATTGATTATATATCTATGTTTAATGTCATGTACATACAAATAAAGTTTTACTTAATATTTGTCTATAATAACAACATTACATTTCAGCTTATTGACCACTTCTTGCCTGATATGAAGACTAAGAACCATGGTCATATTGTAGCCTTGACCTCCGTAGCTGGCCTCAGCTACATCAAGGATCAAATGCCCCTCAGTGTAGCTCAGTTTGCTGTTCAAGGCCTTGCAGAATCACTAACTGAAGACCTTAGAATGAACAAAATTGATGGAGTGCATGTTACACTCACACATATCTACCCATTCATAGTCAGTGATGAAAGTGCAGATATTAGATTAAGGTATGTACCTAAAACCTTTTAAAAACATTGATAATATTATCAGTTACCTTAAGTAACAGATAACTTTACTTTACAATTAACTAATACCTACTCTATTGTCAATATTGCACATTGAAAACCTATGTTGTACATATGTTATTGTGGTATATTGATATCAATTTATGAGTCAGTCAAGACAGACTGACAGTATACAGAACATCAGGATGCAATACTTTATAAAAGGCCACAAATTTGTACTTCAGATAGATATAATCAAAGTGTTTATATCATAATATGAAGTGGCTCAATGTGGGTATCAAACATAGCACCTCACGCCCCTGTGCCTACTAGATTAATCAGATGCAGTTCTCCTTGATAATTGATCCAGTTTTTCATTATTGTAGGCATTAGGAAAAATACTATTGCATAGTAATTTCTCATAGTAAAATTTCTTACAAATAATATTCTTTAATACATTTTCAGGATACCAAGTTACTTTGGCACAATCACACCAAGAGAAGCAGCTCAATCGATCCTCGACAGTGTGCGCCGCAACTACTTCGAAGCATCAGTGCCGAAGCACTTGCTATACCTGGGCCACCTCTTGCGTATCTTACCTCGAAAGGCGACAGTCCTTATCAGGGATCTATTAGATACTGGCGTGGACTTTGCATGACTTATTTTGTAATAAATTTATAATCGCTATTTTTTATCAATCCGCTAAGTACAGCTACGTATCCTGATAGTAGTCGTTAGGACATCCTTCTGATAATAGTAGCTAAGCATATGTTTTTTATTTATTTTTCTAGGTGTTAATTTAAGTAAAATGAGTAGGTACAGTATGATTCGCTGTCTTATTTAGAAAACATATATGGATGTAGATCTGTTACTGGGAAAAAAAAAGAAAATCTTCATTTTCAAATATCATAGGATTTTCTTGAAAAATATGTTTCATAATTATTTGATTCGTTACTAAATAAGGCAGCCATGAATAAACCTAAATAAGCATGCGTATATTGGACTGCTATAAAAAATTTTTTAGCCTAGCATCTTTTAGCATAAACAGTGCGTTGTAATTGAATTCCTAATCATAAGCTACAAGAAAAATTAGACTGACGTTGCATTAGTCTTGGTTAGTGCTACTTGCACTGTACTGTTCCTATTTATTAAAGCTCAATATTTTATATAAAAAAATAGTTTTTGAACCTGAAAGATGTCAAGATTTTACCAGATTTTGTTTTATAAAACTGTTTTTTATAGGTAATTGGATTGGATATGTCCATTAGTTTTATATGTTTTTAATTAATTACTATAGCAATGTGTTAATTCACAGTGATAATGTTGAAGTTGCTCAATTATAATTATATACATGTAATAAATGTAAAATGGGTGTAAGTACCTAGTACTGAAATAGTAAATTTATGAAATATATACAATTTAAATTACATAATATTTTGTAATTTCCTCCGTTGTTTGTATTGTGATCAATGCCAGGAAAACAGCAAAATTTTGCTATGTTCACTAACTCACTAAGTTAAGCCAAAGATTGTACAAAATTGATGCATTTTATTAAATTTTTACTTTTTCTTGTAACTGTTATTTGTAATATCCATATCGACTAACCTAAATACATTGTCTAATGAATATAAAATACGATTTATATCAATAACAGCCGACCTGCGGTTGAACATTTACCAAAAAAGTTTCTTTTTCTTACTGACAACACCCGCTTATGTCATTTTAACAGAATATTTGCATTGTGGCGCCATCTTAGACGGTTTCGCGTTTTCGCAATTTGTTTAGTGTAATTTGCGCTAGATAAAAACAAAAAATATCGGCAATTTTGAATTGTGCGTTGTGCAGTTGTTTTTAAGTGGAACTCTTGATTCATACTGAAGACAATAAAACGAAAGAAAAATAAAGTGCTTGGTGTGGCGACACATCGTTAGGTAAGTTCTTCGTTGCTTGAATTGTATCGCAGACTAACACCAACAGCCGATCGATATTAGAAAACTTCTGTTTTATTGGTTAATTCGGTCACGATTTAACATTATTTTAATACCTTTATCTATAATCTGTATGATTATAGTACTAAAAGAAAGCGATCCATTTATAGTATGCGCTAGAGCGACTACTTTCTAAAAGCCTTTACGCAAGATTTACATGAACATAAATTATATTCAAATGAATATGCTTTGTCCGACCGCGTAAATAAATTCATTTATTTATAAGACTCCGGCCCGAGTATATTATTATGATGTTACATAAATATGATTATGCATTCTAATAAGTCACACAAATCTTACTGTAGCAAAAAGAGGTAGTTCTTTAAAACCACAATTAAATGATTATGATACTCTGCTTAATCTCAATAAACGCTTTTATAAAACCACCGTAACAAATGAAGGTAGGAAATTATCCAAGACACCTCTGTCTAAGTTAATATTAGTTATTCTGTTAGTTATGATTTAATTCTATTGACTTTGATCACCTAATTTTTAATTGCTGTTAGTCATATTAAATAACTTAAGTAATTACTATTCAGAGCTTTTATAATTAATCTTAATAATTTTATTATTACGACTAAAAGATGGGAAAATGTTCAACCAATAGTATACTATTGGTTGAACATTTTCAACCTATAGGTTGCAATAAAAAAAACCTAGACCCTTGTTTTGAATAAAGTGTTTCCTACAAAATATGTGGAAGCATTCATTTACTTACATAAACATATCATCACACCTGTCATCCCCGAAAGGTTAGGCAGAGGTGTACTTATGTACACCCACATTTTGCTGGTATGTTTAAGGTCCCATGTAATAGGGGGTGTGCCTATTGCCATTAACCGGACACAAATCCAAACCATGCCCTATCATAGTGTACTATCCACTATCAGACGAGTTGAAAAAGAAGTAGCAGTGTAAAATGTCTGACAAATTGTTTATGCTATTGTGATGAGGTTGGTATGCATAAATAATTTTCACCTTGAAGATCAAATGTCATGAGTCTTTTTATTAAAACTTATGCATGTAATTTTTTTTTTTTTAATATTATGTATGGCATGGGTGTTTAACAAAAATAAATTTTATATGAAAAGTATGATTGGAGACAAAAAACTCATTATAAATTTTTCCTCCTCATTCTAATGCATATAAAATAATGTTTTTCCTTGTGTTTTATGGTCGGGTCATGTTATAGTTGGACTGAAAGGTTATTGTGTAACACCAGTTTTGAAAATAATATATTTCTTGGCTCTTAAGGTTCACTAAAACAATAGTTTTGTGTAGTGTGTATAGTCATAGTATTAAATTATATACTAGGTACTGAAATAAATAAAAAATGATGTTGCATTAATATCTAAAATGTGTTATGTTACTATTCTAGTAATAATAAATGTATGTATTATTCTCTCTCATATGAATTTAATTACAAGGAACATAATTAGGTATATGCAACAAGAATCATAACGTTTTAAAAGTGCTTGAAAAAGTTTATTTGAAAAAAAAAACCTTGTGATTTTGATATTGGTTACTGGATGTTAGTTAATTATAATAAAAAAATCACCATCAAATTGTTAGCCATTAACAACTCATTAAGATCAATATAACAAGAAAGCTTACTGAGTTTATGTTGATTATTTCTGAGATCATTTCAGCTCCATTATCAAACTGCCCTTGCTTGACAATTTATTGTAGTCTGGTTAAAAAAATTATAAAATATAGTATGTATAAATACCATATCATCTGAATCCCCAATGTTAATGGGCCTTATTACGTAGTTATACGTATTATATTTCAGTAGAATTTACAGCTGCAGCAAATAATTTTACTGACTGTTATCACCCTCCAAATGTCGCTGTCGTATAATTTTTTGGCACATTCATTTGGGTTTTTTTGATTAATTGCTTCTTAATGATGTAAACCATTAGGGGCGCATAATGTATTGTTAATTTGATCGCTCATTCGAATTTGATCTTATTTATCGAAAAAATGAATAATCGAGTCAGATCTATAAGAATTCGGCGTATCCGAACAATCTTCTATCGATTGATGAATCAACTAATAGTAACTATTCATATTAATATTCGGAAGAAAACATAATACAGTACATACAGAAATTAGGTAAACAATAATAAGGTCGGTTACGCACAAGCGGCACCTCTGGAGTTGCAAACATCCGCTACAATAACCGCTAAACATCAGGCCGACCGTATGTTTGTTTGCCGTCCTTACCGGTTTCCTGACGATATTTTTTTTACTGACCCGACCAACTGATCCAACAATATACAATTGTAAGAACATAGGTAATAATTATGTTATAGGTAGTCGTTTATTGTGGAAAGTATTCATAGCTATACTGAAATATTGCGCATGGGTGAAGAGCTTAATATTAACATAATGCTATACAAGTATACAAATTATAAGTACATGTAATATTATAAATCCGAATGTCGGTTGCCTCTTCACGCTTAAACCGCTTTAGATAAAATTTGGTATGGAGATTTTATCCCGGACATCATCCTTTAAGCGAGCGAAAAAGGGGGCAGGAGTTTTTTACGCAGACGAAGTCGCGTGCAAAAGCTGGTTACTGATATTCTAAATCTTCTGACAGATCTTACAGAATATTCAAATCTTCTTCTCATCATCAACCTATTATAGAAGAAGAAGAAGAACACGCGCGAAGTACATAACGTGGACGTCAAGGCCACAGTATCAAAGTCACCTCGCGCATAAAGCCCCAGTTCCTCGGATGTCATTAAAATTCTTTTCACGGCGTATCCGTATAATTTGCTGGATGTTAGGGTTGTGTCTACAGTATCCGGTCATTTCGCAGCCGTGTGTTACTTTATAGCTCCCCATATACATTTTGCCCGGTTTTAATTGGATCTTAAGTGAGGTATGTTCATGTTTTCAATTAAATTAATTGATTATATTCACTGGGGTCCGAATGTTTTAAGAGGATGATTTGATAATTAGTTAATGGCCTCGTGTTTTTTTTACATTGGTTAGCGACTGACCACAGTCTCACCTGATGGAAAGTGACGATGTGGACTAAGTTGTAGCAGGCTAACCGAGAAGATACCTATCCAAGTATTGACTCCTGACTGGAAGCCCCCCAAATTGTACTCGTTGGGAAATACAGACTCAGGTTTTGGTACATGTTGCAAAACTTGATTCCGGAATAATCCGTATACTAGGTTACATCGATACCACCAGTGCGCGCAGGTGTTTGTTCTTCCGAAATCGTTTTCCAAATTGCGGTTTTTCCACAATAACATTTGAATAAGCCATTATTCTACCCCGACCCTTATTGGACGCCGGCTTTCTTTACCATAAATCCACCTTTACTACAATCGCCATCCGTTTGAGTCCAGACCTAGGTATTTATTGAGTTCCTGATCAATGAGGTGGAAAGCAATCTGTTTGTTTTAATTAAGTTTATCTCTGCATGAAATCTACCAAATTTATTTTATAACTCTTCAATTTTTCAACAATATTCATTTTTTTACTAAAATAATCCTTAGAAAAACAATTTCGTATTTTGTAAAAGCAAACTTATTAAAAGTTTTAATTCGTATACTTTCTTAAATAGTGTAATTTATATTACAAGCTATATTAAGTTTCAGCAAAACTTTGTTATGAAAATGACGATATCAATATCTTGGTAAAAGTTTTATTTGGAATTAAAACTTTGCTATAGTAGTAATTGGAATGCTGTTTTTATATAAGTAATATTAGATAATTTATCTATGTACCTGTGCCTGTGTAGCGAATTTTTTCTTTCATCAACACATAGTCTAGCGAGGCGTGGCAAAAAATACTGAAATTAATAAGCCTAAAAAATGTTTATGCTCATCACACAAGTATTTGTCCCTACCGGGATTCGAACCCGGTACCCACAGAAGGCAGTGGTAACTACCGCTGGACTAATTGGGTCGTAATTTGAATTTAGAGTGTGTCAATGTCGTATTGACATCTGTTACCAATAGGTTGATATCAATATTATATCAGTATTTTAACAATCTGTAATAAGTTTTTTAATTTGCAGGCTTGAAAGTCGCTCCTACTTGAACTCTCCTGTAGGAACGACATTGGTATAATATCATGGAAATAGAAAAAAAAGGCTATAACTTTGCTGGAGGATTATTTTCTAAATATGTTTAGATGACTTAATTATGAAGTCGGAAATATTCAAAGGTTGCCATGATCAAAATTATCCACCTCCGTAATGAAAGTTTTTTAATTTATTATCCGAGCGTAAAATATAGAGCAGTTTATTAGAGTAGCGACTGACCTGAATCACGGGGCGACATTGTTTTATCTGTGGAACGCACCTCGCTGCTGTAATTAAAATCTCTGCTTAGTCTCTGGCTCGCTCGTCAACTGAGTAAATAAACATGGTCACTGCTAGTGGGCGGCGGATTTACCTTACCTTATGTAGGTATAATCTCTTAATCCTACTGTAATAATATTCTGTTACCCACCCTGGCAGAATCGCGCGTAACATTTTCGTCACTTATTTGTTCACATGTAGAATTTATATTTGAATTGCAAGGCTGGCAAGCATATGTTTGTATATGATGTACGCATAAAATATTATTTTAGATACAGGCTACAAATACCTGATTGCATTGAGTATTTTATCTTGTTCAGTTTCCGAAAATATCTATAAATATTCCCAAACAAACCGCGTAGTATCAATATATTGTAAAATTTTAATGAAAATAAACGATTTTGTAAATACATATTTACAAACATTTACTTTACTGGCACTTCCAGTGACCAAATGTTGGCGAAACATTTCCACTTGCTAACCGACTTCTACAATTTCAGTATGATTGTGACAAATCTATAAATTAATAAATATTCCTGGACATTATGACACAGCCCCATCGAGGCTTGTGCTTCTATAGATGTATATATTATATATCACAGGAATAGGGCGAAAGCTTATTAATATAAATTGAAAACAATGTGTCGAGACAGCAAATTAAAAAGTTAAAAGTTCTCCAAGCATTCCTTTTCCTAAGAAAACACTAAAATGACGAGGCAGCTTATTTATCGCCTCTTAAGTACTCAATAGAAATACACACTGTGTAATCAAGTTAATAAACTAGCAATGCTGTTTACATAAAAAAATCCCTTGTTCCTCTTTGAAGTTTTCTTTTGTAATAGACACAAAGTGTTCCTTATTCAGGCGCCATGAGCTGGAAGATTGTTCGTTTGATTAATTTTGAACGATCTGAGAGCTACTTGTGAGGCATTTTATTTTGTATCACAATAATTTGATTCTTTGGATTCACGCTTGTACATAATATATAGGAAAGTCTCGGTGTAAGTCAAGATATCGGTGAGAAGCGAATAAAATTTCAAAAGAGAATATAACATTGAAATAAAACTATTTTTTACGGATTTACGAGCTCACTGTGTTCTTTTTGTGTAAATCGGATTGTCAAGAATGTGTAAAGGATCCGAAACGTCGGGTTAAAAAAATAATATCAATAATATACCGCGATAAAATCCGTATAAAGTAGTTAAATTTCAATGTCTTATATTCGCGTAAGTGTAAGAAGAGAATATAACATTATACTTGGTAAGTAGGTAGTTGGTACTACTGGAAGTGGTTTCTTATGAGGACCCTGGTAACCACCGCCCCGGGTTGGTTTTAGTGAGGAAAGATTACCATTCTCCCCGGGCTCTTTCCCAGAAACCGAATGCCTTTGGTACGTTTACCCTCGTCAACAACAAAAAACGTAGTTGGTAAACAATGGAGGTATAATTATTGATATCGTAGTAGTTAGTCTTCGTCTGAGAAGTATCAATGGGAGCTTGTTTTTGCAACCATGTTTTTGTCGATAATAATAACGATATATCGTTATACATTATTTTCAACCATTCGCAATCTATATAAGACTGCGTATCAGTTTATTTCCACGAACCGCACCTTTATATCCGTTTGAATGAAATTGAAAGCTTTTATACGTATCTGGCTCTGGTAGGTTCGATTACGTAAAACTCCGAAAGGAAATTTCAAGGTCGCGAACTCTACAACAGATATTGTAGAACATATATATTTAGAGTAAATATATCACAATATCGTGCGACAGCCCCTTGTAATCTTTTACTCATAAATTAATTAAGTTAGCTCATAATATTACCTGAATTCTTCATCTCCCGCAGCGTACTGTGAATTAAATCCAAGGTTTTTGTGATTTATTAGTCTGTTCATTTAAGTTCATTTTAGGCACAAACGAGTCTTCTTAGTTTAAATAAAATGAAGAACAAAGAAAATAACTAGTTATAAATGAATTGGGCTAACTGTTTAATTACACGGCTGGGCATAGTCGGTACCGTTTCGCGTCTATAATTAATGAGAGCTGTCAGTGTCAGGCACTTATGTTTCTACATAGTTTAGGACGACGTGAAATTGTTGACGTCATATGTGTTTAATGAAGTGAACAACTACAAAACTACACCGTGACTACCGAAAATGGGCCCCTACAAAGTTTTATTACGTAACTTTAATTACGGGTACATGACTCGCCGAACTAGGGAAGTGCTTCACACCAGAGAAGAGCTCCTTACATATCTGCGTCCAACCTGTCCATCACGCAAGCATTTGTTGGAAAACCCTTCGAACAATTAATACGAGGATCCGCACATACTCTACATTATAATATTCAATCGTTTGTTTAGAACATTCTGAGTTTCTGACCCACCTAATCTCCACGTCCCAATTTGCAGGCCCCACGGTTAACGTGCCACAGTAATAAATTGTTTTGGGAAACATCCCCAAGATTAATAGTTCTGAAGCTCTTGACGCGTGCTAAGTGAAAGCCGCTTTTAAGTTCTCTGCTAAATTAAACGCGTATTTTCGACGGTCATTCTACAAAAGCAATTTTTATTGGCGGTCTATTGTGACTTACAGTCTAAGCGGTCTTGTCTTTGACTATGACTACAGATGACAAGATACCTTACTAAATTGGACCCAAAACAGACTTGGTGTCAATTTTTCTTTTGATATGAGAGCACCTACTTAAAACCTTTATTAACGGAGTTTTATCGTTCCATCTTGCCTTTACAGTCGTAATGTTTCTTATGAAACATTGGAACTCATTGTAATATCGTTTAACCGCAGCAGAAATAAGTCGGGCCACGCTGTAATGACGTTAAAAGCTTTTATGTTTTCCGGACAACGGTTTCTGAACGGAACTCCTCGCATAAATTATCTGCGTTGCTCGCAGTCTTGCTTACGATAAGTGGGTTGAATAGATGAAGCATATTAATAGCATAAATAAAATGGTTTTCTGATGTCAATGTTGTTGTACACCAACTTTCTCATGTATATTTTTCAAATTATTGTACAGTACATTCGTTTTCGACGAAGTATCTTTAATTTTCGACGATCCAATTAGTTCAGCGGTAGTTAACACTGCCTTCTGTGCTGAGGGTCCCGGGTTCGAATCCCGATAGGGACAAATGTTTGTGTGATGAGCATAAAGATTTGTATTTGAGTCATGGATGTATCTATGTATAATATGTATGTATTTACAAAAAATAAGTATATATGTAGTATATCAACTAGTATCCGTAACACAAGCCTCGTTGCTTAGCTCGGAACTAGAAGGCGCTGTGTCATAATGTCCAGAAATACATATTATTTATTTAGCTTCTTTATTCTGAGAATAATTAAATGTACAAAACAAAACCATTGTGAGGTTCATAAAGTTCTATCCGAAGGTACTGCAAAATGGGAAATGATCTCCCTAAAAGAATCTTTTGACTAAAATGTTCTTTCAGCTTGTATATTGGATTTTTCAGCTTGATTACAAAAAGTGCTTTCGTAATACAAACTCCAATATACAGCCGTAATAAAAAAAATGTACATCAAAGACTAGAGACTTACGTTTGCTTTTAGACCCTAAACTATTCCAACAATATGCTGTCTCCAACATTGCTTATGTTCGGAGTTCGGAGTTCCGAACTATTTTCTATTGGAACATACTTCATAGCCGTCTAGAATTCTAGTTACTACGTATTTTGAAACCAAAATACACAGGTGCTACAGATAATCTAACACAGCTTATAATAAGTTAGCCCACTGTTTGTGTAAATTATTTTGTTTTAATTAATGAAGACAAATTTTCACAACCATTTCTCACGGACGGCTACAAATAATTAGTAATATAAAGTACACATTTAGAAAGATAGAAACAGGTAATGCTTTGGCCAAATCGAATAAATATTATTTATTATGACACTCACAGAAAGGGTACTGATACTCTCCAGGTCCAGCAAAAAATCTACGCTTATTTTGAGTCATTTTTTTTTAAATGACATTTATTTTTATTCTATACGACATACAAGCTTACGGCCCGTTGTTGGTAAGCGGTTACCGTAGCCTATAGACGTTCGCAACACCAGAGATGTCACTCGCGCGTTGCTAACTTAGTTCTACATATTTTATTGACTCCAGAATACGAATGGCTTAGATGGGCCATTCGTATTATTACAAGGCCTGAGAATGAACTAAATAGCTACTAATTTTTACACCTGTAATAAGACCTAATATGCTTTTTTATTAGACACTTTTGTCAAACTAAACCCACCAAACTAACCCTCGAAAACTTAATAAACGCTTTACATGGATATTCTTATTAGAGACACAGAAAGGCAATTCATATCGTTGCGTTTGAACGCTTATTAAGGCATTATTTGCTTAAAACAAACTGTCTGAAAGGGGGAAAGCATTATACCGAGGTTCCAGGTAAAAGCGACGTTATTTTATGCATATTGCCCCGTATGGCGAAAATATGCATAAAATACTGTCGTGCTGTACAACTACGGCTTATGGCTATTAATTTCCATACTATGAGCCTCATTGTCGAACACAAAAGAAATTAACAACTTACCCTTTAAAAAAAAGCGTATGCTAACTCCAATCCCCGTTGCCTCGGGGAAAGCGTATTGAAAGCTTGAGCGTCAACAAGCGTGTTTCAAGCAAACTTCGTTTTAAATTTTGTTAAGTACAGAAAAGTGCTCTGCACTTATGCCTAGTTAATTTTCAAAGTGTGATCAGATTTCGATACCACATTTTGCTAGCCTAAATGGGAAACACCAAAGTTTTAGGTATTGTAGCTACTCAATTTGAACATCTTAATTACATCACAAGTTTCGGAATAGTCTCACTTCAGCAGTAGAACTTACGTTTTAACGAAAATGTAGCGATTTGCTAAAACAACGCTGCAAATGAATTGGCCAGGTTTTTTAACCCTTTTAAGTGGGACGGCTGGACTAACGAACGCTTTGACAGGATTGTTTGAACCCCGCAGTTAATTGGAATTTGAAAAAGAAAGTAAATTGTTGTTACGATTGAAACAAACAAGACCGAAGATTTTCGTAAGAAGACCATAAAGAATTTATATTAAAACCTTCAGAATAAAAGCTATCATATAATACTAGCTATTATATATATACACCTAGAATAAAGCGTTGATATATCATCAAAAATAAATTGTAGTCTTACTCGAGCTCATGCAGATTTACTACCTAGAGCTGGGTCCACATTTGTTGTGACTAGGTGGACCTCCCAATTCGCATCTTTACTGGATATTATGATAGACTTAGATGAGACGAAATAGAGATGAGATGGGTTTCAGGCTCTAGTTTGTTATTATTTTTTTCAAAACTTTATTCTTGATAAATGTTTGTCGATTCTACTTGGCAAATAGAAAAAAATAGGAAAAAAATATAGGTATAATTGATAATCCATACATACTAATGCGAAAGTGTGTCTGTCTTTTACCTCTTCTCGCTATTACCGCGAACCGATTTAGATGAAATTTTGAAAAATATATATTTTGAGTCTCGGGCAAGGAAATATGAGTTTTCATCCCGGAAATCATCCTTTACAAGGGGAAAAGGAGGGGTGGATGTTTGAATGCGGATAAAATAACTAATTTTACGCAGACGAAGTCGCGAGCAAAAACTAGTTAATCATATTATTGTTATACACTATAGGGATTTAGTTATATTTAATTAACTGTAATATAATTGAAGTATGATATGTGGATTATTGTTACTAGACCCAAAATAGTTGCCAGTCGCTCGTTCATGTGTAGAAATATATTAGTATAACACCACTATTTTTTTCTGTAAACACGATAGAAATTTCTCGTACCTATCATAAATTTATATTCATTTCATTTCGATAAAATAAATAATTATTTGTGAGATTACATGATACTTTACAACATAATTCCATTTGCTTATAAGAAAATACAATACATTATAGAATATATTACGAACATATTATGAACCACGTCATATTTCGGTTCTAAGATAACAAGAAATATTATTCAGTATCCTTATTTGCATGTGTATCGTATCAGACAAATGTCTTGTTTATTAATGTGTACTCGAGCCGAATACTGAACGTTTGCATACGAGTTTATGTTCTTATGGATGTGATCACGTATCTCATGTTCCTAATTGCTAGAACATTGTTTCACTGGGAGGTAATAAATTGGCGTTTATGTCATTTGTGGTTGTTTTGTAGTGTTACAAACAAGATAAAGTACAATTTAAACTCTAGGGACCTCTATGAACAGTAAATAATAACAATCCAATTAAAAAAGCAGTCCACCAGACGATAGGGTCATTTCATAAGACCTTTAATTTCTGTAAGTTGTGTTGGTAAGTAAATAATAATAATTTAATAATAATTTTTATTTGTCACCAAAAAAACATTAATCAATTTAAAGGAGCCCTGCCTCCTGGACTAGGTGTGTTGCCTGTATCCCACGAGACAGTGCCTTCCCTAATACAAGTTCCAGGTGAGTAAATTCATAGATATACATAAGAGTTAAATTATTAAAAGTTAAAAATAGAGCATAATAAGTCCATAAAAAAATCGTGTTCTTTCTCTTACTTATTTTGGGCTTCTCTTTAATGCTTATTGCAATAATAACCTACCTACTAATGACTAGTATCAAGGTTGACCTGTCACGCACAGTCTCTTCAGAGAAAGCCTGATTCAAACGAGACGCGAGAACTTAACATATTAGATACGTAAACAAGCCTGAATCTGACAGCCAACACAAGTACCAATTGTCATAGATACTTTAGCAAAGGATGGGTGTTAACAATTTTGTTTGCGTACTCATAATGTAATAGTGGATCATTCCTAAAGTTATCCTTCAAGCTTATAGAATACGCAGTGCTTTACGCTTCAAGATTTCGTACAGAACTTGCACTTTACAGTCAAGAGTTACTTGAGAAAATCCTACTAATATTATAAACGTGAAAGTTTGTATGGATGGATGTTTGTTACTCTTTCACGCAAAAACCGCTTAACAGATTTTAATGAAATTTAGCATACCTATAGTTTATTACCTGGATTAACACATACGCTACTTTTTACCTATAAACCATGCGGGCAAAGCCGCGAGAGGCAGCTAGTCTTAAATAATTAAATACGTTAAGTTAGTTTCGATCCACCTCATTGATACATTCTTTTGTATTCTCTATATCGAATGATTTTAGTTTTTCATTTACCTGTATAACCACTTTTATATCTTTGAGAAGTACCTATAATTCGTTTCTCGTAATGCTCGAAAGTTTATAACTTAGTGTCATATATTAATCTCTGAATTATTATATTCTGATATTAGGTGCGATAACATAAATACAAACCCTAAAAGTGAGATTATTTATTAATATGGGACTTGTTTATTATCTTATTATGTCGTGAAGCACCGGTCCTGTACTATCTAAGTCGGTTTCATCAATTACAAGGCATCTGATCAGTATAAGTAAATTATTTAAAAAAATGTACGGAACTTCTTGATCTCACTCATTAGTGACGTCGTGGTAAGTTAGCTAAAAATATTGTAACCGCTTTAGGGTTCAGATCTCCAAAATGTTTTCTAAGGTATTAAGAATCTTTAAACATTTGATAGTTTTATTTTTCACTTAAGTCTTATGTTCACAATAATACGTGTGATACATTTGTCAGGTGTCAATTACATAAATTCGTAAAAAATGGTTTCAATATTGCCACATATTTCAACCATTCTATGATTCTTTTTTTCATTACATCCAATATCAGTGCCAGCTACGTATACAGAATTTAATTTGGAAAAATTATGAACAGTTATCAACTCAGATTGTGCCTGCCGCCCTCTAGACAAACTTATCGTTTAAATATATCTATAAACTTGTAATATTGCCACGCGGTTGTGGTATTGGATGTGTTTAATTGAAGCAACAATGAATATCACTAAAGATAGTAATTTCTCTTCATTGTAGTCAACATTCTTTTTGGACGGGTAGTATGTATTATAATAAACTATATTAGTATCATTATCATCATTATGAGCAAGAATTTAAAGTATAATTTTGTACTGACAAGGAGAGACAAGTCAACCACTCGGTTGATGGGCAAAAATAAAACGCAAAGATCCTGCCACCATCGATTATTTTGTCGACAAATAATATAACTTTTATTCTGTTTTCTGTCTGTCTTTTTATTATATTGGATAAGTATCTAACCAATTCTGTAGGTAGGTCCTGCATGTACAAAAGTGTATTCAAAAGTAAATAAAAACGGTAATAAACTTTAACAAGTGAACTCCGCTAAATAAATTTGTAGGGAAGGACAAAAACTGTGGGGTGTATGATAGATGGACGTTTTAGCAAATACATTTTTCCCCTATGAAGGGTCCGGGTGGGTTATTCCTCTCATTTCGACCGCGTAACTTGTATTAATCATTCTTTCTTGAGTGCGAAACCCTGTCGTTCGTAAGTGAGTAAGGTGAGTAAGAATAGCACACTCGCCATGTTAGCTTTGAATCCAATACAGATAACATACATACAAACTTATCTATATGAACTTGAGTGGCACCTTACGTGATCTGTGCACGCTTCTGTATCGGAAATGTTCACATTTCAATCAAACGTCCAATTAGGTGGTGTTTCTTATTTTCGTTCTTTATTACAAATAGCTGTTATCTGCGACCTATACCCGGTTTTTGAAACGATATTAAAATATACCGTCAAATTTCAACTCCATTGGTTGTTCAAATTTTGGCTGATTTCTGGCAATCACATCGCTTGACAGCTTGGTAGTTCATCTTTGTGTTGATCAGCATTTCAAACATGAGCTTAGACTGGTGCGGGAAATGAATAGACGAACAGAGTCGACGACTTTTTCTCAAAATACTAAAGCCTTTTTATTTAGGGACAAACTTTAGCTATGTGAGTATACTAAAGCATCAATAACAAATTATTTTAAGTATTAAAAAAAAACATTAGTATATATATCTCTGTACTGTCCATTGCAAACATTTTTCCCTGAACGAAACAATCAACAATGGAACCTATTAATCCTCAGTCCCCATTTCAATAATCGAGTACAGCTTTTGCTAAACATCGATTCAGTTCTGCAGAGTGCTTTGCATCTGACACCGCAAGCTATACGAAGATTTACTGAATACATTGAATGCCTTCCCGTCTCTATTGTGTCGCGACTTCGTAGGATTACTCTCATTTTATTCGATAAACTGCAAAATATTCGAATCGAATGAACGATCCAATCGCTTGCGAGTAATTTTTGAATGTAACGAAACGTTTGGTTGATTGATGACGCCCGCCATATTGGAACGGTATTGCCAACAAAATGTTATATGATATGCGAAGAATTTTATTATGTTGGAATTTAAAACTGGCTTCATATTTTTACAATATTGTATTAAACATCATGCCATGATTAACGTAGTTATTACTTTCTAATATATTTTCGTAAAAACTTTTTTGGTCCATTGTAAAACTATACCTATTGTACACAATATTGCTTTATTGTCTGGAGGCATTAGTCGCATTAATAAAATTCAATCGTCAGCAAAAAAAAACAATGGGCAATTTTATTACTACTATTCTTACTGATATTATACTTTTTCCTTAGTATACAATAGAAACTGATAATTTAATAAATTGCTTGAAAACTTATACGTTATATTGAATGTACGTTTTCCATTATTAAAGTTTTGGGAGCATATAAGATGTTTGATACGTCCTCATTAATGTTCCCAAAGACGCTATGTGTAATGGAGCTTAATGATTTCCTTTATGATGTTCTATAAACCAGGCTTAGACGAAGCGGAACACTATACATACTTATGTATGTACATGAATGTTCAAAGCACGCATGCCTAGTTACATCTTGATTTTAGATAATAGAGTGTTTATTGTGTTTTCACAAAGCTTCTAAAATTTCACTGAGCACACCATGAGGCTATGACAGTTCGTGATAACTTTTTACAGAGTATTCAGATTTTTATGGATCATATAAGGTAGTAGAGGTTACCTTAAAGTAGATTTTCAGTATCTTTTCCGTTTCGATGTTTTCGTCCTTTCTGTCGTCCCCGTTTTTTCACACAAGTTTTTTAACAGGTACACATTGCTCATATAATGGTAGGTATTAAAATCTTGTGAGTTTATTATAGTAGTGCCTAAAAAAAGCAACACCAAATGATATAAACATCTCATAATATTAAATAATTAACGTTGTATAGGTAGGTACTTACCGCGTTATCCTTCAAAGTAAATTTCCATTTTGATAATCACTATACTATTATAGTAACTCATTGATTTTCTGTCACTTCCAATTAATTTTACAGCTGACAACACTTGGCTCAGTCAGAACAATATCCACATAACTCATCTAACAAATCTTGTTATACATGCTCAACAATATTTCACGGTGAACTTCGCAGCAAGTAACGTATTCCTTACAAACTTTGCTAGAAATTAAAGAGCACATTGTTTACTGAAACTGTTTCTGCTTAGTTAAGAGTTTGTAGACTAGTAAAATATACGGAGACGCGGAGCAACGAGTGTACGAACAAGTTTGGCTGCAACTTTTGTTTGTGTTGCGATGGAAAAAATAATTACATCTAACTCGTACTGAGGACTATTTACAAATTTATTCATACCGGTTTTAATTGCTTAAGTGAATCTTATTACTACAAAAAAATCCTTATTTGTAACTACTGTGTGCAGCAATATTATAATTACCGCAGTATATCAAGATCGAAAACGAGCGATGTAAGCTAAAGATGAAGGTGAAGATGGTTCTTTCTGTTTAAACAGTGCTTTGACTGAGACGCCCTCGGCGCGCTATAGTCTACAGGAATCGGAAGACAACTTGTGTAAGCGAGCCATTGGCTTCTCAAAATAATTAATGTTGTCTGTTGTTCTAAAGGCTATGATTCCCGCATATAGTCTTTATGTCTTCTGGAGAAATTTGTCTAGTCTTAATACGATACATATCTATCTATTAAGTGTTTAACACTTTAAGACAATTCATAAAACTTTATACTAACTTATATTGAATATTCAAATCCAATTCAACACAATAATTTTATGACTTAACGATGCAAAGGAAGCCTAATTACGTATACGCTGCCTCATAATTTTCTTCACACTAAATTTATTCTTCGTCTATAAAAGTGAGTGCAATTTTTTTTCCATTTTGGAAAGTAGGAAATTTCAAGAACGTAATTTATTTTTATCGTTATGACCTGCAATAACGGGATTTAAAGCAATTTGCTCCGACGAAGATACAAATTGCAATTATTATGGAGCGGTAGATAATTGCCCATTACTTTAGCGATTTTCGTCCTAATTCCTTATATTTTGAGGAACAAAATCCAATCCAAATTGATATTTGGCTGCTCAGGGTAAATTTGAACTAGTACCTATCTAATTTTATAAAAGTAAGTAAACTGGGATAATTTAAATATACCTATCTCGATATCATTTTAATTCAAAAATCTTTACTCTTTCACTTGAATTCAGCCGTGAAAATATTTATTATTGACCTGATTTAAGCCATTTATTATAGCTATGTATAATTAGATTTTAATAATATATTTCTTGGAAGTCGTCCGTTTCCCGAAACAGAAGATGTGTCCTATTCGTTTTTTTCTATGAAGCATCCCGTCCAGCAAATGCAGATTGCCAAAGTAGGTACTTTTATCTTATAAATAAAAATCTCGTGTCACGGTGTTTGTTGCTGAACTCCTCCGAAACGGCTAGACGGCTTATTATGAAATTTTGTATGTATATTTGGTAGGTCTGAGAATCGGTCGTTGGCACCAGATTTGGCATTCAAAAATACTTATAACCCTAAAATTTCACTCTACTACCACCAACCCCTATAGCCTATGATGTGGCAAAAAAAACGTTTGCTGGGCCAGCTAACTAACAGATACATCTACCTACATTTATTGGAAAGCGCTAATGCACATTGCGGTAATCCGAACGGGACCTACCGTGTACCAACATACACATATCGAGCTGTTTGAAACTCGATGTTGGAGCTTATAAGCTCCGCCCATAACCGGAATCATCCGACATTAACTAGTGCATTGAAATTGAGATTAAGTCTGTTAGCTAAACGGATAACTAACTGTTTACTTACTCGTTTCAATGTAACATTTAAAAATAGATAGTATAGAATAGTAAGGAGTATTACGGCTTTTTTATAACATATCGTCGTACCACATACCATAGGTTGTTGGTATGTTTTTACGTCAAAGTTAGGGTTAGCTTGACATTAATCAGTCAAAACCAACCTGCTACTGTGAATTTTCGAGACTTATTGAATATTAGGTACTTATTAAATTTAACAATTTACTATGGAAGGTAGGTACGTTGTTTGTATTTTTTATTTGTAAAAAGTTCGGGGTGGTTTTAGAAAGACCGGGAGTTTTATCAAACGTAGTGCAATACGCTTACGTTTATTCAGGTGTATAACTGCCAAACATTTTTACGACGTCGTTGCTATCGGCAGGTAGGTGAATAACTTCATAGTTTATTTATTTATTTAGGTACATAGTTCTGTAAATTGTTGTAAAAAAACAAGCTTAACCCGGGGTTAAATTGTAATTCTATACCAAATGTCGCATCAATGGGTTTTGACGTTAAATGCGATGTCAAGGGTTGAGTACGACGTGAGATCGACAAACGTATTTGCGATTGTTTTTGTGCGACTGTACTGTACTGTGACAGACTATAGTTCGAATGTACACTTGTACGAGTCACTGGATGTCTACATCGCGCTAGTGCGACAATAATAAATTAAAAAATTGTATTGAAATTATGTACCTACACTAAAACATGAAAATTAAAAAAAAATTGATCCCTGCTATGAGTAGGTAACTCGTCTGACTCAAGTAAGGTTAGGTTAGAAAGCCGTCGCGGATACGAGCAGAGTCAGACAAAAGCCATCGTGTTCATTGGTTTTCGTAATCACTCAGCAACGCCAAGCAATGGTCCGTCGAATAATCTCATTAGATGGTAATCAGTCATATTAGATTAATTGAGCATTTGAGTGGCTCGTCAAATTAATTTATGAGTCCGCAATAGGTAAATTACTATTTAAATAATCATAGTGTTCGCATAGACATTTATGAAGCTTGCACTGTGTCAAACTTATCTAATTCTGTACCAATATTGTGTCGGAACTACAATTTGTCGAGCTCACGTAGTATACTCGGAGTCGAAAAGAATCGATTTAGCAGAAGGACATATTGTTGGATTCATATTATTACTAAACAGAACGTACCGTCAGGTCTGTATCCCCGGAGCTTTAGGCAGAGAGGTATTTAGGTATAGGTACTACACCTACAATACATATATCGCCAGTATGATTTTGATCTCATGTAATGGGCCGTGAGCGTATTGCCATTAATCAGGAATTAACTGAATTTTTTTTCGTCTAATGATACCTATTGTTGCTGCGCCTGCGTAATTTATAATAGCAACAAAACGCTGTACATGCTAATTACCTTATTAGCACTTTTTAATTTTTATGTAACTTCACTTGCTGTACTAATCTTGTCTAGTTAACACCTCATCTAGTAAATTCCTTGTCTTGAGTATTTCGGCAGTATCATTTCAGCATATCCTCAAATCCTGTACATGGTCCATAACGAGCCGGATTACGTATAATATACGATCAGCGGATATAATTATTGAAGATAATTGCAGAGGAATTAAGGATTATAATTATCCAAGGTGGCCTGAAGGTTATTTGCCGGTGTGGACCCAAATGAACTCAAGCAAGTTATGTATGGTGTATAGCATTTTTTAGTCAACTAATATCGTCACCCAACACTCAGGTATTATTTAAGTAAATTAAATACGCAGAAAAGGTCAGTAAATTTCTGTATATTACCTAATGTATTGTGTTAGACTAAAGTCATTAAGTACCTTCTTATTGAACTGTGATAGTATTTTATTCATCGGCTTAGATTAATTTTAAATACATACTTTTAAACTGTATAGTTAGCTTAGTTGCTACATTATTTAAACTTAATTTATATAAAGCTGTAACAAATTCACATACGTGTTCAATACTATTTAACAGTCGTTGTTAAATAATTAGCAGGTATCTTAACATAGTACATTTTTCAGTGTTAGATATTAGTGCAAGTCATTATTAATTTTATTAGCTAAATTGTTAATCTTTTATTAGTTGAGTTGTTAATATTTTATTAGGAGTATTTATATTTACAATCATTTGTAAAAAGTAGTAGTTTCTGTTGTGCTTAATCAATTAACTTTAAAGTCTTATAATAATTACATAGTTAAAGGTATTTAACAAGTGGTTTTAATAGTGTGTAAATTTAAGTATTCAGATTTGTATCCTTAATTAATAGTTCTATTGACAAGTTCTCAGTTATTTGATATTTAATCCCTGTATTAGACATTAGAGTTGTTACAAATATAATATTGTACGTTTAGTCATTAGATTCCTGTATCAATTCCAGGTTGACAACACTTGTCTCCCAGTATGTCCGAGGAAAGGGATTTAATTAAAAAGCGAGGCAGCTACAAGGGCCGTTTGACTGCTTTCGTCAACTTCCTGGACTCACTCAAGGACAAAGCACTAACTAGTTGTGATGTATCTGAACTACAGTTGCGCATGGGCAAGATCGAGTCGATGTACGAACAGTATGATGAGGTACAGTTACGTCTGGAATGCGTTGTGGATGATCTCAAATTACAATATTCTGAGCGTTCTGATTTTGAGTCTGTTTATTATAAATCCTTGTCTAGAGCCCAAAATATTTTGAGTGACTTTAATAAGGATAATAAATCGGTAGATAGCTGTAAAAGTACTGTTGTGAGCACACACAAGCCAGTTAAATTACCTACGATTCAGTTACCAAAGTTTAGCGGATTGTATAGTAACTGGCTAGAGTTTCGCGACACCTTTGCTAGTCTGATTCATACCAACGATGAAATTGACCACATCAACAAATTTCATTATTTGCGAGCATCTCTTGAGGGAACTGCAGCCGTAGTAATCAAGTCAATTGAGTTTTCTTCAAGCAATTACACGGTAGCATGGAACTTGTTGTGTGATCGATTCGACAACAAAAGGTTACTAGTAAATAATCATGTATCTGCATTATTTAATATTGAGCCAATCTCAAAGGAATCTTCTGTTGCGTTAAAAGGTTTAATCGATCAGTTGAATAAGGACTTGCGTGCATTAGAGTCTTTAGGGGAGCCAGTTAAATATTGGGACACGCTTTTAATTTATATTGTGACTCGTAAGGTTGATCATAAGACCTATCGAGAGTGGGAAGAGTGCAAAGGTAGAATTGACACTGATAGTCAAATTACGTTTGAAATCTTTATGAAATTCCTGCGTGGTCGAGCTGACCTAATCGAGACCTTAGAACTAGCTCGCACAAATAATAATACTTCCCAAACGACAGGTAAACCAAGCGCTAAGATTAAGTCCATGGTAGCTACACAATCTCCTAATGGTGGTCATTTCGAATCAACCACAAAAGTATGTCCAAAGTGTAATAGTAATGATCACTTTTTAAATAATTGTCCACAGTTTCTTGCATTAAGTAATGACGCTCGTTTTAAACTTCTACCCACTTATAAAATTTGTTTCAACTGTTTTCGTTCGGGTCACTACGCTAACAAATGTAAGAAACCAGGTTGTAAGCTGTGTAAACGTAGGCATAACACACTGATACACACAGATTCTACAGGCACTATTTTAAATACACCTAGTGATAACTCAACGACCAATTCGGCTAATCAGTTATCTGCATCGTCTGCTACTAATGACAAGAATAACGTTGCTTTGTCGGCAAACGTTTCATCTTCCCGTGATGATAAGCAGCGCGACGTGTTGTTGTCGACTGCACTGATTAAACTGCGAGATCGTAATGATTGTGTGCATCTTGTTCGCGCGGTGCTTGATAGCGGGAGCACCTCGTCGTTCATTACAGACCGGTTGTGTAAAAAATTAAATCTAATCACAAGCCAGATAGATAGATGCATTCTTGGCATTAATAATGTTACGTCGCACGTAGGCAAACGATGTTGCGTTAAGATGACGTCATTAGATGATAGTTATTCGTTTGAACTTCATTGTTTCGTTTTGCCATTTATTACGAGTAACATGCCGTGCCGTGAAATAAATATTTCTGACTTTGACATTCCGTCAAATATCACTCTAGCGGATCCTACATTTTATAAGCCCGATAATGTAGATATTTTAATCGGTGCTGACTTATTTTGGGAGTTGTTAGGTTCGCAAAGATTAAAGTTAGGTACCGGGAAACCACTGCTATGTGAAACCCGTCTAGGATGGTTAGTTTCCGGTCCGATTAGTCAAAATTATAGTTCATTATTATCTCATGATTTAAAATGCAACTTTTCTAATATTAATTCTGATGATAACAGCGAATGGAATAAACTTAAAACCGAGTTGACTAAGTTTTGGCAATTAGAGGAGATCAACACAAAACCTTGTAATTCTTACATGCCTGAAGAAAAGTTATGTGAGGATCATTTTGTTAAAAACACAACACGATTATCTGATGGCCGTTTTTGTGTTCGAATACCTTTAAAGAAAGATCCTTCGGTTCTAGGTGACTCATTTATGAAAGCAACACATTGTTTACAATATTTAGAACGTAGGTTAAAGGTTAAGCCTGAGTTTAGTAGAATGTATCATGATTTTATGTCAGAATATGAGTCGCTTGGTCATATGACTAAAATCAATAATAAATCACATTCACGTTCTGGTTATTTTATTCCGCATCACGGAATATTACGTGAGTCGAGTAGCACGACCAAACTTCGTGTTGTCTTCAATGCAAGTTGTCCTACCTCTACGGGAGTGTCCTTCAATGACCTACAGATGGTCGGGCCAACCGTACAGGACGACTTGTTGTCTATACTTCTTAGGTTCAGATTCCACAAGTATGTTTTATCTGCGGACGTGGAAAAGATGTATAGACAAATAGTCGTCGACGCGTCGGATAGGTATTTACAACAAGTTGTTTGGCGTGACAACGTTTGTGACCGTATCAATGTTTATGAATTAAACACCGTTACGTATGGTACTGCTAGTGCGCCTTTCCTTGCGACACGATGTCTTAAACAATTAGGAGACGACTGTAGGAACCCTAAAATTTCTAACATCATCAGACATGATTTTTACGTCGACGATCTACTGACCGGTGGTGATGACATAGACGAAGTCAACTTTATTCGCACTGAAGTCACCAAAGTACTTGCGTCAGCATGCATGCCATTAAGAAAATGGAGATCAAATGAGCCTCAAGTGGTGTTGAATGATGTTCCTGCAACAGGCAGCCCGCCTGCCTCAGTGGACTTAAATATCGCATCAAATGAACCTGACAAGTTGCTCGGTCTTGGTTGGTATGTCACGTCTGATGAGTTAGGGTTTCCTTTAAGTTTAAATAAGTCTTCGATAGGTCACACTAAGCGGGATTTACTTTCCGTGATTGCGCGAATATTCGATCCCTTAGGTCTGTTATGTCCTATTGTTGTAACCATGAAAATTTTACTACAAAAAATGTGGTTAGATAAATTGTCATGGGATCAACCACTACCTAGTGAGATTAGTAAACATTGGGATAATTTGATTGAATCCTTACCTTTATTAAATAACTTCCGTATTCCGCGAATTGTAGTTTGCAATTTATATAAGGAGTTAGAACTCCATATATTCACAGATGCGTCTGAGTCTGCGTACGGTGCTTGCGCATACGTCCGCAGCGTTAACGATAAGGGTGAGTATTCGGTTTATTTATTAATGGCCAAGAGTCGTGTAGCACCTATAAAACCCACAACCATACCGCGTCTGGAGTTGTGCGGTGCGGTTGTTGGTTCTCGTCTTTATGAGAAGGTGATGGGCTCACTCCGAGTAGAGATCAGTCGGGTCTATTGTTGGACTGATTCGACCATCGTGTTGGGATGGTTACAGATGATGCCTACCAAGCTTCAGCCGTTTGTACGGAACCGCGTTGCTGAAGTTTTGGATAAGGCGGGTAACTGTACCTGGAGACATGTCCCAACAGACCAGAACCCAGCAGACCTAATATCTCGTGGTGTGGACATTAGTGTTCTGCAGGATTTGGATATGTGGTGGTCTGGACCAGACTTTTTAAAACAGCACTCGTCCGAGTGGCCTTCTCAAGTTACAGTAGGACTAGAGGTGTTACCGGAGACACGACCCAATGTTGTATTTAGTGCTATTATAAACGTATCTAAACGTGAAGCCTTGATCGACGTTAGTCGATATTCTAATTACTCACGCCTTATTCGTTCTGTTGCGTATGTGTTGAGGTTTATTAAATTATGTAGGAAACAAGTTCCAAAAGATAATTATTTAATACAGGATGATCTACAAGACGCATTAAATGTTGTTATTGTTGATAGCCAGTTTACATCATTTCCTGAGTATGAATTACTTTTGAATAAAAAGAGTTTACCTAAAGGGAGCGCCCTTCTCAAATTAAATGTATTTTTGGACTCTAAAAATATAATGCGAGTAGGAGGACGTCTCGATAATTCCAGTTTTTCTTATAGTAAGAAACACCCTATTATTTTACAGTCCACTCACGATTTTACCAAATTATTGTTTAATTTCGAGCACAAAAGGCTAATGCACGCTGGCCCACAATTATTACTGGCTTCTATTAGGGAATCTTACTGGCCGATAGGAGGTCGCAATTTGGCGAAGGCTTGCTATCACAAGTGCGTTCTATGTCACCGTTTAAAGGGTAAGATTGTGGCCCCAATCATGGGCAACTTACCTCAAGAACGCCTTCGTCCAGGTTATCCATTTGAAAGCACCGGCGTTGATTACGCTGGCCCTATTGTATGCGCTAGTCGTCAAGGTCGTGGATGCAGACTAGTAAAGGTGTATGTCGCAATTTTTATTTGTTTCACGACCAAAGCCATTCATTTGGAGCTCGTAGGTGATTTAACTAGTAATAGTTACTTACTGGCGTTGTACCGATTTATTGCTAGAAGGGGAAAACCTCTTGATATTTTTTCCGACAACGGTACCTCATTTGTCGGTGCGTACAACGACCTAGCAAAATTCTTAAAATCACACAGTGTTGCCTTGGGTGAGAGTGCCGCAAACGACGGAATAAGGTTCCATTTTATACCCGCGTACACCCCGCATTTCGGCGGACTCTGGGAGGCAGGTGTTAAGTCAACGAAGTACCACCTTCAGAGAGTGTTGGGAAATTGTAAGTTAACATTTGAGGAGCTTTACACCGTGCTAACTAAAATTGAAGCCGTCCTGAACTCTCGTCCACTGACGCCACTGTCATCAGATCCAGCAGATTATACGCCGCTGACGCCTGGCCATTTTCTTGTCGGACGGCCACTTACTTCCTTGCCGCAACCTAATTACCAGGACCACTCTGCCAATCATCTGTCTCGATTTCAACGTATTGAGCAACTCCGCCAACACTTCTGGAGCAGATGGACTAAGGAGTATGTAGCAGAATTACAGATACGTACAAAATGGCGTTCCTGTCAGGATGGTCTGAAGTTAGACTCCTTAGTTGTAATTAAGGAAGACAATCTTCCTCCTCTCAAGTGGAGACTAGGGCGGATTGTAGCTGTTCACCCAGGGACTGATGGCATCGCTCGTGTCGCCGACATTCGGACATCTATTGGATTGGTTCGACGGGCATTTAATAGAATATGCCCATTACCGGTGTCTTCAGATTGTGGTTGAAACCGGTGGTTTCAACGCCCGGGGGCATGTTGCTGCGCCTGCGTAATTTATAATAGCAACAAAACGCTGTACATGCTAATTACCTTATTAGCACTTTTTAATTTTTATGTAACTTCACTTGCTGTACTAATCTTGTCTAGTTAACACCTCATCTAGTAAATTCCTTGTCTTGAGTATTTCGGCAGTATCATTTCCTCAATTCTATCCTCAAATCCTGTACACCTATTGAATTACCTGCCTGATACCTACCTATTAAATCCTAGGTCGGGATTCAACTTGATAAGAAACTAACATACAGATATATGGTATTTATTATAAACATCACTTAATTTTATTATGCATGAACCCTGTCCATATTTAAACACTGAAATATTCAAATTACCATGGAATTCAAAATTAAGGCGCAAACCAGTTCGAAACGTAATAAACTGCAGTGAAAATTGTATGTAATCAGGTTTCATAAAAGTTAGTCCACATTTACGTTTTCCATTGCCGTAGAACGAGTAGTGTTAAGAGTTTCCGGGAGCAAATTCTCTTTGTACGGCAAGGACTGTTATAAAACGGTTTTAAAACCGTACACACGAGAATTTATTCATACAGATGAAGATACGTGAAACCGAGGTACGAGAGGGATGCTTTTAAAAGAATTACGAGATATGTTATAGTACATACGTACTAAGATAATGGGATGAGTTTTATTTTATTACACAAACAAATGCATTTTTTAGTACTGACACGATAATACTGTTTTATTTGGATAACGACTGTTGTTTCAATTATTTAGATTAATTGTTTAATGCTGACGTTACCTTAATCAAAATAATGGTAATATCTAAGTACATACATATGTAACTACTTCATTTACAAATTGAAAGTTCAGTGACTTTGTCTACGTGGAAATATGTAGTGCTTACTATATGTACCGTATGTACGAACTACATATAATTTTCAGCATTACTGGAACACGTAGTTACAAAGCGATCGTACAGCAGACTTCAGAATAATAGTTTAATTGGTAGGCTTTATTGAAATGTCAGAATGTTTCATCATTAACCCAGCTATTTTGAGAGAGATTACCTCTGAAAGAGGTTGGTAGACTACACATGCCATGGAGAGGATCTCTTAGGCATGCAGGTTTCCTCACGATGCTTTCCTTCACCGTTTAAGCGTGTGATAAATATGAACATTACTTTGAAAACTTTTGTCTGTGATGCGTGCCTTGGGATCGAACTCAAGATGTTTGACCCTGTGAAAACCAATGCAATTGTAGAAGATAGATCGACAATACGTCACTTATTTGCGGACTTGCCGTCTACATTATTCGCATAAGTAAGCGAGTCTCCGTTCAATGTTTAATACTTTAAACAGTTTTATGTGGTTATTTGTTAGTGAAGCACTCCAAACAAAAGTCGCTGCTGTCACCTAAAACTTTGCTATAAGCATTATAAAGCAATTATCTCACTCGCTCAGGTCCGTAGAGTTTGGAAAGTATTAATTTTAAATGTAGCGACACTTATCCCTTAGTTTCTGATGCCGGTGCTAGTGAGAAAGTTGTGGGGGGTTTTGAGGTTGTTGTTCAATAGTTAGCCCAAAGACGAGACGGACAAAGAAGTATAATTCATTAAATCTATCATCATCATCATCATTTCAACCGTTTGACGTCCACTGCTGGACATAGGTCTCCCCCAAGGATCGCCACGACGACCGGTCATATGCTGCCCGCATCCAGTGGATTCCAGCGACCTTTACCAAGTCGTCAGTCCACCTTGCCCACACTGCGTCTTCCAGTACGTGGTCGCCACTCTAGAACCTTCAAGCCCCATCGGCCATCTGTTCTTCGAGCAATGTGCCCTGCCCTAAATCTATAATTATTTGTATAAGTTGTAATTTCAGCTTTTTCAGAAAATATTACAAGTCGGAAGTCAAGGCAAATATCATGCGGAAATGACAACTATTAGCAGTATCACATTATATTCGTTACTCGGTAAAATGTGAAAAGAAAACTGACAGTTAATGAATGTGATGGCATCCCTGTAATTTTATTTATCTAAATATGCCTGAAAATTTTTAGAATTGTTATTATTAATTAGTAAATTCCAATGGTTAATAATTATTTTTAAATTGTCTAACGAGATAATCTACTAAGATTAATCTTTCTTAATTTCTCATGCCAAATCTCGAAAATTTAACCTAACCTTATCTCTTCGTCGAGATTTATAGTTGACAGTTTTGGCTATCGTCTTGTTCGCTAAAATTTTGAATTAATTTGCACTTTGAAAGGTTGTTCTATAATTTATTGTAGAAATTAAAAATGTATGTTCGGTATTACAACCTTTGGCCAGGTTTTCGGATAATTAATTTTTTGTGGACTCCAACGTTTTTTGTAAGCATAATGGCCACCCATGAAAACAACTTACACACTAGAACCGTTTTTAGTTAAAGAAAGAGCTACAGTTATTCTGTGCGCAACAACTGTGTGACTCTAGGCTAGCGGCACAACTATTCTAGGAATAAATAAAGATCTTACAAGACTTGGTCATTTCAGTCCAAAAGTAATTTAATTAGTTTATCAAGTTGTACAAAGTGGCAAAATAATGCAAATAAGTGACAACTCGTAAGAAGTTTGGTTTGGCGTACAGATGCCTCTTTACTCAGTATAAGTTCATGATCCTGTTTTGTTTGCGACTTACCAGATCATTGTCAATATATTATTTATTTTTCTTTTACAAAGGTTATTCATATTCAGAAATCTTCAGTTGCGTGGCAAGTATTCCTGAAAGCTATATCAGAAAATGTAATATGTCCGATTAAATTTCACTTGGCTACCATATTAACTTAGGTTAGGTAGGGTAGGTAGGTTGTATGTACTATGTACTTTTCATTTTGTGCTTTTTCTGTATATATAGATATATATTCTGTATATGTATATATAGATATGTGATATGTCGATGATCCGAAGTAAAGTTAGATTTTTTTATTATTGGTTTATATGCCCCAGTGACGTATTTCTGTCTGTATCTATTCAGACTGAAGATGAGACAGAAAAAATCTGATAACTCAGATCATAATTTATTCATTTAATTCTGTTATCATCATCATCATCATCATCAACCCATTAACGTCCCACTGTTGGGCACGGCTTACAATTCTGTTATAAAAATGAATATTTCATCCCAACGTTTTCAATAAGATACATTGCTCTAGAAATTTAAAACTGTAACTGTAATGTTGCCTTTAAAATATTGTGTTGGCAGCTAGGTGTGCCGTTTTTATTCGTTTTAGTTCGCAAATCTAAAATGGAAGTAGGTCAGGGACTGGTGCTTCTCATGTCCACTTTTCAATGTTTTTGGCAATAACATTGTTATAACTTTGTAATTTTGGTACAACTCTTTGTTTTTACTTTTATGATAAAACGTCTATTTCAAACAATGTGATTTAGTAGAATTTCCTACTTGAGTATTATAATGTAGTTTTTAACTGAATGAAAACAATTGTTTTAAAAGATTTTATCTTAACAGGCTACTTACGTATATTTGGTAATTAGACTTTCTGCTTGTTTTAGATACGTGAATTTTCCCATATCCTAACCGTGCTACCAAAATTATACGTACGAAACATTATTAATTATTCAGTCACAAACATAAGTATAGGTACATCAAAGCTAACGACGTCGTTAACTGTCTACATTGTCGATCATATTACAGCGAAGCAATTTTTTTTTGTGTTCCGCCCTTGTCTAAAAATGCAATATTCATTTTACCCACATCTACCCAGTTGATATGAAAGTTATTTTTTTTTGGTTTCAATGCATTAGTTCAACTTTGAATGTATCGATTGACTATATGAAGTCATAAAAACGTCAATAGATCCGAAAGTCACAAAAAGGATACGAAAAAAGTGCTCACAAACTGGGAAGCATGGAGCCAATTGAAACGGGCTCGTTGGGAACGTAAAACGCTCTCTGTCTGTAGAATAAAGATAAAACGAAACTGCTACCAAAGTTTTGGATATCTCTACTAAAGTATCTACCTATCGAAAGGTAGGATTCGTGTTGGGGTTATAGTTTTCTTTATGTCAACGTTCAGCTCTGTACGATACCAGTTTGGAGGGATATCTTTTGAGAAAATTTAAAATACTTCCGTAGGTACTGATTGGAAACCTGGTTATACTATAATATATTACTATTTGAAAGATTTTTAGTAACGATAAAATAGTACCCAGGTACCTGTAATTTATTTCTCAAAAGATTTAACAGGAGCAAAATAGAAACACAATATATGGCTGTATATCGTTATTCTATTTCATAAACGTTGCATTACCTAGTCAGACAAAGGCAACGTCAAAGCTGTAACATGATTCTGGAAAACAATCACGAGACGAAATTCCGCTCGCATAGGTTCACATTGTCCATTTAGTAACGCTATCGAAATTTCGACATTGTTCTGCTATCTTTACTGCGAGGCTTGAAACATCCGGCTCTTTAGGTCTTTTGTCGCCCATTCACCCAGATACCGTCCGTGCTTTACTTTTACAAATTATCTGGCCAAATAAATGTTTGCTATTGGAAAACGGAACTGTCTAATGCTTTGCACTGATATGAAGCAAACATTAGGCATTTACGCAACCTTTATTTTTCACCGTATTATTTGTTCTTAATTGCACATTAAGGAGTACAGACTTCAATTACACGCATTTTATTGTCCGTTTTGTATTCGAATGATATTGGTAATATTTTTGTATCTATCTCTGCCTTTACTGCTTAGCAAATTGTGTTAGTTACAAAACGTAATATCGAAAACTTCCTGCAAAGAAAAAAGAAACTAGATCCAAGTATATTTTAGAGCAGTGATAATCTAGCTGGTGATAATATAGTCACGCATCTGTAATTATCACGTGCGTATTAATTTTATCACGTGTTTATGACGGTATGGAAAAAATGTGGATCCTTGTTTTAAGACATGATGGATCTACTATATAGAATTTTATCTCTGAAACTCAGAGGACAAGCCATGTCTCTCCCACAGTAGGGACTGTAAATGAGTGAGTGTGATGAGAGGCTTTCAGCACCAATTTTGTCGATATAAGTTATGCGAAATTCAACTCTTTGTTTGTGTATGCTAAATGCTATAAATGCTTCTTGAACCAGTGCGTTTTTATATTGACTTCGCTTGGCTTTATGTGTAAACGCTTGTTTTCTTTTTCAGATTTCCTGTTCTCCTTCGTCAAGTAAATTTCTTCATTGTATGGATGTAAGTGCTTGTTTGCTTTAAACATTTCTTGTACACAATATTGTGTCATTATTTTAGCATTCAACTTATCTACTATAAATAAAATATGAATATATCCGGAAATTATAACACAGTGTACCATTTAGGTCCCAGCTAAGCAACGACGTGTTAACTTATGTTACGAATACAAGTAGGTTGATAAATGTATAGTCAGAACCCCTAACCATTACCAAGAAGGCAGGCATAACCACTACGTTAATCGGGTCATCATTACACGACCATATCAATTCTAACAGAGATTAAATTCTCGTTCGTGAAATCTTATTGATATAATTAATGAGCTAGCTTTCTGCCTATATTCATACCTATAAGTAATAATTTAATACAATTGAACAAAAAAAAATAACCTTACTTCCTAAAGAGTTGGTTTGTTAGGTTATCGCTTTGGTAAACAAAAGGATCTAGTGTTAATATCGATTTCAAAATAATCGCGTGTATAGTAGTTCTTATGTAACCTGTATTCCAACAATTTTCTAGTAATTCTGAAAACACCGTTAGTGGTATCGACTAGAAAGTGTGAATTTAAACGATGCAGCACAACTCATTATTTCTTTCTAAGTCGTTGCTAGCAATTATATCCATTAAAATATGTGTAGTTATAAAGAGTTCGTTTTTCACAGCAGTAATTTTGGTCCTTCGACCTTTAAAAGACCAAATCGAAATATGTAGTAACAAATACCAAACTCTAAACAATGTTTTTTTTTGTTTAAGCAAGTTGTTCTTTCGGTAGAATTTTCTGACTAATTCCATTTGTCAGGAGAACCGTGAGAGGTTATTAGCCTAAAGTCGTATTCTCATAGAAAAAAATACTCGGCCGAGTAGGTATTCTACGTAACGTTTCAACAGTCTTACATTATTTCCTTTCCTTTGTAATGAGTTCTTTAGGTGCGCACAGGTTTTTGGGTCTTCCCAATTTTAGGAAATAATTACAAGCCTGTGTTTATGTACGAGAGTTTTTTTTATTATAGCTTGGCTTATGAAGTTTTCTAATGCTTGCAAAGATCACAACTTAAGGTCTTAGTTCTTAGGTTGGAACAATGTTTCGTCTCATTATATGTTTTACCAAGCAATTCTCATTGCAACATAATTATTATGTAATCATTTAAAATAACTAGCTGTTATTGACTAAATCCCACTAGAGCCTCCGAATATCTGAAATGTGCTGCGTTAGAACGATTTTATTGTATTCAACAAATATCGGTTCCGAGGTTCCAAGTAGAATATTAATATTTGAACTGATGCATTCCATTGTTATCATTCATCCATTGAAATATTGATATAAAAGGCCTGCAAAACGAAAAATTTTTCCGTGGGTCGGTAATTTTAGGTCAGGTGGGGGCGACTTGAATCGGCGTAATTATCGCTCGCGTGTCGACAGCCTTATCTCAGTTCTTAAAATTATTGGAACAAGTGAACACAATGGCGGCTTGACTGGGTAGCTCTTAATTTGTGAAAGGTACAAGCATTAAGCCTACACACATCAAAGTAAAATTCGTATTTATGGATACTTTAGGTGAATTAGGTGCATACTATATTTTCTAAGCTAGGTTCAGATTTTAAAGGAGTATTGAACGTTATATATGCATCCCACACTTGTCTCTTTCTAAGGTTAGTTTCTACTGTAGATGATGTTTGTTGATATTTACTGTTTTAAAATTTTTAGTACTAACTACTTTTTTCTTAATGTCTTGAGGAACAGAACAGGCAAATGTCCAACTAGAACTCTTTCTCTCTCCTTCTCGTATAATGAGTAATTTTCATAATATCCATTTGTTTGTGAATTCTTAGCAAACCGCAGAGAATGCTGAAATGAGGATTTTATTACATTTTTGGTAGAAATAATTCCCGTAGAATTCCCCAGTGAATTCGTGTCGTGCCCTAATGAAGTTAAGATTAAACTCGCTCGCCACTTGCCCTTTGGGTTGGGAAGAAGGAGTGTCTGCCAAATTTTTCCCCTCTCTCGAGCAGGGAAAATTCCCTTCATTATAACCGCCACGTCTTAGCAATTTTAAGGGCACTCCAACTTAGTGCTATTTTTAAGCAAAATTGCTTTCGATAGGTCCTTCCTTCCTCATTGTTCCATCTATAGTTAAAAGTATATCTAGCTGTGCCATTTATCAACCTATTCTTGAGGGCGATTGTCGCCGGTCCTTTTGTCTTACGTGAGGTAACCTTTATGTTACTTCCTTTCCTGTAGCCACTGTGATTTATGGTTATGCGCTCACTTTTACGTCCATAGATATTTATAACATCGCCCATTTCACTGACTGATGTTGTTTTTGTTTTGATATTAAATTGAGTTAGAATGGTGTTGCATACACTAATATTAACTAATCGTTTTAATATTTATTTTTGGCCTAATCTTTGAAAACTAAACTTCAAATAAGTCTCTCAATATTTTCGACCATTGTTTATGTGTTATTATTTCAACTAGCTACTTTTGCGTATATAATATTGCAGAAAGGTGTTTATGGCTCCTCTGCTAAATATGTAACTATTTCGAGACACAATTGTGACAATGTGTCATAAAGTTCCAATAGTATTGCTATACTTTCTATTTAATTTTTGTCCATACGAATGGACGAAGATTTTTCGTACGTACTCGTATAAAACAAACAAAAGCTTAGTATTGGGGGCGTGCGTGACTCACCCTCAACAGCTGACTTACGGTCAACCCCTCCGATTGGTACACCCCACGCTTTTCGGTTATACGGACATGCGTATGGGAAAATATAATTAAACTTGACCTTTTTAATCAAAATATTATTTATAAGATGTAGGTAAGCCATTGCATGTGTTCTAAAACCAATTCGGTGCCTAGAACGAGCTGTAAATTGTTGTCTATGTCGAGCGCTAAGATACCTTTCAAAAAAGTGAATTTAATATCTATTATATTGTAATGTAGAACAACTTGCTATCTTATCTTAACCAAACTAGCCTTTAACAATTAATTCATTTCCCTATACACTTCTTATAAAACTAATTAAATACAGTATAGTGGTTTTAACTACATTACTTTGAATATGTATATACTGTATTTGTATTAAAAACAATTTAAGATATTGTAACGGATACCTCTTACGAATAGTTACAACTTAAAATTCTTCATAAAAACACAACGAACTTTCTGAAAAGAAGCTAGTGAGACAGGTACGCGAAGATATTTCATCTAAAACCCAATTTACTTTAAAATAGTGGAGAAAAATATCTTAGCTCGTCGAAATTTAAAGAATAAAACTAGCAAAATAACCAAACCGTCGAATGAAAACCATGATACAAATGTTTCAACATTTTTTTGGTAGGTAAACCTCTACAATTTCCAGGTTTTAATCCGGAAAAATTTAACACTTTATGAAGTGCCGTTTAACTAGCTGAATGCTTTGAAAGAGTTTTACTCGACGGCTTGTAAAGTACGAGGATGCTGGAGTGAGTGGATTTTGTGGTTGCCGTGCTCGAAGTATAATTAACGGATGAACTGTGTTAACAGCAGGAACTGCTGTGTTAACTATGTTACCAACACGTTTATTTATTGCTTTGATTGCGTTCATACATAGGCTTACTAGTCCACGTCAAGACACGTTTCTGGAACACGAGTGGCGGTTTTATAGTAAGCAAACATTTGTGTCGTGTAAAGTAGAGGTAGTGGTTCCAGGTCTAGGGGTCTGTGCAGCTAGGATTTTTACAATAAAATAAACCACTGTGTAATGCTTTTATAGATTATTTAGAATTTTGATGCGTTGTGTCATTTTGCGATAGATCTAAAATTATCCTACTTAGTTTGAGTCATAGTGTGAATTGAGAATACTCACGAATATGTATCTTATATGCATCCTCAGTACTCAGCTTTGCTGTAAGGCATGGCCTTGACTAATAAAACTTTTTAAAATGACATGTAGTTCATGTCATGTGTCATAAAACATGAGATAAGCAACAACAAGGTTTGAAGATTCGTACCCGGGGTCTTGACCACGGTAGGTAGGCTTAATAACGCTGCGCAAATTGGATCGTCAGAAAATAAGATAGCTGTATACTTCAATACACTAAGCTACTAAAGCCTTTTATTGATACTAATAAAAAATCTTTTTCCCCAGTCAAGTTGCTCTTTGATCTTTTCAGTTGTCTGTACTAGACAGACGAGAAAGTTCAATTGGCATTCAATTTGTTCATGAAAAATGTAATTCAATACCATCGCAGCTGCATTTCCGAGGAACTAGAAGCCGATGGGATGCAAAATTCATTTATCACGGATCCTAGCTGCTTGATAGACTCGAGGTGTCACTAATGGACTTGAAGAAGCGAAATGTCGACGCTCCAGTAATATCTTTGAAGAAAAATCTGAAATATATACTTATAAGTCAATTTTATTTTACTCTTCTTTCACAGTTGTCAAGAATAAAGAGGTTCCTAGTTATATAATGCTTCTAGCATTCATTTCTGTCAGCACTATCGCGGTAATGATTACAAGTTATTTTTACCTAAATTTAAATGTTTTTCAATGTTAATAGTTTGTTTAATTATTTCATACCATGACGCGACACCTCAGATGGATGAGACGTATAAGTATTTGTGTACCTTCAATATGTGTGGCGGCCGTGTTTGAGGTAATAAGGGGCGACATTAATATGACAAAATATGTCTTTTTTACTCAAAGCTGCTTGTGAGAATTTCATATAACAATCCTACTCTAGCGTGCGTCTACTAGACTGAGAGGCTATAATTTTATTTTGGGTATATTTAGGTTATCCTATTTCTCCTTTTCAAAATATTAGATTTAAATATTAAAAGCCATTTAATTATCATTTTAATATAAGATTTCAATTCAGTAATATTTAAAATCATACGTGCTTTTAACTTTATCAAAATATATATTGTTTTTCAATCTTAAGATCTTATCGATTTGACGTGACAAGCGTTAATAATATAACCAGAACGAATATTGAAAATTACAGGCTAACTTAATTCATTTATCTTAAATTGCTAAGTTTTGAATTCAAAACAGATTAAGTATACATATGCTTTGATTGGTCAGGTTAGTGCAGAGCAGCGCCATGAAAAAAAAAACTGCCATATCGAATACATGTCTCGCCCCCCCTACTTTAATTATTACAACCTTCAGTTGACGTAAGCTTGACGGGTGTACACATATAAAATCAGAGATTAGCAATAAAGAGTTTGATCCGGTCAATATCTCGACTTGATCCGATTCCCCCGCATCTCGTGTTCTAATAAAAACAGGATCAAACTTCATTTTGTCTAAGCGACAACGAACGCTCGCGGTGTATAGCTTTCGAATCTAATTTTCGCTCCTCCGTAGCCTTTTTGTTCTTATATTTATTCCATTTACATTCTATTTTTCGTTTATTACTTTGGCGTTGTTCAAATTTTGTTGGAATCAATTTTGCATTAAGTTTAATTGAAAATTTAGCAAGAAGGCCTCTATTATTTTAAGAAACTCCGGTGTTTATTTGGTGTTGAATGGGAGTATATAATGGACTTCGGAACTTTTAAGATGATGTATGCATAAATACATTATACATATACTGTCTCGGGAATGTAAAAAGACCGCTTGTGAAAATTACCGCAATAATATCTGACATCTTAAAGCGATGCTTAAATCTTAAATATCTGTTTCCACTGCTTTACTTTCGAGAGAACCGTTTCCAAAAGCTAATTGTGTAAAGTAATTTAGTTTGGACGCCGAGCGCTGTCCACGGCCGTCTTTCGTCATTTATTTCGAAGGGCTCTCCATTTACCTACCCCGCTTTTTGCTCCTCAACAAATTTACAATTGTTTTAATTGCAATCCGAGGCGTATTTCTTAGTTATCAAAGTCCAATTTGCATTATCTGCTATCAAGTTAACGTTATGTTTCGCAATAAGGACTCGCTGGAATTATTGCGGCCCTGTTTCTGCGTCCCAAACCATCGTTTTGTTAAGTACTTTTATTTTCCTTTTAACCGCTGCTCAGTAAAGTTTTTATTTCGTTGTTTTCTGTTTTTTTTTTGTTTTAATTTGAATAACTTTTTATTTTATGGCTACATGAAGCGAGATTGTAAAAAGTTTTCATCGAGCTGCATGTGCTGAGCTAAGAGTCGTTTTCTTTTGTTTTCCTTGCTCGGGTGTGGTCCAGGTATTTCACGTGCAAAATTTGATATTTTTCAAAGTAACATGTCTGTAGTAACTTTTTATTTTGTTTTTGGTTGTCTCCTGTATATTTTTGCGTACAGTTATGGTATTCTGACGATGAAATAAATTATATAAATAAATATTTACCGTAAAGTAGTTTCTTGGAGGTCGTGTTGTTACAAAGCATAAATTATGTTGTTATGAACTGGTAACTGATTTTAATATTATCAATTATGCAATCAGTTCAATTAAGCGCAAGAATATTAATAACAAAATTACTACATTGCTTACATTTTACATTCCTTTCTGATAATGATCTATATTAAGTTTTATTACGAATACCGAATATGAATGCAGTTGTATTATTTTGGAGTATCATATTGTTATCGAATTTTAGTACCTAGTAATAAAACCCATTTACTATCAACAGTGACTGACGTATGAAGTACCTACAACTTACGTGTCAAAAACCCCAGAGCTACCAGAACCGAATGAAGCCTAAAGGTTTTGTTTTAAAAAAAATTGGTTTAATTTACCCGTCAGTAAAAATGAGATCAACACGCGTAAAACTATGGAACATACTGCACATGTATCACAATACACATTCGGTTCCCATTTGGGAATAGTCCAGGGGCCGTGTACTAATGTGTTTAAGCTATGCAAGGAAGTCTTGTTTAGGTTATAAAAGAGCTATAGCATAGCGCTTTACAGTTTGGGTAGCGCCATCCCTATTTTACAACCAAAATAAAATTGCTTAAATTCGTTATAAGTACGGCTACAGATCGAAACTTAATATTGCAGCGATGCAGACGTTTTTATCGCGAAACCCTTTTTCTGCTGCCACTCAAAGTCAGAAGGTATTCGAATCTGTCAAGTGTGCAAAGGAATTCAATTGATTCTCGGCGATAAACCGGTCGGCGAGTTCGCATATCGATATTGCAATATTGAGTGTTTCTTATAGAAACACTGAAGCTCTAGGGCGCTCAAAATGAAACCAATAGATTGGATAACAACCTGGTTTACTTCTAGTTTTTACAAAGGTATTATTAAAATTAATCTAGCAGAGCTATAATATTCGTGGCGTCTAATGCTAGGTGATATAAAAAAAGTAATAATAGGCGGTATAATTTTTTACAAGTAAGTGACAAAATTTTCTTAGTACCGACACAAATAAAATTTAAAATAAAAGAATAACGATCAGTCACGCGTGCAACAATGCTATAGTAATCCTGTTAGGCGCGAACATCCTCCCCGCCGTTAAAAGCCTGACTTTTAACACTCCACCAGGTGCTCGGTGACTGGTAACGGGCAGAGTCGTGTAAAGGGTCTCCGGAACGTTCCTCGGGTGGTTTTCACATCTGCTACGCGACACACGCCGTCAGGACCAGAGAAGAGTCTACTGATGCGCCCCATGCGCCAGCTCAGTGGTGGAAGATTGTCCTCGTTGAGTAGCACTAGGTCCCCAACTCGTAGCGGAGTATCATGAGTGCGCCACTTCAGCCTCTGCTGCAGCTCAGCCAAATACTCGTTCTGCCATCTTTTCCAAAAGTGTTGGCGTATCTGTTCGAGACGCTCGTAGCGTCTTAGATTGGTAGTTTTTCTGTCGACGAGGTCAGGCGAAGGCAGAGCAGTCAGCGGCCGACCAAGCAGGAAGTGCCCTGGGGTGAGGAAGAGAAGATCATTTGGGGAAGAGGACATAGGACAGAGTGGTCGACTATTTAAAATGGCCTCGACTTGAGCAAACAATGTGGATAACTCCTCAAAGGTCAAATGCGTATTGCCCATTACACGCCTAATATGAAATTTAGCCGATTTCACCCCGGCCTCCCAGATACCACCAAAGTGAGGAGCGTAAGCAGGAGAGAACACAAATTTAATTCCTTCTTCACTTGAAAAATCAGTTATTGCAGAACGATTGTATTTCAAGAAGCTGCCAATATCTTTAGCCGCAGCAACAAAATTACGCCCATTGTCACAAAATACTTCACTGGGTTTGCCACGGCGTGAAATAAATCTACGCAACGCTAAAATAAACGCCTCCTTTGAAAGGTCGCTTACGGCTTCCAGGTGGACACACTTATACCTTAAACATACAAAAATACACAAGTAACATTTTGTGACTCTTGAACCGCGCCCCTTCCTATTCGAAACAAAGAATGGGCCGGCAAAGTCTATTCCTACACTGCGAAAGGGAAAGTCCACCGTAATACGCTGTGAGGGCAAGTTCCCCATTAAGGGCGATAGGGTCTTGCCCTTGACCTTTCTGCATTGAACACAATTGTGCACAGTTCGCCGTGCAAGACGTCGACCATTGATAGGCCAGATGTACTCCCGGACGCTTGCGAGGAGAAGCTGTGGGCCAGCATGCAACTTATGTATGTGCTCTCTTTCAAAAATTAATTTAGTAAGATGATGTGACGAATGAAGGAGTATAGGATGCTTACTGTCGAACGGTAGCGTTGAAGCGTCTAAACGGCCTCCTACCCGTATCAAACGATTTACATCTATAAAAGGTGCGAGTGCTAAGATATTGGACCTTGAACTAATAGGTTTGTTTTTACATAATAAACCGTACTCGACAGCAAAAGATTCTTGTTGTGCTATACGGCAAAGAAGGTGAAATGACTCTTGTAACTCTTGTACACTAAGAGCTTCTAAATGCTTAGACTTAGGATTGCGTATATTGTGTACAAATCGCAGTGCATAAGCATACACCCGTCTTAATGTATTTAACTTAGAATAATTAGTAAATGGAATTATTATGGAAACATTACCTTGAACGTTGATTATGGTGGATTTAATTTCAGGTAAGTCATTTGTTTCCTTAAAATTCTTAGATAAAACAGGCCAAGAACACTCCTTCAATAAAAGAAAGCTTGGTCCTGACCACCATAAATCAAGATTCTTAATTTCCTCGGGATAGACTCCGCGTGAGATGAGGTCAGCAGGGTTGTCTGAAGTAGGTACATGACGCCACTGTGAGCTCTTGGTTAATTCTAATATTTCAGCAACTCTGTTGGCTACAAAGAGTTTCAATTTTCTACAACTAGTATGTAACCAAGTGAGAACAACGCTAGAGTCGCACCAATAAAACTTGCGCTCTATAGGAAATCGTAGCGATTGGACTACAACATTACATAATCTAGAAGCTAGCACAGCGGCACATAACTCTAATCGGGGTATTGTGCATGCCTTGACAGGGGCTACCTTTGACTTAGAGCATAACAGATTGACGTGCACATTACCTGCTATGTCCATAGATCTTATATAAATACAAGCGCCATATGCTCTCTGAGACGCGTCACTAAAAGAATGTAATTCTGTTACAACGGGAGAATCACACAGGACTTGCCTCGGTATTGTAATTGTACTTAAATGAGATAAGTTGTTATAAAATTTATACCAAGCCCTTTTTATTTCATCTGAAACAAGATCATCCCAATCGACCTTGTCGAGCCATAACTGTTGCATAATCAATTTAGGAATTATTAAGCAGGGACCAACAAAGCCAAGAGGGTCAAAAATTTTAAAAGACGTTGATAATATGTGGCGCTTAGTTATGTTATTTTTGCTACAAGGAATATCGAACGCATAATGAAAGTGATCTGCCTTGGCATCCCATCCTAAGCCGAGGGTGCGTGCGGACTCGCTTATAACCAATGTATCTGTAGAACTCGCGGAACAAGATTCTAAAACGTTACAAGAATTTGATCTATACTTGCGTAAATTAAAACAACCTGCCCTTAACGCCTTGGATACAGATTGTTGAATAAGTTTTAGTTCATTTTCAGAGTTACAACCGGTTATTAGATCATCTATGTATAGGTCATGCTGGATAATTGTTTTAACGAGTGGGTCTGTGCACTCCTCTCCCAACTGCCAAAGACACCTCGTACTTAAATAACTTGCGCTTGCAAAGCCGTAAGTCACAGTGTTCAATTGTAAAGCCTGGAGTGGCTCATGCTCATCTTCTCTCCACAAAATAACCTGAAGGTTCCGATCCGACTCGTCAACTACAATCTGCCGGTACATTTTTTCAACGTCAGCAGTGAGAATGTATTTGTAGTGACGAGCTCGAATCATAATGGAGAAGAGAGAGTCTTGGATTTGAGGCCCAATCATTTGCAAGTCATTAATAGATAAACCGGAGGATGTGGGAGTTGACGCATCAAAGACCACTCTTATTTTAGTAGTCTCACTGTTTTCTTTAAATACAGGATGATGCGGCAAAAAATAACATAAATTAGAGTTAGCATTATCAAGTGAAATTTCAGATAAGTGACCTAATTCAGCGTACTCTCTTATAAAATCTATATATTGCGATTTAACATTAGGTTGTCTCCTGAATCGTATCTCTAGGTTATAGAATCTTCTCTTGGCCATATTATATGAATCACCGAGACGGTCTGGTGAATGAATTAAGGGCAACTTGACACAAAATCTGCCATCATTTAAACGATAGGTGTGCTGCAAGAAGTGCATTTCACATGCCCGTTCGCTGTCAACAAGATAAGATTTTGGTGGAATTTCCTCCAACTCCCAAAACTTATTTAACTTATACTCAATTTTATCACCTTGTAAAGTATTAGTTAAAATATGATTGCACTCAACTGAGTGTTCACTGTGCTTAGTTTGCCTTGGAAGCAATGGCAACGAACCTCCAATTAACCAGCCTAGCTTTGAGCTATGCAACCTAGGAAGACTAGGACCTAGAGATTGCTGCTCACATCCAATGATGTCCCAAAACAAGTCGGAACCTATGAGTATATCTATGTGAGAGGGTTCATAGAATGTAGGATCCGCCAAATGTATGTTAGCAGGAATTTTAAATAAACTAATGTCTATGTGTGTATTAGGCAATGAACCTGTTAGCTGAGCCATTACATAGAAATTTGAAATAACATTAAATGATGTATTTCTAGATTTTATTTGTGCAATACAATATTCAGTAATCGTCCCTGAATTATTGTTGCCAAAACCAATGACATTTGTAGACTTAATAGTGCAACATTCTAGAGATAATCTTTGTTTCAAATCGCAGGTTATAAAGGATGATTGACTACCACAATCAAGCAGAGCACGCACAATTTCTGATTTATTCGTTCTAGGATTTACAATTTCTATGAGGGCAGTAGATAACAGGGCATCATTGACACGCTTATTCGTAAAGGTAACCAACGTATCGCCAGTTCCGTCAACACCACAAGCCTTGTCCTCAGTAGTAGCAGGAAGATGCAACATAGTGTTGTGTCTCTTTCTGCACTCAAGACAAGGGCTAAAACGACATTTGCGAGAGACATGACCAGGTTTTAAACAGTTCTTACATAATTTTAATATGGAAGCCTCCGCTATACGTTCACCTATACTCTTTGACTTGAATGACGGACAATCATAAATTTTATGGTCATCTGCATTGCAACATGGACAAGAGTTGCATGAGGGCGTAGCCCTTTGATGTTTAACATTATTATTATAATTTTTTGTACAACTATATGATTTAGTGTGTGGACGTTCCAATTTAGTAGCAGGAGAAGCGTTGGAGCGTTGTTGGCTATGAACAGGCTTAGTGACGTTATCGGATTTATTGCGGTGCAGTGACTCAAGGATGGCTGCACGCTCGTTTAAGAACTTATGAAAATCCTTAAGTGCAGGTGTATCACTGGACATCGCATTACGGTGTTCTTCCCATTTCACAAATGTGTTATTGTCCAACTTAGAAGCGACTAAATGAATTATGATTACATCCCAATGCTCGGTAGCTTGTCCCAAACTGGAAAGCGCACGCAGGTTCTTAGTCACGTGATCCACCAAGAAGCGCAGCGATCTTTCCGACTCTTTATTTATAGAATTAATATTAAATAATGCATTGAGATGATGATTAATCAACAAACGTTTATTATCGTAGCGTTCGAGCAGAATATTCCAAGCCTCCTGATAATTGTCGGAAGAAATCTCGAGATTTGAAACAGTACGTGCTGGCTCACCTTCCAAATAAGAGATTAAGTAATGGAACTTGTTTACTAAACTGATTCTATTATTTTCATGTACTAAAGATTTGAAGGTATCTCGAAATTCCATCCATTTAAAATACGACCCGTCAAATTTGGCAATCTGAATTAACGGCAATTTGAAGCCCATTTCACTATGCTCATGAACACAATGACTCATATTATGCAAACTAGTATCATGAACACTGTCGTCCTTGCTATGTAATTGCAATAAGGACTGAGCAGTTACAATGTTGCTAATAAATTCCTTTTCAATTATTTCCCGTTCTTCAAGCTCATCATCTAAAGCGCTGGAGTTACAAATCTCAATTTGACTTTGAAGATCATCAAACTTAGAAGATAAAGTTTCAAATTTACTTATTTTAAGTGAAAGTTCCGCCCTCTGTGTTGCAGTAAAAGTTTCAAATCGTGATAATTTATCTAAATAATTTTTAAATTTTGTTACTTGACCCTTAACAGAACTGCGTCTAGTATACAATTCTGCTAAGCTCATTTTTAATGGTATATGTTTGATTGTTTTAATTGTAACGAAAAGCAATAGTAAAATGAATAAAATAAAGGTTCAACTTCACAAGTTGACGCGAAGAAGAAATAAAATTCGTGTAGGTACGTCAACAAAGAAAACAATTGATAAACTATAAACGTGACAAACGTTTGCAAAATAAAAATAATAAAAGTATACGCTCACGCCCCTCGTTGGTGGTGTCTGCCGCACGGGAAAACGGGGTAGCAGCTCTGGTCTGTCTGGCTGGCACGGCTGGCGGGCAGCAAGCTGCGCGGGCACTGCGCGGGCTCAGCAACGAGCGGTGAACACGGACACCAACTGGAAAGTTCGGCGGACTAATCACTATACGGAAATAACTAGCGCATAGATACGGCGGCCTAGTAGGAATAAATCAAGCGAGAAAGAATAATAATTGTGGGATAGAATTCCTAGGGAAGTAATTTTGCAAATTATAGTTTCCTGATATCTCAGAATATGGGTCAAAATATAGTTAATACGATAAATATATCGCTGTGCGGCGATGAGATTGCATTAAATAGATGGATTTACAATCGAACTAATTAAACTAACGGAAAAACCCAACTTATGAACGACTTTAATAGTATGACCTTGATCAAGGTGACCCACTTATGTTCGCATTAGTAAAACCTAGGAAAAGGGGATATTAAGCTATTAGGATTATCGGAAGGCAAAGATTAGGGAATAGGTAAGGCACTTAGCTGCAATAGTCGGCACTGCTGCGCTGCGGTATGTGACGCTGGTCTTACGTCAATGTCCGGCGGTACTAAGTGATCCCTAATCTTCTTATGTAGTCGATCCAAAGGCTTGTCTGGATGAGGCGCAATGCTGGCCGACTGATGGCTGCGGCGCTGTTGCTGGCCAATTCCAGAAGCGGGACTTCGATGCTATCTTCTCGAATCTTCTTGGACAATCGTGTCCTGTCACGGTCGCCAAATTATGTTTCTTATAGAAACACTGAAGCTCTAGGGCGCTCAAAATGAAACCAATAGATTGGATAACAACCTGGTTTACTTCTAGTTTTTACAAAGGTATTATTAAAATTAATCTAGCAGAGCTATAATATTCGTGGCGTCTAATGCTAGGTGATATAAAAAAAGTAATAATAGGCGGTATAATTTTTTACAAGTAAGTGACAAAATTTTCTTAGTACCGACACAAATAAAATTTAAAATAAAAGAATAACGATCAGTCACGCGTGCAACAATGCTATAGTAATCCTGTTAGGCGCGAACATTGAGTGTATGGTGCACGCCTGGTTAAACACAGTTAACCACTATTCAAACATTGAGGCAGTGTTTCTTGGTTTGTTTACTACTGTGTTGTGAATCCGTTATTGAGATTTTATGAGTTTATATGTTAAGTGATTGATTATAGTATAGAGTGAATTTATACCAAGGTAAGAGTTATAAAGTGTAAAATACCGAATGTTGTGAATGATTGCGAATAGACAAATTATGTATAAAAAAAATATCTGATATAGGTTAGATTAGATAAAAATGTGTATTGACGCTTCGTGCTTTTATAATCGTCCGATGCCGCATCATCATTATCAACCCATTAATGTCCCACTGCTGGGCACTGGTCCCCTCTCAATTGAGAGAGATTACCGAAGGATTATGCCGCATAGATAGTCAATATTTTCATAGTGCTCAATATCGGATATGTTAATGACATTCCGTATTCATAAAAATCAATATCTTTATTTTTATATTGTTGATAGGTTTACGCTTGATCGCTAGTTGATCCTAGTACCATAAGTCTGTATTGTAATGATACGTGCTACCGTTGACGTGGTAAATCCTCTTCAAACAATGGCCTAAACACTGTACAGACCATTACCATTAATTCTGTCCATTTATCTAAATAACCTATTAGCTAAACAATTCAATTCATCAATTTGTTTATATGAAGTCATCTAGCGTAATACATACATTGTGTACAATGCCGAACATCATTTAGGTAATGTTCGTTTCACTCGTCCAAGGTATTTAGCTACTGAAGAGCTAAATACAAAATCCATCTAGTGAGGTACGATATAAGGTTTATATCCGCTTGCTGTGCTTCTGATTATGCATCTATGAGGTCACGCGTGTTGGCGATACTAATTTATTAGTGTCAGGTCATTGGTTTGTACTTTGTGCATTTCTATCACCATAGATAGATTGTTGTGTTAATTATTGATCAGTATTCGCTAAATGCATTAGCTTAGCGACGGTTGATGAAGTTGTTAGGTTTGAATAAACAATAAATCATAAATGTTTGCTTGGTTCGCACTGTGGTCAAATCAACCACAACTTCGCAATTTTAGATCATTTATAACCTGAAAATTGTATTGCTTTTATACTGCTATACATTTTTTTAGGTTTTTTGTTACATTAAACCCTTTTTGGTACTGACTGTAAGGCTACGATTTCAAATGAAGCTATCGTTTGTTATATAAAACTTTCGGGTATTCCTGTGAAACAACGGGTGACTGTGGAATACAACATGTGAGTGTTGAGTGTCAAAGACCGAACTTTAGCTTCAATTTGAACAATGTTATACATTTTTTTAGGTTATTTTTCTTTTACCCTAAGCATAAATTTGAAAGATTTTTGATTGCCATATATAAATTCTTTTTATTTTAATATCTCCTTGCTTAGAACTTTTTTATGAATATTTCGATTTCTGCAGTTAACATTTTCTAGCACTTTTTTAATTATAAAATTATGTATTATGTCATTCTATAAACCATGCACCAGCGTCATAAAAATACCTACATTCGGTCACTTCAGATTATGCGCCTCCGTCAATATTTTCTATTACGCTTTGTTCTAACGGAGCTTTTAAGTCTCCAACTTTGGAATTTAACGAAGCTGTTACTTAGAGACTTTGCTTTATTTTAGGATAATTTTGTATTCCAATAGAAATACTAACTTCTTATAATTGCCTTAGAAAGTAATTCAAAGTCAATTTTAAACGTCCTTTGTAGTTCGTCGATACTATTATGGAAGATGATTTGTTTTGTTGTGGTTACGAGCAACCACAGTCAATTAAATCGGTCGAATATAATAGGCCTATATTTTAATTATCCTACGTCGACGACTACAATGTCTCTATTTATTATCTATTGTTGTTTCTATGTCTGATAAATTAAATTTATTGATTGTGTTTGTAGACGTGTATGTAGACTAACTCTATGAATGTAAAACAGAAAATGTTATATGTATATTGTTTATATAAATATAACATTTTCTGTTTTTAATACATTACAATGTTATACAGTATTTATTATTATTTTGTCAGGTAATATATCATATATATTTTCTCATTAATTTCAAACTGGTCCAAACGGCAACCGAAGTATTTGGTTCGCAATCAGCTTAATTAAACGTCGGTTTCATGACTTTGTTTATAGTTAAACATCGACTGTAACCGAATTACCGAACCCGTGCAGTAAAAGCTTAAAATAATATGACGACTTAACAGGTGCAATTTTGGGGTATTAATGATAATAACTAATTACGCATTTGTAAATAATTATACAATATGGAATATTATTTGTGTCGATTTAGTTTTGAACGGGCTGTTTATTAAATTAACTAGCTGATTCCCGCGACTTTGTCCGCGTGCAATTTAACTTAAAAAAAATAAAAGTTTCATATTAACTTTGCACCCCCGTTTTACCCCCTTAGGGGGTGAATTATCAAAAATCCTTTCTTAACAGATGCCTACGTCATAACATCTACCTGCATGCCAAATTTCAGCTCGATCCGTCCAGTGGTTTGGGCTGTGCGTTGATAGATCACTATGTCAGTCAGTCAGTCAGCCAGTCAGCCAGTCAGTCAGTCAGCCAGTCAGCCAGTCAGTCAGTCAGCCAGTCAGTCACCTTTGAGTTATATATATTTAGATGCCCAGATGATTAACCATAACTTGCCCGCATAAATACGGTTGTAGTGATCGGGTACTTAATGTATTCAATACTTGCAGTCAGTAACAAATATTTTGATATATCCATAACTGTCAATGAAAAACTAGACAAGTCTGCATACTCTTGAACTAATGCTGTATAAGTTTTTTTAATTATCCTTTAAAAATAAAATATATATCTTTAGTGCTTAATAAAGAAAGAGTGCGAATTTTGTTAGGATGTGTATCTACCGTATATAGATATACGAAACAAATTTTGCAAAGGGATAATACGGAGGGTATTAATGTCTTGTAATTTCGAGCATCATTGAAAAGTACATCATTCCAGATGGACACGGGTATATAGTATCTTTATATTTGTTTGTAAATTATGCGCAGCCGTACCGTTTACCCAACTGTTATGAAACTTTGTTGGGTTGTTCTGCGTACGCCTACAAAGTTCCCTTGCCTAAAAAGTAGGGTAGGTAGAGTGCGTTCGCCGTAGTTACTTAGTTACCTCTGCGAAGCTAGTGTATGTTTTCATTAATTCAGCCCGAGTGAAATCCGTGCGGGAAACTTGTCTCACTAAATTAATTTAATAGGTTGGTTGAGTTGCCACTCAAAATTTGAGATGATTAAACTACTAGCTAGATTTGATTAGTCTGTATATAATTAGGCTAAATTCTCTAGTTTCAAAAATAGGTGTAAAGATTTTTGTAACCAAAGCGGGTATGTCACGTGATTCCTGTATGAGTAGATACACCTAGTAGTAACCGTTGAAGCTTTCTATTGCTACTATCTAGAAACTAATTACTACCCATATTTGTCGGTACTTCTCACGGGAACTATGGCTTTTAACTTTTTTTATCGGAAACGATGTCTCTATTGATTTATTTAGCTTAACTACGTTTTACCCATGGAACAGTATTACCCAATTAAAAAAACTTCATGCATTTCAATTCAAATTCAAATTATTTATTGCATCCATAAACCTATTATATGTTATTTGTTAGATATAGTAAGTACATTATGGACCCTGCAGGGCACGGCAATTATAAAAAGAAGAGGATACTAAAAATATTTCTATCATAACATTTAGGAGATAATACTAACCGGTGGCTAACGGCTCCTTTGGGTGAAAAAAAGTTCAGAAACAAATCACGTTTCGTTTTTGAACTTTTTCGGCCAGTGAGGAGATTGATGGTACAGAAGGGAGTAATCATAATTATTATAAATTGCGTATTGGATGCTGGTTCATCAGGTAATACGGTCGATTATAAAGTTTAATATCAAAATACCACCACACCTGTCCTCTCCGAATGGTTAAGCAGAAGTGTACTAATGTACACTCACATTTCGCCGAAATGTTTTAAGTCCCATGTAATAGGGGGCGAGCTCATAGCCGTCAACCTACGACTACTGGATGTTATAGTATAAAAACTCAACAACTCTACGTTGAACCCCTTGCTCAACAGTCGCACTTAATTACCAGTAGACAAACAAGGCAATCGATTATTTATCCATATAAAAATTACACATGAACACACGATTAAAGCAATCATTAACTTCATGAAAACCAAACACCCAATCAACTTTCTGTTTAAAGTTCTACAGTGTCGTATGACAGCAAAATACGACGTAATCTGATTAGAAGTGAGCGACACGGCACACTTAATAAAGTTCCCTGCCGCCGCTATCGCTTGTAGTTGACTCGTTCCCTAGGTAATTTGTTCCTGGAGTCTTATTAAATTCATAGGTATGCGTCGCCAGCCTTACTTTGTGGTCCAAGTTAGAAGCGAATTGAGTTATATGAGTTCTAGAACTATTGAGCCAACGTATACCTACATAGTTTTGTTGTTCAATGGCATTCTATCGTAGGTACATTCATGTATTGCATATGTGTAGTTCTATTATACGCAATTGTTTCGTTTCACCAAATAGGGGTTAGTTTGTATTGCATAATGTATTGTTAATTCATGTTTATATATATTTTTAGGGTTACCCAGAATTTAATTGCATAGTTGCTTTTGATGTTTAATAAAGAGTTTTTAAAAGCATTAAAATACATAAAATTGATTTCATACAGCGACTAACGCGTTCCTTATTAAACATATGCCCATCTATCTATCTATTCAGCCGGTGTCACCCACTGCTGAGTAAAGGCCTTTTCTCTCTAACGCCACTGTTGCCGATCTTGTGCAAGTCGCACCCACTGATTCAAGTAAAATTCTATTCGCCTCTAAATATTTCGGAAAATTTAAAAAGTGAAGAATAGATTTACTTTTGTTGATAACATTACAAATGTCAAGCTTATATACATTATATAGCCCTATAATAACTTCAAAAAAGTTAATATCTAATACATTTGACATAAGAATAATACCTGAATAAACTTTCATCGGACATGCCAGACATCATAAATAAACAATTCGACAACAAATGTTCACATTCCGCCTCTATATTAAACCCATCTCTTTATAATAAATCAGCAGCTCATACGCTTGTCGGAACACGACAGATACTCGCTTTCCCAACAGTTTGTACATTTGCAAATTCATAAGAGCTACCGCCCTCGTACGAAGATCACACGGTGATTTATGATACAATTGTACCATTGTTTTTATTTAATTTTATACAAAAAAGTAACTTATTGCTATGACGTTTATGAATTCAAGATGTGTCCTCACGCAGAACACTAATAAATATATATCTTAGAGGGTTTAGTTAAGTTATTTAAGTAAAGGATTTATACATAATATTTGTCGGAGAATAGATACTTGCATTGTAAGGATTTACTCCACACGCTAAGAAGTTTCATGGGAACAAAATAGCTTTTGGACTTTATGCGTTCTGTTTAGATATTAATAGGTAGTGACTACATTTTATATGCTACTCTAATAGTACTCTATTTATTCTATTGACTAGATAAATATTTTTTTCTATGTTACTAGCCTACGTAGTCATAATTTAAGATAAGTCAAGATTACGATTAATCCCTTAAGCCCTACAAGCAACTCAGCACTCAATATAACATTTTCTTTTGTATCTGTAATTAGTTGCAGCAAGGTGTTAGAAGGATCGCTTTCCCTTGTTCGCTTGTACCAGAACCACTAAATCAGCTCACACGGTCGTCTCAGTAGCACGCGGCAAACTCGTCCCAACTTTTGGTACCCGTGCAAATTCACGAGCGCTAGACTCCTTAACGTCGTCATGATGAATTGTAATCGCATGACGAGCATCTCAACAGGCATACATATTCATTACAGCTTTTTGTTGACATCGGTGTTTCCGAAAGGCAAGTATTGCGTAATGTAACGTGATTTATTGTCGCAACACTAATGCAATAATATTACATTGGTATTCAAGGTCGGTATTAACGGTAAATTTAAATGTATAAATACAAAATAGCAAATGGTTGTTTAGAATATTTAAGAATAGCCTGTCCTTTCTAGAATAAGTGTCAATTGGCCACTTTTCGACCTAATGGAACATAATGTGCCTGATAAAATAATTACAGGAAAAGCATGACTTTTCTATACTCAAATAACAACCTTTTGAAAAGCGAAACCTTCCAATGTCTACAGAAAAAAAAATCGGACAATGCAATCAGTTAAGTAAATGGGAGGTCTGAACAGTCTGAACCTTTTCAATAAACGTAACAATTAACTATTGGCTATACATTTTAACAGGCCATATAACTCGATCATTCTAAGCTTGGCTCTAAGCCGATAGTCTTTGTTTCGGCCCAAACAAAGATACATGTCTTAGTAATCCTTTTACGATACTCCTTCGTACCAGTCAGTTTCCATCGACAATACGTTTTATCCTCGCCATGGGACTAGTCTTTCTATGTGCCGTTATTTCAGTAAGACATAGCTATATCCACGGGTTTAAGAAATACGATGCTGTAGGGACATTTAGTACAACATTGAGAAACTTTTGTTATAGGGGGTCATTTTTATCTCAATGAAATGTTCTTTTCTGCGATTTCACGTAAAATAAGCTTTCTTCTGGAGTTAATAATGTGTTATCCAATTGAGAGAAATATCTTTCAGTGCCAATAAATGTTCTATACGTTGTTATTCGGATTAATTGACCTAATTTAATACTTTGATCATTTAAGATAAATCTACGTTCTCCTTGCACACATAAGAATTTGCACATACATATAAGAATAATGCACCTACTGCTGTAAAGAATGTAATACCTCGCATGTATTTTTGAAGTGACAAGTTTATGTAATTTGTGATTAGTTTAAAGTGTTATAATAGTAACGATGAATATACAAACCATAACTAAATTATAATATTGTTTCTTATCCAGTTACTAACAACTTTCTCTAACTACCTAGTAAAAGTTCGTCGGTAAACACACCGTCGTCACCCGATCCTGAAAGAAAAATGTGGCTCAAAGTGTTACAACATTGTTTATTGGATCCAGACCTTTATCGATCTTTTCACGATTTGTTTTACGCATGGTGGTCTACCAGTTTTGACAAAAGTTTTTTTGACATCTAATTATCGCTTAGATTGACATTTCTAACGTCAAAATATTATTACAAGGGATAATCGACCTGGCCATGAATTCCCTGTAATTGTTCCATGGCATCCAAATGAACCTCAACCGTAGACAACATTTTTGGTCTGGTGTACGTAGGTATAATGAAAAAATAAATCAAACTTTAAACTGATTAAAGACATAATGGAATACCTATTGTTATCGAGCGCAGGCAGTCGAACACCCCTGCAGGTCTTAAAGTAATTATGTTTCTCCAAGCACATTCTGCCTCTTGTCTAAAATATTGCAAGACATTGGCAAGGAAGTCAATATATCCAATGGCCCCGGGGAAGATAGATGAACTCTCTTTGTTTTATTCACCAGAGCTGGATTGGATGCTGTTAAAGAATCCTCGTCAGCTTGTATATAGCTGACGTTATTGATTTATCAATATTCAAATGGAATATTGAACTTGATCCTTTGATTTAGATAATTTAATAATTTTATTATTCACAAATATTTTTGCATTGCAGTTTTGAACTTTCCATATTCCATTTTCAGTAATTTTACCTTCGAAGTTTCTTTCTAGTTTTCTTGTTGTTTCTTCAAGCATGTTTTAATTATGATGTATTCTAGACTTTTAATTTCGTTCAGTTCTTTGGATGTGTGCCCAAATTAATGGCAATACTTACTCCATGTAATAGGGGACAAGCCAAACCTATAAACATACCGGTTGAATGCAGAAGTACATAATGATTATTCCTCTGCTTACCTCTGCAGAGAGCCTTACTTCAAATAAATCTGTGTAAATAACACAGAAGCTGATATGCTGCATGAAAGAGATGGATTGAAGAGTCAGAAAAGTATAATTCTATTTAGGGTACCCTGGCTGGGCTCCGAAGTAATCAAAACCAAAACAAAATACCACCGGACAATTTTTGTTGATCTTGTTTCATAATTTCTCCACATAACATAAAATTTGAATATGTTTTTTGTGTGTGCGTCACACGAACACATATTTGTCAAGCAAGCCCGGATGAAACCACAAAAGCGTTGTCATAATCCGGTTAACCGGTTTGGCGCGCAACCAGACACCAAGTGATGGCTGCTGGCGGTGACAGCTCTGAAATAAAAAAACCATTTCTGTTTTAGATTCGAAAACTAAATTTGCACTGACTATGCATATATATTTTGGACAATTCAGGTATTTTATCTGTCGCGTCTGAATATAACCGCGCATGGAATTGTCAGCTAGCAATCTGATGTCCAATGGAGCGACAGTTCTGTTCAAAATGGTATTAAGCTATCGATTACGTAATAGATATGTACATAGATTTATTCGCTTGTGCGTCATATTTCTAATGTTATTGATTTATTATTGTTTGTTATTTCTATTCGATTATTTTATATGTATGTGTATTAACTGCAGGTGCAGCTAACCAGCGCGCCAACTGATTAAAAACTAATGAGTATTTTTTATACTACGCCTTTAAACTTTTTTATCTGTTGGCTAATACAAAAAATTAGGAGATGGGGGAGTCAATTAAATTTGGCACTACCATTTTAAAATAATCACGCTAACATTGAATAATATATTTGAGACTAAGAAACTGCATCCCTGTCCAAACGGAGTCGACGATAACTTGAAATCTGAGCTGTAAGAGGATTCCGACTGGGCTCTTGTTGACGTTCTCAATAGGGTTGACTCAGTGTTTAAACGTAATTGTGGAGACAGCGAACCAGTATTCACTCACGTATTTATTACGTCAATAGTGTATACCTAGTTACAGGTTTTGGTTTTTATTTATCCATGAAAATGGTTTTTGATTCGAATTGCATTCGATTGATTATTATGAAATAAAATCCTGAAGATGAATTCTATTCTGTTGAATTGTTCGCTTCTTTCGTTTATTTAAGGAGGCAACCCTACTTCGCCGCCGATAAATGTTCTCAGGAGTAGCACCACAAAGATTTGATTTCAGTTTAATCCCTCTCTGGCTGGTCACTTCGCAACTTGTCACATTAATAACAGATAAAAACTGGCCGCCTCCACTCGCCGTATTTTATAACGCTTGGTTGGAGAAATTTGATTTCGGACTACGCTTTAAACGCGCTTAAACTTTCTGTCTCGTAGGTGGGGTTAGTTTTAATATTTGTTAAAAATACTGGGTATTTCTGTAGGTACAACATATGTTCGTCAAGGTCACGTGACGTGATATGCTGTAAAGGAAAATTAAAGATATACTTATTATGTATTTATTTTAATTAAGCTAATGTTTATCTATATTCACATGTTTTTATTTGTCTAAAATACAAAACCAGAACAAATACTTATCAAAATAAAACAAACGATTGCTGCGCACTGGCAAGTTACTCACAAAAAATAACTTACATTTTTCATTACTGTAATACAATGAAAAAAAAAACTAATTTCTTCGTCCAATTCATTGTACTTTGTCTGTTAGCTCGACCATAAGTACTTTTTCTCTAAATAATAAATAACGATTAGCAAATGAAATTCAATCTAGGTGAAGAAAATTACCTGCAGATGCGTGTAGTACTTGCAATGTATCAGTACGGTTTAATGAAAGCCTACCACGAGTAGGAAGTGCTCTAGAAGTTAGTACGAAAGCTCTTATGTGGCCGACAGTGTAATTACTGAAACGGGTATCACAAGGTAGTACCGCACGTGTGGGAATAAATATATAGGTTTTATTAAATGGAACTGGATTTCTAGGATAGTGTGGACATCCAAGCTTAAAAATAAATGAATTTTTAACAGATTTTATCGCGGTTTAGTGATATTTTTTTATGTTAACATTTCGTATCATGTACAATATCCATTGCTAGTCTGAATTGTCTAGTATAAGCGTAAATGTTAGAAATCAGTATCCTGTACAGCTGACGATTATGATACAAAATAACTAACTTCAGGATCAACATTTTCATGAGACGATTTCCTCATTTTGTTCCTATCTACTTTATCTCAAATTACATATATAGCTATACACCTCCCTATGATATTTCTATCACCATGAAAATCGCACATAATCCATCAACAAACACGCCACCGTATACTGCACTACTTTTATTGGGCCGTCCCTCACGTCGCGACATTCCCGTCCGTCCCAAGAGCCCCATCTTAGTCGATAAATTGTATTGAGCACATAAATCCTCGCGGCCAATACCCCGTTCCTACCTATTTCCTAAGGCTAAGAACTCACGACGCGGTTTATGCCGCCGCTTATCGCGTTTAACAAAGCACGATTTTGTTTTTAAATTCGTGAGCATTCAAGAAGATTTTTGCCTTAAAAGAGTACGAAGTTTTTGTTGCAAACACATGCAATATCAGCCGGAGATGATACAAGAATAATGTTACAGATTGGAATTACGTTTCTCATTCTTCTTACTACAAGTAGGACATTAGCAACCCGTCTGAGATCGATTTCGTATATACATTATAGGGTGTTGGCGTCATATTTATGGTGATAAACGCGCTGAGGACGCATATAGGGGAAGTTTTTAAAATAGAATAGAATAACACTTCACACAACACAATCATTCCAGACGTGGCCAGTCATATAATATGATAATACGTCCTGAAATAAATGTAAATAGTGAAACGTTTACGTGTACGTAATGTTTAACAGTTCAGAAAACTCCATAATTTCATTTAAATTTAGTGAACTTTGCCAACGCGCATTGGTCAGGTAGTGCTATTTATGCCCAAGAGACAAAGCCTGTGTCTAACACAGACGACAGGGAATCTCCAAACGGGAGCGGCTGATACGGTAGGTAAACGTTTTCTATGAGCTCGCAGCCTAACGGGTAAACTGCGGGCGTGTACGTAATGGTTGTGTTAATCAAAGTTCAGCAACATTTACATGACTGGCTTGGCAAGAGACGAATTGGATAATTAAGTAGGTGTACCAACGTATGATCGGAATTACTTCAGATGTTTGGTTTTTGGAAGTTGTAACAGTTAGGTATTTGGTTTTGCAGTTACATGTATAATCATAACATTGCAGGTTGACCATTTGTACCTTTTAAATATGATATAAATGGCTATAGTCTGGCCCCCTATTATATGGGACCCAAAACATACCGGTGAAATGTGGGTTTACATTAGCATCTACCTAACTTTTCGGGGACGGCAGGTGTGTTGGAATGTTAAATGTATAAGGTGAAAAATTCAGGCCGTCAGTTGAGAACAAAAATTGGAGAAGTAAAATACCCTATTCAACCCACAAGCCGAAGTTAAATAGCCTGGCAAGTAACTGGTCAACTATTTGTCGTTATACGGTCAATTTTACATTTAAAAGCTACTAATCGTCACCGCATTATGTTTTTCTCTTCTCAATTAATGCAAAAAGGAGCGCCTAAAATGTGTCGGCAACACACACATACCGTATTGAGTTTTTGCTAAATTGTTTCCTGGGGAATGTGGGTCAAATTTGTAGAGTAAAAGTATCTGATAAACCGACGAAAAATTAACTTCTAATTAAGTATGTAAATGCTGTATAATCCTTCGATTTTTTTATAGCGTTTTTGTGTTAGATTTTTATTAAATAAAGATAATACAGACTTTCCATATTTCAATGCTCTTTCTGTTTCTTTTTTTTTTCTGAAAACAAGACAGAACTTTGGCCGGCTCCGAAATAGTAGAGAACATTCACAGTAACCATCCACGCTTGTGACCACTACACCATCGAGGCAGCACTTAAACTTTATGAGTTATGTATTTCATGAACTGGCCAACTGTTTAATTAGAAGTACTTTGTAATTACTGAATACACTCTTACAAAATGAAATGCTTTAGTAAATTTCAGCGGTACTATTTGAATGGAGCATAAACTTCGTAGAAGCTGTAATTTTAGGAAATTAATGGTATTTATTTACATACTTCCACGTTTAATTACAAGTTTTTCCTTTGTTTCTTATTAATAATAACTTTATTTATATAGGCCTTGTTATCTCGAATATAAATAATATTATGTTAATCACGCAATTTCGTCATGTATTTTGTTTCTTACAATTCCCCAGAAGTAGAAGTACCGATTGACGCCAGAAACATTTCGAAGCTTCCAGGTAAAAATGTTATTTATGCGCTTATACAGTTGTCTATAGAGTAGTAGGGGTAGGAGTTATTATTAATAAACTTGTTAGTTTATTTTTTATAGATTGTATTATTGTTATCCTTACAAATAATTCATGTTTATTACTTTAAAGGTCCATTGAAACACGTGTATTTTTAATTGAAATCAAATTAGTGAAATTGCCTTCATTGTATAAAATTTCCGAATGTCACAAAATAATATTCTGAATGCTAAACTTATCCTTTTTTCGATAGATATATCTGCGGTTCTGTTCTTACGCAAGTACACGTCTACTTAAATAGTTATAACTAAGTTATAATGCCTACGAAGCTATGAGCAGTGCGTGAAGAAACTTGCTATATTATGTCAATTATTTGTTCTAAATGTTGGAATACCCAAGTTGACGTCAAACAAATAACTTCGCAAAATCTAGACGACAAGGATTTTGTACAAACAACAGACAGTAACAGAAATATATACCTCAAGTTGAATTCCTTAGACACGAATAAACATAAATTTTCTAACATTTAAGATGTCTAATTTGTTACACAAAATATTTAACATAGCTCGTAGCAAGACAGGATCTACGCTGAATTATGACTTTATAAGAAAGTTTTAAAACAAAAAACAAGCTAAACACAACACAGAAATATTCAACGATGTCTTTTCGCGGGGCAATTCCAGATATCGTACTGGTAAACAGTGCCAAATGGGGTGTAACGTACAAATCGACTTGCCCGGTGCAGATGCGTCGCTGGCTGGGACTGACAGATATCTGTGTGGGAATTTAGGTCGCAATGGATGCTGGGCTACCAAATAGGTCGCAACCACTCGACTGGCAGTGAAGTGGGGCGTTGGCGTGACAACGACGACGCGAGGCTACGCTGAACGAACGCTTGCCCGTATAAGTATGTTAAAATTAAATTAGATTTGTATGTGATAAGATTCGATTAAAACTGAAGTGAGTTTTCTAACGTAGCATGTTGAATAGATGTCTCAAAACAAATAAAATCTACGGCGCCATTTTATGATTGTATTGTAATTTAGTAGAGACATATGTCCCTACTAGCAGATTCCCCTATTCATCTCTTGCAATGAGCAATAACTTCATATTGAATGAATTGAATGGTGCAATGCAACGCAACGCGACAAAATCAGTAAAAGGTAGTTTTTATATCAACACATATTATAAGTAGGTATACCTAATTTGTATAGTTTGATAAGGGAAATCTATCTTGTAAGAAACATAAACTTCGTGTCCTAACCTTGATACTTTGGTACCTAGAACTTGATATACTCCTTATTTACGTCAATACACCCTCTCTTCATTTGTAACTGGTGGTGAATTACTCATCTCTCTATCCGTCCTGCCTCTCTGATTCATCTCAATAAATCAACAAGTACCTACACTTCGAAATATCAATTAGACACCTAATTTGATACGTTAGTTAAGCATACAAAACAATGTGGCCACAATTTGTATGTAAAGTGCGTCTGCAGGAGGCACTGCCACTAACTCATGTCACTAAGTGGCCTTGATTGTTATGTCGTCTTTACTATGTACGTGTTACTTGTCTAGTGGGCATATGCGGACGACATTAAGTTTGAATTTGTAGTAATAACATCTAGGAATCTTATACCTATGTGTTGAATATTCAATGATAGATGTAGTGTCAGCACAGATTATATTTTATCTGATGAGAGGTAATACCCGAGTGATTGATGAATAATATATCTGTAATTAAGGATGGAAAAAATACTTGCTTCTGACACCCTGGCAAGGCATTATTTTTTACTGAAACATCATGGAGTTTTTGAGAGAAACATCAATTTTAACAATCATTCATAAAACCTCGGCTGAACTTAAATTTTAGTAAACCATAAGCATCATATTGGCATTTTAATTGGCGGTTCGAATCCCCCACTGAAGAAATATTTTTACCTACGAGTATATACATAATTTGTTGGCATTTATGGGTTAAAAACGTGAAAAAAATATTAATATCAAAGTTGTTCGTCATTATGGTCGCTCACCTATTATTAAATTGAAATTAATAGTTAAAACTCAGTCCACTATAATTTATGGCGCCCATTACTACGCCGTCACGTAGTTTCAAAACAATACGCAGGTACGCACTAAGTTCGTCAACGCACTGGGCACATTCGTGTTCAACCCATAACTTTATTACCCGCCCGTCTATCATACTCTACGCCATGTCATTTGTCAGATTTGCTATAACGGGACCACTCTCGTTTGAACACTCCGTTTATTGAATAATTTTGGATTGACGATACGTGGACTGGGAAATTTCCCATATATGAATTGGAACTGTCGTAATAAAATATTCTTCAAAGGATAAAGTGAATTGGTTTCCACGTGTATATTTCTGATATTGCTCAATCTGCAAATCGAACTCATAACATCAGTGGCTGAGATACTCGTGATTAAAAAAATGGATACTATTTTTATCAAGAAAATTGTAATTACGAATGCATGTTACGTATAAAGTGTGCTCACCTGAGTAAATTGCAATGTGTTTCTCTAGCACGTTCACTGAAATGCAATCTCTCGCAATGGATTCTAGCTCAAAACACTGGAAGCAAGGTTTTTTGAACGAGCGCACTGGAACGTGGGTCAAACGAAATATTTCGTATTTCGCAACTAGAATTCAGCATAAGCCAGACTTTTGATGTGTGTACTAATTTATATTTAAACGATTCTAAAATATGCAGCTAAGCTCTTGATTTGGAATATAGATCATGTCATTTTTTTATATTAAATTGAAATATATAGTTTAGTTTAACCTAATAAAATCCTCACTATTATAAAACTTATTGAAGAACCATGTTAGGTCATGTCATACAATTAATGTATGACGTAACTTGTTCTTGTTATTTTTTAGCTATAAAATGCTATTTAACCACGAAATACTCTGGTGTTTAAAAACCGTTCCTAGGCTTATATTACGTATCTTACATATCTCAGAATATAATTTACTTAAAACTGGAAATAAATTTCAAGAACATAATTAATTTGGAGGAAAATTTTCTTTTCTTATGTTTATTTCGCTCAGATCTATGTAAACATGTTCCATTGTTCGCGGCCCCACATCGAGTATTTGTCGTACACAGCCACCATTACATAAAACAGCAGAGCTTTGTTCAAATCCTCATTGTTGTACGCCGAGCACTCTTATTAAAGCGAACGTATCATAGCAGTGGTAGCAGCCTGTTCGTTTATAATTAATGGAAACTAATTTGCATATTATCACACGCTAAATTAAACTATTATTCGACCTATTGGAGATACAATGGCGTGAAATTTATCCGTCCCGAACTCTCGTTAATCTTTTTCAAGTAATCTGATATAGGTATTGGATTTGTATGTTAATTGTCTCGGTGACTCACGCTTATTAAATGAGCATTTATATCCGTTTTATCTATCCCGTGATTTATATAGAACGTTCAATGTTACTACTACATAGTTTATTGTCGAGATTGGTGCAAAGATTATTGAAATCGAAATAGTGTATACCTACTTAAATAAAACGCTGAATCGTTTAATTTCAAATTAGTGTTGGTATAATTAGGGGTACATACTTCTAGTTTGTCATGACTCTCAGTAGGATTATCTAAAGTAACACAACAAGCAGATAGGAGTGCTCCTAATTTGTTGATAACAAATTGACATCGAATACTAGCAATAAAACCTTTTTTAAGTATTTGGAATAGGGAAAGTACACAAGCAACGCGGTTCTGTCGTTCAGTCCGATAAGATCCGTATAAATTTACGAATTATATTCTTAAACCAAATAAGCATTTGATAATAATTTACTCTTGATTTTTATGTAATAAAAATTGTCCACACCACAATCTAATTTAAATTCCAATAATATTTAAAACACCCGCTATCGTATTTAAATAAATTAACACTCTACCTATGCTATCGTTCTATTTCGCTTTTGAGATGACACCTGCGCATTTAACCCTTGTGTAGTCTATCAGCACACACATAGCTAAACTTTAAGGACAGAGTGCTTCATTTCAATCGGACGGAGTCTGTAGGCTTGACGCCTGACGCCTGCAAACGAAGCCAATCGCTGACGTCGCGTCGACAGTTTGAAACTCGCCAAATTTGTTACTCCACGTTTTCCGACCATCGTAATGCTCCTAGAATATTTCGCTCCGTGAATTTTGACAAAGTCATCGAGTATTGCTTACTAATGCCTTACTCACGATGCATACGCGTTTAGAATATGTTTCTCTTAATAGAGAAAAAAAACTAGGTATTTAGTCTCTAGTCAATTGATTGCAAAGTTAGCGACAAAACATGTACACTAAACTGTATCAGTAAATAAAATATTTAAAAATTAAATGTATATTATATTTGTTCAACGATCAGGTATAGTGAAAGTGGTATGGCGCCGATACATGATCTCCTAAGCGACTAGGGAATAATACCAAAAATATACCCGGAAATTATAACACAGCGCCATCTAGTGTCGAGATAAGCAACGAGGCTTGTGTTACGGTTACTAGAAGGTTGATGTAGTATATAATTATATACTTTCTTTTTTTAAATACATTCGTATGATTCTAGTGAATATGAAATTATGAAGAAAAGAAGTGCTCTTCAAATATGGCGACTATATTAAATTTGAAAATGTTTTTAGGAAAAAACATGTAACAAGTCCTTTTATGAAATTTCCATGAGTGATAAACTTGAATGATCCCTACAGTCGTAGAAAAAAGAAGCGACAAACATCCTACACGCCATGTTATCATGCATTCCTTTTCATTCGTCAGGCTGAGGACACAGAAAAAGTTCAAAGTAATTCTTTATTCATGCAATTACCCGCAGTTGAAGAATTTAGGCGAGATTTTATAATGTTGGAACACAAAGCATATTATAAGAATGTGTGTTGTACTTACCCTTTTCGCGGGCTGAATTACGAACGCGTTATGACAACTGTGAGTATTTTTTTTTCTTTGCAAGATATTCACCGCTCACTGCTTCCTTGCTAAACAACCGTTTTTTTGTTTGGTTTGAGTCCGACTATTTTAGGCAGAAATAGTCGACTATACTTTTAAATATTGTATGGCTTTACTTCAAGTTTTATTGATAGTTTTACATATAAATTTATTTGTGAGGATCCTTCAAAGACTCCTTCAAAGCCTCCGGGCAAAGTGTCCGAGGAGAATGAGATTCTTACTTCACTAAAACGAGGGGTTAGTCACTATTGAATAAACAGAAACTAACCCTGTTAGCTCCTTCCTTGAACGCTCAAAATGCACATTTCTAGGGATATTGTAAATATGGCCCTGGGCGTTGCTTTGTCTTCAGCAGTTCCACGATCAACCACTGTGCCGCTGTCTTCTCTGGGAGAGGATGCAAGAAATTGAAGTGAAAGAAGATTACGTAAATAAATGTTAAGTATATGAACAGGCTGTTGATGATGATGATAGGAATTTTAAATACACGTTACTAAAAAAAGCTAAATGATACTGAACCAAAATATATTGCTTACTATCGAACATAAAAATCCTTTCTTATCAGCATTCCACTATGTGAACCCGGCTCGTCTACGCTCTTCAGGCGACACTTGAAGCAGAAAAACATTAGAGGCACGAAAAGTTTCAATCAAAATGTATTTTCCACATCATTTGAGCTTCATTGTTTCCGGCGCTCCCGTGTGTGTGTGAAGAGATATGTTAGTATTTGTATGTTCGCCTTGTATATTTCGCTGTGTGAGTTTAAGCAGGTTCAGTGGAAAGTGTATGATTATGTGGCTATGTTCATTCTGGCAACACTAATTGGCAAATGATTCAATACATAGGAAAAGAATTACAAATTCTGCTTTGCCAGTAGAAAATGTAGGAAATAAATCTTAATTCCACCATGTCATCCAGAAACCGCAGTTAATAGCTAAAAGCTGCATTTTTCTCACTAGCTCACTGAAACACTTGAATAGAGGTTTTTTCCCGATTATATCCAATAGAAACCACCTTTCTAGAATTAGTTGGTTTAAAGGATATATGACTACTTTTAGATGTATTTTGGTGTATAAATTATATAATTGACGCTCCATTCGCGATGTTAGTGGAAGCTCTTAGTGTGATAACAGATAACAGCAAGATAACAGCAGCCTAATGATTACGTTTCGGCAGATAGCCTTATCAACTGAGCAATCGACGCGTCATTAAGGATAATAGCGTATGGCTATACACCTTGATAAAGAACCTTCTTTATTGCACGTGCCGTTTCATAAACAAGTATACTTATCATTTTTAGAAGTAGGTACAGGAATACATAGAAATATATGTAAATGTGTAAGTCTAAACAAATAGTATTTAGAAATACGTGAACTAGTAACTAAACTGAAGAGAATTTCTTATAAAATAACTTCTGTAAAATTTTAAATCACATAATTAAACTTTTTACGCATAATTATGCCCAACAATTAGAAGAGAACATTTTAAAATGTTGTCTTCAAATTAAGTTACAGCTTATACATAGAAATTTCCATGATCTCCTGTATTTAACGCCATGTTGAGTAGTACAATACTTAGCTAAAACCTTTAAAATTATTTCGAACATAAAATTGATATAAAATATAACAGGTAAGTGTCTACACGTTCCCTCTAGTTTTTCATAAGATGTCAGTTCCCCTCAATATATTCTCATTAAATGAAGTCGAGTAGGGCGCGTTGGCCGTCGTTAATTTATTGCTTCGCTGTAATGCGGAATTTAATACGGCGTGACTTGAAAATATTCCTTTTATTTAGCGATTACATTTTATTTTTGTTTTAAGGATTTCTATATATTTAATCCCCATACCTTTTTAAGTACAGAATTTTCAATAGTGAAATGGATTATTATTCTGAATATATGGCATTCTTCTATAAAGCTTAAAATCCTATAATCTAATTTTGAAGCTTTCTGCGTACAATTTGTTGAAAGCCTTATTCGAATTAATTAAATCCGCAGGTCAAACATTACCCAAGTTTCCTCATGCGCAGAAAATGAATGAAAATTATTCCTATTTTATAAGTCCACGCTTGAATTAATATTCAGTTTAATTTTGCTTCGAACCTCGAAGGAAGCACTGAGCTGTTACTTTTCCAAGTAAGCTAGAATTATACAAAAGCTTATTTATTACTGTCTGCTTTGGAACTTCGTGTAAAGGTTACGCGGTTAAATTGAATCAATATTACGAAATAATACGTATGAGTTTCTGCCATTTTGTTTTCTGACGTTGCTAAAATTCCACACACTCCACGCTTTTTAGATTGGATCGCGATCGTCCTTGGGGAATTCAATTCATAAATAAATATGGCGTCCGTCTGCCGCCATCTTGCCGGGAGCTGGGCCACCGAAGTGTTGCGTGCAGGGCATGCTAACGCGCCCTGCCAACTAGAAAATTTAATATAACGTTTAAATAAATCAGTGTCAAAAGGGCTCAACTTAAAACACGATTAACTGTAATTATGTGAAAACTAGTAAACGAAATCAGTTCCGCAGCTTAAAGCCATGCAAACTAAAGTCAGGTAAACTTTGTGCTTGGACGGACGAACCATTAATTACGAAGTTGTTAGTCTCATGTTGACGATACAAAAACTGGGAAGGAAATACTTGAATAGTTTCAATAAAAATCGATAGACTAGTTTGTAACTCAAGATAATTATTGGTGCGTGTCTAGGTCTGGCCTGTCATACTGTCGTAAAACAATATTAATTGCTACAAATTGTTGATTTGTACCAATAACTAATTGTACTTCGTAAACTGTTTGTAGTGTTGGATAAAGACACGCTTTGTTACCATAATTTACAATGTCGCGACAGTTTCCGCCGCAGAAATAGGCCTGAATGAATAAAAACGAGAAAATTATATTACAGTCACGAATTCAGGCTAATCCGTGAACTGTGAGAAAGTAATATTGTCGGAATCACGAAAGGTGTTTATTTTAGAACATACCTATTTAGATGTGGGTATATAGGCATACATATGATTCAGCTGGGATCACGAACAATGGGTGGAAGCCTTTGTTTCCACAAAACCTACGCTGAAACCAACACTGCAGTGAACTACAACTTGATATTAGCATAGTCGGTCAGATACCGTTGACCTATCGATTTTTCACCTTATTATAAACCAAACCCAGTTCTAAGAGTGATCGTATAATTCAATGGCTATGGATTCAAAGAAAACAGGAAATCAGATTCGCTAAAACGTCAAAAGCAATATTTTATATTTAATCCCTGATAATTTAAGAGGCACTTAATATCAAATCAATTGAAATAAATTGTGTTTTATGTTCTGAACAATAAAAAATACAGCCTTTGTTGTTCAACGTTCAGGTTAATCCATATTTCGTTTACCTACAAATTGCTGAACAATGGAGAGCAGTCAGAGGCAGCCATACAGCCGGTGATAACAAAACACGGTTATCAATTCCCGTCACAGTTTCATTGATACCCTGTAGGGAGAAATTGAATGATTTCTCTGTCAACGATCACACGAATAATTCCATTAGTCGTCTCCTCTGCTTCGAACAAGATGCTACGGATTCCAATTGCAACATTTCTTGAGATCAAAATTCGATTAAATTGAAGTTCCGTCGTTTGCAGTTGCAGTAGAATGGAGGATTTTATCAGATAACACTCTATCACATAATACGTTCAAATCTTGTTACTGCAATTAAATAATAGTAGGGAATAGTTTAAAAGTTATCTTTAACAGTTTGAACAAATCTTGTAAAGATAAATTGTCACTCAATTCTCAAATGTAAATTTCAGATGAGTTTAAAACTATTGTCTTTTCATCAGTTATAAAACTTATAACTATAGTTATCGATTTATGAAATATCATCGGGGTCGTTTTGTAGATTATAGAAAATAGATGATTGACGGCCAGAAAGGTACTCAATTTTAAGTATTCTTTAAGTACAGTGCTGCGCCTTTCACTCGCTTGCAAAGTAAAAGAGCTTCGAACTTATAAGCTACCTTAATTGACCAACTATTGCACATTTGTCTGTTAGATTTTTTTGTGTTATTATATATATACGTCTAAAACCACGCCACATTGAAGTGGTTCGATTGCGTGGTATAGCCAGGTGCTTATATCTTATCATATCTAAAATGCAGTCATAAAGGCCGTTCCGCGGCTTTTGTTATATCAAATTGGCCACTCGAGCGTTATCATATATTTTGTTCGCAAAATTGGTGAATGTGCAAAATCTTCTGTCCACTTTTGATAAATAATGTCAGCGTTACATGTTATATAGCCGAAATGGATACACAGGTGCAGTAAAAAATAGTAAATTGAATAGAATGCCTTTTTTTTTTCATTTTCAATTAATGAAATGATTTCTGCATGTAGTTTTGTTTATTGGCTATCGTTTTCTGGCTTTTATGAAAAGCTCGCAACCCAAAAAGGTATTGTTACAGCGCCTAAATTGACTTGGAAGAATATTTAAATGGAACATTACTTTTTCCCGATTTTGTTTATTTGATAATACATTATAGGTTCTCAAACTGGAGAATTATTATTTATTTTTATTCCTACTTATTTCTAGCTTGAATGTGTGTGTGTATTTCTTTTGCATCAAATACATTTTTTTTATATTTTATCAAAAACAGAGAATTCAACTGTACATAGACATAATATGTTCACATTTGAAAACTTTTTTATACTCCGGTAAATCATTATGGTGCGGGCGGCGGGTTATGTGAGGCATTTCGAAGTCATGATACCGTGATGATCGCAATAATATCAGTATGTACAGATCTACATACTAATACATGTGTACACATACACATACCTATATAGGTGCTCATATGGGACAGTTATGCTCGGCACGTTGGCGACCAATTATGCATGTCTGTTATGTACTTCACAATATATTTGGCTATCTCATGATCAAACATACACACACACCTTTGTATAATTGAACATGAATCAGATTAAGCTTGAATGAATCATTTAATTTTAAACTGTCCTTAGTTGTTAACAAGAAAAGCTTAAAATATGTATATATTTAAAAACTGACAAAGCAAATCCTTGCTCAAAAACTTAATGGTGTTGGCGCATTACAGAGAAATGTTTTTTTCAAAGACTGCCAGTAAATTAGAAAGACCGAGTTACGGAAAATTGCTTAAGGCACTTAGAGGAATTCAATATTTAAATTATAAACAGTACTAGTTATGAATTTATGTTATATTTTAAATCACAATAATGTACGTATTTAATATAAATATATGATATACATAGACTTTGAAGTGTGAGTCGAAAGAATACGCCACAGCACAAACTATCGGAATAAAATGATTGCGCAACCACTCACGAATCGTATTGCAATTACTTACACTCAAACGCGCACAGTTAACGTTTTCTTTAACACAATTCATGCGTGGGCGACCCTCCCGCGGGAAATCTCGACATGACAGCCACCTGTTCAATAGCCTAGCAACGAGACCACGAGCAGATGAAGGTCGCTTACGTGAAATTATATAACTGACCTATACCTATTCTAGGTGATTGTAATTTTTTTTTATCGGTGTGGAAACCTTCAAAAGGCACCCGGGCATCTAGGGAAAAGACCGGGTAGTGTGGGATTTTTACCTCACTAAAACCACCCCGGTGGTCACCATCTGCACAAGAATGGAGGCCCCGGGTCCTCTTAAGAGACCAGCTCCGGAACCCCTGTGTGACGCCTTTTTGTACCTAGAATACGTATTGACGTATAGAGGTCTATCGGATAAATCGACTACACAAAATTAATGCTAATAAGCCTTCAATCATTAAATTGGGATATTATGTTACATAGAGAAACGACAATTAACTGTTTTATTATATTAATACTGTTGGCGACTGGCTGGCAACAGTTCTATTTTGATAGTTTTATTTTTATATCTGACTAGCTGCTACCCGCGACTTCGTCCGCGTAAAATTTAACGAAAAATTTAATGTTCATATTCATGCATTGGTCAGGTCCCGCGTTTTTAAGTCATACGGAACTTTAATTCGTTTCTTGTTCTTAAATTAAAGTAGCCTAAGTTACTCCTTATAACGATGGTGAAAGTCCCTACAAAATCGGTCCAGCTGTTACAGCAATTAGAAGGAACGAAGAGAGAGACAGACAAACATTTAAGAAATTATTTTTTTGTGTAATTACCGTATCTATACTTTTATATATGAAATTACAAACAGAAATTCCAATTTTAAGGAGTATAAAATATTTGCATTGCATCAAGCTTTTATGTGAGTTCAACCTCTTTTGAATAAAATCGGATTGAGTTTTCAAGCATGTGTCAAAATAAAAAGTAATTTAAATCAAGAGCACTAAGGAGTATTGATATCACCTCCAACATAATTCTCTATCTCTTTTTAATCCCGTCTGGGAATTTCGATAAAATACGAAATACGTCTTCCATCAATTCTGTTAAAGAATGTTTATGCAAAATTTGAAGTAGATTGGACCAAGGAATCACGTTGTCTCGTACAAACTTGGTCCCCGTATCCCCCCCCCTCCATGGGCAAAATTTTGGAAAATCCTTTCTTATCGGATACCTACGTCATACAAAGACTACACTCGCCAAGTTTCATTGAAAATCAAAGAAATTTAATATTAACTTTGCACCCCCATTTTACCCCTTTCAAGGATGATTTTAGAAAAAATATTTTACACGCGTTTCATAACTTTCAATGAAAAACCTTCAAACTGAATTTCAATTGAATAACTTCAAAAACAGCAAAGTTACATACTAACGTTTTACCCCCTTAGTGGGTGAATTTTCAAAATTCCTTTCTTAGTGCTCCCCTACGTTATAAAAGGAATCCCTGTGCAAAAGTTCAAGTTTCTAACCCTTATAGTTTAGGCTCTGCGTGGATATGTCAGTCAGTCAGTCAGTCAGTCAGTCATTCAGTCAGTCAGCTTCTCCTTTTATATATATAGATTTGATTGTTTTTTGTTCTGTCAGTGTGTTTTTTACTATCATTGTGATTGCACTACTAGTGTCTCTGAATTTACTAAATTTCTCTTTAAAACCATCATAGTTTCATTTCTTACACCAGTCCACTCCTCTCTCGAACAAATACCATAAATATAGTACAGTGTGATTGAAAAAGAAAGTATTTTGAAAAAGATAAATAACATGTATTGCGTTGGTACATATATAAAGATATCTGGACATCTATTTACACACACGGTGATGCTGCTAAGCTAGGCATCTTTTACGGATATGAGGTGATTGATAAACTAATTTTTAGAAAAAAATTATTACATAATAGAAACATCAATTCGATTCGAATTCCGAATAGGAACATTTGGTCCTATTCGGAATTCGAATCAAAAACTTGGGGTCTACGGAAAGTAAAATTGTACTTAATACCATTGTGCTTATCGTATCATATATCATTTATTATTATGTTTGGTCTAAACATAAATATACGCTAAACCGTAATATTTTTGTAAGAAAATAAGAAACGATAGTATCTTGGACACGTGAATTTAGGTCAAGTCTCAAACACAGCTCTAGTTCTTACCACGTATATTTACTTTATTTCAAATGGTTATATAACGCGAATTACTAACAAGATACGAAAACTTCACATAAGTAATATATAAAATTGCCGAGCCTACTGCATCAAGTATGCATATTATGACCACCTGACCATTTTCACTGGCCGGCCTGACCCTCTAATAGTACGTAAGGCCCCTACTAATTGTTAATTTAACGGTTCTCTCATAAACTATCATGCAAAAATCTCTAATTCATATCCAGTCGTTCAAAATAAAAGTTATAAGATGACTTTTGGAAATATTTTTACCTTTATGCTTAAAATAATCCTTCCAGAACTTTTATAAAAAAAAGTTGGTGCTAACAGGCAACTTCAAAAGTGATCAATCAAGAAAACCTGACTCCACTTAGCTAGAATAAAACAAAATTAGATACGCTTTCCATAAATAAAGTCAGCGAATTTCATACTCAATCGGTGTAGTTCTTCAAATTTTTCTGTCACTTACGCGGTGTCAAAGTCTATCATTTTAAAATACAGACACAATTTATCTTACTCACTTTACAGACTTACATTATACAAGCGTAATAAACTGAAGCCAGTTACTCCGAATTGTTACAAAAATATATTTTTAAATGTGATTTAATATGAAAAAGTCCATTATACCTATAGTACGGTCCGACTACGTGAAATCTTTAAAATGTCTAGACAAACCCTAATGTTGAGAAGTTGGAATATATAGTAATATTTTAGTAGAATTAAGTATTCAAGAACTTACTCAAGATATTTAAAGTTTGTACCTGGTTTTATACACAACAGATGCAGCGTCGACTCGGGACTAAACAAAGTTTGTTACTGCACTGTGTCCAGGGTTCGCAAGACTGCGGAGATGTGAAAGTCCTGTCAGTGCTCGTATGGTCTTCCCCGCTGGGAAATTACAGCTGCACTTGTTAATAAAGGCTCGCCGGTCTACGGTTATTAAATCGATTACACTTCAAGTAAACAGTGCTGCGAGATTGTTTGATATTGCAGTTGAACTTGTTAACTATATAGACGTACATAGTATAGGTACTAGCTGTGTCCTGCGGCGGTTCCACACGCATATGTCCCAATGCTCTCGTATTTAGCGGATACTTGAACCCTATACCTGCCTAATTTAAATGTAATAATACCCGTTTGATTTAGCGACTAGTATTTCGCTTTTTAATTTATGAACTGAAAATTACGTCCTCTTCTTAGCAGGACTTTTTACATTCGTAGGAGGTTCTCGAGTCAATAATTTTTTAGGTTTGGTTGGAATATCTTCCAAATTAGTCTTATTAAAATTTGATAAAAATATACTCGCCCGAGGGAAATTTATTGTTTTCACTCACTGAATTTCGTGATCGAAATCGTCGTGACAGTTCGATTTCGATTCAATTTTAGAACAGTGGTTTTAATATTGGTTATGTAGGCACAACATACATATAAAAAATAAATCCGTCTCTCTATCATTCTCATTTCTATTTCAAAGCTCAAGGTTTTTTGTTAAGAGGAATAAAACCGATAACTGAATTAAATATTACAAATAAATGCTGCATAAAACAATGAGGTAGATGTCCCAAATGGAATTAAAATAGTTTTAAAGTCCCCAGTAAATCATGACCCCACCAACTTTACAACTGTAAAGTCATTCATATATCAAATACTCATGTTCAGTGCTACCTTTGGTACGTACCAGACGTTTTCCCCCACTGTCTGGTTCCTTGCCCTTGTAAGAAGCGCTACTGCGTCCAATAATCCCCTTCGTGGCTCTTTTAAGCCGGCTCTAAATCTTTAAACGCGGACTGTGAATATTTTACTACCTACATCTCGTGTCGTAAAAATGTATGTTAGAATTTTTGCTAGTAACCCGTAAAGGTGAAATTACGATATCAGGAAACAACCCTGACTCGCTTGTTGAAATCTGTGGCTCTATGACTTGACAGAATTTACACCACGAAAGCTATGGACTTAACATGTCTGTATAAGTAGATATTTGCGTCTAAGTATTTGCAAATGTCAATGCTAAACATAGTAGGTATGTCTTGTAACGCGTGAAAGCTCGAAATGTCACTTGTTTCGAGGGGTTAAACTCTGTAGGTACGACGAAGAGGAGCAATCCTTAATAATAGTTTGTTCAGTCTGGTCGAGCGTCCTTAAATCGAACCATCAGGGTTAGAAGCTTCGCTTGGACTACTAGACCAATGATGCGGGTTTATGATAAGCGATGCTAGTACGTAGTTTAAAAGAGGACGTTTTGAAGATATCGCCCTACGTTTTAAATTGTGTTATTATAAAACAGGTATTATTGTTAAATATAAAGTAACTTTGTCTGGCACACCATCGATTGGTCCGTCACAACTTGCGCACATGTGCCGATGAGCGTGAAGATAACTTGCATAGTAAAAGTAAATAGTCACTTTCATTTTATGATCGAATTTATAATGCAGTCGCTCGAATTGAGTATATTCGAGCGACTGCATTATTATTCGTATGCGTTACGAATTTACACAACTCTTTAGCAAGCAATATATCTTAAAACCCATTATTTTATGGTCATATAATCTTAATTATTGTCTGCCGAAATATTAGGATTCAATTTGTTGATCCGATCTGTGAAAGAAAATCTTAAAAAAGGGAGTGTAAAAAATCGAAGATCACTAACGCATTTCATAACTTAAATGTTAAGATAGACGTAAAAAATGGATTGGTATAAAGTCTGACAAACTGACGAGTTCTCTTAATTAGCTATTCTTTATCAAATATCATGATAAAAAAATTGAACTGCCAATCGGCACTCAAGAATTTATTCTTCGTAGAGCAAATCTAGCTTATTCAATATTCTTAGATAGATAAATAGACTTGTGACATACTTTTTGATATAATGATAGACCGTAACTAGATTTATTTTGCATCCAGAAATGACAATTTGTTAATATTTCAGATATTAACTTTAGCTATGTAATAACAATCCATTTTAACACTGCTTAAACAATTTCATAAAGCCGCCGTGACGTATGTGGCTTCGCGCACCTATAAAAGTAAATCTCCCAACTTAATCGCTCAGGTCGTCGAACACTTAATGAAGTGGGGTTCCGCTTTATGGTGGGGGGAGAACCATACACGATAAAGCTGCGGTTGTGATCGAAGAGCTTGCAGTACCTTATTACGTTGATAATAGAGCCCATTTTGATTGTGCTATTAATATTGGCGTGGGTGCAGTTCGACGAATGTGTGTCACGACTTCGCGAGGGTTCCTACTTCGCAGCGGCAATAGCCTGATTCTAGAATTCAATTTATTTATCAAGAAATTCTATGAAATAATTTCTATTGCTGTTATACAAAGAAGATCTTAGAATGTTCCTGTGGCTTTCAATTGATTCCTTTACGTACTTATTAAATACACTTTTATTAATTTCCATGATATTGGTTGACTGGTTTTTTACATGTTGTAATGTATAACATTATACTTTACTATACAATCTGCATTTGTATTGTCAATGGATACTTCTAGAGTTGTCTTCGTAGAACTTTGTATAACATTGGTAGTTTAATACTTGTTACAATCCATTAAAATTAATTATTATAAACACACAGACCGGGCAGTTCTCTATGAATAGACTGACCCACATCCCCTGACGCTGTTAATTGTAACTTTGATTTCATAATAAGAGAATGGGTAACGTTTTCCATTAACGATATGCAGCGATAAATGCTGATTGTTGATTCTCGTAATATTGTCATTGGGAAATTGCTTGTTTTGTGTTTTTAGGGATTCGTAGCCATGCCTATCAAATCAGCTTTATCTACGGTTTCTTGGACAAAATAATTTGGAATAATGTTTTTGTAATTATCTTTTGATTTATTTAGGGTTTCATACGTTCGTGTTGCTGTCTTTTAATCATTGGCACATATTCGTGGTATGATCTTCGATTCAACATTAGTTCGGTTTAATAAAATACATTTCTAATAATTAGTTATTTTATGGTGTTTTATTCAAAGGCTGCATATTACGTCGGGATTTACAGTATCTTCGTCACCGTCAGTCCCGTCATCCGGCGTAATAATATGTAGTAGAGATGCGATTGAACATCACGCCTGCTATACACCGACACAAAGTGACGCGTAATACGGAGCTGGTAATGAGAAATACCTAATTGGAGGAACGGATAACATTGAATAGTGAGAATATTTAACTCATTTTCGGGGCTAAAAACACCGAATTTTTCGTATATACAATACTGAAAATAATATTTCGTTTTCTTTTAACGAGTTAGTAGATAATCAAAAAGGAATATGTAAACGTGAATAATGACGTGTTATATTACCTTGAAGCTTCTGAGGTCTAATTAAAGCATTACTCGCTCTTTTTTGCCTGCCCTATTAACACAATACCTGTTTTATGAAACATATGTTATTCATTCCCCGTTGCTCGTATTATGTCGGTTATTAAGTCATCTTAGAAGCTCACAACCACATATTAGTGAAGCAAGTGATATGCTAGACGACTACGTAATGGTTATGACGTCAGTGGCGTGTGTTAAAAACGCCATGCCGTATAAATAGTGGCCTTCGTCGAGATTAAGGAGAAGTATTATTCTGGACACGAATGCTGACAGTAAACATGTGGCAAACTTATTTGTCAAATTTAGAATACAGTCCTAGTAAAGGTGTGGTTAAAGATGTGGTTGACATATAGACTTCAATTCTGTAAAAGAAAACAATTTTAATTCATTACCATCGCATTTATCAATGTTTTGCTCATCTTATTTGACACAAAGCTACAAACACCCCTGGTTTGCAGCTTTGTGTCAATGCGTGGTAATATCACACGACATGTCGTAATTGATTTATCTTTTCATATGACATTGTTAATTTTAACACGTATCATTGGAATAGACGTATGTTATATTGAATCTACTTAGATACGCTCTTAGAATATAAGTCACACTCATACTTTTATTATAATTAATAATACATAATTTTACTTAAAATTTTACTCATAGATATATTTGTGGGAATAAATGTAAATGGCTGTATTTACATTACTCCGTAATTGCTTAACGTATATAACTGAAGTATTATAATTTTCGGAGTAACAACCGCATAAAATGTGTACTTATGCCATAAAAATTTTAAGTTTAAATTCTACATACAAACGAATTGTATAAAATTTTTCAAAATTTTACGGTCGCATAAAATAGTTTTCCATTAATATATGAATATTGCGGCTGATAACATCGGTGCAGTAGGTTCTGTGGGGTCGTCGGCACGGCGCTGTTCCCATCGATTGCAACTGCAATGTTGAGACCTAAAATATTCCGCTAGGGTCGTGGTTCATCATAAAATATGGCCTCAGCAATGGGACTGGTATAGGTGAGTGTGGTTTTTATCAGGTCACCCACTCCGGGAGAATGCTCCGTGAGGTTTTTACGCTCTCAAAAACTAGTGCAAAGGTCTAAGCAAATAGAAAAGTCAAGAGTATGATCAATATAGCATGTATCTAGTTAAACTTTGTTTATATTAAGTGGGTCGATGAACGGCGGCGGCCCTTCGGCACTTCGACGTCTTTTTTCATTGATTTTCACAACTCTATTAATTAGAATACATTTAACATTATTCTATAAACACTGGGTTAGTATTGTGTATTACGAATAACAACTTAACCCCCTGTCCTCAGGCCTATGTTTAGTTTTATGAATCAGGCGATTCATAAAACTACAACATTTTTATTTATTTGATTTACAAAAATAGATGCAACTATTATATTAAAATCGATTAGAAAAGAAATACGCCGCTTTCGAGTCTTGATATTTAACAGCAGGGTTCCTTCGTGAGATACATGGATACATTTGATGATGTTAATCTAAAACCAATCCTTAAATGAACCATGTAAATTCTAAGTATGTATTGCACATTTCTATATGGTAATGAGGCAGCGGACGATAACATCAGAATCGCAGCGGTTCACAGCGGGCCGCGGTCGTGGGCCGCCGGGTCGGCGCCTAACATCGATTCCTTGTACACCACTGTTAGATCGCAATGGATAAGTAGCGTTCGGGTGTCGGGAATATGTAGGGGAAGGAATACTGACTAAGCGAAATAGGGATATTTGGACAACTCTTTTACGCAGGATACTTTAAAGAAAATAAATATATGTATCTACGTAGTATTAACATAAAATCTAAATATTATATAATGACTGATTTTATAGACAAATTGTCGTCTATAAAATCAGTTGCTATTCAGTGAAGATGCAGTAAACTGAAAGAAAATTATAGAGTATATTCCTATCTGTGTCCACATAATTTAATACAATATTTCTGACAAGAAAGTGGAGCTTATTTGTGGAGAATAAGTGATATAATTATTTCAATATGTTACATATTATGAAAATGTATGTATCGGTTTTTTTCACACGATATCTATAACAATTTCATTTGAATTGTAAAGATATAGAGTTGGTTGACCTATGTCCAGCAGTGGATGTCTAACGGTTGATATAATAATGATGATGATAGCGTTGGTTCTACATTATTGACTGAGGATCAAAATCATAAGTATCTTAGAACAACATAACTAAGTAATATTTAAAGCTTATTAAATGTTTAGTATACTTAATGTTGTATTGCAGATGATTTATTTTTATTTTACAATAATTTAAGCCTTAATTGACGTCACATAAATATACTTTGGGGTAGTGCTGAGCACTACCCCAAAGTATATTTTGGCAGAGTTTTATGCAACTAAACAGACAAGTCGCTACCACAACGGCCAAGTTGCGCCAGTATCGTCGTCTGTTATGAATAACAAATTAGGGAATAAACACAGAGGATGCAATGTAATTTTGTTTCGTATATAAGTTCGTTGCATGTGTCGCTAAATTGCGCTGCGTCTTTTTAATTTTAGTGGTAATGACGTCATAAAATTTGATTACGGTAGTAAAATAAAAAGCATTTGGATAGTTAGAGCAGAATCTCGTCCGTATTTTAAAGCTAGTGTTACGTAGTTTATTACAATTGGACGTAGTCAAGCGAAGAGCATTTAATCCAAAACTTAGTTTGAAGAAATCGACTTTCAACTGAATTCTTGAGATATTGAGTTTAGAACGTGATTCTTATAATTATAAAGTAAGTTCAGAGGAATTAAATATACTTTTTTATAACGATAATTATTTAAATAAATTATTGAATTCAATATTTAAAAACTAAGGCAATGTGGATTGGATCCTTTTTGCTTATTTACTTCTAATTATTATATGAAGCTTATACTACTTATTCAAGGTACTGACGATTAAAGTTAAAAGCTACGCGTAGTACGGTTGAAAACGGTCACTGTCCGTCCCTACCTAACGTTAAATACCTTACGGCCCCCGCCTTGCTTGTGTCGTTTGTCTCTAAAACAAGCTTTCTATCTTAGAGCACATATTTACGTTTATAAAAACGTCATTTTGCTTACGTTGTTGAAATTATCATTTGTATACCTACAACAGATACTATCGAGTGAACGGGTGTGGGTGGCATTACTAAGAACTATATTACCACAAAATGTAATTTGCATAGTTAATAAGAGCTGTGGTAGCCTAGCGGTGTGACCAGTGGACTGAGATGTCAAAGGTCTCGAGTTCGAACCCAAGGCACGCACCACTGACTTTTCGGAAGTTATGTGCGTATTTATCGCAAGCTCGAACGGTGAAGGAAAACATCGTGAGGAAACCTGCATGCTTTAGAGATTTGTCTTGATGGCATGTGAAGCCAACCCGCAGTAGGTTAGCATGGTGGACTATAGCCTAATCCCTCTCAAAAAATGAGAGCAGACCCGTGCCTAGCAGTGGGACGTTAATGGGTTGATTATGATGATAGTTAATAAACTACGCCATTTACCAAGAACTTTGTTCATACAAAATCAGACCAAAATGTGTAGGAGATATAATTGTCCGACTGAACCGACTGAGCTGCGCTGAATCCAATACTATAACTTGCTCACTAAACTATATAAATTTATATATATATATATATATATATATATATAAATATATATATATATATATATAAATATATAGACATTATGACACAGCGCCATCTAGTTTCGAGCTAAGCAACGAAGCTTGTGTTACGAATACTAGATAGTTGATATACTACATATATACTTTTTTTTTGTAAATACATACATATTATACATAGATACATCCATGACTCGGAAACAAATGTTAATGCTCGTCACACAAACATTTGTCCCTACCGGGATTCGAACCCGGGACCCATAGCACAGCAAGCAGCGTTAACTACCGCTGAGCTAAACTGGTCCTCAAAGAGATGTATTATTTAGTTTATTCACTTTGAAGAACAGTAATGAGGACCGTGTATTCATAGGTACTCTACACTTAGCTAGACCGAGTTCCGAGATTAATCGCGTAAAGAAATGTGATTTTATATTCGGAACTAGACTTGTCATAATTAAGGTTGAAAAATTTGTAAAATAATCCATATGATATTATTAAAACCTACTCTTCAAATTATATAATTACCTACTTGAAATAAAAGTGATGTGCCCGAGAGTATAACTCTTAAGAACCTGTAGTATGTATCTGCCTACTCAACATTCTAATTAATTATGAGAAGTAAAGATGAGAAAGAAGTATAGAAAATTAACACGTATTAGTCGACAATTTATAATGTTTTCTGAATATAAACATATTATCGGAATATATGAAGCTTTGTATAAATAATTGAGTTGATATGTGAACACTGTGCAAACATTATCGGATAATGCTGACACATGTTTTCATTAATCGAATTCTCGTAATTGAGTTCCAAATAATTAGATTCTGCGTAAACTAATTTCTAATATTGTAGTCACATTAACATACGATATTTTGGCTACCGAGATATGTATATCGAAACTCATTCTTTAATTCTTATAGTTCCATCGAAACATTTCCATTCATAGGGTTGAAAAACCCGTATCTAATGTACGCGAAACGGAATTTCGTGCCCTGAACTTTCAGGAGCGGCATTCGTGACTTGAAAGATTATATCGATTCCGACGACGCGGCGACGGAGTCGATTATTCGCTTAATCTACTCTTTATTTCTCTAGTACACAATGTCGATACTGTCATCGTACCCAAGTTAAAAAGTTCACATCGACATCGTTCATATCTCACGTAGCATAAGAACCTCGGTGTAAATCGGCTTCGTTATAACAATATACTCCATATTGTTTGAAAAGCTATCGGAAAATTGTTTACAAACCGAGGATTCAGTTTTAAATTAAGTATGCCTTCAAACGTCAATCTCAACGGCAAACTTGTTCGGGCGGCTTGTAATAAACCCTGGAAATATGATTCAGAACTAAGTACTTAATGGTTCCGTGCGCATTAAATTAATCGAGTTAATAATAACGTGATTATGCCTATTACGCATGGTTTATCCATATCCCATTATTATAAATGTGACAATATGTCTGTCTGTTACCTGAATCGTTGAAACGGTTTAGATAAAATTTGGTATGGAGATAGTTTATGTCTAAGTAGAGAGAAGTATATAGGATCGTTTTTATCACGGAAGTCATATTTTAAGAGAGCGAAAGGTAAACGTTTCTGCGCAGACGAAGTCACGAACAAAAGCTAGTATGTATACCTATAATAAGCAATGAAATTTAAATTATCATGTATAAAATCGTGATATTTTGATTAAAACGTTGTTTAATATAGTACGTACCTACATGTTCATACCTATCTAACTACACATTGGGAACGTCATAACTCATTACTTTGCGCGGCCTCAAAGAACAGACTTGCCAGCCCACAACAATAAGGTTTTGGGATAGACCTTTTGGCTACGGAACCCTGAAACGCGATTAAATATTGCAAGCTTTAAATCTCATTACTTATTAACGATTATGTTACGTTTGATTTTTTTTCTTTTGGTATATTTTAAAGATTCTTTGAATGTATAAATGTATTTCTTTAAATGTAATGTACTTTTTAATCGAAATTCATAGCATTGAAATATACCGTAAGTATTCGTTGGATGCTTATATTGCAATGTTATCCTACATCTAATCTGTAGAAAAACAAAAAATATTATTTTAATTTCAATATCTTCGATCGTTCTCCTAACATGATAGTATTAAAATATCGTTTTAATACCTAGGTACTTGCTTGCCCAAGCTGTTTAAAATATACTACGAAATACTATGCGAGCTGAGCGAAAGACTGGAGAAAATTTTAAAAGCTTGAAATAATGATACCAGTGAAACAAAGATAAAACGTGAAATAAAGCGTACAATGCCACAACGCCGCCGCAGCCGGCGACCGACCGTAACTCATTGTCATTATCTCTTCAACAAACGGATTTTATCAACTAGGTTTCGCCTGCGGCTTGTGAACTTATTAAAATCACGCAAAACATTAGTTTTCGTTCGCAGTAAATAACGGAAAGATATTTTCTTTATTTATAAAACAATCCTTATCGTAAACTTTTCGTAACAATATAAAATTGTGATAAAAGGTCAATCGATACGAATTAATTTCTCTCGATATTTTTTTGGTGAAGCTAAAAGGACTGGCATTCTAGATAAGGTTCTATTAGTGCTTATAACATTTAATTCCAAAGTAATTCGAGTACTTTTGTTAGATAGAAAGTAAAAGTTATATTTCTAGCAACGGTATACGTTGCGTGCTATATAATTTTAATCATAATAAAATGTCTGAAACCGTCCTAACAGAAGGTCGAGGTACAGGAATTTGTTTTGACTAAACCAGGTCTTGTTTTAGTAAACATGATTTACGTCATAATATTCTCCTATTACTGTTAGAGTATATATCGAAAAGAAACTTTTCTTTTAAGAGAGTAATTAGTGATATAAAGTTTCAAATGGCATTATTGGGACGCACTCTATTTCGAAAATCATTATCGAGTGTTACGCTAATACAAAAATATTGGTATCGAAATCCACTATTGCGAATAGCATGTTCAAAGCTACGAAGATAAAACTGGTCAGTCCATCTATTGTAAACAAAGATGTTTGGACTTCAAAAGAGACCATGATTCTCTGAGTTTGTTTCGGCATTTCTTCTCAGAGGTCGTCAGTTAGGAAATGCCGATGCCATTTAGTTCCCAAAATATATCTTATACATACACATGACTTGTAAAAGTGTCTTGAAAAGATCTATTTACAGAAATAAATATCATTTATCATTATTATCAATATTAAAAAAAAATCGCAGCGTGTTTGCGGCACCGTCATGGGAACATGTACATATTTTAGAACTGGCATTTCACTCATGATTTTTGAATTAGTGCAGGTTGCAATAACGTCATTCGAATATTCAAACATCGCTCCCTTTACAGTCAAATATATATGTATGACAAATATATCCATCGTTCATGTAAAAAGAACGTAAAAAAAATCAACATCACGCAGTTTTTCGTACAAACTAGATTTCACAGTATTGATCACTGACCGCCACTGTCATAATTCGTGTACCAATTTTTTCTGGCGAATCGTTTTTGCAGTTGCGGTTTTTATGGCCGCACATTCATCTAGTTTAGAATTCCGCGACACATTGTTACCTTGGCCAAAAACGTTTAAACTGTCCCACGAAATTCCGTGCAAACGAACACGGAATATATGTATCTTATGTTACAATACGGAGCAGTATTTTGGTGCAATTTGGGATATTAATGTTACCTATTGTTGATAGTACTTTGTAAGGCTGTGAAATATACTCGTACAACGTATACATCTAAAATAATTAATTTTCCTTTAAAATATTGTCTCATCATGATTGCTGAATTTATATAGGTAATTCACTGAATCAAAACCACTGAACGATTAATTAATACAAGATCTTATAATCAAACAGCGTAGATTTTATTTGCTTGTTAACATAAACATAATATACCATCACGCCTGTCGTCCCCGAAAGGTTAGGCAGAAGTGTACTAATGTACACCTACGTTTCGCCCAGGACCCAGGATCTCTTCTTGCCTAGCAGTCGCACTGTATGACCACTAGACCAACGAGGCAGTTACATATTTGCTTGTTTAATTTCGAAAAATACATACACTCACAGTATACACTTTATTCCCATAGCAAGTGAATACTCCCATCTACAGAATGCTTCGCGCCTTGATAAGGATCAAGGCGCGAAGCATTCTGCCTTATGCCTTATGTTGTTGTATTCAAGGGAATACAACAACATATACTTCTTTCACTTTTACATAATTATTTTATCATACATGTGCCCTTAAGAGCCCCTAGTAACCTGAAGCATTGTAACTTACATCTTATTATTTTGATCTAATGACGTATCACAAAAAAAATTAATGCTTTTTAATTCTCGTCACTGCAAGCTCACAAAATACCGTATGTATACCATACCATCGTTGGCCGAAATGTATCAACACAATTTGAGTATTTTTGAAATCAATGGGCTATTTGGATTTTACTGCGGCATATTCAAGAAATATAAGGTCTTTTTTTCTAAATCAATCCACTTAGCCCCGCGTGGCCTTTCCTAAGTAGCTCCTTCAACACTCGGGTAAGTATTAAATTTATTCCAACTTATTCCAATTGACATAGGATTGAAGTCATACATATCTTATAACGGTATATAAATTTGTCTTGCCTAAGAGCGAAGGGTCGTGTTGACTTGAGATATTACAATGTTTTTACTATAAACACTCCGAGCAGCTGTAATGCTGCTGCTGATTTGAATGTATTGTAACTAAAAATCAAGCCTCTAAATTATATAATTAACTTATTGACACAGAAGTTTGCAAAACACTGTCTTGATAGTAAATATTTAGTTTGTTATAGTTTACAATTGCAATGAGAATAATTGAAGTATTAAAAGCAGTTTATTCACAGTTCAAATGACCCCCGGGCTTTTTTCAATTTGTTTGAAGTTTTAAGTTCGTGAAATAAAACTTGTGCAGTAAAAGCAATTAATTATAATATTTTAAACAATTAAAAACTTTGCGTTATGCTTTTGACAGACTCATCAACGAGATTCGTTTTTAACAAAAAAATTACAATATAATTTATCTGTCTCACAACTTTCTTCGGTCTAATCTTTCTTCATCGCAAGCACTATATTCCTTTACGAATATTATAACTTACCTATCGGAAAACGAGAATGATACGACTATGCGAATCCATCCTTTACGCAGAGAAACGCGCATGCGCGAGACATCGGCGCGCCACCCGACGCAGTTCGTCCTCAGGCGTCGTTACCGCTAGCCGTAGCACCGAGCTACGCGCGTAGTCCGTAGCAATAGCGTAGCGTGTAGCTTAACCCCGCACCTGCAGTGACGTTTCGTTGCGTTACCGATAACGCAAATAAAATATTTCGAGTGATTGACAGCGTAATAAGTAGCAGTGATAATAACATACTGACATGGTGCAATGATTTACGTATTGTGGTGACTGGCTTTGGCTACCTGTGATTGTTAGATAAGCTCGGGATTATTCTGTCGCTGTTCGTTTGTGATGTAAGTTGATACTGTAGACACAAGTGGTTGGTCTTTGTTTACAGATATTTTCCTGTTTGCGTTGTTTCATGGTTACATTTTCCTTGTAAACTTTTATCTTTGTTGTACATATTTTTATTTATTTTTTTATTAAATTATTACTACTACAGTTTTATAATTTCTTTCGAAATGAGAATGAATAATCAATATGTACTCGATGACGAATCGTGACGTCTTTATGACGTGTCTTGCCTCTTGTATTACTGTTTGTTCTTGTCTATATGTTATATAAGGTACAAAAGTACCCGTAATTACTAAAATATTCAAGCAAATGGTAAGGAATACTGCGCACAATGTTTAGGATTATAACGATTCACATATACAAGAGAATTTAAATGTTCTGTAACTGAGTAAGGTTTCAAGTTCACGGAAGCACATGTATCTATAGTAGATGTTCATTTAGAATTACGTGCAGGATTACGTAAAAAGTATTTTTTCCGACATCCTTGTAGTTTTATATTGGTTTTATTCTGCTTAATTTCTTTTGTACAGTATTGTTATACCTTACAAGCAATAAGAAGGACTTCGGCGAAAATATTTCTGTTATGACATTTACGTAAAGTCTTCAAAACGTGAAATATAACAAGACAAACACTGCAGTGGTCTAGCGTTGACAGCTGCGGTGAAACGTGGAAACTTACTGCGACGGTATTTTTAAACACGTAAGGCAACTATGTTGCGTTTCTTTTTACCTGTTATGTTAGCTGCACGGTGAGGGTTAAATGTGTAGCGGACTAATTATTCGGTATTTTTATTTGAGTTACAAATTATGGTTATTAAAATACGACGAAGGTTTTATGTAAAGTATATTTAAACGTGTGGTGTATATTTCAAAATTTCGTTTCTTTTTTAGAGCGGCATGTAAAGAGTTCATTCAATTTAATGCTTCATTACCGTAAGGTTATGGCAGAAGATTCTTTAAAACGTAATTTGATATTGATATAAAACCCGGTATATGTCTGGTATCCAACCATCGAAAAACACTAAAGCGATGAGTCATTTTATTCCCCGAACGAACCCCGACTCCCCGGGTCGAATTGGTATAAAATTGCAAGGGGATGAATCATGCGTGCCGGAGACAATTCGATAATTAGTTCAAATAACCCACCCTCGCATTGGGGGAAGCGCTGAGATCATGAATGGAATATATATTTATAGGGAGAGAGATATCCCTTCATGACGTAAATATGATATATCGATGTCTAGATGAGACATGGCAAGAACCTATGTGGGCAATGAATATTTATATTGAAATACGTTTGTTGGCGTAAAGTAAGAATTAATTTGAACACAGAACAAGTAACAGTGATTTGACGTGTCTGCCAAAAGAGGTTTACTACAGGACAAAGGCCTCCTCCAAGGATTGCCACGATTGTTAGAGGCCTACTCAATATGCAATTAATGTACCGCGATAAAGCAGTTTTATTTCAATGACAATTAAAATTACTACGTACAGGGGAGCTACCCTTTGTCGTATACCTAACGCTAAAACCTCACAGCCCCGTCGGTTCATTGTATCGCTTGTCATGTCGGAAACAAGTTTGCATACTTAACGTATACGTTTGCAAACGTCATCTGGCTTATGTAGTTTTGCAACTATTCAAAGTATTGAACATTTTTTATTTATTATCCGAGGTGAGAGTTTGGGGTCAAACATCAAAGACCAAGGTGGTTGAACTTCTCGTTAAATATTTCTTTTATACATATAAAATCTTTAATAGCTCCCCGTTAATAAAGATTAAATACGAGCCTAGCAAAAATTGGCTTCTTAAGATTTTTTTTTAGCCTAGACCAAGCTTAAATGTAGCTTTAATACTATAACTTTATAATTAGACAATAATCACATTTTTTTCATGCAAATGTATCATTTAGTTTAGTATTAAATTAAATAATGGGAAGAATATTAATATTAAAAAAATGCGTAGGTACGTCTGAAAACCCAGAGAATTGATGGTGATAAGTGTAGCTAGCTACGACTTTAACCTCAGAAACCTACAGGAGAATATAATAATATACCCATATTTATAATAAACCCTTATTTGTCTTACTCGTATTCGTAAAATGTCGACTTAATTGATGTAAATTACCAAAAATAACTCAAAAATTGTTAGATCAAGGTCGTACAATGTCATATCCAGTGAAACATTTACTTCTGTGCAAAATCGACTTAATTCGTCCGCCTGCCGTGTTTCTGTACACAAAGGGGAAGTAATAAATCAATTACCAACTGGGCCTACCTATACTGACTATTTATGTGTGTTTGTTGGTACTGTGATTGTGTATGTTTCATGACCTAAATAGCGATATGTTGATGCCCTTTTCTTGTATGTTTTTTTTTGCAATGGGAAGCAAGTCCCCGATGTCATACAGTATTGTTTAAAAAGGGTATACCTTTCTCTGTATGGTAGTTCAGGTGAGCTACCATTCCAAAATGGGTTATTCTTATGATCATGAACAACTTTATTCTACAACAACTTATTTAAACGCAACAAAATAATATCCGTTTTTAAGTATTTGGCGAAATATATGAAACAATGCATATTGTAAAAGTACAATATCAGATAGTCACCTTGCTTGGTTAAAAAAAAACGTTTTATAACGGAAGCTTCCCACGCCAAAAAAGAGCTTTTTAAAAAATCTTGCCATATATGAAATGTGTTTGAAAATGGAACATCTTTAGACAGTGGCCTTGAGGTTGTCGGCATTGTATGCGGCATAGAGCGACAGCCTTGGAGCTCAGCTGTTGAGGCAGTCTGACGGTATATGAACATTACATACGTATATGCCTGTATTTTATTAAGGTAGGTAGCGGCTATAGATTTCCATCTATGATTTTATGATACTGCTATGAACGACCTGGTGGATATTTATGCATCCGCGATTTGAGAGTTGAACAGCGTGATAAGGAAGCTATCTTAGAAGATGTAGTAACAAGCATTGATTAAGGATATTGAAGAATTAAGCATACATGGTGAGTATTGAGTTGCACTACACCGACCTCGGCGGACATACCACAATGGACTTATGTAGTGATGTAACCAGATCAATGCCAGGAATCCTTATCAAATAATGTGCGTGACATGAGAACTATATTTATACCTAATAGGAACAGTTAAGATGGCTTTGATAGATAAAGTATACATAGGTAATGGTGGAGTCGAAAGAGACTTTGAAATCAATTTAATTTTTACATTTTTTATTGTGGTATATTAAAATTATTGGTTTTCGATGTTTTACTTTTACAACATCCATCGCCGCGAGCAGATTATATCTGCTCGCGGCGATTAAATCCGTAAAATCTGAAACGTTTTAGTTTAATGTCCAATGTTTCCGTAAGTGTAAGATATCTCTTTGATTATTAAAGAGATTTCTGCAAAAGAAAAATATTTTTCAAGTTCATGGAATTGGATATTATGTATCATTATTACGAGTACGATCCGACTTGCTTCCAGCGATTCGTCTACCGTAATATGTTTCAGCGAAATATTGCTCCTGCACTTGGAAAACTCCCGTTTTAAATTTAAACCGGCACAATATACGAATGTATTCCTTTGTTTCACATTGTTGATTTTTCCCTTGCAATGTAATTGGGAATGATTGAATGCACGCTGCTTCGCCTGTCAAAATATTGCTGCAATTAAAAAGGGTTGTTTGTGTCCAACTGTACACTGTAATCATAAATTAAAGCTGTAATGTTTTTTTTTTAAAACGCTGTAAGTGCTGGCGTTAAATTTAATGTTATTTTACTACGTCCAGTTTAAAATGGTGCACAGAATAACTAATGAATGAATGTTAAAACGTTACTATAAAATTTGCTTTGCTTTTTAATGCGCCTTAAAATATTATTTAGCATACTCAAACGTTCATATTAAAATATACAAGTCTTATATTTAAATAATAAAAATACTTTTTTATATCACTAGGCTTCTTTAAACCCTTGGTACACATACAGTTTTCATTTGTAAATACGTACCTACTACGTAAGTCATAAATACACAATATGTACATGTTATTGATAAAAACATCTAAATTACTCACGTGTCTCACACCGGGATTCAAGCTTTCAACATTACTACACAAGGCAGCTTTAATACCGCTGACCTAGTCGTAAAAAACGTTAGTACTACGTGAAGAACACCTTCTCTCCCCATCCTTTTTAACGTCACGTTACCTAAAGGCGTTGTCTCGTGAATAAGTTTACGATTCTTCACGCACAAATTTGCTTTAACACATATTACTATTCTTTAAGATCTCGCTACTGATCTCACTTAGAAGTGAATAGAGGGTAAAAAACATTATTTTTCAATTAGTTGGTTGGTAAACTATGCTAGTTTAGATGTAGAACCCGGGACCCATAGCACAGAAAGCAGTGTTAACTACCGCTGGGCTAATTGGGTCGTCAAATGTACTAAGTTTTGTCATCATGTAAAGCTCCATTCTTAGTCTTAATACGAGCTGTTTTATAATGCATATAGAGCAGGTATTCTACATAGTACTTTCTATATTTTTATTCAAACTTTTTGTAATAATAAATACGTATCGATTTTTAAAACTAAGCTAACCTTGGTACGGTATTTACGGTACATCGCAAGAATTTGAAATAAACAAGAAAATATCTAAGTTAGTTTTAGATTTAGAATGTGATTGTAAGACTTAATTAACAAAAGCGCATAAGTGATCTGCATACTGGTAGAATGCAGTGCAGAATATCGCGGCGGCTGGGGGCGTAATCAAATATACTAGCTGCGTGTAACTTGGCTTAGGCGGCGTATTGTTACCATTGTGACGCCGGCTGTGGATACCCTAGTATATTTTGGAGTCCTATATTATAAGTACAAACTTATAATAAAGTTCACACTTATTTTATGTTAGTATTAATCTATAAGGCACAGTTCATATCAACCTCAACACCGCGCGAGTGTTACAAACGTGCATAAGCTACGGTAACCGCTTGCCATCAGTAGGCCGTAAATTTGTTTGAGACCCAAATGGTATAAAAAAAACTTAAGTAATATCATACTAATATAGATATAATATCCGTTTTCAAAATTATTCAAACTCCGTTCTTTAAGAAGTCAGGGGCGTTAGTACGGTCGTTGACTCCCGGCCTCACAATGCGGGGCTGTGTACAACCTATTTCGATTGTACCCTTATCCGCATAAACGTGTGCCGACTTCCGCCCTATTAGTGCTGGTGACTCGGCATTTCGCTAATGGACTGGACTCCTTTACCCACGCGTTTTTGTCCTGACCAAATCAATTAGGTTGCTACTGTTTTTGTTTCAATCAATTCAATTGTAATTCTGTTTGTTTTTTGTGTGCGAGTGTCAGCTCGCATAAAATTGATTTAGTTGACCCTGTACCCTGGGTGTTACCCTACACATATATTATATTAAACCTATACTGCCTGATTTCTACGCAATATATGTACTTACAACATATATTGCGTAGAAAAGGAATAAATGATATAAGAATGCAAAAAGTAACAATTTATCAGTTAGTTGGGTTAAATTAGACCACATAAATAAATACATTCATGGTCTAAAAACATAAAAATAATAGAGTAAATGTATTCCGTGACGAGCTAATCTTTACACCGCACCAGTACAGTATCATTGGCAGGTAAACGCGAAAAGTAAAGCACATTAAAGTTGAAAGTCTTCGGAAAACCGAGCCGATAACACGCGATCCGACTACCAGTAACTCCGTGTACGTAATTATTATAATCGTGTTCGTTCGTTGCACTTACGACTTATTGGCCGCCGACTGCACGGCCTGCTTGATTTTTAATCGAATACTTTGTAAAACTAATAGTGTTAGTCTTTAATCTAATGAATAATTTGTATGCTTTACATAGTTGCGTTCATTGATTGGTATGGTATACCTACAAGGATTCAGTTCCTTAAACAAATATTTTAGATTTCATTATAATAACTGCCAATTTCACTTATCAATTAATGTGTCGTTTTTGTTTCAGGTAAGCAATACCAATTTACGCATTACGACTTCGATACGGTAAATATTCTCGACTTAATTACTGGCGTTGCCTATTTCCCATTTGGCTTGAAGGAAGAAATGTTCAATCGGGAATTTCTCAGGTGGTATTGGAGGTTTTATGTGGTATTTTCGATCGTAATCAGTGTTTAATTTAGAAGAGTGCTGAATATGGTCGAAGTAACCGTGCAAAAGTAAAAAGAAAGGTAAAGTGCACGTTGGAATTTCCTTTCGTACTTCATTTAAAAATTCTAAACAGTGTTGCAATATGACTAACACTAGTTATAGTATAAATCCTCACTCAGAAATTATTCAATCGCAAAGAGTCGCTTTAAAAATATATATTACCTTGACCTTACATAAAAACGCAGGCCAGACGTAACGAAATAATTGACAGTATCACCAACTACCTTATATAACTCCGACTGCCCCAAACTCCAGCATTTATATAACCCGGATTTATAGCCATAACCGGCAAGCACAAGGTTATAACTCTAGAGGTATCCTGGGACAAGTTAAGCAGTCCAACTCCGCGTGTAATCAAAGTAAAGATGGCAGAGGCACAGACCTTAGAAACTATAAAAGACTTGGATCAATACTGTAATACATTTAAAGTTGATGAAAATCAAGTACAAGATTTTTTTTATTCATATTTCAAATAAATTTATTTATCTTTCATGGTGGGCAACTTTGCAAAAAATATCGAAATCGCGCGTCTTTGTAGTTTTAATGCAACGTCTTGCTGCATTGATTTAAAATGAATCACAGAAGGCACCTAGTTTATACTCGCATTTTGTTTACTGGCAATAATCACAAAAATCCTAACACAACTTCGTACAACAAAAAGAAGAAATAAAACAGGCCTCATTTAAACGTATTTGTACGAAATTAATGTTAGTACGAAAACACAAGATCCGCTGACACATCTTATACACATTAAAGCTAGGGTTATAAGCAACACGTCATTGGGAGGCTTTGCCGCCCCCCACCCCCGTAATATACGCCTCCCCCGCGTGGAACATGTTTTCAAGTCTCAACAGTAATGTAAAGGGATTTTTATGATATAATAGAAAACGCGATGTGGCTACGTGACCGGTTTTTGTTATTTTTAATTTGTTTTTTTTTATAAGCACATTAGAAGTGGAAATTATACCGATAATTATATGAATATTAAAAACCCGTTAAGGAGAAACACTGCTGTTAATGTTTAAAGCTCTTCGAAGATATTATATTTCTTGCTCCGTCTGCATTAACTATTTTAATACATATTTTATTAACGTACTAAAACATGAGAAACGTTCTCAACATATAAAAGAAATCAAGTGTTTTTTTTTTGTGATGATATCTTAATAACAGATATTGTTTTTTCGTAAATTGAAATTCATGCGATTTGAACGTTGTGATGTTTACCCAATGTGTATTTAAATGTATATCGTACTATGCCTTCAAAGTTGTAAATAAGGATGGACTCGTAATATGTTCGCTACGTCCACTATTATTAGACATACATGGTATGTTTGATAGTTCGCTACAATGAACACTCCTAGGGGACATAGCCCTACAATCATGTCGCTCGATAAAGCAATCCTACATAAAATAATAGGTATAAAACTAGCTATCTGTTACAAACATTAACATTTGCTTATTTTGCCATCGTCATCATGACGATCATTGAAGTGAATATTAAAAAAAAAGACACCAAAATTAAATAACATGCCAAAATAATTTCAAAAGCCTTGATACCGTAAAGATAGCCCAAATTTACGGAAGGCAAAAGTCCTTCGCAATATTATTTTGGACGAAAATGGTGACGTTTAAGAGAAGGGCAGCGTCGGATGTCAGATAAAAAATAATAAATAATGAGTGTAAGAGAGGTGGGGATTATGAACGGAGAGGGAGAGAGGAGCTTCCGATGGGCAGAGATCAAAGACTTAAAATTATAGAGATCAACGAGATTCGCGGTTTTACAACAATTGTGTTGTTCATTTACGAATACCAGCTTATGTTTTTTTTTACAGTCAGTATTTATTTAAAATACACGTTCATTTTTGTTAATTATACCGCATTAGGTGTACCTACGCTGCCATTATAAGGGATTATTCACTGTTGGCCGTATCTAAATCAGACTTTTGTTGAATTATATTTCCAGCGTATGACAGTAACATAAATAATTTTGTCGACATTCCGAATTACTTCACATTTCAAACGAATAACGTAATAACACATTATTACGTAGTAGCGAAATACACATGGTCACATAGTCACTCGTGCGCGAATATTCTTTGTTTTTCGGAGATATTCCATTTTTATGGAAAATATTTTCTCATGTATTTCTTAAGATATTGTAGTCTTTTTAAATGTATGTATATTTCAATGTCTTTCAAACGAATGTTTGATATAAGGTAAAGAAACATAATTATGAAACATCAAAAATTTACCTTCTAGGAAAAACATATCCCCATCAACATCGAAATCGGATTTAACACCCTGCTCCGCTTGAGGCTTAAATCATTAGTATGTTGTGCCGTGTTTCACGTCGACCAACTCCAAAACGAACTTACCGCTCGCCTAGCGATCTTCGTCTTGATGGTAATCTAATTCTACCCTCATTCGATATTTCCGTTTAACGTTCGGTTTCTTCGGGTAAAAAGTAAGCAAGAATTTTAAAACAAGGAAATTGCTAATTTTGGTTTTAGGCTACTAACTAGTATCCATACCGCCTACAAATTAACAGTACTTTAGTATAAGAGTTTCGTATTGTTACGCGTAAATTGAATGTTGTACTTATTAGAGCCTCGTTTGCACGTAGTAGGTACAACTGATTTAGATCAGTTTAGAACGCCCCAAACACGATATTAGGTATTTTATCAACTAATAAGACCTATGAAAAATATACAGTCATGTAAAAGTCACTAAGTTTTTCCGAAGAGGAAATGATGAAAGAACTAAAACTAGTGTAGTTTTCGATAGCGTGTTTGTTGCCTAATAAACTCATAAAAGACTTTGATATGACATTATCTTTCTTTATGAATGACTGACATCTCAGCATTAGTAAATTCAGACTGCCAGCATGCCGTCGAGTGAGACACATAGCGAAATAACTACAAAGCAACTTGTGTAAACATAGAATGTCTGTTTAACGCCAGAAACTTGGAGATGCAGTCTCTCACTCAGATTTACATAAAACTAGCTCACCTCCTCGCAGGGATAGCACTAAGTGTCTCCACACCTCCCTTGAAACACATAAATATTCAACGTTTGAATTGCTACTCTTGAATATAATACAAAATGTTGAGAAAAATTGCACTAAACTGCTCCAGAAAATGTCTTTCTGACAATTACGCTTACACAAACAGAGCAAATAAATTAGTCAAACTATTCTCAAGTGATGCTCATTCATACATTTGTAAAATGATTTTTATTGAAAGATACGTCCTGCGAAGCTGTGTCTCAAAACCATTCGTATGTAAAACGCCACCGACAACACAGCTGTCTGCAAGCTTCTACTGTATACATTAATAACAAGGCATTCGAATGCAAAATGTATTTTGTATCGGTTGATACTCAAAAGACGTATTTCTACCGCATATATAATTCAAATACAGTATAGCATCTTCTGGCCGTACTCAGTTCGAAATAATATACAACATCAACCAGTTTAAGGCAAAATTCGCTCATACGGAATTCCAATACCCTCTACCGGTTATAACCCCCTGGTAGCTTAGGTCCATTCCCATGGGAACGGGCTTTCTTCCCTGCATCTGTCACATGAAAAATAGCGTTATTTCATAGTTTTTCCCCTCTAAGAATACCCGTTTACGGAATACTTTTAAAAGATCTTGCCGTATAACATTTCTTTGAAAATATCTTTGTTTAAAAATCAGCACAGTTGCAGAAACATTTATTTTTATCTTTATGCACCGACAGTGTTCAAACAAAAAGCGATAAAGCGGCTGGACCTCAGTTTGGTTCCCCAAGTGGTTCTAACAACAAAGTTTCTTTATGTAAATTAGTTCAGAAATTACGATATTTTCTATTAAAATGTTTTTGTATTACTGCTCTTACATTATTAATACAAGTTTCTTAAGACTTTTCAACTTGTACGTCTTTTTAAATTATGCTTTGGACTAAGCTCCGCCGAATTATGACGTCATTGTACTCACTAATAGAGAACAATTGGGTAATTTGTAATGGGTCTAAGTTGAAATACAATTATAATGTAATACTGTAGAAAAAAATAAGTAGATACATTATAAAGTAGGTACTTTACAATACCCAAACACGCTTTTTCGTGAACTTGCAAAAACAATTTTCATCATCATCATTTCAACCAAAAGATGTCCACTGCTAAACAAAGGCGTCAACGTTGATTTCCAAAAGTACCGAATAACATTGAGAACCAGGTTCTCTGTCAATTTCGTCGGAGGCCATCTCAGGCTGCGTCTTCTAGAGCTTGGTTTCCACTTAACAATCTTTCTGTTCCAGTAGTCATCAGTTATGCAAGCTATTTGTTCGCTGTCCACCACTTTAGCTTACTATGTCGGCAACCCGCTGTACCAAATTAATTTAAAATATTTTTTTTATCCAACGACAAATAGAAAAAGATTTAAAGAAAACCCAGCTTTACTTCATCCCCAACTTAAGTAACCTTTTCCGCCAGACCTTTAAAATAAATCTTAAGTAAATAATGGTCCCCGACTGGGCGAAAAGATCAGGCAGATTTAAAACTAAAATCCGACTATATTCTTTATATAAATTGCTTCCAGTCTGGCGTCGAGCCCAGTTAAGTTCTTTTTGTGATATATAGACAAAAGGCCTAAGTTTTGTAACCCTTTCACGATGTCTCTGTCTAGTTTTAGGTATTATTTTAGTTTGCAAGTTTCTTTCTGACAATGTTACGTAATTTTTTCGCGTATAACATAATTCTCAGTGAGAATTGGCAGAGGTACGTTCCTTGCATAATGATGAAATAAAAATTACAAATAAAAATGTTTTATGATTATGACTGTTTATTTGTATTTTCCAGTTTGTTTGTAAATTGTTGGGTTGCCCAAAGGCCCTGAGGTTTATAATTGAATTTAAGCATAATTAATGTTACGTAGGAAGCAAAATGAACATGATGTATTTACGATTTCATATTTTCGCTTATCGTATTCTCTATTTATCGTAAATAAGGTCTCGCTCACGGAAAATCCAAAAACTCTACCTGGAGTAAGAATCCAATTTAGATATCTTTTACTTAGTTCTAGAGTCTGGTAGGTAATATTGTATATGTTTCAGAGAAGGTACACAAAATAAATACTTATGTACGGTAATGACAAGTAAACGAGATGTTGTCTCATGTTAATGTAAGGCAATTTTAATACGAAAGGTTGATGTCAAATAGGGGACGATTTTATTGTATTAGTAGCGAAGATTCGCGTCTGAAGATTACATACAAAAATTGAACATATAGGGAAAACAACATATTGTTCAAAGAATGTAACATAATTATATTATATATATAATATTTGGAAACTTAGCTTGGTACGATTTCATAAATTTTCCACGTAAATTTTAACATTTTCATCCGCTCTATCTTCGTAAACTTTCTAAATGTCTAATATATGTATTCATTTGCGAGAATAAATCATGAAAAGTAAATTCCTAAAAGCTCCATACTTAACACACATAGTGGCGGCAAGCCGACAACGTGAATTTCGCAACGAGACGTCAATATATAATATATACACACTATCTGTGCTGATGGGTTTTTCTCCCGAATCTCCAATATGGGGGCGATAGCTAACAAAACTAGCAAACATAGCCCTGCCATCAACCCTAGCTAGGGATCGTCGCCTTTTACGATCCACCTTCCCGAGGGGGTATAAAGGATTTGTAATCTTCCATGCCCTCCACAAAACTTGTGCACACTCACCCATATCATTTCAAATATTGTAAAGTTTCATCAAAAATAAATCTGTGTTGAAACCCTATCTGAAAACACCAAGTAGTTTGATCCCCCTGCATTCCTTCGAGACTTTTCTTCATTTACTAACTGTCCAACTTGGAGCGTAAATCAATTCACCTTACTCATTTTCTCGAAAGTTCTCGAAGAAATGAGAAAAAGTGTAGGTACGTGTATACCTTTATTACCGCTATGGGAGCAGAGACAGTTTTTGTTCGAAAATACCACGATAAATATTTGCTTTCTAGGGGAAGAGGGTAGATTGAACTTTTAAAGATTTTTGTTTCTTTTTAGATTAGATCCTATAGTCCCAGTACTATTGAACTGATATTGCTCTGAAAGTCACAAGAAAGTGTACGTTTTTGAAACGTTTGTGAACGTTTTTTATAAATAACTTATTTATCACTCCTCAATTGATCTCATAAAATAAGTTCTGAGTTCGTTTGTATCTATTTATATATTATTAATATTTCAGAGTAAATTTGGTACCCCTATTTTGTAATAATCATTAGCAATTGTTATAGTCTTTGTTAAGTTGGTCCCATATTGGCTAGGCTACGAGTTAATTTATTCTAAAATGATGTATCATTTACTAAAACAGAACTACTTTTTGCCGGTTTTATCGCGGTACTGATATTATAATATAATGTCGCCGACGTTTCCTTTAGAAATCAGGACATAAAAATAGCTTTCTTGAATAGTAACAATATCGATTACGTGTTGACTTCCAAATTCAGGTCAAAACGTTTATTTACGTCACCGTTTGAAAATGTTTAGCATTCAGTCAGCCTGTAGGCACGCCATACGCTACTTCTTCACGTAGACTGAAAAATCAATATTCAAAAGAAGCCACGAAGGTCCTTATAACATTATTTATCTTGAAAACACTAAGAGGCTTTTGAAATAAAAGCCTCTAAAAGTAACGATCATCATCTTTTACAAATTATTATCATATCGCGATAGTCTTGCTGGCTTCTTTAATTTAATCTTGTTGAAACAAAAATTAAATATCTAATAAAACATGTTTTCTTTCGGTCCTATTACTGTCTAAGGTTATATACTATGGTCTTCAGACTGTCTGGGTTTTATACGGACAATATTATGTATACGAGAATTTGTGTCTCAAATTTTTCTCTCTGTATAGGAAAAACATCTAGTCCGGATTGCGTCAAAAACCTACACGCAGGAATAAAAATATATTTGGAAATACTAATATGCTAACACTTTGTATATTTTGTATTGTTATAGCAAACACAAAACGTAGGTACATAAAGTTGCTTTACTTCACATAAAACGGGATAAATCCATGCGTTAGCGCTCGTCACTCGCACTTATAGGCCGTATATTTATGCGGGTTTTACGACCATTTCGCAATGCGCTTCTTATCTACATTCATGGTGTGTTCTATTGACATGGTAAGGTGATGTTTTCTGGATTCTATACCGTGTTAAATTTATTTCTAGCTATATTATATTCTATGTCTTTTGTCGTAGAAAGGAAAATGAAGTAAATACTCCGTTATTAACTAGTAACTACAAGCGTTGATTAGGTATATGTAGTCGGGCTTGTTAATAAAACGTAATTATTTTGTACAGATATCAGGCGATTTGTGGTCCGCGGGCGGCTAGCTTACTCAAGACTCAGCTTGAGTAATCTGGCAGCTGGCTCCCAATCGGACGTAGGCAGGAGCGCGTGTTTCTCACTTTCGTTACACGCTCACTTTTGTGTAGGATGCGAGGCAAGGTCGTATCAATTGATAAGGTTCAGTAATTATGCTGAAATACACCGTCTTTTAGTAGGTATTGGTGATTCAAATACTCACATTTGCACTCATACTCATACCCTACCCCTCACACTCATCACGCACACACACACACACACACAACACACACACACACACACACACACACACACACACACACACACACACACACACACACACACCACACACCAGCAAATGAGAATAGTATTTTAGTATTTTCTTTTTTATTTCTTTTTTAATTTATTATTTTTTGTTAACTTGATATATATTATGAATGTATATATATACATTTTTATCGTGCTAATTGTGTTTAAAATGTAAAGAACAAATCCAAATATTGGCTGTGACATTGTTGCGGAGGGACACTGATCTCTAAGATACAGGGACACCCCTAGTTTGGAGATCAGGGTTTCAATGTATTGTACATAGCATAAGCCACTTAGTTATAATAAGTACATTGTATTTAGTATGTAGGCTTTTTCTTCAATAAAATTATTATTATTATTACATTAGGTAACCCTAAAGTCATGTAAATAGAATTGGTGTAGTTGTACAAATACCAGTATACCGGTATGCAGGCTTTTTTGAAGCGTGTAGGGCTAAATATCCACATTATAAATAAAGCTTCTAGTATATACCAACGTATGTAGCAACTTCATTCTAGCAATAGGATAACTAGTCACAGAAACAACTCTTTTTTTTTCCAAATACCTACCTACCTATCATCCAATAAGGTCTTACCAATATTGTGAAGTATGGGTCTTGGGAATGAAATTTATTGCGGCGCACACCGCTCTTTACTTTAAGCTATTGTATATGTTCAAGACCTTACACAATGAAAATTGATTTGATAGCCCACTAAACAATGGTTTTATGGCTCGTAAATATTCAAATTGCAGATGTTGACGGCGCAACTCCGTTATTGAATTGGTCATACTCTGAAGTATTTTATTGATAGAATGTTGTACTGAAACAACCAGACTAAATATCTGATATAATTGACGAAGAAGTGGGCAAGCTTTCAACATTTTCGCTTCAGTTCGTGAATTCGATCTCCGCGCCTAACCAATATTTGTACCCAACTATCTGAAGTTGTGATAATTTGTATTTGCAAACGCATCTTTGCAGTACCTAATCGGTAATAAAAAATGAAATGTTAAAAAAAACAATTATTTGCCTTCTACAAAATGGTGTTAAAATTTTGAAATACTCTACGTAACGGCGATCTTAATAGCATGTCTGGACGTAAACAATGTAAGTATGAAAAATACTCAGAATTTAAAAATATTTCCACGAACAAAGAGGCGTCCAGAAGAAAACAAGATAAACATGCCAATATGAAAAAGGAACAATTGCTCAATATGTAGTCACATAAATCAGGCCATCCAATTTCACCTCTCATCTTACATAATGTGGACGGTTCCATATATTTCTACGACGATAAATAAACGCCACGTACAGTTATGAGAGTATTGTTCCTTCAATTTAGACTGTGAACTATAAATTGCTAGGTCCTAGGGTTATACACGAGTTATTCCCGGTCGTTAATTGCTAACTGCGTGCAAACTCCATCACGTGGGACATGGCCATTGTGTGAACGGCCGATGCATCACGTGCTGCGGGCCCATCAGACAAGCTGTTAACGTGCTCTGCGTGTGTTTGTAGACCCTGTTATGCTTTGAATTATGCATCAGGTACGAGTGTCTAAATTGTTTCTTATTGACATTTATTTAAAGTTCCACACATTTATTAGAGTTATTCCTAAAGGCTATCGATTCTTAAAGGCTATCATTAAGGCAGTATAGAAATACTCAAGTATTATATCAACAAACGGTTAAGAGGCATCTCCAGCTTCTGGCTATCGACATTAGTCTTCCGTAGACTCTATTAATAGTAAGATTGCGTGAGGTTTTGAAGCATGAAAGAGAGCATTAGAATTACTTATAACTATGAAAAGATACAGCCTAAAACCAGGACGACGCGACGTCTTACTGCATTCTTTTTATTTTCGAAAATTAAAGATAAATTCGGAGGTTACAATTTCCATCAAATGCAATGCGTGAAACCGTTAAATAAGTCCTAGAAAAAACTGTTTCGCATATTAGTTTCAATCAATGCAAGATAGTGTAGATAAACAAAGAAAATAATAGTTATCAATTTCTCAAATATACCTTTAAATAGAATCTTTCAGTATGATTTGTACGGGAGTTGTATAAAAATACGAATTCTCTAAAGTGGAACTGATTCAATTTGCGCTGAAGCCAATCGAATTATTTTATTTAGAAACGCTAAAATTCTAGTAGAGTAGAGTAGTGTTTTGTTTTATCTTTATTAGTCTCCAAACGGTTTCAAATGACCGGTTGTCCGCTTTCATCGTCAAAACGTTTTACCCTCCGTCCCATCAGCTTATTTTCATCCACTCATTACCTTCGGGCGTCGTCGGCACAATAAAACAATTTTAATTGACATTTATGCGGCGCTGATGCATAACAGGCTTTATGAACGTGACATGAAGTTTCATGTTTCAATGTAATTAATTGGATTATTAATTATGCCTCTGTGTGTGATTTTCATTTTAGACTTATGTATTTAACATACTAGAGATTTAAGTAAAAGTGTAGATACATTTTCAAAATTTCCAATGTTCTATAACAGGAATTTGCTTCGGCTTAATCAATGCTGAAAACCCAAACATTTGTTTAATTAGAATCGACACTAGTACCTGAGTCATTAATTGTATGTATACTGTTTATTTACCAGTCAGCTTTTCAGTCCTTTGTTACGTACTTCCTATCTTAGAAATAGGAGATTGAATTGTGGTAAACAGCAATGACCGGGGAATAGGCACCGATGGTCAAAACAATTAATCTCTATTAGCTAAATCTAATTCAAGACGATTTGTCACCCCATCGATTACCGTGTTGACCCATCAGCGGTGCGTTCTGGTCATTTGTCCGAATGGTTCGGACACTCGCCATCACCCTTGAAATTAAGCGGCTGTAGGTACCTAATGTAATTTTATTAAGGCAATTTCTGTAATAAACGACACAGTTAATGTTCTTAATTTCTTTGTTTATCCTTTATTTAAGCTTGTACACTGCTCGTTGTTGTTGAAAAGGTTGGTTATAAGGAATAATGCGTAAAGAAATATGTCTTACATAATTAAATTTGTTGAGACAATTAATACACTTTGAAATGTTTGTGTATAATACTAAAGTGTTTATTTTATTCATGTGTATGAGTCACAATAAGGCATAGACCTATTATTCTTTTCTTTTTTTTTTCAAAATTGTGGACTGTGGAGGAGTATTACGATCGGCCATTTGTTATAAAGAAAGACTGAACTTTAAAAAATATCATCATCATCATCATTTCAACCGTTAGACGTCCACTGCTGGACATAGGTCTCCCCCAAGGATCGCCACGACAACCGGTCATATGCCGCCCGCATCCAGTGGATTCCAGCGACCTGTACCAAGTCGTCAGTCCACCTTGCCGGGGGCCTAAAAAAATATACCTACTACAATAACAACATTTGACAAAACTTAACATTAAACTTGTAATTAACTACCCACTAATAAGGCAACAAACTATCGGAATAACTTAATCAGTAGATAATAATATATGAGGGGATTAAGAGCTTGTTTGAAATTCGAACGTCCGCACGCCCAACTAACTCCATATTGATTTACGTCCATAGAATTCTATTCGACTTAAGTCTGGATTTGAATCGTACTGACATTGAATCTGTTTAAGTTAATGCCTTGTTTGGCACATAATTTCACTTCAATTATTCAGGGTTTAAAGCTGAAACTACATAACCAGATGATGAAGGAGGACTAGCTGTTATGCCAACTGAGATTTGGTGTTCAATTGCGCTTTCCCAACAAAGTATCAATAATTTGATAAAATAAATTGTCTATCAGGCCTTTATAAGGCCAGACTATGTTTTTATATGATGTGTATTCTTGAAATTTTGAATAATTTAGACAACACATGTGTTGTATAGTAGGACTACGTTTGAAATAGATATAGATACTTACATACTATCAGTAAATATATTAATTAAACCTCTAGGTCCTTTTAAGACCGGTTTTATTTAACCCAGCCAGTTATATAGGAACCAGTTATGTAGTGGAGTTTATGGAGAGTAAATGTAAAACATTAAATGTCCTTTTTAGATACCGAACGTATAATTTTTCAATTACGTACCTGTTAATTACTACTTCTACCTACGCCCTAAGTAAAAAACGCGTGAAAGTAGGTATGTATTTAACGTACTGCGCGGAGCGGCAATTCTCTTGAATGATTAATAGGTTTTTATCCAATCCTTTAAAAAGACCAGTACCTAGTTGTTTTTCATTTCTTGGGGATTATTTTTAGTTTTGACTTTTTTGAAATGTGTCTTCCGTAACCATACAATGTTATTATCTATCTATATATATAAACGGAGAAGCTGACTGACTCACTGACTGACTGACTGACTGACATATCCACGCAGGGCCTAAACTATAAGGGTTAGAAACTTGAAATTTTGCACAGGGATTCCTTTTATAACGTAGGGGAGCACTAAGAAAGGAATTTTGAAAATTCACCCCCTAAGTGGGTAAAACGGGGGTGTAAGGTTAGTATGTAACTTGGCTGTTTTTGAAGTTATTCATTTGAAATTCGGTTTGAAGGTTTTTCATTGAAAGTTATGAAACACGTGTAAAATATTTTTTCAAAAATCATCCTTTAAAGGGGTAAAATGGGGGTGCAAAGTTAATATGAAATTTCTTTGATTTTCAATGAAACTTGGCGAGTGTAGTCTTTGTATGACGTAGGCATCCGATAAGAAAGGATTTTCCAAAATTTTGCCCAAAGGGGGGGGGGGGATAGGGGGACCAAGTTTGTACGAGACAACGTGATTCCTTGGTCCAAGGGCCTAAACTATAAGGGTTAGAAACTTGAAATTTTGCACAGGGATTCCTTTTATAACGTAGGGGAGCACTAAGCAAGGAATTTTGAAAATTCACCCCCTAAGGGGGTAAAACGGGGGTGTAAGGTTAGTATGTAACTTTGCTGTTTTTGAAGTTCTTTGTATGACGTAGGCATCCAATAAGAAAGGATATTCCGAAATTTTGCCCATAAGAAGGGGGATAGGGGGACCAAGTTTGTACGAGACAACGTGATTCCTTGGTCCAATCTACTTCAAATTTTGCATAAAAAATTTTTGACAGAATTGATGGAAGACGTATTTCGTATTTTATCGAAATTCAATCCCTGACGTGATTAAAAAGAGATAGAGAATTATGTTGGAGGTGATATCAATACTCCTTAGTGCTTTTGATTTAAATTACTTTTTTTTTTGACACATGCTTGAAAACTCAATCCGATTTTATTCAAAAGAGGTTGAACTCACATAAAAGCTTGATGCAATGCAAATATTTTATATTCCTTAAAATTGGAATTTCTGTTTGTAATTTCATAATTATATAAAAGTATGTATAAGGTAATTACACAAAAAAATAATTTCTAAAATGTTTGTCTGTCTCTCTCTTCGTTCCTTCTAATTGCTGCAACAGCTGGACCGATTTTGTGGGGACTTTCACCATCGTTATAAGGAGTAACTTAGGCTATTTTAATTTAAGAACAAGAAACGAATTAGAGTTCCGTATGACTTAAAAACGCGGGAGCTGACCAATGCATGAATATGAACATTAAATTTTTCGTTAAATTTCACGCAAACGAAGTCGCGGGTAACAGCTAGTTGAATATAATATTTCACACAACAGTACTTTCAACTCCAGTCATTTGTATGAAAGTCACGAATTCGCAAGAAATTTTTATTAAAAACTTTTATTACAAGAACATTCTAACGCCTTTTAGCGCCCAGCATCCGTTTATAAGGTTGCAGATTTATACAGAAGTGTTTGGAATCTGCAGATTGGAGTGCCCTCGCCGGGCCAAGGACCGGCCGGACTTCGAACCCGTCCGATATTATGATTAAATCTCAGAACCCAAGCATGAATAATTAATCTTTATATTTTGGCTTGCGCGGCTTCTTTTGGTTTCACCGAAGTCATTAAGAGAGCCTCCTTCATGGCAGGTGTCATTCTAATGTTTTGAATGTCTATACCTGGATCACGATTCATATCACAACAATCAAAGAATGAAATACGCACCGTGGGTCACGGTTTTTTGATTTCCAATATAAATGTTCTCTTATCAGAAATTGTGAATTTATTTAATAGCTATGCATTTATACAGAATTATAGCTTCGGCATTTGGTAATACTGATCAAAACCCACCACAGATCAAGATAAACAAAACTTCACGTTTATATCTCAAACTACTTTATATTCTGTCCTATATGCATTAGATTACTTTTCCTCTGCTCTATCCATAACGGTTTTGAACCACACAACAGAAATCAAAGAAGCATTAACCTGAATTCAATTATCTATCTCGTGCATCACGATTGACCTTAATGACTAGATTCACCAATCCTCGATCTGTTTGCATTAATCTAGTATTCCAGCAAGACAGCAAGAAAATGTAGAGGTGCCGTCGACAATTTGTTCGACAATTAGATACATCTGCAGCCGTTACGTGCTGGCAACTGGAAACGGTGTCGTCGGTAGACCCAGCGTCTGTAGCGCCAATGTAAACGATCTTTAATGGACACCCCGAGAGAATTCAGTTTGTTTTAAATTGAGTACATTGCAAAGCGTTCCTGCTCAAGTTTTAAAGTAAGTAAATAATTTTAAAGGATATAAGTATGTGGGTACAAAGTTGTAATAAGGAATTTGAAGTTCAAAGGCATATATGAATGATACTACTTATTTTCAATTCTTTTTTTCATCAATAGGTAGTATAACTTTTGCCCCTACATCGCAGTTAACTTGTCAAACGAACGAGAAAGATCTCGCGTTGTTCAATTTTAGTTGAGGAACTTCCTTTTACAATTTGTCACACAAAACCGTTCAGTTACACACTTTGTGGGGCGGCTAGTAAATCCTCTAGCATAAAACGTGGCGTTCTGTAAAGTTTAAAACTGTCGAGGGCTGCGGACGCGAGTTGAGCACTAAAGTAGCAAGTTACGCCGTCTCACTGCCAAATAGCTGTATTTGATGCCGGACAAGCGATGTGCGAACAGCGATTACGTCATGTTATGAAGGCTTTTTGAGTCCTCAAGTCAGTTGAGTAGATTGATCGTTTAATGAGCTGATTACAATACAATAGATAATAATAATTTATCGATATTAAGGGCCATGAAGCACGCGAATGACTCCTTAATTTTTCCTTTTAAAATATTTTAAATGTTGTTTGTATAAAAAATAGTCATCGTTTTACACAAATTTAGAACATAATGTTACAGTTAAAGAAGATATAATATATTATGTTCCAATATAATCTTCCATCGTTTCATTAACAATATTCCTGCGCTTATGATTCCGACACCGACTTATCGAAATCGCAATCTTATGAAAAAAGATCACAATGGTATTCATTTTAATCTCCCATTCACGAAGATTAAACAGAAAATGATTTTGTCCTTTGATTAATATCTTTAGATTAAGTACACTTTGACATCATTCTTAATTTCTTACTCTAGGTATAAGTTATTTTTATTTTGTGGTAATTTTATACGATAGTAATTTTATATAACACACTGGTTTTCTGGCTAAGAAATAGTATACCTCTTCACGTGGATCGTAGCTACCTACGTGTTCCGATAAAGTTCATGCACGTATTTATTTTAAGCTCGTATCTTTTATGTAGGAGTTTCCTAATGATGTTCAAAATGCTCCTTTTATTTTATCTTGTTTTATCTTGTTATACTAAGTTTGAAAAGAATTTGATTTTTGATGTCTTAAACTAGATACTATTGTAAGTTACTTTAGGTATAGTAACAAGTAGGATATATTAAAAAAGAGTTTAAGTTGTCAAAAACATTATAATTTTTGAACAGTTAGGTGTCACTTAATTGTAAATTTATTTATTTCTTGTGTTTAGTTGCATTTGAAATGAATGTTTTTTTGTTTACGACTGTATGCCAATCATTTTGATAAGGGAGTGTGTTAAACAGAACCTATGTATCAAAATATTGTCTATAGTTTTATTATATCTCTTGTTTTATAAGTATGTGAAGAAAAAAAAACTATATCGAGCACATCCGAATTAAATTAAGGTAAAATCAAAATCAAAATCAAAATATCATTTATTCAAAGTAGGCCAAATTTAATTGGCTCTTTTTGAACGTCGACAATAAAGACAGCCCCCAAAACGCCCGCCCTTCACCGGTACCTCGGGAAGCCGAAATTTATAGTTAATTTTATGTACTCTAAAGTAGTTTCGCCGCCTGATGTTAATTGCAATTTTCTTTCTACAGGATTCTTGCATTTGTATTTCGTAATAGTTTCTTTGTTCGTGACACGTTTTAATTTAATGCTGTTCGACTGGGCAACTGTAATACAAAAATACAATTGCACAACTGTTCTTTAAATTCAGCAGTTTATAACTTAGCCCTCGCTCTAGGCCCAATTTCATTTGTAAAACGCGACTATATTACAAATGAAACGAACAGCGAATAATATATTCACGCCCTTTAAGGCCACTGCGCTAACTTTAGTTATATACCTAATGTATAATGTATATAAGGTACATAATGTATGTTATTATATCGGTATATACGGTCCTGATGTCTCAAATTTCAAAGTTAGTAAATTTTCAGCTATTTCAAATTTTACCTTGAAATGTAATACCGTTGATGGTCGGGGAATGTTTATATTACCTTTCCGCTCTAATTAACCATGTGGACAAGTTTGCCTGTTAACTACCCGGGCAAAGGCAATAAGGGATAACGGTTTTAACAAAGAATTATTAGGGAAATTAAGGATTGAAATTGAGGGTCGGCTTTATGGAAACGGGAAATTGAAAGAGATATTCTATTAAAATACTTGTTTTAAAGTCAATTTAATGGACGGTCAATTGGATTGCATTTCGATTATGATGTTTTTAGAAAAAAAAATATTAAAATTTGAGGTGATTTTGACCAACTGCCTCGTTAGTCGTAAGTGCGACAAGCAAGCAAGTGGTCTCGGGTTTGATTACAAGATCGAGCAGAGTGTTATTGGGTTTTACATTAGAGCACACACTTGTCGCCCCGAAGGGTTAGGCAGAGGGCCTAACCCTTCGGGACGATGATATGTGCAGTCAATCTTTTTTCATGAAAGCTTCATCCCGATTTTGTCAAAACAACTTCTTAGTTCAAAAGCAATAACATTGGTTAAAAACCTTCAGAAGTATGCGATAAGATAGCTATAATAACACCCACGAATGTAATTCTCCTTTTAAAATGGTTGCTCTGTAGAATTTCAATGAGACAGGAGTCGGAATCGGTCTAGACCGTTACATTTTACGTGCTCTCCAATATTAACAAGCGTTTGATCGCTTTGACTCTCCAGAATGTGAGTAAAGTTAGCTTTAACAGCATACCTCAAATATGGAAGCAAACTACACTTAGGTACAAGTTATAGTACACCGGTACAGCCACCAAATTAGGCTTCATACCACGACGTACAATTACGTCATAAAACGTTAAGTTCTAACTTATGCTCCATTTTCGTGCGCTCGGGGAAATATAGAACAACGGATATTTAGCAAATTAATTCCGGGGCGTGATTAAGCAGGACCGTTCAAATACACTTTGTTTTTATATTTTGCATAATGTTTCCATCCACATTCCTCATTCCGGCTTCTACCAAAATGTTTATAGAAAAAAATATTTTGAAAAGCATTTTAATGTCGCAATATTTCTCGTAAAGGTCACGCCTTCATAACAGCCGGCTGACATTAAAATTTTCCTACTGAGTCAAATGCGTGTTTGCTCTTTAATAAACGGAAATATTTCCACTTATTTGCCTTCTCACCCTGAAACGTTGTCATTCAGTAGACTGACAAAAACATTACTCGAATTTTCAGTGAAAACGAATCACAAATGTGTATAAAGGGAATATTACGTATTTTATTAATGAAGTGACTGACGTTCAAAAGGACAATATGATTCTCTCACATGTGTCTGGCAACAAACAAAAGAGTTCTAAACTAACAAAGAGAAACGTATAACGTTCCAGAACTTATTTCTTTTGTGTTTAATATTGAGACGATTGCTAGTGTTAGGATGTGTACACATTTACGCAATATTTATTCTGAGTTATGTTTTCTGGTATCGCTAAATAAATATGTCTGTAAAATAAGTTGCCGTCTCATTATAATTTATTTCTCCGCTAAAGTAACCTTTATTACAGCGCCCCGTACTTTTTAATATGCGGCTAATCCTGTGAAGTAAATTAAGATTTCCTTTTGTCGGTACACAGAGTTATCCGTATCTGCAAACGTCTTACTCTCGTGTCTCACGACGTCTCAAGGGACTAAACGAATGTAAACGCGTCTTTATATTCGTCACACGAGTAGTTTATTGTGAATTGATATGAAATAAAGAAATATTTTTTCGTTAAAGGCGAGTTTTCAGTATGATGTTTTGTTTTGCCGTAGTCATTTTTTATTATAAATAGAAGATCACGATAGAAAATATTGTAATATTATAGGTATAAAAATATGCCAAAGAATAAGCATTTCAATAGCAATTCCTTTTGCTATTAACTTGATTTCAAATAATAAATACAATACCTATAAAATTTACTCAGTACTAAATTTGAATTCTGTCGCTGCAGTATCGATATTCGATACTTTACTGTAGGTACATAGGGTATTTCAATATTTGAGCGGTATCGAATCGGTATCATTGTTACGCTTCAGTGAACTGGTCTATACATACAATACAAAATATGTATGTAGTTCTCGCACGATCTTGGGTGTAACTAACAGAGATGAGAGCATCAACAAACCGGTGGATTTATTCATAAGTGAAGCGCCAACTGAGCTTGGATGCCATCTTACCGGACCTTTTGCATCATTGAATACTTTTCCCTCCTTCGCGGTGCTTTGTCGCCTTAAAACTATAGTGAATATTTTATTATAATTTTGGATGTTTTCTGTAATACCAAATCCATACACATGTTTCAATAATTTATACTTTGAATAATATGTATGATATTATATGTTTATTTATTTCTGTCGTCAGCAAATCACAATACAGAGTCAGGTTATGGACCTATAAAAATAACGATAGTCACTACTCTTATATAAACTTTCTGCTGAGCAATTTACCAACAATTTTTCGCCGGAAACAAACCGAAACCGTCCCATTTTCATCATTACATGAATATAAAAACCATTCATAGATTTATATAAATATTATTTTATTTATACACCAGCAACCTCCTTATAGCAAGAAAATTTCGTACTTTTCAGGGCGTATGAATACAATAAGTAAGCATTCTCTTTGAAGTATAGTTAGGTGTATTTTAACAAGCGTTAGTTCCTTGACATAGCTATTTACTCATAAAAAAACTGCAAACGGTCGATGTCGCTTTTCCCTAACGTGTACATAATTCAGAAGTTTTTGCTCCTTCAACTGTAACTTTTAGTTTAGGACAAAAACTTGCCTTTTGTACTATAACATCACGGTAATGTCACTGTTCTGAATATTTATGCGACAAAACTTTGTTGCGACGTGTATTTGTTTAGCGGAGTGGAACCGTTATTTTGTCAATAATAAATGTGTTACGTTGAAAGCACCTATCTTCCCGCTAATGTGAGCTTAGAAAAGTAAGCGAAAAGTACACTCTTAAATAAAGGAGATTAAGGAATAATCTTGCATACGTATTGACGGGAAGGTATTACACCTTTCCTTCATTTATCATTTTAATCTAAATATCTTGATATATAAAAATAGGGAATTTTTAACTGCACCTCTATTTAGAAATTTAAGCAAACAAAATTTCTCAACTAATAACCTACTGCATATCAAATAAATGACTGTACTACAAATTTAGGTTAGGTTAGAACTGTGACCACAACGCCAGAACCGAATCGGTCCTAAGATCTAACAGTATAGTATAATTGATTTATTTGATGAGCAAATTTAGTGTGCAATTCAGTATTTTTGGTGGTAATTTCGAATATTTTCATTGAAAAACACGGTGTTTGTCACTGAACTCCTCCGAAACGGTTTGACCGATTATTTTGAAATGTTGTATATTTATTTGGTAGGTGTGAGAATCGGTCGTAGGCTATTTTTACACCCCTAAATGTTAAGAAAAAAAAAGAAAAAAAACTGGTGAAGAACATTCACCAGTTTTATTTTCTTTATTTTAACCAAGCATTTTTTGTATTTTTTTTTAACATTTTTGATGGTAGACCGTAATGTAGCTTTTAATATAAAAAATATTTTTCTAGCTATTATTTATTTCTCAACATATTTCAGTTGTGAACTAAAAGCAACATCTCAAGTATTTTTTTTCTGTGTTCTACAAACAATTTTAGTACCTACATCCCTTATCATGTAAAATGTCCATCAAAATAGAATAAACAGAATCAAAATTTTCGTTGAAAATCTTCACAATATCACGCATAATGAGGGTAGCCTACAGTTAATATGACTTCATAACGCAACCGGCTAAAATGTTTGTTCGCAGTCAACAAAGTGGCGGCGTTCTGTTTACTCCACTGCATTATCATTATATTCTCAAACATTAAGTACTTATGCTAGTTTTCGAATTAATATTACCATATCACAGTGTGGTTTTTGTTTTCTCTTGATTCGAATGTAATAACCAAGCATTAATAATGTTCAAATAAAATTAGCAGGTATAAGTAAGAATTATTAGACGAATAGACATATTAATATTATTATTAGATATTAGACATATAAAAAATAGGTAATTATTGAAATAAACCTATTTTTTTAATAAAAACAATATTAATATACCATTATTAAATCCGGGTGGTCCTTTTACTCTCTAGAATTATTTAGTCTCTATTGAACTCATATAGTATACTACAGACATTCTACACAAAGAGTTCGATATCTACTTCAATTAAATAAGCAAAAAAACTATTTCACACACGCAAATGAATCGTAAGCTTCATTTGTGTGAGCGTGTGTGTGTATGGGGTTTGTAGCTAATTATATATATATACCTATAACTAAGCTAATTATGTTGCTAGGTTTACTACGACTATTACTACTTACTGCTACTTTTGTAATTTATTTTTGTGTGGATACTAATAAACGTTACTTCCTTCATTTTATCTTTATCAATCGATCTAATAAAGTCATTTTATTGTAATGTGTAGGATTCGCGTCAGTATCAATATCTACAAATATATATAAAATTACTCTCGATGTAGGTACCTGGTGTTGATTTTATAATCCATACGGTATATTTAATTTGAGCGACTCCCCTTGTAACTGATTCCGTATGAGCTGCCTATCTCTTACCGCCAGCTGCTAGCTCGAGGCTTATGCAATTTTGAAGCGCTGCATGAATGGCATTCACTCCACACCTTTTAAAACTAACATTTATACTTTCATGCACTGAGACTTAAAGCAGTGTCATATGCCAAATCATAAAAAAGTGATAAAACTGTGAAGGAAAATTTCGTCAGGAACGCGTGTCATATATTTTTCCTGGCGTTTAAGTATTTCTGGACCGATTTAACGCCTCGAGAATGTCCAGTGGTATTATTACACGTTTCTTATCTAGTATTAGCCAAGAGCCAAGAAACTTACCGTTATTTGTGGCTTCGCGGCCTCTGTTTTTCATAATTGACATAATTAACACGATGGCTGATATTTGCGTGTCGTCAGCAGGGACAGATCAATTCAAAGCTGCTATGTCGCTTTCTTTAAAAGGCTAGACGTTCACCTTTATTGGACTCTTAAAATGTGGACGTTAAAATAAACCATGATTCTCTGAGTTAGTTTCGGTATTTCTTCTCAGTGGTTGTCAGTTAGGAAATCCTGATGCCATCTATTTCTTGAACTATCTTAAATACACGCTCGCGAGAAACAGATTCGCTTAAATTGTAGTGAAGTAACAAAACCTCATTAGAGCCGCTTGAAAGAACTAAAGAACTACTCTGTCTCAAGTAACATCTATTTAAACAAGGAAAGGACACACTAGTGAAAGAAAACACGTGTAAAAGTCCTGCCTCAAGACCTCAAGGTATTTATGAAGTAGGTACGTAACAGGTGTGGTGTTCGCTAGACTACGTCCGTTGCCATTTCCCTGTACATCCGCAAATTTCTTGTTCTGTAGATGCTAGCCGCCGAGACTCTAATTAATTTCGCAGAAATTATGAAAATGAAAAATGGTGAATAAAAGTGTACTTTATTTTTTCTGGTGGTCAGAAAGTACGTAACCATTTACTATATTGCACCTATCTTTGAATGGTCAGGCAGAGGTTTGCTGGTGTGTTTATCTTGCTAGTTTTTCTATTATATCAAGATGTAACTACGGTTAGTTTCCTCATCATTGTATCGCCATTAACCACACAAATAAGAATTTCATAAACAAATATGTCAAGAACTGCTCGATCGGACTGCGAATCGATATCAGAACCATTAGTAGCGTTGCTACTGTGCGAATATTTCTGAATAATTTACACCATTAAGTAGGTACCTACTATCGTAAATAAGCATAGTATTAGCTTATTTTTTAATTAAATATTATTTAAATAGTTGAGACATCCATACTTATATTATAAATGCGAAAGTGTGTCTGTCTGTCTGTTACCTCTTCACGCTTTAACCGCTGAATCGATTTTGATGAAATTTGGTATGGAGATAGTTTGAGTCCCGGGGTAGGACATAGGATATAAATACTAATTTCACGCAGACGAAGTCGCGGGCAAGTACTTTCATAAAGCCTAGACTAACAATAACTTAAGGATCATTCAATATTGTTGATAGTATTTGACATTAATATAACATGACTGTACATGTTATATTAATGTCAAATTATAATACTCATAATTAAATTGAGCTAAATAAAATTATCGATAGTAGATAACTATTATTATACATCGTCATCAAAGTGTGTTTATACACAATTAAGCCTGTACACAATACGTACATAAACCACTTATCTCGTTGATCATAGCTGTCCAAACATTAAACACCTCTGACGTGTTATCGGCGTTAATTCAAGTGAATTATAAGATGTTCATTAAACTTGTCAAAATTGTTTACGATCTTTGGCTGGAAAAATTCAAATCGTTCCCGACATTGCTACAGAGCTGTACGTGACAGATTTGGGTATGACAGATTTGAACGCTGCCATGGGGGTTGTAAACGAGAAGACGAGCTATTTGTGTATTTATGAAACTTGAAGCCTCTGTAGGTGAGGTGTATACCTGACAGCCCATTTATTTTCATATCTGTTACTAAAAATGTATTTGTAATGGAATGCCAGGAATTATCAAATATACACAGAAGTTTATTTACAGGACATTATTATTAAAATTTTCAACATGATCAAATCAAATCAAACCATTTATTTCAATTAGACCAATACAGGTACTTTTGAAATGTCGAATTAAATTGAATTTAGTTGCACGGTTCCAAAAGGAGATCTTATGGAGAAGAACCGGCAAGAAACTCCATAGATGATGTATTGTTCACTAGGCTATCTCAGATAAGGTTAAAAACCTGCAACTTAAATATAAACACATGTTAATATCGATGTTACGACTTATTTAATAGTCAAAATACTCTCCTGAACTAGTATGGCTCGTCTTTTCATTTATTATCGTGTTATTATATCCACATTGTATAAGCGATATTCTATAGTAACGTTAATGCTTTATGAAAACATTAATCGGGGTATTGACATAGTAGACTTCTTTAAAGATAAGTTATCAATCGTAGGTATACCTACATACATAATTTTCAGTTCTCATAAAGCGTCGACACAAAGAGAATGTCACTTCCCTTACAGTTAGGCTAACAGGCGCGCCTCTAATTTAATTTGTCGTCGTATATAGTACGTGCCTACACATAATATAATATAGCTCGAGACGAGATAATTTCACGACAGAATTCCGTCGCGGCACGTATTTTAACCCTCCAGATCACAAATCACGGCGAGCAGGTTGATAGGAAATCAAAGTTACGACGCCTCGGAGGCCTGCAGTTCAATGGGGTTGTTGACCTCAAAGCAGATCGACGTCAATTTACCCCAAACATATTTCGACTACACAAGTAATTGGATTCAGTTATGGTACCCTATTTTGCATATTATATATTCAGTTAAATTCAGTCTCAGATAAACTAATATCACAATCAAATTAATTCCGCGTATGAATTAATTCAGAATTCCCAAATCCCGATTGCTAAAACAATTTTAAACACCTCCGTGGTAACACAAATACTAACGTGGATGTAATCCTCGTAAATACACAGTGCGCGTGTGTGGCCCTGAGCGATTCCCTCCCATTTATTGCTTCATTTAAAGGGTTTTAAAGCAGATAAGTGCTTTTAGCGAGGGCCTTATTAGGACTTGTATACACAGGACGACTGCACACAAAGGGAGAAGAGAAAACAAACACTGTTTGTTTTTGTACGAGGTGTCTTGTGTGTGCGAGGTTTTTTTACTGGTTTACGAAACTTTTTTTGTTTTGTTACACGTCCGATGCGGGCCAATTAAATGGCGCTGAGCGGATTACTTTTTAATAGAGTTTTCGTTTCGTAACTGCATCACTGGCTTGGCAGTAGCGGCTGCTGAGCGTGAGGCCCCCGATTACATAGGACCTAAAAACATGTATTCGGGGATAAAGGCTTTCATGAACAATATTGGTTCGAAAGTACTGAAATTTTGAACATTACTTATCGATGCCGTTGTCAAAAGAATGTTACAATACGATTTTCGGCAATATAAAGAGCCGGACGAAGTCAACGCAGGCCACTAGTCTCTATAAAAGAAATAATGTTAAAATAAATTTTACATTATTATGCAATACTTGATAAATAATTTGTTAAAGAAAATAGGTTGTGTAAAACAGTTTAAATGAGTCACCCCCCAAAGTACGTACGAACACATAATATTCATAACTAAATAAAGCAGTGAAACACAAAGAAAGCTAACTTTGGAGAAAACCTACACCCCCTGATTACATTTTCTGCTGTAAGGGCTCGTTTACACTCGCTATAGAACTGGTACATCTGAAACATCTTCAATGAAATGATATAATATTAATTTATATTTAGTAATATCTAGAATGTTTTAGAGATTTATATGATATAATAGAAATTGACATGCCAAAACTTTAGAAGCTATCAAATAATTGTTATCTTTTAAGTTTAAATATTATAGTCCAAGATCCCAGGGCCGCCAGACGTCACGTAATTTCGACGAACCAAATGTGGATTATTGAGTAGTGCTAGTATGTACTAAGAATGCATGCCTACCAGCTATCTTGCCTAGTGGGCCAATTTTCAGGTATCAGGTAATCAAGGTACATACAAATATTACTTATCTCACGTCAATTCTCCAAGCTGATTTTTACGTATATTTTAGGCAATATCCTTAAAAATAAGTCCTACTCCCAGACACTTTCCGTTGGCCATATTGCTTTGCAGACGCTTTAAAGCTCCCGAAGGAGTTAATTAACTTCATGGAGGTTATGGCTTAGAAACGTTTTAGGAAAATTTACATGGGTAACTTTACTAAGAGTATCAGACAACAAGACCGGCGTAGTTTCTAATTCCAATTCCAATCGGTTTCTACTCCACGAATTTCATGTCCACAGAGAACAAGTATTTGTATAGCTTAAAGGCATTTACTTCCGAGTCTATGCGTTTGTTGAGCAGTAGTGCAGAATCCAATCAATCAGTCTTTGCACCTATCGTGCAGTAAAATGACTCTATAATATACTAATTATAATATTAGAAATGTGTTGCTGGGGAGTTTGTTGCGGCGCTTTTTCTTCCCAGCAAAAACACTAGGAAGCGGTGAAGGGCGGGCGTTTTTGGGGGCTATCTTTACTGTCGACGTTCAATAAAAGCCAATGAAATTTGGCCTATTTTGAATAAATGATATTTGGACTTTTTGATTTTGACTTAATAATATACCTACCAATAACATTATACAATAATTATAAATATATCCGGGCATTCTGACACAGCGCCATCTAGTTCCGAGCTAAGCAACGAAGCTTGTTTTACGGATACTAGATGGTTAATACACTACATACATATATCTATATATTATTTACTTATTTTTTTATAATTACATAAATATTATTGCTTATCACAAACATTTGCCAGTACCGGACACTGGACCAGACTATGTGTGCTTATCGGGTCTTTATTATTATATTATTTATAAACTAATAACTTAATTTATTTAATATAATAATAACTGTACTAATGTAAACGCAACGTACCCTGTGACAAAGTAAGCGAAGGATTGCGTGACACGTAGACGCGCCTGGCCCCCGATCAAGGCCTTAGGCGCACGAATACCTTCAATATAAATTGTATCATGCGACAAAAAATACGTATTCTTATGTTTGTAAGCTTATGACGTACAAAAGGGGCCCTTTAATCAACGCCTGCGTAATGACGTCATTTGAACACAATGGAACAGAAAGTAAATATTTAAACTTAGCCCTTTTAATATCTGAGTTAAACCAGTCAATTACTTATGCCTTTAATTATTCTCCTCTAATTGAATAACAAACTAATAGCGTCACTGAACATTAATTATAGTGGCAACACGACGTACACAGTATACACACATGTGTCACAGTATACACACGTCTGTCTAGCTCCACATCAATATGTCACAAATGGGATTAAGAAGAACAGACATGGTGAATTAGACATTCAATACAATAGCCGGATAAGTCCGTGACGTTGTGCTAAAAAAGGATTTAAGCTAGTATAGCATTGTGTTTTCATGCTATCGACACGAGTAGTCTATGAGATTATAAAGAATGGAATCTTCGGCAGCTCAGTTCCCGTGCTAATTGTTAAAAAACTGTATAAGTACCTACTAATAAATACACTACGCAATTACACACAAAATTTTCAATTTCCACCATAATGTAGTCTGGGGGTAATTTTAGAAGGATTAGCGCTAGGCTAGTCGGGCTAGCAGATTTTACACACCATCAAGAAAATCTCTTAGGATTCTTTAAAATGTTCTCCTTCATCGTGAGCATGTGATCAATACGCTCACAACTTTGAAATATCCGTGGTCCCTTGAAATGGAATTCACGACTTTTTACTTAACTTTTCACAGCCCCGACCATCATACCTCCATAATATACACCGGAAAATCTAAACATATTACCTTTTTTTCTGGGTCATTCGAATAAAAAGCAGTATTAATACCCAGCCACTTTTATAATTTACAGTTCTCTGTCCCTAATCCGGTATTGATCGCAGTCAACATTGTTGGTATTTTCATTAACACAGTCTAGACTCTAGGCGCCTTCTCTACACGCCGTTGCCATTGATATTTACTTAAACCCTACTTAAGTTCCAACCTCACTTTTCATTGAGTGCTTGCAGCTATTTATTATACAATCGAATTGTGCCTGTCTGATTTGCGGATTACGAGAGCTGCGTAAATTTAAAAATATAACAAAAAAAGTTCGTTTGCCAACAGAACTCCATCAAAAACAGATGCAAACAATTGTAGCCATTTCGCGTACAAACTTGCATGTTTTTGAACTTGAATCATAGCCATTTGAAAAAATAAACTTTTATCTGTATTGGGATATTGACTATTCGTTTTTAGAATCGATTAGCGACGGTCTTCTCTCGGTCTTAATTTTTTTACTCATTAGCTCTTCGATTTAAATGAGTAAAAACAATAATATCGTTAATTCGCCTGCAACTCAGTATAAATAAATGTTTCGTCCTCCTAGAACCTATGCTGTTATATATACGATAAGAGAATGTCACCCAATGACTCTTTTTAATCTACATATTACCTAGAGATTAGTGTTCGATACATTCTGGGAAATCTTACAGCGTTGTATTCAATTTGTTGACTGGCTAATTTTTTTATTATATTAGTGACTGTTACTATATATCTCAAACTGCTGACGCCCATTGCTGAGAGGAGGCCGTCATAGATTTGCAAAAGGGCCCCGCTTAGATACCCGGTCAAAAGTAAGTTTGGTTATCATCCCAAAGGCATAAAAAACTACCTAAACCTTTATTAAGATGTCCAATAACAATGTATCCGACAATCAGGGTGACAACCGCAAAGCCAGCCTTCGCACCGACAACGGAATAGAACCGACACAAAGGCGAAAATTGTGCACTTCCACGTAATTTCCGTCCAACCAGACCAGACCGCTAACAGGCAATATACATAGCATCGCCAACCGAAGCCGCACACGACCAATGACGTGGCAATCATTGAGGTATTAAGCAATATCGCAGCTCAGTGCCACGTCATTTGTCGAGTTTACAAAATTGAACCACGAATATTATACTAGTTACATAAGGATTTTTTTTCAGGGTCAAATAAAAACATTTTTCTACGAAAGACGCTATATTAATAATGTGTAGTGTATGATCACAAGACTTTCAAACGCATAAACGACATTGGCAAAATAGTCGACATCGACTCAATTTCCACAAGAAAGAAAGAAAAGGAAGAAGAAACGCATATAAGTAATTTATTACACAACCACCGTAATTTTTAAAGATTTGGCCCTAGATGTAGCTAGCAAGTCTATCAACTGTGTTATATTTCCAATAATTGTGTCAACGCGTGTATTATTGAATAGAACACTCCCTGCATGATGCACGGTATCAAGAAGCCGACCGCAGGAGCCACCGCACCGCACAATATTCGCGGTCAGTTCGATCGAGATTGTATTTCCGACATACAACGCAGTGTTTACACACATATTATGACCTACTTGCACAATGGATGATATCCTCTGTATCCTGGAACAGTGCCAGGTTTTTTATTCATGCTCTAGCCTCCATTTTACGCACATCGAATTCCTCTGATATCGAATTGTGTATGTGCGTTCTTTGTGTCATGTATGTTGTATACAACGTGAATTACTGTTGCCTTATAACAACTGTCTTGAGGTATTGACCTGTTACTTACTTACTTCGCTGGCTCAACGACCCAAAGTGGATCTTGACCTCCGACATTAAAGCGCCATTTCTTCCTGTTTTGTGCCAGCTCTGACTAATCGAGCACCCCCATCTCTTTTAGGTCTTTGGGAACTTCATCTTTCCAGCGATATCTTAGGCGACCCACCGGATGACGCCCGGATGGTTGTCCGAAATATGCTCGCTTAGCCGCTCGGTCTTCTCCCATTCTTTCTACGTGTCCTAGCCAGCGAAGTCAGCCTGTTACTTAGAGGACTCAAAAAACCTTAATGTTGTTGTGCATGTAATGCGAAGGCATCAACAAATAGGTCATCTGATAAAACGAAGATGAACAGCAGATATGCTGTACATCTTCTTCAGTGTGTGAGCGCTGTAGATATACAGCGCTCACACTAACTTTATGTAATTCAGTATTATAATTCTAAAATATACATATAAGTAAGACTTAATATTAGTTTCTATGAATGATAAAATCGATTTACAATATTCAATTAAGTATAAACTATCCTAAGATATAAATAATAATAAAAAGAAAGGAAGTTTCTAATGTAATCATGGCCGATAAAGATGCAAATATTGGAATAAGTACAGATGCAAAATTATCTTTCAATTTATCTTTGGTAAGATAATTGACTTAATGTAGTGTTAGACCATCTCAACACCACCAAACAAATGGTTATTAAATTAAATTTTCAAGAATAAACAAGTTAAATACAAAAAAATGAGAAACAATCAAAAGTAATCTACCTATACTAGAATTGAAACGTAAGCTTTAAGTTATATAAGCCTGTATAAAATATACTGAATCATAAATCTGTTGTAAGTAAACACAAGTAAAGCTGTCTTGACATAAGATCGGCCACCATGTAACCACATCCGTGTTTGTCCCTCGCAACATAATATCATAACAGATGGTCCCGACTAACGCCGACGGCATCCCTCAAACATATTCATATTTATTTATTGTATTCCATAAAGTTTATAAGATGGATATAAAGGCTTAGAGCTATAGTACAATTATGGACCCTGTAAGGGCACAGCAACATACATACAAATTTAAAATTAAAATATTAATAAAATAAAACAAAACATTAAAACAAAGTGTCAGGTATGCAACAAAACAAAACAATTCTTATTTATATTAATTAAATTACAATATTAAAATTAAATATTAAAATTAAATGAGATCATTTTTATTATACCGGGTGACTTTTTTTGCCGTCTTGATAAAAATAGGGGGTGATGGGTAAATGGAGTAGAAGCCTATGGCATAGTTATTTTACTTTTTTTTTTGTTTTACACTCATCATTTAAAATTTGTATACTAATATACACAAGTAATTTACAACCAATTTTTCATATTAAAACATAATTTTTTAATTTTCAGAGAAATTTTAAAAAAATAATTCAAATAATTCAAATTCTTAAACATAGTCACCCTAATAAACAGGCGGCATATTATGAATGATATCGTTTCAAATAGGTAAAACTAGATCTTCAAACAAACGCACACGTGTAGCCGCCTGTGATTTTCCGATGCTGACACAGGATCCCCGCTCCCGCCATCCCGCGCTGGACCCCCCACTGCCCTACAGTCCTATTGTTATTATTTTAAATATTTTTTAGTCACATACGATTAGGCACTCAGTGTCGTCGCGTGATCTATTCGCAATGTTTACGTTACCGGGCATGTCTCCGTCGGTCGCTCACTGTGATAAAAGTGATTAACGTAAACAATAAACATGTACGAATATAACAATGTAGAGAACTTATTTAGTAATGGTGCAGTGTTATATCATGTCCCTTGCAAGTTTAAATGGTGTACGGCGAATGTATACAGGACCAAGCCATCTGCAATCTCTTCTTCGACATTCGGACTGTCGATTCGGAGTAGGTACCCCTACTCCGAATCCACAAACAACTCGTCCCATCCATAACATTCCATCATCGATATAATGTTAGAGGACGTTCCTTTGAATTATTTGCGAGGAAATTACCTACTTCCAGAGAGAGAGAAACGGTGGACACTATGATTACTGCGATATCGCTCAAAGGTACTTTTTTATTATTTTGTAATTAAAATCACTGTAATTTGTAATAAGTTGGTTTTAATATTTTAAATACGCACGGTATGTAGTAATTTCTAGTTTACGCATACTCGTACCTAATTACTACTCTATTTTTTCAAAGAAATAATGACAAATGAAAAAGTTTAACATGTAACACACAAGTATACCATGCTAACAGATCATAAGCTCTTTAAAATGTTAAGGGAAGATTGATATCTCTACAAAACAATTCGGAGTTTATAAAATCGCAAAGGCAAAAAGCCTAGGTATTCAGATATGTAATTACGCTATTTCGCTCGCACTTTTCATTCATTGGAAATCACGGTACACGCAGTGTAGGCATCTATTTTACTATTACGCACGCGCCGTGTAGGATGTTCTCTTTTTCTGGATTTTCTTGGATTTTCAGAACTTCCATAATCAAAGTGCTATTACAGAAATAGTCTCGTCCGCAGATTCCATTCTATACATATAACCTACCCTATAATTATCGAGACGGTAAAAAAAGTCACCCGGTATATAGGTATAAATTATTCTATATTTTAGTATATAATAGGTATATTTATAATGGTTCATGAATAACATCTATTTTTTATATTAAATTGATAAATATGATATATATGTTGTACATTTAAAGTATATTGTGTGTGTTATTATTTTTTATTGTAATCATAGTTTATCATTTAGGTATTCGTTTATGTCGTAGTATGTTTTATTTAATAGAAATTGCTTTAATTTATTATTAAAAATATGATTATTATTTATGTTCCTAATTGCTTGCGGTAGTTTATTATATAGTTTTATAGACATGACATAGGTACTAGATGAATGCATTTTTAGTCGCGATATTGGTAAGTTTAGTCTATTTTTGTGTCTTAATGTAATTTTATTTTGGATTTCTTCTCTTTTTGTATATAATTCAGGATATCTGCGCACATTTTGATGACATTTTGACATTTTGATGTGACGCGGGCTTTGTAAACCTATATCATATCAACATTTATTTGACCACACATATAGTAAAAGAAACTAAGTTATAATATGTTTTTTATGGAATTGTTTGATATTGTAATTATTAACAGCTATTCTACATTATGTTAGTTATTGATAATCAAATTTTATCATATCCTTTGGTCTTGGAGTATTATGCAGCATCTATCTATCTTCGGTATTGAAATTTGGGTAGGTATTTAAAAAATAAAATGTTAGCTTTGATCTGAGCCTGGTAGCCTGTGTAAAAGACGTAATATAATATCACTCTGATAACTACGTATACTGCCGACCCTGATTTTAGTTCTTCACGTAAGTGGACATGTTACTCTGAATATCATATACCTTTCTGAACTAGGTACTTCTAAATCTATTGCATACATAACTTCATCTATTCAATACCCATCCGTAACCCGACCTCTGTAGGCACCGCTTAACCTTACAGTTCGATTAATCAGCTTGGTTATTTTTATAACATCTTTAAGCTCTTTATCGCCAATTAATAGAGCTTCTCCGATATCAATATGTAATGTTGAATTAATATTAAAATCTAATAAACAGACACTGATTTCAAAAGTTCACTGGCGGATATTACCCCGACTCCTTCATAGATGATAATCTGACCTTGGCCCCGTGTTCGAGGTATCGATTTGTAACTACGTCTAGCGGCTGATGACGGTAGACCCAAGAGACAAATTTGCCTTGAATAATTTTCTCTGGCGGTTCGCCGAAAATCTTAATTACGCGTTAGCCAAATTGACTAATTTGGATGTGGATAATAGAATAACGCCTAATCGCTTTGAGCAAAACGTCGCATTATGACCGCGGCGATATTTTTTTTTGTCAGCTTTCTGCCTAAGCCCATTTTCATGAACGATATCATTTTCAATTATATATTTTGTCTAAAATTGTTGTATATAATAAGAACAAGTATATTGTTTGTTTTAGAAATAGATCAACTAATTCTTAAATAGAAAGCAGAATCGGGTATTATTAATATTGAGTTGATTGTCAGTTATAATTCCGGAGAAATTAATTAGAAGATATTTCTAACTAGCAATACATTTACTCATAGGACAATACTATGACTGGATTTTCTAAAAGCGTCGCTATACCATGCCTTTAATTTACCTTAAGTGGGCGGCAGCGAAACAAAGTTCCGACTAACCGACACCACTAACAAAGCTTAATCTGAAAAGCGGGTAGTCGCGAATATTAAAATTTCTCCAGCTCACCGCTAGGCCGACCGAGCACGACCACATCGCGCCACTATTGTTGGGAATTAAAATGGCGTGTGGTGCAAGTTACGAGCGCTGATAATATGCTAACGTATGCCATAGTTACACTCATATTTTAATTTAAAATGAATGCTTGCATGGGGATTTGGTTCTCTGCCAGGCTCGGTGGCTGCAGGCGAATATCTCAAAGTTAAATTATTTGGTGGATCTTTCCTTTGAGCCAAGGCTCCAAGGAGCCAAGACACATTCGGCTTACGATAACCAGGATTAAATCTTCATAGTGCGAATTCATATTACCATATAATCGCTTATTGTTTCACGCTACACTTAGCTTTAAGATTTCTTATCCAATAGAGGTTCATAAAGGATTCATATAAAGAGTTACCTTATTTTCAATCTTTATAAATGTAATAAACAGTTTATATGTGAGACCTCCATATACATTTAAAACATTTATTTTGTTAATAATCAATAATATCCACCGGAAAACCTACCTGACCGATTTAAAAATGCGTTCTTTATAAGAAAACCTGTTAATTTACGAAACTCTTAGGCTAATTAAAATCACGCTATGACATATATGAGCAGATGGTCAATAAAAAATGTTGCAAATACGGGGAAAAATTTATTCACTCTCTCTTATGTGAAGCAGATGAAATTGCGCCGGTCAGCTAGTATAAAATAAAATAAAACATCTACTTCCAAAACAGAAAAACGAATCGTTAACCGCTTACGTTTGTCCCAGAGGTTTAAAGCCATATTCTACCCATTAAGATTACTTTTCTCCTATTGTTTTCAAAGTGAGTTGCTTTAATTTCACGCAAACAATATTATCATATTCCTACGCTTATACAGTAGAACATTATCCTATTTAAAATAAACCTGAGTAAAATTGTATGAAATTGGATTAACGAAACACCGAACTACTTAGTATTTAAACAGTTTTCCTTAAACGCAAAACAGTTATTAATAATAATAATCTATTTAATTGAAATAGCGATAGCGGCGACTTGCGAAAGGCATCTTTCAAAGATTATGTATCTCACGAAAACGTAAACATCTTATTTTTACAATCAAAACCCAATAAGTACCTAGATCTAGCCTACAGAATTTAGCCTGAAAGAAGAATGTGAGCCTGGTTATGAGTAAAGGTGACCTCACACAAGAATTAATTTCACTGACCATTTTCCGACGTCATTCAGTTGGCAGGTGGAGTGACATGTGACTATTTAAATCTAGTCAAATAAACTTGTCAAACTTCACTCATTTTCTCAAAACCCTAAAATTCAACAAATTACCGTTTTGAAGAACTGTGAATTCAGGTTAAGATCTATAAAAGGTTCTGGGAATTCTATTTCAATATTCAAGCTTCATCGACCAGCGTACCTTAGTTATATGTTGACCGTATTTTATGTTCGGTTTTGCTTGCAATATGTCGGAAGCAATAGATCACGTTAGTGTCGTATATATTATTTATATATTAATCTACATCTCTTAACATATATCCTCATAGGTTTAATATAAGCTAACTTCGTCCACGTGCAATGTAACTAAAAAAAGTTTCATATTAACTTTGCATCCCCGTTTTACCCCCTTAGGGGAAAATCATTTCTTAGCGGATGCCTACGTTATAACGTCTACCTGCATGCCAAATTTCAGCCCGATCCGCCCAGTGGTTTGGGCTGTGCGTTGATAGATCACTATGTCAGTCGGTCAGTCACCTATGAGTTATATATATTTAGATTTGTGTTGTAAATAGGTATAATGCATTCTGGGAACTTAGAAACTAAGCCTTATGTTGGAACACCTTCCCAACCTAAATTGATTTTGGTCTATTAACCGCTTTCAATCGATGTTGAACCTCTAAAGCTATTATACCTTATTCAATCGCAGAATATTAAGTCGTGGCTAATAAGATTATTAAATGTTATTAATTTCAATAAAGTCGTTCGTGGCTTTGAATTTTGGCTACAATTAGAATATTTCTGGAATTCCCCTCAGTCTGGATGGACAAAAATAGGAGGTTTTAGGAATTCGGTTGACGTATTCATCCTTTTTGATATGGAAATATACATGTTAGTATAGATATAGTACCTGTATGTAATAATTTGGTATACATTTTAATTTTAAATTTGTTATGTAAATAGTCTAACTAACAATAAAAAAAAACGATTTAGAATAAGTTCTTTTTTCTCGGTAGGACGTAGGAAGTTATATACAAAATCTATACAAACTTCTATGTATGGGAACAACAGAATATGCGCAGAAAACCCAAAGAAAATTCCAGTAAAAATAAGCCTAGTATTTTTGAAAATCTCACTCACGTTTGAAATATCGGCACGTATTTCATGGACGATGAAAACAAAGTTCCGTTCAACAAAGCGGTGCATTGTTGAGTGGTCAACGAACAGCTCGCTCAACTGCACGCTGAAAAACACCTCAAAGTGGCCCTGTTGGTATATTAGGTCCATTGGTACTACATCACTACAGGGAGTTATCGGAAAAAGGTAGGTATATCAGACAGTAAATGTGCATTTAGAATTGGTTCTTATGATTAACAATCATAAGGATCAATATTATCTTATTCTTCAACACACATATATTGTTTGGATTTCGAAAAGGAGCTGAAGGGGCCTAGCTTAAATAGAATTAATATGATTAACAAGCAGCATGGTTTCATCACCACTGTACCTACTTATTTTAATTTCAGGACGGCCACTCTCAATCATCCCTAACATCAGATGTCTGTTGAACAAACGCCATAACACATTTTCCTTCGATGTTAACATCCATGGACGTCAGTAAATCCTGACAAATCACAGTTTTGCACAGTGCATTTTCCGCGGCGCACCAAAATTTAACCAATTCCCGTTTTCGGAAACTGCAGATTCAAATTTGGATCCATTGAAGCTTCCGGAAATTTAACTGTAATATTCAAGGCGCTTCGATGAAGAGTATAAGTACCTATTTGCTGAATTAGTGTGCTTGTTATGTACCTAGTTAGATTTTCATATTTCTTCGTATTCAGAATTACAATTGTTTTTAATAAATAAGAAGAGTTTTTTCTTTAATAAGAAATTTTTTCGGTAATAAAAGTACGGACATTTACATTTTTCAAATATCTTATTACTCGTCGCAATATCAAAGCGTTACTCTATGAAACCGCGCACAACCCTGATTGCAACGCACGATATTTTTATTCAACGCTCAACTCTGTGCATTGGAAATCAAACGGTGCTTTATTTAAACAAAATTCCTTTCGTGTGAACAAATATGTGGTAGGTACTGTTCTGTCACCTATTTGTTACTCAAAGCGACGTGTTATCGTTTCGTCATAAAATCCAAAGTCACAAAGTATTCGCGCTTTGGTATGTTTTCAACTTAATGTGCTTTCAGAATCTTAACCCAGATATGCCAAAACTAAACTTCTATCAGGCAAGTGTCGCAGTAAAGTTCTCATAACGCAAACTTAAAGCACAAAGCGCTGAATTTCCCTCTTACCACTCACTTCACAGCGCTTTCAATATCGTCTAAGCCACTAGACGCTGGATTTGCATCTCAATTTAAAGCGCAGCTCTTGCTTCACGGTACATGGGCATGCGTTTGAGAAAATTGGAGCAAACTTTCATTCATAAATAATGCATGATATTCTTATTTATTCTGTATTTACATGCGATAAAAAAGGTTTACAATATTATGTAGGTTAATTTTGGGTTTTATTGAATACGCAAATATTTTGGTTACGAAGGCCATGCAAATGATCTGAATATTTTGATAAGGGTAATCATTTACATAATTGTAAATAAACAGGCCATTCAGGGTTAGATATATTATTTAAATTTACAAATAGGTGCTTAATTTGGTGCCTATGATTAAGTTCGATAATTTCTGCTGCCTGCCCTAAGTACTACGATATAAATAGATTTAATTAAAGAAAATATTATTGCGTTCCATTGAATATGTCAATGAATTACACACAAACATTTCCGAGAAACCGTCTCCCTATTTTTACAAGTTCGTACGTTTACGAGCAAACTTGGTATCTACGCCTGCAAACTTCTGAAAGTTGGCAAGTCTTGCCAAAATGGCTGCCAAAAGCAAATAATTTATTCAACTCTTTGTTTATTTGATATTGTCTTTATAATATTTATATTAATTATTCCGTTTATTGTTTCAGGTATAAGAAGGATACAACTATGAGGAAAGGTAAGAGTTTTTTCATGAATAATTTTCACAAAATATTGACAACTTGTCAGAAGCCGGTTGCCTTTGCGGTTGTTTTCAAATTATGTTATGTTATGGCATTTAAATGTAGCTAAATAACAGTAAAAAAGTCGCCGCTATCAATTCCTATTATAATAATAGAGCTGTGGTAGCTTAGTGGTGTGACCAATGGACTGATATGTCAAAGGTCTCGAGTTCAAACCCGGGCACGCGCCACTGACTTTTCGGAAGTTATGTGCGTATTTATCACATGCTGAAACGGTGAAGGAAAACATCCTGAAGAAACCTGCATGCTTGAGAGATTTTCTCGATGGCATGTGAAGTCTGCCAACCCGCAGTTGGTTAGTGGTGGACTATAGCCTAATCCCTCTCAAATGAGAGGAGACCCGTGCCCAGCAGTTGGACAATAATGGGTTGATGATGATCAATTCCTATTGATAGAATATTTAGAAGAAATTAATGAGGTTCTAGAAGATCTGTAAATCGACCGATGCGTAGTGTGTACGTCTAATTCTCCAATCTCAGCATTAATTCATTATTATAATTTTGTCAGATTTAACATAAACCTCGCTTTTGCAGAATAAAGTTTCTGTTTAAATAAAGTTAAAGTGAGTCAATTACGAACAGAAATTACGACTACGTTTTAATGAATTCGTTCATTAATTTAATTTGTTCTAACTAAGCTCGGTACAAGTTTACCTTGAAAATGTACGCACCATTGATTCTATTATTTCGCTTCGTTATTGGAAAACCGATATATTATACAGGTCGAGTTATATTCCATGGCACGCATTGACTTGCGCAATTTTATTACATGCCTAAATGGCATAGGAAAACATCGCGAGGAAACTTGCATATCTGAGGGGCCAACCCTCACTAGGCTAGGACTTTTTTTATGGTGATAAGGGGGCAAACGATCAGGCGGCTCACCTGATGGTAACTGATCACCGCCGCCCATGGACATTTGCAATACCAGAAGGCTTGCATATGCGTTGCCAACCCCTGCAGAAACCGTCTAGGTTTCTAAAAATAGGGAATCACTAAACTTGCAGCAAACGGAATGCCTATACTGTCAGAATAGTCACTCCCCCAACGAGCTCTGGTAACCTTACTCACTCGCAGAAATACAACTATTGTTGATTCAATGCGGTCTTCTGTAAGGTACTTCCCCAGTTGTCCAGCTCAGTTTGAGCAAGGAATCTGATTATGCCCTACCTCTCAAAAAAACCTATCGCTTAATTACTCTCAAAATGAGAATAAATCCAGAAGTGAGACAGTTTGGAGTTTGGTGATGTAAACTGGAGTAAGACGATGTCACGGACGTAGCAGAGAATATTCAAGTACACCTTCCTGAATAGCTCCTCCGGTGTCCATTACGTGTGTAGCACGATTTACATTTGAAATCTTTTACTATTTTTATGGCCACACAATTCCAAAGCGAGCTGGTAATTTAAAACTCCACCTTGCATGAGTTGTAAACCTTTTTACTTTATTAATGAGCCAAAACATTAGCATTCTCGCGTGAAATCATAGTCACGAAACATTTGGTGGTATATAAACGAGTAATATGTATATAGTATTAGTTTGCGTGGATATATTTTTATGTTCCCAGTGCTACGAAATCACTGTTTAAATGTCATTTTTTTTTTTATGATTGAATGATTGTTTATTTCTGTAAATAGATCTTTTTAAAGACACTTTTACAAGTCATGTACATTTTTTTTTTTAGTATCTAGTTGACATCGGCATTTCCTAACTGACGACCTCTGAGAAGAAATGCCGAAACAAACTCAGAGAATCATGGTCTCTTTTAAAGTCCAAACATTTTGGTTACAATATGTGAGCCTGACGATGTAAGTTAAAGTCTGGGATGGCCTTTTGAAGAAAGCACCAGTGCAGCTTTGAGTTGACCTGTCCATACTGACAGCACGCATACGTCAGCCATCGTTTAGCTCAAACCATTATTGTGGGAGCTTAACGACCCGACGCACGTCTATGCAAGATCAGCGGGACATTTGCGTAGGCCATTTCAAAAACCCAAAGCCGCCAGACATTAGTTTGTAAGCGTATGTTTATCTACCTACAAAGTGCTCACATTCACATAGATATGTATATTATAAATAATCCCAATGCATAAAAATCAACATAATGTCAAATATAAAATAATTATGTCAAAACATAACATTAACATAATGTCAAAAATATAAAATAAATAAAGTCAAATAATAATAATAATTAAAAATCTATAGGATTGCATTAAATAATCGAAATGTTACCGTTTGTTTGAAGCTTCAATTTATAACGTTATATAGTCTGGCTTTATTTGTGACGCATGTAATCAACGAGTCGTTGAGCTGTCTGTTATTTATTGAATATTTAAAATTAAAATCATTTTAGTAATTAAATCGGCTTTCAATTATTAATTAAAGTTACTTTTAACATAAATTACTAGTTTACTATTGTTTTTAAATTTAATATATATTTTATGTTGTAGGTTTAGATCTAATTCATATTGTTTCTCCTCTTGTTTGAAAATAAAAATACTTATTAAATAAAATTGAAGTGTTTGTATGTAATGTCATATCATAAAAAGTTGTTGCCATTACATACAAAGAAACACTAAAATTTTATTTATTTGAATATTTTATATGTATTTTTACACAAAAATCTGTACCGAGTATATTTCTCTATCCCCTGTATAGAGAAATATACTCGGTACAGATTTTTATTTTTTATTTCTGACTGTTTCTTCCGGTTAATCTCTGAAACGGTTCAAACTAGTTTTCATTGGTTGATAGCGCTTATCATAATAAGGATCACTGGCTATTTTCATTTTTTCAAATAGGTTTTTGGTTAATACAAACTGTACGGTCGAGGTGCGGGTGACAGCTAATTTTATATAAAATTTTATAGCAAAAACAACTCTGTTTAAAATTTCCAAGACATGCTTAAAATTCTACCTCATCTTGTTTCGGCTGTGCATAATTATAATTCGGCGAGCGTTCCCTTAGAAGGGTTCCCTTGTTCAAACTGTGTTAACATCTAGAAAAGTGCGCAACAAAGTTGTTAGCAGGGCCATATTGCCCTCTGTGCTTTGGCCTTTATATACCGTTCTATGGGTTTTGTTATTTGGTTGTTCATACCATTGAATGTCTTCTTGCAACATGTTTTGTCTCTTAACTTTGCCTAGAAACGTCTTCTGTATCGTGGGTAATTTAATAAACATAAATTTTAAAAGCAGCATTACCGGGCCTGGATTCCGCAAGCTAAAAAATGATTGATCATTGGACTACAGCTTCAGCCAGAGCCATCAAAAATGTTAAATATGAAAGACGAAATCAATTTAATGTATGCATATTTTAATAAAAAAATACTATACTATTATTATACTATGTATTATTATACTATGTATTATTATACTATAGTCTCCAACTTTCCATACTCGTTGCGGTTGCGTTATTTATATCCAATATGTGCCAGTGGTACTAAAAGTGGTTTTTTGTCTATAGTGGGTACTGGTCCAGGGCATCGTAACAAAAATTTTTGTTTGTCCAATCATTACGGTTTATCCTAGCAATATGTCCTGCGCATCACGACTCCCAGCCCTCTTCGAACGTTGGTCGTACTAACGTAATAAATAAATGCATAAATGACAGTGATCCTTTTAAACGTTATGGCAACCCTATCTTCTTCCAACTTTCTTGACAAAAAACATAGTCACACATTGTAAAAGCAACATATGTACAACAAGGTTGCCAACTCGATTTCCCAGCGACGCTATTGTGACCACACGTCGGCGAACACATAACCACAAACTGGGATAGCGGAAAATGAGTTTTACGACCTACTAGTGTTGCACAACGTCTAGAGAGTGCTTCGTAGCGCAAATTATATCATGCTGAACGCAACACCCAACAAAGAACTCACTAAAAAGTAGTTGCATATTTTTTAATAAAAAATCTTTACAAAAATTTAGCCTGTTACCATGCCGAAGCTTACTATTATAACATTATTTTGTTAATAACAGAATTGACTTGATTTCTGTTAATCTTGATTTTGAAGCCTAGCTTTATTAAATTAATTAATTCTACTAGTAAGTGTCCAGTGAGATATTCAGCGGGACATGAACACGTGTACACTGTGTGTACTGTGCCTGTTTACTGGCGCATGGGTGCTATTGCTTCCGGCTTCGTTACGAATGGAAGACCCGAATTGATCGCAGACAACTACAATAGATACAAATATTCTCTTCTGTTCTTTCATCATTCATCCTTTGATATAAATATCAATTCCTTCTGTCTTTTTGACCTGTCGGAACCAAGAAAAAATAATATGATTTATCTAAAGTCCTTCACTTTAGATCAATACACGACAATCAATAGGCAACGTTTACAGCTAACCACCATATGGACGGAAGTATGTTCACTACCTTACTGATATCTATAAAAATTAGGTAGGTATAATAAAAATACCACTCTAGAAAACTAGTGAAGGGTATAAAAGTCTGTTCTTTACTAGTCCAGATAACCTTTTTTTAGTAAACTTGGTGAGGGTAGTTGAGAACACAAAAGGTCCCAGGCCTCACAGCGCCGACCTTTAGTTTACGACTTTCAAATGTCGACTCTTTTGATTCACGACCTTTATATTTCGTCAACAGACGTCCCGTGTTTACGGTTCACGTATTCTATTGAGCTATTCGATCTACTAAAAAGTTTGGTCAAGAAAACCATAAAAAATACTATATTTTTGGCGGTTGCGGTTTTAATAACGCTGCTGTACCTGAAGATGTCGATAGCGGCTGATGTTTGTGTATTTACAAAAGAAAAAAATATTTAAAGTTTATTGAAGACAGCAACTTTACCAAGATTGAAATCTTTACCGCGCAGTGACTATTGTCTCAATATATCAAAGTTAAATCGTTTTAGTTTTTTAGTCGGGTTTAATTACATAAGTTCGCAGTTCATATAGAAATGTGAATTTGTATATAAATTTCTATATAAACAAAACTTGTCAGCCAACATAAACTGCAATACCAAGTATTTTACCCTATTATTAATTATTTTTTTTGTTACATAATCGATTTTCTATTTCTTTAATGAATGAAGCAATTCAATATTTCCAACAGCAAACATTTTTCATTATTTAATCAAGGGTCAATATATTCTCGTTCGCACAACAACTGCCATTAAAAAGGTTAACCCTCCTTAGGATTGCCGGGAAGAAAGACAGCCGAATTTTCCGGGTTACCAAGTAAACCGCTTAAGAGTGCTTGCGTCATTATTGACATGTTTTGACCCAGCTCCTAATAATGAGCAACTATTTAGAATAACTAATAGGGTAAAATTTTGCAATAATTGCTAAAATTACCCTATTAGTTCTATGGGTCTATCTATGCGTGAAAACTAGTATATCGCCACACCTAACTCCCAAAAATTGTTGTCGGTCCATGCGCCAAACACCCTGTATATATAACATAACATACCATCGCGCGTGTCATCCCCGAAAAGTAAGGCAGAGGTACTAATTTACATCCACGTTTCGCCGGTATGTTTTAGGTCTCATGTAATAGGGGGCGAGCCTATTACCATTAACCGGGTACAAATCCAAACTTCGAGCTGCTATAGAGAGCCATTTATGTGGTTTATCAGTTATTGAACAGTAAAACGAGGGAAGTATACGCAAAAAAATATTACTTTCCCTTAACGCAATGGAGTATGAAGGATACCAGGAAGAATAGAGGAAGTAAGATGGACACGTTCCAGTTACAAAAGCACGTGTTTTTACGGCCCACAGAGTTATGTCAACGAATGTTGGCCCATCTCTTGTTGAATAGCGGACGTTGCTGGCAGGAATTTATCACACACATGTTTATGTGTCTTCTGTGGTCTTTGAGTTTTTTAGTTGGCACTAATATCCTTACTGAAAACACGAAGATATACGAAACATCAGTTCCAATTACGATTAAAATTTGGGCAAAAAGGCTTCTATGACAAATTTTCTATAGATTCTGGAAATTAATTATCCATGGTAATTGGATGAATGAAGCCCCAAACCTGTTTACGTAGTGTATTTAAAAGAAATGAAACTAGTAACGTACCTAAATATTGAATATTCGATTATAAAAATGACAAGACAACAGTGTCGTAGATTTAATTTCCATCTGCAAAAGTTTCTGGTCTGACTCGGGTGACTTCTATTATATTCAATTTTTGTTTCCGCGTGACAGATGAATAAGCACTCGGCGAAGCTCTCACGCCTATTCTATGAATGGGGTTTTAATTACTGCCTGGACTGGAGTATCCCATTCTTCGCGAAATTCATTAAATACAAGTCGAGCCCCGTGAGAGACTCGCTAATTGGCACACTGTACTGACGTCTGGCCAAAAGGCATGTCACTAAGGCCACTCTCCCTCTCACCAATTAGAAGATATTAAACAAAATTATATCTTCTCTACAGCAATTTAAGTTATAATTCCGATTGAATTTGAACACTGCAAAGGTTCCCTTTTAAATACGATGAAAGGGTTAAATTCTTGAAATGTAAATTAAGTTGATTCCATTTGCTTTGAAAAGGAGAGATTTCGTTTCTCCTAAGGGATATTTAATAATAAATAAGTTGTGACAGTAAATTAATGTAATTAATTATAGGAGAGAGCGTGCTTTTATCTTTTGGAAAAGGAAAGAAAAGTAGATAAATCTCTTGTTCCAAATACATTTGATATAGGAATATTATTTATAGGGAAGGGCAACATAATAATTTATGTAACGTACATATGGCTGTAATCTTGAAAATAACAAGTTTGTTATGAATAACTCCACTAACGCTGAATTATTGTAGATTGGTCAATACAAATATGGGACAAAGTAAACATGATTAGAGAGACGCGACTCCATTCGACGTCTGCACTCCTACAAATATTATTCCTTTAAAATAAATAACATTTATATTTTACAAACTTCGTTCAGTAAACATGCTTATTGCTCCTGCAATTTCTGTCATGCATAAAATATATCATTCCCGTTAAAGTACGTTGAAATATTAGAACTTGACTTCGTAATTTCGTTAAACGTAATTAATTAACATGTTCAGAGTATGGTGTACCTTTTATACTTTTATATTTAGTTACACCATATTAATGTCGGATTTTTAAATCGTCACTTCATATCTATTGTATTTACAAATAAACAAACTAAAATATGTTAATCCAAAAATATTGAAGCACGAGGCGATTGTGATTCTAGCAATAAAAAAAACTTTGACTAAATTATCATCCCAGAAATAAAGTATTGTTAATCATTTACATACCTGACACAAGATATCATCCACGGTTTACTATAGTGTTAGCTATAATCCTACAACGCGCGCCTAGCTTTCGTAGAATATTAGACATTGAAATAATACGGCTATAATACCGTCACGGGCTGACTGATAAAATCCGCTAAAAGTAGTTTTATTTCTATGTGTAACTGTATGAAATCGATATAATACAATTTTTTACTAAACTGTTTAATATACTGCAGTTTTGTGTTTAATGCTGACAAAAATGTTTACCAAGTAAGATCAGGGCAGGAAGATGATGACCGATTCTTGTATTCAAAGCATATTTAAAGTAGCATTTGAAACAACCAGCTGCAACCGACGTAAGCTTTCTCTACATTATGTCCGAACAAAAAAAGATCTTGCTACGACAGCTCATGTATCGTCCGACGCAATAAAAACATTCTGTGTATACCCCCCGCCCTTAGGAAACACGTCACCGGGCACCCGGCCTTATTAATATGAATACTTATTTTTAGATTAATATAAAACAAATAACCGTAAAAATATAATTTTACTAAATAAAGTTAGAAATATTGGTAATATATTATTCGTAACATAAAGAATGTAATGAGAAAAACATGCTAACCCGATCCACCCAATTAACCAGTCCGTCCACCGTCTAATCTTTGATCTGGCAACCCTAACGGGGAGCCATAAAAGCCGCGAAACCTCGTTACGTTCATACAACAAAATATATTCCATAAAACTAGCATAATCCGAGTTATATGTCTGCGCTGCAGAAAATGTTCCTGGCGAACGCTTGGTGAAGACATCTGTGCCAAAGTATTGTTTATATAAATGCGCGGATTCACCAAAGCGACGGCGGCTCGTACTGCTTGTTTTATTTATGAAGGATTTATGACGGACATTCTCTCCAGCTTTCTGCGGCAATAATGCTAGTACATTCAAAATAAATTCCAAACAAAGAGAAAGTGCAGCGCAGATACTTGTTTTTACTAAGAGAAGAGGAAGACAATCAGAGAAAAGGATTTTGCCGAAGCCTAAGCCGAAGCTTAAATAGACGAAATGATAAAATGGAACTGGGAACAAGTACTTTTCCTGCGTACAATAATAATTTATTCGATAACTAACCTAAAATTAGATCCTTTATTTGTATTGCAGTTCTTAAGTATTTACTCCGTAATACGCTACCCGCTCTCTGCCCATATACGCAGTTTTAGCGGGCAGACAGTTAATGCCCTATCGATCCGGTAATTTGGCAGCGGTTACAGTCGGTGCCATGCGAAACACGTCATTGGCCCGTGGCCCCGATACCTCGGTGCCTTGGCGAACTCTGTAACCAAACGTTCGTAGATACGATTTACACGAACTGTGCTTAATGCGCTGGAGTTGTTTTGTTTTAATTTGTGGAATGAACTTAATCTACAATATTTACTACTACTGCAATTTCGAGTCTTTGTTTAGTGGTAACTGCTATTTTATTGGGTTATTGTTACAGTCAGTAACTCAGTACTATTATGACTTTCATGAATAGTGTTTCCAGTTTGGCTGTTTTGTTTGGGGTGAAATGCTCACTCGATCAATCACCTATATTGAAATTTGAAACATGACAATCCTTTATGCCAAGTTTGGGGCTAGTGAAATCAATGGTTCCTTATCTTTGTTTAAACCAAATCTTACGTTCAATTGAGTTCGTGAATATTTTCTTTGCTTTCCATACTGCACGTTTCTCCGTATTTTCCAACGTTCGTGTTCTACCTTCGTAATGCCTAGTCTAAAATTTACAACCAATAAACTTGACTCCGGAGTACCTTCGGTTCTCAAAGGAATTGGAGGAGCAATCCACATTTGATTTGCATAGATACTGCTAACGGTCAAATAACATTGGGATTCGATGCGAGGGTTGGCATAGGACCAGAAACTATGGCACCTTTCAGAATGATAGTTCGCAATATTCACGAAGGTTATAAGAAGTCTTCAGACTGTTGTGTATAGGGTATAGATTCAGGTAAATTCAAACTGGGGACGGGTCACGCTAGCTTAGTGCGGGTTGGCAGACTTCACAAGCCATCGAGAGTATCTCTCGCAGGTACGCAGGTTTCGTCACGATGTTTTCTTTTACCGTTTAATCTTGTGATAAACACACACATAACTACCGAGTCTTAGGTTCGAACTTTGCGATCTTTGACTTTCACAACCGCCAGGTCACGCCTCTAGGCTATCACAGCTCAACTAAAATGTATAATTAAGTTGTGTTTATGAATATCACTTAATATGATGAAGGGATGATGTGAAACCTGCAGATCTAACAGAACTCAACAACTTCTTGCTGATGGGTTCGTTCTACTAGTTATTGGAATAAAAACTTGATGACTTTGATTTAATTAGGGGACTCCTACCCTAGAACAGTACAGAAGTTAGAAGCTAGAAGGTCGTTTGTTTGTTCTATTAACTAACGTAGCGGCACCTATTGCCGGTAGAGGCGGTGGCGGCGTGACGCTGGCGGCGCCGGCGACATGAGCGCGGCGGCGCTCCGAGCGGACGTCGCGGGCGACTCCACGCCCGGCTCGGACGTCGGCGAACGTATCACGCGGCTCTTCCCCAAGTGCCGCCCCAAGAACATGCAGCACGCACACGACAGGTAACGTTCACACTTACCGTTTTCAATGTGATTTTTTTAAGAAACCTAATACGGTTCTTGGCGTTTCGGCAACGCGTGAGTTACACCTCTGCTGTTGCTAATAACCGTAGGCTATAATTGCTGTGGGCTACAGTTGTAGGTGATCAGCACCAGGCATGTCATAAGCTAGTTTGTCACCCTAGGTACCTATTGGTAACAATAATAAAAACACAACTCACCGACTGCCATTAACTTCCCTGTTCAATTCCTTGATCGAGTAGTGTTATGGATTCATAAGTGAAAACTAAAGGATGTTAATGTTTTTTCAGACTATAATTATAATATATTAACTGAAGCCTTTAAGTAATTACCGTGTTTCACAACATCGAGAGACTACTCACGTTGTACGGGTCGCGACCTAAGTGGTAATGATTGCTAAGATAGTTATTAAAAGATTAGATTCACTTGCTAATAATGATTTATTTCGATATCGAAAGCTAAGCTAAAAATGATGATTAATGTAAATGGAAGGCGAATGCACCCGGTTGCCGTCCGTATCTGCACTGACTTCGGCGCGCACTCGACGTTGCCTTATTGATTAGCTAGATCAGCAAAAAGGTGTTCGATGTATTACATCGAACATGCTCCCGAGGGAGAGAGATAAGATGAACAAAATTACAAAACAATAAGTTACGTGAAACTGTGAACTTAATTGCTAATGAGTGTTAGTACAATATTGGATGAGATATGATTAACAAGGTGATGAAACAAAAATGCGTATTAGCTAAAGTACATCGACTCAAATGACCGAGTCATCTATGGTAAACACCGATTGTTTTCTCGCGATGGGAGACGTAGAGCTATCCCGTTTTTTAAGGCGCGAACCAGACCAACGTTTGGCTGCACTAGGCTCACACACATTCTCACTGCACTCACTAGCTCCCTGTACGGACAGAGGCTGGGCACGCGCACTCACTTCAGGTCTTTGCTCAGGTGGGGACTGGCTTATACACACATTCACGCTGCTAGGTGTGCTCTCATTTCGCTGTTGGTTGGACGAGCTGGACGCTCGTCTTCCTCGCCTCCACAGGAACCACAGGAACCCAGCGACTGCTGCTGCTATCAGTCCATACGACAAGACATAATGGTGTACATCATGCGACGTTAGCACATCATCCTGTTGAGCTGATTCCTTCATGGACTTAATTTGCTTATCGAGGGTTTTTAGTGAATTGTTAATCTGTACCCTTTCATGATCAAATTCTTCGAAGTTTAGTATGGGTACCGTTATATTATTGACCAAATGATGAATGGGAGTTAACTTAGTTTCCAGAATATTTGGTCTTAAATCGAGCGTCTTTTCTAATTGCTGATATGAATAAAGTGTTACGTCACGGCCTTTGACCATACATTGTTTAGTAAGGTGTATAAGTCCGGCCTTGCTGACTAGACGCGCTTGGATTTCATCGTCGCATATGATTCTCACAGAGTATGAATCACAACAGAAGTACAAATAGGTAGAAGGTTCGTGTAATTGAACCCATTTGTTTTGACAGCTAGATTTGACAAATTTGCACGCGGATTTATCCCCTGTTTCACAGAATCTCTCTTCAGTGCCGATATTTTTAATGGGACCTTGTCGTTGACAAAGGTAAGTATCCTCTTGCTGCTCACAATTTTGAAGATCATTTACGCTGACTGTAAGGTAAGCATCTCTTCTTAGGTTGATTGCTAGATGCTCGGAAACTGCTTTAATGCTAATCATGCTCTTGTTAATTTGATGTGGTACTGGAATCAATTTATATAATTCGAAGGTGTCTCGGCTGATTAACGGTAATGTAATTTCAAAGATGAAATATTCTTCAGTTATTCGGGCTTTGGTTTTTAACAGCTTGTAGATTTTATACAGGTTAAACTGAATATTGTCTACAGGTAAAGCAAGTTCTTTTCCAATTTGTCCAGAAATGATTTGCAGTTCTAAACGAAGTTGTCTGGGTGTCAATAAATGCATGCTAATTTGGCCTTTATGGATCTCCGTCATTGTGTCCGCAAACGTATCTTGCATTCGCTTTAGATTGTGTATCATATTAATGGTGGCCATCGCTGCTAAAGAGAAGTCTTGCTGAACCGTCATATCACTCATTTCCAGTTTTATAGTGTTGGTAACGCTTTCTAAGTAATTCACATGCTTGTTAATTATTTTGTGCTGCTTTTCAATAGTCGCTTCGGTCCGTTTTAGAATATTGTATTCGGCCTCGATTATCGAGGTTTGGTTCTTATACAGTTGATTTACATGATCGATGTTTCTATACACGAGGTCAATGTCATGTTTATATTTTTCTGCGAAACTGTCGTCGAGTACTCCAAACAATGAGTTCGCAACCGAGCCGACGGCATTGATAAGCCCGCGTCGTGTTCGCAAGGGCGCTCTGTAATGCTGATTTAGCAACAGCTGATTATTGTATTCCAGTTCACTGTACTCGTGTTGTATTTGTAAAATGATCATACGACAATGACTCGTTTCCTTTATTTTTTCGCAAGTTTGTTCTAGATATTTAGAAAATTCCGTAACTGCTTTGTCCCCTAGCCAATATGGGGACATGTTGTAATAAGTTACAATTTTCCACTCATTGCGAATGAGATGCATTTTTCCGAGAGAGTCGAAATATAGGCTTTGGTTGTTGTCAAAATTTGTAAAACTATAAGATGCTTCAGCGGGAAGTACGCTGCTCATAAAATATAACACTGATAGGATTACACTGATGATTTTAGGACAGTACGGCTTTTTCTTTCCTAGTTCGTCAGTTTCAGAGGTGATTTTAATACTTTTCTGTACGGCTACTCCACTTGTCTGCTGCTTGCAGTCTTCTTCTTTTTGGATGGGCAAAATAGACAACTTAACTACCGGACGCTTTATGTAGCCGTTCTTTGTCTTCAGCGTTACCACTCTGACAATTCCATCCGTTCCTGGGTGGACTTCCACCACCCGACCAACTGGCCATTTACCCGCCGGTAAATTATCGTCTTGAATTGTCACCATATCTCCGATTTCGAGATTTCGCTGCGCTTTAAACCACTTGCTGCGTATAGATAACTGGCTCAAATATTCTGTTTTCCACCTTCTCCAGATGTCTTTGAATATTTTATTTGTCGTATACCATCTTGTTCTGGCATCTTGTGCTGTTTCTATGATAGTCAAACCAGCGCGACTCGTTAAAAAATGGGCTGGTGTGAGAAAATCGATGTCATCGATATCCTCTGATATTGGGCATAAGGGTCTAGAATTAAGGCTCGCTTCGATTTGTGCTAATATAGTGCTGTACTCCTCATACGTTAAAGCTTGCTCACCGATAACTCTTCTTATATGCTGCTTAAGGCTTCTAATTGATCGCTCCCAGATCCCTCCTGCACTTGGCCAAGAAGGACAGTTCCAATGCCATTCTATGCTCATCTCTGCTATTTCTTTGTGAAACGTATCGGTAAAAACTTGCTGAAGTTTTTGATACTCATCCTGAAGATTACTATTGGCACCGATAAAGTTCGTGCCATTATCAGAATAGATATGCTTTGGTGTTCCTCGCCGCGCCGCCATACGACGCAGAGCTGCTATGAACGAGGAGCTGCTTAGGTCGGACACTAATTCAATGTGTACTGCCTTTGTTGCCATGCAAACAAACAAGGCGATATATCCTTTCGATGTTTTTATTCCTCTACCTTTGTTAGCTTTTATTTTAATGAATCCAGTGTAGTCTACCCCAGTATGGTAAAAAGGAGGTGCCGGGTTTGTTCGGCAGTTAGGTAGATTCCCCATGATCTGGTGTAGCTTTCTGGGCTCCTGTTTTTTGCACGTCACACATTTGCGAAGCTGTTTTGTAGTTGCTCGATTTCCATTGATAATCCAATAGTATTGTCGAAGCCATGACAAGGTAAGTCGAGGCCCTCCATGAAAAGTTAATTCATGTGCTTGATTTATTAAAAGTTCTGTTAAACGACTGCTGTACGGAATTATTATAGGATTTTTCATATCTGTACTTATATTGGCGTTTTCAAGACGTCCGCCAACTCTTAGTATTCCATCTTTGTCTAAAAATGGATTTAGTTTTAAAAGCTTGCTATCTGATCGAAGTTTTCCGTGTAATAAATTATGAATATCGGTTGAAAATTCAATGCTTTGGATGATTTTAATTAAACGTAATTTTGCTATTCTCAGCTCATGTAACGTGATATATCGAGGCATTTGTTTTCGCGTTGGTGCAAACGCACGTAATAGCCAGGCCATTACACGTATTATTTTTATGAATGCGCTATACCGATGTAATAAATCTGTAATAACGCTGTTTTCAAGTACGCTCGTAGGAGCGGCTACAAGATGATTTCTGACTTCTTCTTGAGTGATATACTTTTGATGCTGCTTTTCAGGTTCAAAGCCAGTGGATGATAGCCAAGATGGCCCTTCCCACCATAAGGAATGTTCCATTAATTGACACGATGATAGCCCTCTGCTAGCTGAGTCAGCTGGATTTTCTTTAGTTGACACGTAACGCCAAGTGTCTGGTGACATTGAATTTATAATTTTCTTTACTCGGTTCGATACAAAAGGCTTCCAACGTTCTGGGTTTCCTTGTATCCAGCTAAGTGTGACTTTTGAGTCACTCCAACCGAAAATTTTGTAATCGATGCTACTCGTGTCTAGGCTGTTTATAATCTTAGTCATAAGTCGTGATAATAATTCCGCTGCGCATAATTCGAGTCTTGGTAGGGATACAGTTTTGCTGTTAGGTACCAATCTAGTTTTTGCTGCGATCAGTACCACTGTCGATTTATTTTTTGATACGATCCTGCCATATACAACACATGCGTATGCTTTGATAGATGCGTCACAGAATCCGTGTAATTGTATGACGTCATCCTGCTTGCTTTTTAACCATCGAGGTATTCTGCATTGGCTGATACAGCCTAAGTCTGCCTTTATTTTTGCCCACTCATTTTTAATCCTATCTGAGACTTCATCACTCCATTGTAATTTCGAATCAAGCCATACTTTTTGAAATAATATTTTCATTTTTGTTGTCAGCGGAGATAACCAACCTAAGGGGTCAAATATTTTAGAGATTTCGGATAGTAACATTCTCTTCGTAAGTTTCGTTGTATCTGCTAATAAGCTATGTTGGAAACTAAATTCATCTTTGATCGGATCCCACTTTAAGCCCAAGGTTTTGGCTGTATCTTCTGTTTTGAAGGTAAATGCTGACGCTTGTTTATTTTGCTTAGACGTACTGATGTTCTCTAATAGGGCCTTTTGATTCGCAGACCATTTTCGTAACAAAAATCCCGCACTGCTGAGACACAAGTTTAATTCGGCTATTCTTTTCTTTCCTTCTTCTATTGAATGAACCCCGGAAACCAGATCATCCATATAGAAATCTTCACGTAGGCTTTTTGCTGCATTGGGATAGTTATACTGCTCATCTGTGGCTAATTGCCGAAGCGTCATCATTGCCAAATAAGGTGCAGCTTTCGTCCCATACGTGACGGTAGATAATTGATACACCTTTATCGGCTGTCTATGGTCTCCGTTTTCTCGCCACACAATTTTTTGCAGGCTTTGATCGTCTTTATTCACCAAGATCTGGCGAAACATCTTTTCTATGTCTGCTGTGTACACGTAACGATATTGTCTCCACCTCAACAACAGAGTTTGCAGGTCCTGTTGCAGGTTAGGTCCTTTATGCATGAGGTCATTAAGGCTATATCCCGTGGAAGTTTTGGCTGATGCATTAAAGACAACTCTTAGCTTAGTGGTTGAAGACTCTGCTCGCTGTACTCCATGATGAGGTAAGAAGCATTCTAATTCATTGCTGCTAAAATTTACTAAGGACATATGTCCTAGCTGCTCATATTCGCTAATAAATTGCTTGTATTGCTGCTCTAAATCCTTTTGCTTGCTAAATTTTCTCTCGAGGTTCCGAAATTGTGCTAACGCTATCTCCTTTGATTTTCCTAACTTTTCCCCCGCTTGTTGCTTCATAGGTAATCGAACCTCATACCGACCGCTTTCAAGCCGTTTTGTTGTGGCACGAAAATAGTCAACACATTCTTGATCTTCTGCTGACATTTCATTTTGCTCATAAATATCTTCAATTTTCCAAAATTGGTGGATGTCTTCAGTGTTGTTTAGAATTACGTTGCAGTGAAACGTCTTTACACTGCCGCACAGTAGCCACCCTAGTTGGGTGTTTTGAGCTAAAGGCGATGACGAGTCAGGACCTCTGACCATGCCATCTAACATGATAATCGCATAGATGTCTGCTCCTAATAATAGATCTACTGGTCGACTTGTATTGAAGTCGGGATCTGCTAAACTAATGTGTTCTAAGTGTGACCACTTAGGCTTCTCAAAAGATCTATTGGGTAAATCTTTAATGAGGCTGTTCATTATCATAACATCGGAAGTAAATGCAAAATCTGTGTACATTGATTGACATGTAATACTTAGCATCCCCTTCAAGCTGCTTTCTTTCTCTCCAATACCAAAAACTACTCCTTTACACTGCTGACGTTTCAATCCTAACAGTTGAGCAGCCTTTTCGGTTATTAGTGAGATTTGTGATCCTTGGTCGATGAGCGCTCTTAGTACATGCTGTGTACTATCTGCTGACTTCACCTTTACTAAGGCCGTAGCTAACAAAATTCCTGAAAAATCTCGTTGTGACGCGTAAACTCCATTGTTGCTTGATGATGCATTTTCTTCTTGTTTATTAAAACGTGGTTTTTGCATAGTCGGACCGGACGGGTAATTAGGTTTTTGCTTAATAAAACATTCATGCAATAATGTATGATGATTTCCAGAACACTTGCGACATCGTTTTGTCGAATAACAATTATTTCCATTATGGTCGAAAATGCAATTTTTACAATAATTAAATTGATTCACGGTTTTTAATTTCAATTCATTTGACAAGTCTTGAAATTTATTGCAATTTAGTAAATGATGTTCTGCTAAACACAGGGGACATTGAACTGCTGACACATGCATTGATGTAACTTGCTTCGTTGACTTCCAATTAAAGTCCTTTGATTTATAATAATTATGTTTACGATTATTTGGAAATGATGTTGAAGAGTTGTTTTGCTGCTGAGAGGCATGTGCTTTAGGTATGATATCTTGACGCCTACGTGATGCTTCTAGGCTAGTGAACTTATTCTCTAGGAAATTTAAAAACTCTTGTAGTACCGGTAGTTCTCGCGAATTCTTCAAGGACTCAATGTATTCCGAATAAGATTCACTATCCAGCTTTTGCGATAACAAATGGACCAATAGTGGGTCCCATGTGGATGTGTCGACGCCTAAGTTCTTAATGGCGTGAAGGCTTTCTACAGTGACGTCATGTAACTTCTTGATAGCTTGAAATGATTGCTGCTGTACGTTAGAAAGATTAAGGAATACGTTAACATGCGAGGAGAAGATGAGCTTTTTATTGTCGTATCGATGATTTAAAATCTCCCAACAATCAATATAATTGTCAGCACTGATAGGAAGGTGCTGAATCAACCGCTCGGCTTCACCTTTTATTTTTCCTTTCAAGAACTGCATTTTTTGAGCGTTGGATAACGCGGAGTTCTTGTGTATAGCTTCATTGAAGAGATCTTTAAAGGACACCCACTGATGATAATTTCCTGTAAAAACGGGAATATCTATTTTCGGGGTCGATTTTTCGCGATATGATGTTGACCACATTTTTTTGTTTAGAGCTTTTTTCATGTCGTTGAATATTTTCTCGTATTTGTTGAAGTGAACTTCGTAGGCCAGATGTTCTCCCGCTTCACCAATGATCTCCCAATGAAGAGTATCAACTACGGTCCAGCGGTGTTGTAGAATTCGAAGGGTGTCTTCAAATTCCCATTTGTCGACAATTGTGTCGACCTCAATAAAATCGATTGCTCTCATAAATGCTTTAAAATTGACTGATTGCTTATGTAGCATCTCGTCAAGTTTGCTGTTGGAACCCGTTGAATCAAATGTAGGGGCTTCTGAAGCCAGAGGTTGCGGTTCCGGCTGGCTGATAGAAGTCCCAGCTTCATCTCGCTGTACTCTTTTCGAGATTTCACCCTGATTTGGGTATGCTTTCATACTACGCTGAACTAACTCATCATAAAATTGCTTGATTAGTCTTTTGGCTGCTAAATAAATGTCTTGCGTACGCTCAAATTCTGAATTTGTGAAGTACTGGTGATTCGTGGTTTCATATGGCAAAAGTTTTTCATTGTTAACTTGATAATCACTCCAGTACGACTCCAGTAAATCAAGCCTTCGCTTACAATTGTCAATGGTCTTACGCTCTACGCTATCTTTTTTAAAATTGACGAGAAGTTTCTTCAAACCCTCTGCTATTTCAGTTTGATTGATGTATAAGCCTTCCATGGTGCTACTAGTTAATAGAATAAAATGGAACGTTCTTACTTGAACAACTCCGGCGCTGCTGATGCTTGCTTACGAGGTTGCTCCCCCGTTGTATGATACTGCTGCTAAGTGTGAGCTGTATGACCACTGCTGCTAAATGGTACCTACACCAGTACCGCCAGCTGCTGCTGATGTGAGTTATAACTCGCTGCTTCCGCTAAATTGTGTGTACCGAGAACAAACTCAGTACGCTGCTGCTAAAGTCTTACCACAAAAGTCACTGCTATGCTAAGCTAATGGACACTGTTTCACAATGACACTGATAAAGTTCACTTCACTAGCCGTTAGTCTAGAAAATCCTCCCTATTTAACGACACGCGAAGTCCTTGGACCGAAGGACTAAAATCCCGTCGATCCGGCTCGAAGGACCAAAATGTACGGGTCGCGACCTAAGTGGTAATGATTGCTAAGATAGTTATTAAAAGATTAGATTCACTTGCTAATAATGATTTATTTCGATATCGAAAGCTAAGCTAAAAATGATGATTAATGTAAATGGAAGGCGAATGCACCCGGTTGCCGTCCGTATCTGCACTGACTTCGGCGCGCACTCGACGTTGCCTTATTGATTAGCTAGATCAGCAAAAAGGTGTTCGATGTATTACATCGAACACACGTATTTAGTACGCGGCTGTTCAATATTTTCATAACCTATATATTTAAGTGACCACAATCTAGCTTATAATGGACACAATCTAGCGGCCACCCCTTTATTACTTCGTTCAACAAAGATGTTCATTAAGTGATAATTATCGTGTTTTACGTATGCAAACAGTCTGTGATTGCCGACATCTTACGTGGGCAAACACATTAAAATCTACTGCCAAAGGGGCAGAGACTCCGCCATGTTGATTTTGCAACGTAATTAGCGTGTTACGTTCGTAGGATACATCCCTGTGTTGGTTCTCATTAACTTTAAATCTAGTCGAATAGTAAATCGTATGCAAAATAATTATAGTTCCTTCTTGTAATTTCTTTAAAGAAAAGAATATCTCAAGAGTTCTAGTTCGTAACTAATTCAATGGAAGAAAATTCAATTTTGAATTAAGCTCGCCATTGTGCACAACGCTACATTTCTTATTGTCGTGTGTACAATAAAGAATTAAAGAACTAATGTATACCCCATACCCAAGTGAATCTGTATCTATATACCAAACAAAATTACCAATTGTAATTCAAAATTACCAAAAAGTACTTAAAGTGTAGCAATTTATAAACCCATTACAGGTTGACCTCCACCCTGGAGGGTCGCGATCGCGACACCAACAACGTGAACAACGCCTCGTCTGACGAGGAGCGAGGCAACGACAGCCAGCTGGTCATACTCAACGCCAAGGGCGGCACCTACAAACTTAGAGATTCAAGGTAACGTAAATAATATAATATTCATAATATTTAGGTGCCTGCAAAACCAAACATGGTCGTAGGTTATAAGGATTCACCCGGTTAGTCATGTTATATTAACTAGAATATATAATAACCTAATGATCAGGACATCATGAATACAGAAAAAGAAATTGACGAAATAATCGCAAGCGATCAGCAAATGTCCCTCCCGTTGCGGCTATGCACCCCAAATGAATTGCAGAAAACTATTAAGACCCTAAAAAAGAAAAAAAGCCCAGGATTTGATTTGATTACAGCAGAGGTCCTGAACCATCTTCCGAGAAAAGGATTTGTATTGTTGACTATTCTCTTTAATGCAGTTTTAAGGCTGCATTATTTCCCACTCGTCTGGAAATTCTCAGTCATTAACATAATATGTAAACCAGGAAAGCCTTCCTCTGAAGTCTCATCATATAGACCAATAAGTTTACTACCAGTCTTGTCTAAACTCTTTGAGAAGGTACTTTTACAACGTTTGTTACCAATACTGGAAGAACTAGGAACAATCCCACAGCACCAATTTGGCTTTCGAGCGCACCACGGAACAACAGAACAAATACACAGAGTGGCTCACACAATCCGGCAATCTTTGGAAAGAAAAGAGTACTGCTCCGCCGTTTTCCTTGATGTACAACAAGCATTTGACCGAGTCTGGTACAAAGGCCTCCTGTGTAAACTCAAAATGTGCTTACCACACCATGCGTATATGCTTCTCAGATCCTATCTAGAAAACCGAGCGTTCCAAGTAAAGTCTGGAGACTGTCTATCATCATTCTACCCCATAGAAGCAGGAGTACCTCAAGGCTCTGTGTTGGGCCCGGTTTTATACACGGTATACACAGCAGATCTGCCCACCTCAAACTTTATTGCCACTGCAACCTATGCAGATGACACTGCAATCCTATCTTGTGACAAAAATCAAATTACTGCAAGTACTAAACTCCAGGATCACCTGGATAACATTAGGACATGGCTGGAAAAATGGAGGATCAAAGCTAGTGCTGCCAAGTCGATTCACATTACTTTCAGTCTCAAAAGAGAAAATTGCCCACCGGTGAAACTTGGCAATGATATTCTGCCACAAAAAAATGTCGTAAAGTACCTGGGTATGCACATAGACAGAAGACTTACCTGGCGAGAACATATAAAGAACAAAAGAGATCAGGCAAACCGAAAATTCAAAGATATTCAATGGCTCATAGGCAGACAGTCGTCACTTAGCTTGGAAAATAAACTCCTCATCTACAAATCCATCCTGAAACCTATATGGACGTATGGGATAGAACTCTGGGGGTCAGCAAGCCAATCTAATATCGAAATACTACAACGCTTTCAAAATAAAGCACTGAAAATCATAAGCGGCGCACCTTGGTTCACGAAGAACACTGAAGTACATGACTACCTACAAATGCCAACAGTTAAGGAGGTTATAGAAAAGTCCTACAAGAGCTATAAAGAAAGACTCCGACAACACAAAAATGAACTAGCTGTGATATTACTAGAGCCCTCAGAGTCTACCTATAGACTCAAAAGAAAGCGAATAGCGTCAATATAACTTTGACAAATATGGAGATGACACACCATGGGGTGTGAAGAATCTCGAACCGCTCATTAAGCCATACAAATCTGATTAAAGCCAAGGGCTGATAGCAGATAGAAAAAAAAAATATATATTAACTAGAATTTATCTAAATGGGTTCTGTCCGTTCTGTCATGTTATGTGTAAGCTAGAGTTCGGGGTAAGTACATATATAGAATTGCCGTGTGTGATTAGTTGTAATTATTGGTAAAAATAAAAGTAATGAGATAATGACAATGTATAACATGATTAACCGGTATTTCCTTAATGACAACCTCTAGAAATCATTACATTTAAATTCCGATAGTGATGGGGTGGAGATAAAATAAAATAGTATATCTAGTATGAATCGAAGTCGACCCCAAAATCTACGGCCGACGTTTAGAACAAAACGTCCTTTTGAATTTGATAGGTTTATACATATAATAATACTCAGAAAATTTTAATGTGTTTTTGGTCACCAGGATCATAGAGATAGCAGGAGGTCGAGAGCTGTACTCACAGAGCCGGACGAAGGCGGTGAGGAAGCTACGTCACAACAACACGCACAAACACAACCTGAGGAACAAAGTGCGCTCGCTCACTAAAGACACCGTGGACTACGCCGCGGATAACCTTAGTAATGAGGTACATATATCTACATATATATAAATAAATAAATAAAATAAAAATATCTTTATTGTCGCCAGTTAATACATTGGTGTTCTTAGATTACTCTTATATATAATTATATCGTATTGATGTATTGCACAAAAGGTACTGCTACTGATTCCCAAGCTAAGCTTAAGCTTGTGTTTATATATTAATACGTGAAGAGAAAACTGTATACCCCTTTTTAGTATATTTAAGCATAGGGATGCGTGTAAGATTTGGCATAGTTACGGGTTACTTGGAGAGCAGAAGGACAAAAAAGATTAAGGTTTTAATTAATATTTACATAAAAAATTGAGTGTAAATTCTATTCAGTAAAGCAACGATGGTTTCATTTTAAATAAGTTGATCAGTGATGTGTTCAAAACTTGCATTAACTGCGTTAATTCTTGATACTTCAACAATATTCATTAAGTGTCAAAGTGTCTCATTATATTCAATTAAAAATACTTTTTCGATACATACATATGGTAAGATATAATATTCATTAAGTGTCACAGTATCACATTATATTCAATTAAAAATACTTTTTTGATATATATGGTAAGATATATACAAAAATAATAAAGACTATCAACTAAATCCTTTACTTTCAAGAAATGTATTTAGAAAGTACAGCTACGATGGTTGGCATAAAATATTTATCTTGGATACGTTAGCTAATCGTTCTATCTCAGTCTTATCTCATCTAAAAATAATGTAGATTGTTATCTCGAAATGAGATCCAAGTAACTACCGATCTTACACTTTCGGAGATAAATATTCTGCGTAAGATCGTACACAAAACACATACAAACGTGTTTAATACTCAAATAAGAACAGTGATATGTGTATTGTTGTTACTGATTTTATGTGCACTGTGACATCACAATGATCCCAGACGTGCTATTACCGTTGCAGTTAGGGTTTGATATGTTTATGGTATGTTGAACTTTATGTAGTAATATTTATGTTTTGTTTTCGCAATTTCCTGCAATTAAGATCAAAGTAAACTTAGGCACCAGATTCCACGAGTCCCACACAGTACAGTTTTGACAATCAACAGAGTCTTCCTGAATGTTTAATATGCTGAACACATACTAAGTATACGATAAGGTCAAACTCTTAATATTTCTTATCACTTTCTTATTGTCTTAGCACTTATGTATGTAAGCCGTGGGAGCCTAGTGGTGACCAGTGGACTGAGATGTCAAAGGTCTCCATTTCAAATCAAAGCTTTTTGGAAGTGAATATGCGTATTTATCTCATGCTAAATCGGTGAAAGAAAACATCGGGAAGAAACCTGCATGCTTTTGAGATTTTCTCGATGCCATGTGAAGTCTGCCATGGTTAATGGCTGGTTGATGATGAATGCTTCTATAATATATGTATTACATATTTTGTTTTTCAGATTTCCCTACACAGAATAAATAATGAGCCTAAGAAAATGATATCTCGACACACATCACCGACATACACTAACGGTGATAGAGACGTTATCCTAGATCAGAGCGCTATGGGCATCCCGAAGAACAGTTCGCCCATTCTTGACCCCCATAAGACCACTGACGTCAGCACCAAGAGCAGCCCCATAGCCGTGGTGGCTGACGGGGAGGTGGTAGTCTTCGACGAAAGTGATGACTGGAAAGGTGATTGTCTATTGTTGTTGATGATAAAGCATCCCAGACACAGTTTTTGGGGGAACCTTAAAAATGGATCAGTAAATGCATATATCTTCTCTTCGCAAGCATAAAGCCATCTAGAACTTTACTTTTATCATTTGTCACAGCTGATTTGTATTAATAATAATTACTTCTAATTCTTTACGTTCAGTGAAAATTGATATAAGTGTCAAATCAATGTTTGACACTTTTCACTGAATGTACAGAATTAAGATAAGTGTGGCTGAACGAAACTTGAAGTATGCATTTACTTGCAATATTTTGTAAATAAAATTTTAATCGCTAACAAATTCAGCTTTTACTTTATTCGATGTTGTTAAATGTGTTACCTCCTGTGTTAAATGGTTATTTATTGAACATCACAGTTCAATTATTTCGAACAAATCTCCGCTTTGCTTTCACTTTTCTATTTCACTGCACGTATTTCTAACGATTTTTCGTGTTGTAAACTATGGGTACTAGTATTGCTGTAATATAATTTTAATATACTTATTATAACATCGCATATGAATGGTGTCCTGCCGACCGAGCGGTCCCTGTAGTCTGGACATAAGAAACGCTCCCTTATCTCTCGTATCTCTCTCTGCGGAGCCCCTAGAGATGTTTTTCCTACATCAAATAACCCCGAAACTGGTCTTAATATTTATCGCGTAAATTTTTATATTCGTCATTACCCTTTACGGTACTTAAAGGCAATTTTAGTAGTGGTAGCAAGAAAAAGAATTATCCAAGAATTGCGTAACCAAAGTTTACAACACCGCTTTAACCTAACCATCCTATCCAATAATCATTGTTATTCATACATTTGTTTTCTCTTTCTTTTATTTTCAGTGATATTGAATTCTGTGTCTCTAGGTTTGAGGACGGAACCGGAAGCTAGTGACGATGAGATCGATATGAGTGTTAAGAGAACTTTAGACAATATGAAAAACGGTGATAGTGATGTGTTGAACAATAAGAGTGAAGTGAGTTGTGACGGGAGCGAGTCGAGCCCGTCGCGGGAGGACGTGCGGCTGAGCGACGCGAGCCCGCCGGGCGCCTGGCTGGCCGGCGGCGACGAGCGCGGCCGCGTGGCGCGCGTCATCGGCGAGCTGCCCATCGCCGAGTACGAGGGCTCGCCGCGCAGGTACGGCGTCGGCACGCAGAAGCCCGCGCGCTCGCCCAGGCCGGGATTCCCACAGGTGAGCTTTTTTTATGACGAATCGATTGTATGTAGACGTATGAATGTGGATGAAACAAAAGTGGTATGCAGAGGTTGTAGCGAGCGGGCGGCATTCTAGTAGAAAACTAGAAGAAGAACAAAAATATATTAAATCTCATCCATATGTTCTAGAGGGTAATAACAGAGAGCAGGGAGCCGACCCCGCCGTCGGGCTCGGCCGCGTTCGACTACCTGTACGAGTTCTCCGAGACTAGGAAAGTCCTGGAAGAGTTCTTCAGGTGTCCCACGAACGCGGGACAACCGCAGATCAACAACCTTATCGCCAACGACGAAGTTGTAAATTTCCAGGTATTACATTTTTTTATTTTTTTGTTTGAAATTTTAAACGAATTATTTTGTTCGGTTCATAAAGAATACCTGATTTAATTATTTGTAATTTTACGTATTAAAAAAGCTGCTTTACACACGTAATGCATTTTTCCTCAGTCAATATTTTGATACAAGAGATATCAAGCAGATTTAAAAGATAAATGTAAAGGTTAGCTATTGACATTTCAAAATTATATTTCAGGAGCTAGACTACGAATTACGACGCCAAACCCAAGAATGTCCGTCAGAAAACGGACTGGACGGAGGCAGCGAGTCGGAGTGGCCGCACGTCACGGACACGCTGGACTCGCCGCACACTGCACTCAACCACACTAATTTCCTGGGGCTGCAGGTACTATACTAGTGACGTCACAGGCCACAAAACCCTCTAGATAGAGTCTAGTGACGAATCAGTGTCTGAAAAAATTACGTCCGGAGTTATTATTAGTACAGGAGGACCAAGCCAACCATTCAATAATTTCTCATGCAAATTCATCTTTCAATAAAATTTTCCTCTTTTTCAAAGAGTCCTATGTCCTTCAGATTTCGTGGCCACAATATGTTTATACGTACCTCTACCCCTAGGTGCGTGTCCCGCAACAGGGTGGAGCGTACAGCACGCCCAACGTGCGCGAGCTGAGCGTGGGCGCCGCGTGGAGCGGCTCGGGCTCGCCGCCCGCCGGCCGCCCGGACCGCCCCGACCGCCCCGACCGGCCCGACGTGCCCTTCGCACTGTCCACGGACTCCAGCGACAGCGGCAGCGACCGCTCGCTATCCCTCATGCTGATGGAGAACGAATTGTCCGAGATGAAAGGTGACGTATATGACTCCTACTATAACACATCAGCCTGTATTCGTCCACTGCTGGACGTACATTATACATAGACATAGACGATCACCAGCTGCCCGGCTGCCTTCTGTGGTAAGGGTCCCAGGTCCGGATCCCGATAAGAGATTTTTTTTGTGTGATGAGCATATAATATGCATGTATTTACAAAAAACGTACGTAGATACATCCATGACTCGGATACAAATGCTCATGCTCATCACACAAACATTTGACCCTACCGGGATTCGAACCTAGGACCCGTAGCACAGAAGGCATTGTTAACTACCACTGGACTAACTGGGTCGTCAAATTAATTTATACAAAAATTCCAATTCGTTTATCGCAAGTCGGGTCAGAACAAATGTAACTATAATATGTAATTTCAGCAGTGGTGATGGACACAAACCGCGTAGTGGTGACACACCTGCCCATTGTGGAGGACGGGCTGTCGTCCGGACACGCGTCCGACACCGACAACAACAACCAAATGATACAGGTTACTACAATAATAATATACATATCAAGCTGTGGGTGGAGATTATATTACACCCCATATTAAAATTGACATTTGCAAATTTCACCCTTATTATTATTTGTATAAAGTCCAAAAAGTGAGCTTAATTTGGCTGATTGCACCTACTTAGTGTTATATCTTTACTGATATGTACATTTTACAAACCTTTGCTTAAAAATCCAAAAATTCAGTAAGTGAGAATATTTGGGATGTCATGGACCAATCGTATATTATCGTAGAAAGTGTATCTATATGATTAATAATATTTTTTCTTACAGACTCATTCAGTCGTAATAAAGGAGATAGTTGAGAATGGAACGAGCACAGACCCACATGTTCTGTCTGATGCTGATCTACATTCACTGGACCCCTTAGGTAAGTAGATTTGCGCGTAGATTCGGCGTAATGTTATTGATTAATATGAAATTACGCACAAAAAAGCGCTCTGATCAAATAATAATTTTGTATGAAATTCCTCGTTGTCGTATCGTATGAGTATCAATCAATAACGATATTTTTGGAATATTTTTAATGCCATATCTTAACTTTTTTGTACGTAGGTATTTAAATCAAAATACACGTATTTTTATATTTTACCAAAGTATATCTATATATTTTATTTTATATTTTAATTTGAACGGTTACTAAAAAGTGACCCTGTATAAGCATGTCTCCCAATTTCATGGGACATATACCTATGTAGGGATGTAGGCATAATTATATGTTATTTTATTTGATGTCATTAAAATCACTAAGATTTTTTGACATCAGCGTATCGTAATGTCCCATAAACTGTAATAAAAGATGGTATAATATGAACAATATAAGTGTGAATGAGTGGTGTTGTTGTTGGCAGTGTGTTCGGGCGCGCCGCCGCCGCCCGCGCCCGCGCCGCACCGCCCCGCCTCGCCCGCGCCGCTCCACCACCACCACCACGACGACGTCTACCCGCCACGGTCAGTCTACACCTGCCGCACCCGCCACACCCACCACAACTACCACACCCACCACTCATACCACACCCACTGCACCTTTTTTTTACCGTGGGAAATGCATTTACGCTCTGCCCGGGGAGACGACGGGGGTGTGTCGGCCTCCACCCAGAGTGGGTGACTACCAGCTAAAACCACACGGGATATTTCCGCCTCACCACCGAAGTGGAGCGACCCCGGCGGACACCCACCGCACCTACCACAACTACAACACCTACCAAACCTACCACACTAGATACTGCATACTGCATAATGATTAATATAAATACTACAAACATTCCGCTACCATGAGTTTTACCTGGCAGTTAGTGACCTCAATGTGTTCCTTTAAGCTACTTATCGAAATTTCAACAAAATATCTGCTACTATAACATAATATCAAAAAAAATATGACACTAAAAGTATGCTTCAAACTAAATAATCAATAAAAATTTCTTCAGGTGATATTTTTTTTTTCTATTTAACAGTAAAAGGCCGTCGTCTGCGCAGAGCACAGAATCAGTAGAAATTAAACCGGCTAGTGGCGATGAAGGTAACTTTAGTTATTATTTCTATGTTCAATAATCTTGTCAACCAAGTATTGTATTTTTCCCAAATTTTGACTTATATTTCCACGAAACAAATGTTTTTTTTATCTGCAATTTTTCTAGTGCACACTGAACGATACTTGCATTCATTTGTTTCGTACTAAACTCCTCAAACTACCTTTTTATTACCATTCAGTATTGATGAGTTATATATAACTCACGCCTAAATAAGATACTTAGACATTGATTTAATAAAAAAACACAACCCAAAAAAGAGTTCTTTATTAAATCTAACTGAACGTATTCAGGTTGATTTAAAAAAAAGATTTTTTGAGGCAAAATTTCTCTAATATCGTTTACATTTCAGATGAAGCTGACACGGATCTTGAGACTGACAGACTACTTGGCCAGCAGAGAACTGATGATCAAGGATTCTTCGACGATAAAGTAAGTACTACCCTGTCATAAAAATCAACTAACATTATTGTATAGGGTAATTCTGGCCCTCTAAGTATTAATATGTATACAAGTATCACCACATTAATTAATGATATTATTAAAAAGTAATTAGGAAAGTGCGGTTGAAAATCGATGCGCGCTATCTCACTCGTGCCGTAATAGTCCAAGATCCCAGGGCCGCCAGACGTCACGTATTTTCTGACGAATCAAATGTGGATTATTGAGTAGTGCTAGTATGTACTAAGAACGCATGCCTACCAGCTATCTTGCCTAGTGGGCCAATTTTCAGGTATCAGGTAATCAAGGTACACACAAATATTACTTACCTCACGTAAATTCTCCAAGCTGATTTTTACGTATATTGTAGGCAATATCCTTAAAAATAAGTCGCCAATACTCCCGGACACTTTCCGTCGGCCGTATTGCTTTGCAGACGCTTTAAAGCTCCCGAAGGAATTAATCAACTTCACGTAAATTATGATGTTCCATTCTAGTAAAAGGTTTCAAAATAGTTGTGACAGATGACAGACCGATCATAGGAGCCAATCATCCCCCTTAATTCAATTTTAATGCCACTGTGGGTAGGAGTATGAGGGTATTATCAACGAGCATGAGAGTGAGCCCGATTGCGAATATGCGGAAGTCTAGGGGATGATTGGCCTCTTGGATCGCTCTGTCTTCTCGTAAAAGGTTTCGAAATAGTTGTCTGGTGGAGATATAAACAATGGAGCATCATAATTTACGTGAAGTTAATTAATTCCTTCGGGAGCTTTAAAGCGTCTGCAAAGCAATACGGCCGACGGAAAGTGTCTGGGAGTATTGGCGACTTATTTTTAAGGATATTGCCTACAATATACGTAAAAATCAGCTTGGAGAATTTACGTGAGGTAAGTAATATTTGTATGTACCTTGATTACCTGATACCTGAAAATTGGCCCACTAGGCAAGTTAGCTAGTAGGCATGCGTTCTTAGTACATACTAGCACTACTCAATAACCCACATTTGGTTCGTCAGAAAATACGTGACGTCTGGCGGCCCTGGGATCTTACTCTATAATGATCATTAATTAAGTATATGGATAGAAGATTTGGTGTAGAAAACAGTTGAAGTCATATAAATATTAGTTATAAAAAAAATTGGTTATCTGTAAAGTCGGTTTACGGGCGATAATTTTACGTGACAACATCATAAGAAAACATTGACATTTACATGAAAAATTGCATACTGAGAGATACTCGCTTAGGCCGATCGTGCTTCTCTATCGCTTGTTCTGCGCTCTGGCATACACGCTCGTCTCAAGCGAAACGTGTCATTTTTTAGTGCATGCAGCCGTAGTTTACCGCTTTATAAGAGATTATCCTATGTCCAGCAGTGGACGTCTAACGGTTGATATGATGATGATGATGATGAAGACGTTATCACGTCAAAATATAGTCGCAAAAGAACCATTGAAGAATACGAAATAAAAAGCAAACTCATGTAAAATGTACAATATTTTTTTTAATTCTACCGTTAAATTTTTATATCAATACTGTCCATAGCAAGCAAAATAATATATAACAAAATATACATTATTTGTAATAATGACCTTGAATGACTATAAAAACACATGCTCGAAACTCACAACTCATAAACATATCTTGAAACGTAATGCGCAATAAGACCATTCTCACCATTTAAAGTACGTGACCTTTACCATAAAGGTGTCACCAACCTCTTTGCATAACACCATCAGTAAATAACACAGATATGTGACTAACTGACTACTGCAGTGGATTTATATTATTTGGCTTATATATTTAAATAAAGATTGTTTTTTTGATGCATACATAAAAAAACATAAAAAATAGGTTCACACAACAATATGTTAAAGATTTTTTTTTAATTTGCAATTTCAAATTATTATTTTTAAATTATTATAATATTTTTTTAAAATTAATTAACCCAAGAATAACTTAAAAGTATTAATCATGTATGATGCAATCATCAGCTGTGAGTATAAACAAGAGGCGAGTCAGAGCGGCGCGCGCGCGCTGACCTTGTTCGACTATTATTCTTGATCTCAGATTATAAGAGCGGACTTGTTTGAGCTTTGTGCCTATTTTTGCTCATCCTCTGAGAGGCTGTTATATTTTACTTTACGTTAATTTTTCGCGTATTCTTCTTTTAATACCACTTTAGTATTATAAAATCTTGCATAGGGAAATGTTAATTATGGAATTTTAAACATACCTCTTGTTTTGTTTCTTTACTGACAACAATTAAAATGTTTACCAATGTTTATTTTATTTCCCAAAAGGTTTCATAATATGTCCTAGTATTACTAAATCCTCTAGTGAAGTACTTTTGCAATAAATATTAATTGTACAACACTTATGTTATCAGTTATCGTGTAATACACATTTATTGCGTTCAGATACGTAATCCTTATCTAATTAATTGATTTTAATACGAAGAATTTTAATTGCTATAACATCAAACGGACCAGTAATCTGTGATCTTTATTCATGAACATAGATCTTGCGTATCTGTGACTGACGGTACTCTATGTACATCCATCTGTTTACTTAGCATAACACGGTGGCGGGCCAGTATCGGAACATAACGCGAACTAAGCGCAAGCGTTGCTTCATCGTATCTTTATCGCATGGGAAATGACCAACTGCACTGATAACAACGTATTGAACGCTCAGTTTGGCGCACGGCGACGCGCGACGTAGCCGTTTTCCCAAAAATGACTGAGGACGAAAGACAACCTTGTCTAAATGAAAATAACGGTGAACTTACAGTGTTAGATTCTGAAAATAATATAATTGAAGAGACAGATGTGAAAGAAACAGTGTGCAGTGAATCACAACCGTTAAGAAATACTGAATTGGATTTACCCGAGAAAAGTTTTGACGAATTAGAACCAAATGTTATAGTGCCTAGTGTTGAAATTCATATAAATGAAAATGACGAAGTTAAAATTAGTGATAATGTTAGTGTAAAGTATAGTGATACGAGTGTAGTTAGTGAAAACCGGAATGAAAAGGAAGTAGATATTAAACCGCGCAATAATAGTGAGTCAAATGATGTTGACGTTGAGTCAAACGCGGAATTGAAGGAAGCCAACAATAATGAATCGAGCGTTGAGGAAACGAATGAAGAAAAGGTGGGATGTTGAACAAAATTATATACTATACATATTTGCCATATTTATCTAGCCTGACATTCAGTATAATGAAATGTACGTGGAGTATTAAACGAAATAAACGGTAAACGTACCTATTAATGTTTATCCTATCCCTGTCAACTTTCTTATTCATTTCGCTATCTAATCAATATATTTGAACAATAATGTGTGGTAGAAACTTTCCTAACTTCAAATAATTTGACTTAAAGAAGAACCTTCTTTAAATACTTAGTTTCATTGCGACCACAACTGCAGGTGTTTTAAAACTTAAGATCGATCATTACATAGTTATTCATGGTTTCATAATAATTATAAGAAGCGAACTCGAGCCCAAAATCTTGTCTTATATGGTATAAAAAAATGTACATCTGAACCTAATTTTGTTTTATTTTGACTAGTCACTGTGTTAAATATTAAAGAACATGAAATTGAGCTAGGACAGCTAGGTTTTACGTATCTAGGTATAAAGTAGGTATTAAAATAATATCCATACACCGCGACAAAATCCGTAAGAAGTAGTTATATTCGCGTGTGTGTATGTAAGAATACGATGTTTTTGTTTCGCTGTGATGTTCCAGTTAATATGGTTGGTATTTCCTGATAGGTGTTATTGTCTCAACACACAATAGCTACACGTGGTTATCAGACATTGGTCTCAAAAAATGAAATTGTCCTAACAGATACGTACCCATACCTATTGTTTATTGACAATTTCAAACATTGTGATACTATGTTACGAAGTTATGTTATAAAGAGAATCTATGTGGTGTACATACTTGCAAAATAAAACAGGGAAATAAATTGATAGATAGGTACATTACAAAGGTACGACTTATTTCTAAAGAAATCTCTTCCAGTAGGTTATGTAGTCACTAGCCGGCTCTTCTCTATAAAACCTACTTTTTGGAAACGAACAAACTATGCAGTTTGTAATATTGGTCTAATTGATATAAAACATTTGACCACGAATATGACAAATTAATGTAGGCACCAATCTTTTGAGCAATACTATCGAGTTAGCGGTATTGCCCAATAATCTGGTTGAAGAGAAAAATAAATACAGATAGTCAGCCGCATCATGGTAGACTTGATGATTAAAATGGCTGATTAAAATATATTTGGTTGGGAATTAACACTAGGCCAAATAAGAAGTGCCCAATTTTAAGTCTACTAGGAGTGGCCAATCTCTTCAAAATTTCGCATTTTAAAAGAGATTTTGAAACATACGGAACGATAATATAAAAAAAATATAATAGCACAAAAATGAAAAGGGTGCTCGGTACATTTTTCGAAAGCCATAAATAATCCACCAAAGAGTCGAATGTGGGTTGCGAGCTTTAGGTTGGTCCCCCTCTGGTCTATACCAATAAAACTAATAGTTACTAAGAAAGAAACGTCGGTAAATACTCGCGCAACTATGTATGGGTAAACGCGACCTGTTTACATAAATATATTTACAGGGAGTTAAATTTAGTGTGAATACTGCACGTTGAACAAAGATAAGCTCACTATTATTCTGAAATGTTAATGAAGCGTGCGGTGAAACATGAATAATATGTGACTTAAGTAATGTTTTGTATAATTGAAACACATTATTGCCTAATCTGCTTCTTCAATAGTGTAGAAATATTTCCCTGATCTGCATCTTCAATAGTCTAGTGGTCGCTTTATTGAAATTCCCTATAATAGCTTAGAATTGGGATTTGCCCCTGTTTTGTGTTCGAGTTCAAACTTAAAGACCACTGACTTTTCGGGAAGTTTTCTGTGTATTTACCATATGCTCAAACGGTGAAGGAAAACATCGTGAGGTAACCTGCATGCTTGAGAGATTTTCTCTATGGCATGTGAGTCTGACAACCAGCAGTAGGCGTGGTAGACTATAAGCCTAATCCCTCTCAAATGAGAGGAGACCCGTGCCCAGCAGTGGGCAATAATGGGTTGATGATGATTGTGGCTATAGGCTCATCCCCATTACATGAGAGCTTAAAATATACAGGCAAACTATAAATGGGTACAGGTGAAATATGTACATATGACTCTACTTAATCCTTCGAAGCATAAGGCGTTAGTTACCTCTGCATCCAATAAATACTCAAATGTCTTGATAAAAATCTTCAGTATTTTTTAAACTTGTAAATGTACTTAATATTTTATTTGTATTTTCTTCCTTGTATCAAAATCAGGAAACATATTACATTACGTTTCATTTTATATAGGACCATTTTATCGGATACCAAAAGTTTATTTTAATGGTACCTAACCTCCTTATACAATATTATTATTTTATCTCAAAGTTAGAAAGATTACTAAGAATGTACATTTATATACATACTCAATATTTAGGTACTCGGTGAGTCACATGCGCATTTGCATTATTATTAACAAGACCGGGTCAATTCGCCTGACCGTAAGTCACGTACTTTGTAAGAAGCGTAGGTATTTAGGTTGATGGGGTTTGACCCAAGTTTTATAAACCAATTATATGTTTGTTATGCATGTCTAAATTCTTTCAAAAACGACTAAATAATGTAGTGTCAAAATTACTTTTTAAATTTCATTCCAAGGAGTTTATTTTTAAGATTTAAAGCATTTATTGAAATCTCTTCGACAGTTTTTCCAATGAAGATTATAAAACGCATGTATAGTTAAAGAAAATTGAGGTCTATAAACTGAAAATTCAGACGAATTAGAACCAAATGTTATAGTGCCTAGTGTTGAAATTCATTTAACTGAAAAAGAGGAAGTTAAACTTAGTGATACTGTAAGTCTAGTGGTACGAGCATAGTTAGTGAAAGCCGGAAAATTCTTACTATGTCCTTCTTATATGTTATACAAATAACTGATACGCCTGACGTACCATACGTTTTCCACTGTGACCGAATACCTAGAAATTCACCATTTATCAAATTAAACATAAAAATACTTTCTATTTTCCAAAACAATCGTAACACAATACGAGAATTATAATAGCGCCTTCGCATTAGTCTTCAGTGACCGTCAATAACCGTTAATAAAGTGACCGTATACATAGCAATTTAAATTTAAATTTGAAATACTTTTCATTTTCTCAATCAAACGTAACACCATATCAATTGTTATAAGAGCGCGTTCTCATTAGCCTCCAGTGACCGTCAATAACATGTGTTGTATGACTTGTGGTGTTAGGGCTGGCGCAAGCCGAAGTCCCGCACGGTGATGCCGGGCGGCAGCGTGGCGGCCACACGCTCGCCGCACGCGCACGACCCCGCCGACACTCACGACGACGACGCGCTGCACAACGGAAAGGTTACATTGTTGTTGTATTACACAATATCATCCATACCCATTCGTTGTTCGTTACACGGCAAAACCTCCTCAGAATGATGTATTTATGTACCTCTTAGCGTGCTAAGAAACGCGCGTGTTGGAAGTCAATAAGGCTGTGTGCATGTGGCAGCCGGTGCCTGCTTCATTCACGAGGCTATAAATACTACAACGATGTTCATTTGTGTATCTATGTGAGAGACTGGATCAAATAGGTTATTTATTGATGACATTATGAGTTCGTAGTGAACTGAACAAAAATAAAGATAAGTAATAGCTTGAAAACTAAGGAAAAATAGGTACTGCACTGAAATTAATCCATTTCAGTATTTACCTATTTAAATATATATTTCGTACTCCTTTTAAAATCTATCTGTGCTTTTTGTCAGACAAGACGAAGGCAAATAGTCGAATATCTACTATATAAAGCATAAAATTGTGCTTCAATACGGCCAATATAGTGCACATGCTAGTCTAGCGCACTGTTGTCTCACTCGTTCATAAAATCCAAGTCGGCAGGTGCTTTTAAATAGTTCTTTTTCTTTTATTATAATATATTTATTACAATTCTTATGATTATTCAACGCTGAATAAATCCGTCGCGCAATTTTTAAAATATTTATAATTACTTTATTACTCTTGTTTTCATGTTATAATTACAAACCCAATAATCTCATGTAGGTATAATAAAGGTTTAATATTTTCACAATAAATAGCGAATTTACAAAATAGTAATTGTAATTTTTCTCATGCAAGTAAATTTTGTTATCTTTTTTCTAGGACAAAGACGGGAAGAAAAAGACAAAAAATAAAGAAGGTAAGTTTAATTTACACTGATTTAAACAAAAATAAATATATAAATAAAGTCAACTAAATCGATTTACCTCTTTTATGCTGCTTTTGGATTTTGTCCATGGTGAGTTTCTAGAGGCTTAAAAAACTGTGTTTATCATAATTATACCTACAAAGTATTATTTGGAAATGTATCCATATCAAATTTAAACGCCATTACAATACCTGTAATAATATGGTAAAATTTAAAAAATATATATCTAATCGGTTTTCTAATAATTTTTAACATCTGTTGTAGTAAAATATCCTATTGTTTAAAATTATACTAATTTGGTCCCGATCCGAAATAGTACACTAATCTAATAAATATTAAAAAAAAGAATTTATTCGTGATTAACTTGACAGAAATATTAGTTAATTCAGTATTGTGTTCCGTTTCGCAGACGTAACCCGTTCAGTGCTCATAGAAGGCGTACTATTCCGCGCTCGGTACTTGGGCTCCACCCAGCTGGCATGCGAGGGTCAACCCACCAAAGCCACCAGGATGCTTCAAGCTGAAGAAGCCGTCTCCAGGATCAAGGTAGTGTAAAAATATATTGAAATTTTGATTAAAAAAAAATATACCATCATTTACCCTATTCTACCTTTTATAATATTTGTTTAACTCGTGTTTTTTATTTTTTATTACCCAATATTAATGTGGATTTTCACTTTATGCCAAGCCGTTCCTTATACGAAAATCCGTATCGATTAAAAATATATCAATCAACTCAGCCTATCGCAGTCCACTGCTGGACATAGACCTAAGTATTATGGGCGTAAAATATATATTATCTATAAACTATGATAATATTTCATTTAAATCAATTTACATATCGGTGTATTTCTAAATTTATGACTTACCTTATCACAGACGCTTATTAACGTTAATCGGACATAAACTCGGTTTTTCACTTATACGTCTTTCTATATTTTAGTTACATCTTCGGTACATGTTCAACATAGAAGATTTTCGTGGAAATATTTTAAATAAAACTTTTATCGCGGTTTATGGTTCGTAGAGCATTCATAATCGGATGTTTTATAGACCGACCAAAGAAGCTTTACTAAAATGTCCTTAAAATTTGTTATATATGTTTTTTGGGAAAATAGTAAAAGTGGTATTAATTAAGTATCGTTAATGATCGTCTGTGGATATACGCCTTAACAAAACAATTATTCCCTCATCTTGAACCCCTTTACTCTACTACAATATTTTTATTATAATTATAAGAATTCTCCTAATTTAATTTCTCAGGGTTACCACTAACAATTTGTAACTAATATCAGGGTTGCTAACTTTCGTGTTCAATCCTTGCATTCTCATAAAAACACAGTTGAGCAACTTACCGTTTGCCCGTGTGAATCGGTATTAATGTAAAATGTTTGTATCTTATGTAGATGTTTATGGAGCGAGAGCATGAAATTACTTGTCACTTGCTGTCCCTTTCTAACTGTAGCACTCTTCTTGTGATTGGCGACCTGTAGCTTCGGTTATACAACGGTTATGCGATTTTATCCCTTCTTACCTCTGTGATAAATTTGTTAATGTTTTGATACTTGATTTTTATCGGCATGATAATTTTCTAACATCCATCCTCTCCTGACTTCGCCCTAAAGTTATCATGTTCATTAAAAATTTCATAACATTTCTGATCATCGTGTTTATTTCTTGGTGCGTTGTATAACTTAAGCTGAGGCTAAAAGATATGACTGAGTACAACACTACCTAAGATTCTATCGACTCTACACATGACAAGCTACGCTCTCTCACATCTCTATACGAAACGCGTGAAGCGGCACACAGTTCTTTCCAACTCTTGCACGCAACTGTTCTATATTCCTTACTATCACAGTCATCTGTAAATATGTAATTTCATGCTCATTAGGATTAGTGTATTGAGAATGCTAGTGGGATATCCTTCATACCCCTTATATAAACGAATAAAACAATATTTAGCTGCTAGATCTACGGGACTGTGCCCTGTGTATGTTTAATTTTCAAATGTTTGAGCCATCCACGACCTGTCCGCCAAACCGTTTGAGCTCTTATTGACTTGGCACTAGAGTATTTTTTTCAGTGTGATCCTCACCCCTCGACCCGACCCAAGAAGATTGTCGGATCCCGTATTGGCCGGCTAGCCTCCTCTGAAAATGTTTGTTTAACTGTCGCTTGCTGTTCCGCTTGACGCCAATGCTTTGTATCATTTGAGTCCTTGCTAGGGCACCATAAGGTAAGGTCCGTATGCGATCATAATATTATGCTGTGCTAGACTTTAACCTTGGCATGTTCCAATTTCGGGCTATTTACAAGTTAAGACCGTACTTTCGCGCTAACCGAATTGTGTTTACGTTCATCAATCACAAAATTTAAAAATCGAATACCTACTCCGCGTGAACATGATTCGATATTTTTTTTATCGATAATAAGTACGTCACTAACTGGTACGGAGGCTTTTTTATCAATGCACTATTTCATATAATGCACAATATAGCATGTAACATACCCGATTCACACCGGCTGAGGTGGCCTAGCCGACATGAGAACACTAGTCATCGTGGAGGGCTTGACGCTACGCACAGTACCCTATTCAGTATTCTAATGTTAAAAGTTAATTCGTTAAGTCTGCTTTCATACTAACGACGGTGGATAACGTTCGCTTCTCACGTAATCATTGTGTGTTTGTATTCGAATTGTCTTGCTTGCTTTGGCGCCGAAATTTTTCATCATTTGCTATTGGTTTGAATGAGGAACAATGCGTTTAGAGAGCAAGCCAAACCAATGAGGATTGGGCTTAACATTGGTAGAATGCGAAGAACTTCAAAAATGTTGCGGCACGTCTTTGAAAATGTAATTAGATCTTCATTCTAGCACCATAATAACTATTTCAATGTATCTTACGAACGAACGTAATTTCATCAATCCCTTCAGAGGTACACGAACGAACGGACTGAACGGTATTCGATAAACTAATTCTGGTGCGTTACAAAATTATGACACGAAAACCTACAGTCTAACTTAAAGAAACGTTCAAGAAAAGTTTTATAAGTCTATCTAGGCCAATGGAATAAATAATTTTATTGAATCATTATTATTTATCAATTACAATAGATACCTGAATTAATTGCATGGTAATGAGCTAAGTTAAGTGTATTTTGTTTACAAGGAAATTATTTTAACCTTATAATCAAAATCGGTTAATTAATTAACATATTACTGCAACAGTCATATTGTCAAAAATGCCATTACTCTATTGTTAATGTAGATGAAATCTTAGCACTTTAAAGACCAAACTTATTCAATGCACATTGGCAAAACATTCAAAATACAAAGAAAGTGAAGTAAACAAAATAAATAGTGTAGCTGTAGGTAGGTCCATTTTCCTAATATCAGTCATTATGATCATCAAAAATGGCCTCACAATAGTTAGTAAGAATATTCATAATTAGTCGAATACAACACAAAGAAAGGGAAATAAATGGTGTAATACCCTAGTATCAGTCATTATCACCATCAGAATTGATCTCAAAATAGTTAACAATAATATTCAAAACAAATCGAATACAACGGATTATGTGAGAGCGTTCGAGGAGGTTAGCCGGTGTGTGGCATGCACAGTGGGGCTGCGACGGGCCGTACTCCGGCGTGTACGCGGCGCCCGCGGCAGTGTTCCGCCTGGCCTTCCTGGGCTCGGTCGAGGTGGACGAGGACTCGCGACGCCGCAAGAAGCGACCCAAAAAGAACATGGTCGAAGAAGCCGTCACTAAGATCAAGGTGGTTTGGCTGGCATTATTATGTTTAGGCTCTGCGTGTTCCGTGACAACCCTAGTTGATTTTTATTGCGGTTCCTCGGCTGAGGTTAAGAAAAATACAATAACGTGCACTTGTCACTGCTGGTTCGGTCAGTAGGTAGACATGACTCGTCTGTTTAATTGGTTGTTGTATTTTTCATGTAATTTAATAAAATTCGTCTCGGATAAATACTAAAAATTAAAAGAAAAATATAAAAAATTAACAAAACATAATAAATTAGTTCTCTTTCTTTCGTTTTTTTCATAATCTTAAACCAAATATCCACCTCATCCAACCAGTTATTGGCAGTAGCGTAGCGTGGGGGGGGGGGACAAAGGGGGCCATGGCCCCGGAAGGCATATGAAAGGGGGCGGCATCAAGTGCCACGTCATTTTTGTACTACTAGAAAAGGGGCGGCAAATTTCCAGACGGCCCGGGGCGGCAAATACCCACGCTACGCCACTAACATAGCCAAACAATAAAAATCAACTATGAGGATCTTTGATGGCATCCCGTGTTTAAATAATTGAGTAAAGTCTTTATATTGTATACGTAAACCGATTTATATAAATATATTTCTTCTTGAAGCAATAAATTAGTATTTTTCAATTCAGGTAATACAATGTGTCAGTGTTGCTAGTTATAAATCATTGCTATATTTCAATGTTTTATTGGGGATTTTATACTATCTCATTTTATATTTGTTAATAGAAAACTTCAATAAAACATGATATATTTAAGTGTTGCCACTTCATTATACTAACATTGTCGTATTTCCCTTTTCGCTGTCTCGGGTAATCAGGCTTTGGTAAGTCTCTAAATTCTAAATTGGCCATGTATATCTTTGATGCAATGGCGGACTGGATACCGGATAGTCTAAAAATTCTTTAGATAGAAAACATTTTAATTGGAAAATGGTTTAATCCTATACCGGTTTCTCAGCGTTAATCCGCCATTGCATTAATGCTACACATGGTGACAGCGACATAAATGTATTCCGCCATCATAACATTGACTGCACATTCACAACATTATGCTTCATTTTCTCCCCATACGTATGAGAACCGATTAGTGAATAATGTGCCTAAACTGAATACATTAAAGCAAAAAACAAAAAAAATACCCATTACATGTTCCGTACCTAATTATTTTGCAAGATCAGACGAATATTTTCGTGTAGAACAAACGAATTATTTGAAAGAAGCTTCTTTATATATTTTTATGTTTACCACCAATATGGTACCTTCTGTATCGGTCTGTCTGCATGTCCTATAAAAATTCCAAAACATTTTCTGATCTAATAGTGAGTAAAAATTTCCGAAAGGGCAGTGAGCACGTAATAACTACATTTCTAGTACGGTTCTAGGTTCAGCATCAGTCATAGTATCACCATATGTAAGCTTCGCTTCGGTGTACTGTGCACCTTGTATGTCCATTCGCCAGATATACTTTCAAAAGCCTATATCTATGTACTATATTCTGGAGATCAAGCCGGCCTTTAAATACCTTTGTCACAGTTGTTTTTTTAATAATTTCTAGGCACCCGAAGGCGAAAACCAGCCAAGCACGGAAGTAGATCTCTTTATTTCAACGGAAAAAATCATGGTTTTAAATACTGAACTGAAGGAAATAATGATGGATCATGCGCTAAGGACTATATCGTATATCGCGGACATAGGTGACCTGGTCGTTTTGATGGCTAGAAGAAGGTTTGTTCCGCACGAGAACGACTCCGACCAGCCCAAGCTGAACCGCACGCCGAAAATGATCTGTCACGTCTTTGAGAGTGAAGAGGTACGATATTCTAATTAATCCTCACGATGGTTGAGAATTTATCTCACATAATTGATATGGCAATCAACTTGATTGTGACAAAATTGCGAAGTCGTATAGTGTAGGTCAAAACTCTCATAGTCAGGTCCGAAACTTCGGGATTAAAGTTATATCAATATACTGCGATATAATCCGCAAAATGTAGTTTTATTTCATTGAGATAACACATACATAATATGTAACATAACCTCAAATTTTATCTCGACGAAAATATGTAAATATTGATAACAGTATTGACTAAGACATTCGTAATGACTTTATGCGATTAATATAATGATGTAGTTATAAGCCAGAGTCTGTCTCTCCAACAGCGCGAAATAGTTACCGAGGGCTAAGTGCTAAATCACCAACTTTGACAGACACATTAGATGGTATTTAAAAGGCTATAGAGTCCATAATTGCATAATCGTCAGCCCTGGCTGTAGGTACTGCATTTCTCTTTGATAATGTAATATCGTCCTTATCTCATTCCAACTGACTTAAATTTAGACTCTATTACAATGTGATACAGATTATTTTTTATTGTTAATATATTATTTTACTCCTTAAAATACTTGTCATCGTTTAAAGTATTTTTTTAATTATCACTAATTTGATCATATTTTTCGCTAAGTTTTATATCACCCGTTTTACTTCTTTCAGGCTCAATTCATAGCCCAGTCCATAGGTCAAGCGTTCCAAGTCGCGTATATGGAGTTCCTAAAGGCCAACGGAATAGAAGACCACAGTTTCGTCAAAGAGATGGATTATCAAGAGGTACTGAACAGCCAGGAGATATTTGGGGACGAATTGCAAATGTTCGCAAAGAAGGAATTGCAAAAAGAGGTAAATATACCTGTATAGTATACTAGTATAATAGGTACTTATTTTATAGAGAACGTATGTTCTGTAAAACGTATGTCAAATACACTAACGCTTAGTCGTAACGTTACACGTGACAATTATGTTCGGTGTTGCGAACGAAATAACTGGGCAAATGAGAAAGACAACCATTTATTATAATAATATTTGTGATAGGTCAAATTTTATTATGATAAATAGGTCTTATATTTTACCAATATATAGTTAATTAAGATGCCAATCAATTACGGGTGTCGACTTTCACGTTGATTATAAAACGTGGATATAATAACTTGCAGGTGGTGGTACCGAAGACGAAAGGCGAGATCCTGGGCGTGGTGGTGGTGGAGTCAGGATGGGGCTCTATGCTGCCCACCGTCGTTATCGCCAACCTCGCGCCCGCCGGCGCCGCCGCACGATGCGGACACCTCAACATAGGTATAGCTCACACACATACGTCATCGCCAACCTCGCGCCCGCCGGCGCCGCCGCACGATGCGGACACCTCAACATAGGTATAGCTCACACACATACGTCATCGCCAACCTCGCGCCCGCCGGCGCCGCCGCACGATGCGGACACCTCAACATAGGTATAGCTCACACACATACGTCATCGCCAACCTCGCGCCCGCCGGCGCCGCCGCACGATGCGGACACCTCAACATAGGTATAGCTCACACACATACGTCATCGCCAACCTCGCGCCCGCCGGCGCCGCCGCACGATGCGGACACCTCAACATAGGTATAGCTCACACACATACGTCATCGCCAACCTCGCGCCCGCCGGCGCCGCCGCACGATGCGGACACCTCAACATAGGTATAGCTCACACACATACGTCATCGCCAACCTCGCGCCCGCCGGCGCCGCCGCACGATGCGGACACCTCAACATAGGTATAGCTCACACACATACGTCATCGCCAACCTCGCGCCCGCCGGCGCCGCCGCACGATGCGGACACCTCAACATAGGTATAGTTCACACACATACGTCATCGCCAACCTCGCGCCCGCCGGCGCCGCCGCACGATGCGGACACCTCAACATAGGTATAGCTCACACACATACGTCATCGCCAACCTCGCGCCCGCCGGCGCCGCCGCACGATGCGGACACCTCAACATAGGTGTAGCTCAGAGGCGTAAAAGTCAATTAAAAGCCAAGCAGAACAAATTACAGATAAAATAGCCAACAGTACGCAGCAAAATAGAGCTTAACTAACGTACATTGACCACTCGATACTAGTCTTTTCGCTTTCAATTCTAAATCTCATATTCAAATGTTCATCACCATAATATACATCATCTCTATCCCAGGTGATCAAATAATCGCAATAAACGGCGTGAGTCTGGTGGGGCTGCCGCTGTCGACGTGCCAGACGTACATCAAGAACTCGAAGCAGCAGACGGTGGTGAAGCTGACGGTGGTGCCGTGCGCGCCCGTCGTCGAGGTCAAGATCAAGCGCCCCGACACCAAGTACCAGCTCGGGTTCAGCGTGCAGAACGGAGTGGTGAGATACTGTACTAGTTGTTAGTCTAATTATAAATTAAAAAATTTAATTACACTAAGAGAGCTGATGATCTTAATGACAGCTGAAAACTTTGACATCAATTCATGTTTCATACAAATAAAACTAAACCAATTTAATATATTCCTACGTTAAGGAATTATGATACTCAGACACGCAGATTCATATGTTTAACTTATAACATACCCTCTTTTTTTTAGAAGATTATAGATAAGATAAGATTATATGAATCTAACACGGTTTTCATTACGTCCGGAGTACCGCAAGGGTCTATTTTGGGCGCTCTGCTGTTCATCCTGTTCATCAATGACATACATAGTTGTTTTCAACATTGTAAGTTTCTAATTTATGCAGATGACTTAAAGATTTACCAAACTTTACATGATGTTGATGATCAGGTTGAGCTTCAGGAGGATCTGCATCGATTCAATAACTATTGTAACACTAATAAACTGCAACTTAGTCTTGGTATGGTTTTGTATTGCGTGCTAGTAATGATTTCATGCTTCCACGCACATATTTGCATCTCTATAAAACCTTAATCCGCTCCCAGTTAGAATATGCTACATGTATCTGGGACCCATTGTATACGAAATATTCCGATGACTTGGAAAGAGTACAGAAGAAATTCTTGCGTTGTATGCACTATAAATGCTGTCACATCTCACCCAGAATTATTACATGGATATAAACTGTTAGAACTAAAGTCGAGAAGAATACAGATACAATCAATATTTTTATACGATATTTGCCATAACAGGTATGACTGTATTGATATTGTCAATAGCATAAACTATGGAGTGCCCTCCAGATCCCATAAGCGAGCCTGTCGTAGTAATCTTGTATTTGCTACCCGAACACCACGCACTAACGCGGGTAAGCGTGCACCTATTCATCGTTTACTTGATTATTATAACCACTATTTCAGTCACATTGAAAAATGTGAATGCCTACAGAAAATTAATAGTTGAGAAACTACAGAGCCTGGAGACTGTAAGCTAATTGGTATTATATATCTACATATCAATATTATAAGCTAAATAAGTATAATTATTTGATGCTAGCTACTTCATAAAAATGTATATATATATAACTAAATATGTATGTGTAATATAAATAATATGTATAATTGTAAAACTTACGTTATTGGATTATTGAAGAAAAAAAAAAAACAAAAAAAATTGTTACATGTATACTGCTCTCGACCTGGACAAGAATATTTTGTAATACATATATACATATATACTTGTGGCAAACGGTGTGGATGTCACAATAAGTACTTTCTATTGTGATATTGTTTGTTTGCCCAATAAATAATAAAAAAATAAAAAAAAAGATTAGGAGATCAATCTTCAATCACTCTCGCAGGTTGTGTTTTGGGAGAGTGGTTGAAGACTTGTAGAGTATTGGAAGATACTGAGCTCGAACAAGTCACTAGGATTTTCTTCGTTCGGAATAATATAGACAGTTACAAAAACACACATGTTAAACTTGATATCTCTCTTTTGTTAGGTTATAAATGGTGTATTCTGATGAATAAATGTCGCAACAGTATTGAGCTGAACTCAAACTCAAATGATTTATTTCAATTAGACCAATATTCCTGGTACTTTTGAATTGCCAAAAACTAGTTGCACGGTTCCAAAAGGTAGGCCTTATGGAGAAGAACCGGCAAGAAACCCCATAGATACTCTTTTTAAATTAAATACAAAATAACAAAAATGTAAGATGCAGTGGGATGTGTTTGTTGGTGGGCAGATCTGCAGCCTGCTGCGGGGCGGCATCGCGGAGCGCGGCGGCGTGCGCGTGGGGCACCGCATCATCGAGATCAACGCGCAGAGCGTCGTGGCCGTGCCGCACGAGCGCATCGTCAACCTGCTCGCCACCTCCGTCGGCGAGGTACTGCTCGCGCTGACTTACACGGATCCATTAGCCTATCTTCTACGCTACACTTCACATACCATCAACAAAATCTCCGTTTGCCCCCTTACCTCTTGAGCATAATATAAATACGCATATAACTTCTAAAACTTTGACTTCATAGTTTACTGGTCACTTGACCACACCACTAGGCTATTAAACTGTAAGTTATATTCTTCTTACCGTGTCAATGGGTAAAAACAGGTCGCCTCAATGGCACTAGCAGTGACCAGACTGAGATTGTCTCTAGTTTAGGTTTTGGGGCACAAGGGACACACCAACAGGTGTGACCTATATGAATAATGGAAATAACTACAAATCCGTTAAACAGTATAATTTGATCCTAACAATGCTGGATAGTATAGAAGCTTTGGGGAAACAAAGGAGTGGAGGCCCCCTGGCTCCATTTTTTTGTTCCTCTAAATCTGGTCCTGGATCCCAGGAATATAAAAACTAACATCAACCAACCACATTATGCAATATTACAATCGACCGCAAAGCCTTACTGGCGGTCACTGGCCCAACGAGTTATCTATACTCAAACAAGTGTTTACAATCTTCAGATCCTGATGAAGACGATGCCGACGTCGATGTTCAGGCTGCTGACCGGGCAGGAGAACCCGGTGTTCATCTAACGCGCGCCGCCGCCGCGCCTCAAGTGCCTGCTTACTACGATATTACAGCACCGCCACCACGGCCCTAGCCTCGCAACACTACCCACTTATATATTTATATATATACTGTCTTTTCAATATGCCCATTTTATCCCACTACTGGGCACGTTGTTTCTTGTCGAGAAAGAGAAAAGGTACATTACATCAACCTCGATTTATTGGTAGATATTTTTTATTCTTAAAATGTTTTTTTATAAAATATTGTGCTCTCTACAGTTACTGATCAAACGTCTTTGGACGCTTCAAATTCAGCATATGGCGAAGGTCATATCAATTCTAATATAGTAATTATTTTGTATAAAAATCAGAGACTTCATATATCAAAAACAAGGTTTTTGTTTCTTGTGTGACTTGAGACTCGCCATCTTAATATGCATTGCTGTTAGAATAAGGACATCTTAGGAGTACGCAATTAAAAGTTCGGCCATACAGGCGTAACAATTCAGGCCATTTCTTGTGTCCAAAAGCACTACCAATCCTGTAGCAGTGTATAAGTTTCAAGCAGAATAAGATGTTCTGTGGTGATTAAACTCTCTTTTTTCCGTAATAGATATAAAAAAAAGATGTTCTGTGTTCTAAAAAAATTTAAATTGTACATTGCTTGATCTCTACAATACTAGGAAAACAGGTAATGTATTTGCAAGAGTAAAGTTGGACACTTTTATGGACCTTGTCCATTAGAAACTGATTGCATCTATTAGAGGTCATCGTGAAGGTCATTCTGTCCATAAGTTCGCGGTATATTACATCTTTTTGCAATTTTATGAGTCGACCACCGTCATTCTAGTAAGAAAAGTCACTAAAATTATGAAGCGATTGAATATTACAACAAAACCAAGCATATTTCCAATGCCCTATGTTTTTTTCCATAAAACCATTACACAAACCTCATTAAAAATACTTTGTGAATTTTTCCATGTGGGTGTTCTGTTCAGTTAGTAGGTACGGTAACTACGATCAATGAAATGTTGACATTAAACTAATCAGTGATCTCTACCAGCCGATGTAATCAAAAGTTGACAAAGGTTATAGAACAAGCACAGACTAGGCTAACAATATATGTATGATTACAACAAGTAAGAAAGACAATATATTTTTATTCAAATAGTTTTGGTTAAATATCTAATTCTATTCATCGTTGATAATAATCGACACATATTTATGTTTAATAAATGAATGAATGTCGTGTGGCCGTTTGTGTCCGTACCAGGCGTCGGTATTATCTAAGTATGAGACGGAAAATATTAGTAAATAGTTATTATATTAACAAACATTATGTACATAATTTCAAGTACACATAAAAACTGAATCTGTAACTAGATATGTTTTTTTATAGGTTAAATGAATTAATATTACTTTGACAGTGCGAGGATAGGGCCCAACTCAAGCTTAGCTGATAAAAATACTCAATAAAATACATATTATGTGATGAGTTTCAATGCTTACAATGCTTTCGTGGCTAATAAGGATAGAATATAAGTTATATTATCTCTCTATTATTAAACACTGTATTTACAACAGCGAAAATATATTTCTTATTCAACATATTAAGTTAATATATCAACAGAAATCTCACTAACTACACTAATGTATAGAGACGTTTAATGCATTAAAATTCATGAATAACAAATCATCTTCAATGTTGTAGTAAATACAGTGGGTATATTTGTTTGTCATGACAATGTGTATACATACTTAATCCACTTACTATTGTATTTATAAATTTAATTGAATATCAGAACCCACTCATATTCGCTTGAATACTTATAATGAATTAACAAACTCTGGTAATAGTGCTGATTCTGATGTTAAAAGCTAGATTTACTTACGTTATCTCTCTCTTACATTCATAAATAAAGAAGTGTATATCTTTATGTTAAAATCTAATAATCATTGGACAAATTTACGACGTGTCCAAGACGTAAGAAGTGGAGACTAAATTGTTTATATGTATAAACATAAAAATGGATTAAATACTTAATGAAAAACCTATAATATCATTGTAACGAAATTAAGTTTTATTTTCCATTATTTTTCCTTTGCTGTTTGAAAGGATTCAGTCTTATTTTTCCAATGCTCTTGTTAGAAAGAGATACCATTAGTGATATAAAATGAATATAGTTTGTCAACAACAGAATCAACACCATTATTTTTGTCTTCTTTTGTAACTTAACTCAAAAAATCAAAACTTTAAAATGAAAGTTTTGATTTTTGCCATACTTTTTTATTGTAATTAACTTATTTCGATAGCATTATTCGCCATCGTTCAGTCGAAATGCGTCTTAATTTAAGTAGAACTGTTTTATAGAACTTTGTTTTTGTGGTTTTCTTAGGTCTGCCATCTTTAATTTAAGTGTTATGGATTGTTTCTTCGCACACTGATAAGTGTTTAGGTAATATTTTGTAAGATATTTCGAAAGTTCTCTGTGTATTTCATAAAATTATCAGTTATATGAGAAACTGAAATGATAAAAGTATACGAGGAAACAATCCATATTGTTTTATTTATTTTCGAATCGTCATTCATGTTTACAACTCTAGCCATTCCATTTAAATAACTTTAATTCTTTGTATATTCTGGGTATTCTAACGGTTAAAAACTAAGTTTAAAATTGATTTCTTTTAAAAATAAATATGCACCATAGTTCAAATCATCTCATTCAGTTCAGAATCAACATGTATAGCTTAGATAAGTATGTCTGGATTATATGTTCTGTGGCTCTGGTTTTAGACAAATTGCATCTATCATAGTGAACGCATACTAGTATCTGAGCCACAGCGCAACTTGACAGACTTACAGTGATCAAATTGAAAAAAAAAAGAATTGATTAGTCGATATAGTTATAAAAAGCATTATTTCGTGTAGCATCTCAAAAGATATATCATATTTTGTAAATTTTATAGTGTCGCTATAGCTATGTAACCTACATTTATGTATGTCCTGTGTTCTTAGCTAAGCTTAGCGCTCTGAGAACGAGTGAACAATATTTATTTATGTATAAAAATATATATATAATTTTACAGTTCTAAATGTAAACACTAGATATAAACACTTGAATAAACCGCTTCTGATTACGTACATTTTAACCCCGGAACTTGTATCCTGTCAAATGTCTTCTTGTATTACGTGTTCCTTTGTTCTTATGGCCAGTGTCTTCCTGATGAGGGTGTCGCGTTGAAATCCACACTACATCGACATTACCACTTAATGCCATGAATTAATGCAATGATATTTCTATGTCATCACCAAACAATGTCTGACATCCCTAAAATATAACAACAATCTTTCGCTCAAAATATACCCATAACGTTTAGTTTCTTTAGATCACATTACCCTAACCACTGGCCACGCCCTTGTGAACTAAACGTAAATATAATAAGTATACAGTCTGATGTAATTTTGTATTGCTAGCTGTTGTGAATAAGATTTATTTACATTGAGAAACACAGATAATAAATAGCCTTTTATTGTGAAAGCTGGTATATAGTAGGTACACTGTAACATGTGAAATAACTATTGTTGTTCTCATTTCTAAGAGTATTATTCTAGTCTGCATTAAAGTTAAGAATAAACTGAACAAACTGATCCTGTCGTTTTATTGCCCGCATGGAATTATGCTGAAGGTCTGAAAATGTTATTTGTAAACTAGACAAAATCATATTAGTTGCGCTAAATATGTTAAACTGCTCAATCATGATCTTTTATTACCCAGTGCAGTGTCGCTATCGTCGAAGAGGGCGGCTCCAACTGTATAATAATATAATATACATACAAATAAAATACTATATTTACAGAATGGATTTTATAAATTGACTGCGACCATAAATGTGTGTACGATATTTTTCTCCTAATGATAATGCTCTCTACCTATTCTGTCTGTATGAGGCAGATAGAAAGAGTTCAGCAGTTGTAAACCGCCTTTTATTAGGCACTGGTCATAAAGTGCAACTTCCCTTGATATGAAATCCTTATATGCATCCATTACTAACGTCCTACTTGTGATATACCTATATAAGTAATTGTGCGTGTCGATAGCAGAATATATTTCGTTTCAGACTTAATGATGATTAATAAACATTGTTTGGTATACTCATTTTACCAAAATTAGTACGACGATCAACTCATAGGTACTAAGTGAATCCGAGTCTAAGCCTATTGCAATAATAGTTAAAAAAAAAATACTACAGGATTACAAATAATTGATTACTGTTTCCGTATAGAGCATGTGATGGGGCGCTTTAGTAATTGTATTTGTTTTGGGTACCCTATTTTTGTCGTCTAGTTTGCTAATTTTACCTGATACTTACCCAATTTATTGGCATAAATGGTAATTATTATTATATTTATATAATTGTTAGCTTTTAAGTTTGAAACGGGGAATGTTCCTACTTGTACGAACTAAATATAATATAAAAAACTAACTGCCTCCCAGGGCTTTGCCCGCTTGACGCTTTGTATATAGATAAAAGTAGCCTTTGCGTTAATCCAAGATATTAACTATCTGTATGCTAAATTTCATGCCAGTCCGTTAAGCGGTTTTTGCGTGAAGTTTTAACAAACATCCATATAAACTTTCGCATTTATAATGTTAAGTAGGATTATGCACCCGTGTTAGAAGTCACGTACGCACAAACCAAATTAAACTATCACGTTTAGTCCTGACGGAAGAAATGAGTACATTACACAGCTTCCAATTCATTTAATTCTAAATGTTTCCTCGAATTGTCCAGTCATATTGTTAAAATATACGACTGTGATTAACTTCTTACTATATAGCTATGTATGTACTCGGCGCTCTACAAATCAATGATTCAGACTGGTTCCATGCGATTTCGAGTAACGCCATTTAAGTTACAAGCAGCTGCAGGTGCATGTATTAGACTTATATAACATCAAAGATAGACAACTAACAACGACAACTGCTAACACTACTACTGGTACATTGATATATTTCAATCTACCCCACAATTCTTATTTATTATATATATTTTTAATTATTATAATATACATATGTATATATATATATATATAATATTAGCGTTCAATATGGATTAACGTCAATTTTATTCATTTAAAAAAATTACACACAGAAGTAAAAAATTAAATCAATTTCTCAGAACTGATTAGTTTAAATTCAATGTAACAGATGGCATAACAACGTGGTTGGTGTATCCCACGCTGCACTTCCCACCAAGATTGATTGGTCCACAATTACTGTACTGAATATGGGCGTTATTCGTACTTCGAGGTCAAGTCTTTTTGTTTTATAGAAATTATGATCAAATGACACCATTAATATATTGCTAAAGCTTGTTAATATTTATTGTTATTTACAATAACTTGTTGGTATAAGCTGCCAACCAAAGAATCATCATAAACCCATATTGTCCCACTGCATGGCATGGGTCTCTTATTCATTGAGGGGATTAGGCTTTAGTCCACCACTAAGCAGAAGTTATAAGGTTGTTTGTGATCCACATGACCAATGGTGCGTTGCAGCGGCACCTTCAGCTAATTCGATCTGGTCCACCCTATAAAACCTTACTGCTGGAGCCCTTTGGGGAGTTTCAATAATATAGACTGGGATATCGGACTACCAGCCTAGGTGATAGTTCTATGACTGCAAAGAAAGTCAATATCTGTTATTGTATTTCTACAAACACCTAGATTTCATAATCAAATGTACAATAATTAGCTAATACTAAAATCATGAAGTTGTAATTATTGCTATTTTCAAATTTCTGAAGTAAACACTAAGCCCATTGTCTGTAATAGGTTGCAAGTCAGGAACTTAAATCTACAATGACCTTTCAATTTTGTTATTGTGGCAAAACAATAAACAACTTTTAGATAACAATGTAGATAAGGCAGCAAAGATATCAAATGAAAAAAATAAACAATTTAATTTTTCTCATGAAAATTTGCTTATACGCTATTCTTGTTTTCAATTTTAGATAATTGAGACTTGGCAATAGTATATTAATTTTGAGGCAACTGCTTAGATTATTAAATCCCCAACTTAAAATATTTTGTGCTTTTTTTTATTATTGTTTTGATTGTTGTGGTCAAATTGGTTTAAATAAATATCAATGTCTTGTTATTGTAGCAATTAAGGTTATCTGAAAATAAGTTAGTAATCATTTCAGGTTAATTGAATGCTGTTCTGTGCAGCAATTTGTAGGTATTTGGGTTTAAAATCTGGTGAATTTAGGAACACTAAGAATTAACTAATTTAGTAGGTCAGTGAATGACACAAAAGAATAACATCAAGATCCAATAACAATATATATTATACCTTCAGTATTTGGTCAAGGGCACTAAAATGTCAATTATTCCCACTTTTCAGTTCACCAGTGTTTACATAACATTAATAGATCAAGTATTTTTTCCTGAATGTAGGAGGAAATTGCAATAACAACTAGTACCCTACTCACAAGGAAAAATGATTAATATGTATGTAAAGATCAATATAAACATAACCCAAACTTGCAAACAATATCTCTCATATCATAAGTAACAATTAAAATAAAATATTGGTATAGCTTTTGTATATTATGTATTTTGAAGTTTTCTCACAAAGCCAAATAAAATTTACATAAATACAATTTAATGATAATTTTTATACAAGATGTAAATAGTACACAAAAGGTTCAGTGAAATCATGCTGTTGTCGCTTACCAAGTGAAAATTAAAACACCTATAATGCATTCACTTTTGCTATGTAGAAAAAAGAATTAAATTAAATTTCAGTACATATCACTAGTGATCAGTAAACTGATAGAATTATTTTATTAAGCATAACATTTTGCACTCAGAAGATGGTGTTCCATAACTCTTACAAAGATATCCAACTTTGTGACAGTAAACACTATCCATTGTATAAAATTAACCAAATTTGTAACCATGAAATATATACATTTAAGTCTCCAGGTTTTGTTTTATTAGCTATTATAATTATAATGATAGTAAAAAAATATGCATACCTAATATCGTAACGAAGCTACATGTGAACGGGTAAACAATGACCTGTGGGACTGTCGGACCGCTCCGAGACAATAAGGGCGAGGCTACGAAATGCAGGAGGATAACCTGAGCGGTGAGCGCCCGCAGCGCCGCAGCGCCGCTCACCTATAATAAAATTTATCCACAATTGTCTCTTCACAAGTTACTCGGTCTAGGGTGTATAACATAACTTGCACTCTTAAAATCATGATATATGTTAGTTCCGTCCTCGTGTGGCGCGCGTCGGGGAGGCACTGGTGAGTGAGTGCTGGGCGGCACTGGTTCAGTTATCCATGGCGTATCTCCGCGTCCACTCCTTCGCGTTTCGGATCGCCTCGCTCTCGTTTACCTTCCACAGCTCAGCCACGTCGTTGGCCAGCGGGTCATCGGGGTTCGGTGCTGACAGTAACGCCTGGATCGACAACAGCACCGTGCGAATCTGCAGCGCAGGACTCCACTTGTCCTTCAATATGTCCAAGCATATACGACCCAGCCGGTCTATGTTCGGATGGTATATTTTCGTTATAAACCTAACCTTAGGCGCTGACATGGGATAGTCCTCTGGCAGAAATAACTCTAATTTAAATAGTCCTCCTTCAAACGGCGAGTCTTCTGGGCCGGTGACGATTACGTGAAAATAACGTGCATTCGTTTCGCTTGGAACAGCGCTGATTCCCGGCACCGGCTCTTGCATCAATCGTTGTGTCTCTTTGATTATTCTACGTGGTAGGGCTGCCATTTTAAATATGCGGACTAGCGCAATTTGTCAAATGAAAGCAAGTAATCATATAATCGTACAAAATGTCTAATAGTCTTTTCACACTAAGTGTTCACGACAATTATCCAGGCACGTCTTATGAATTAACGAATTACAACAGCATTTTAGCCATGATAATGCTAAAAATGCGACTACAAAAGCGAAGGTACTTCAATTTTTAAAGCATAGATATTATAGACTTTAGTGTCATAGAGAACACGTGCAATATAGAAATGGATGCGTTTCAAGTTACTATTATTGAATATCCGGTATCTACCGGTTTTTAGTAATATTGTTATTTTACTATAAAATGCATTACTTTATGGTTTTCGAAAATAATTACATTTACCTAAATTTACCGTGATGATGATAGGATCGGATCAATTGAATTATATATTTATTATTATCATATTATTGGGAAATATAAATTTTATGGCCTTTTTTTTAAGTGCGGAAAAATCCTTTGCAGGCCTTCCCACCGCCTCGCGATGAGACGGGGTGTGTCGGGCTCAACCCAATCTGAGCGTTTACCGACTAAAAATCCGCACCAGTCAACGCTGCCAGCCCAGGGCCATGGGATTTGCCAAAGCATGCACCACAAGCACCACAACGTCTAATTGAATATTTTGGTATTCATCCGCTAGATGTCACTATTGTAAATTATTCTAATAACAGGCTTTAAAAAACAAAAGTTTAAGTTTTGTATTATTTAAATATTCATATCTTGACGAAAAATGCATGCAATATGTTCTAATGCTGTTTAATTCATATACTTTACGGACATAATGGAGTAATAACAATAATTATTATTTTTAGTCATGAAGTCTTATGATTTCTACTCATTATGAATTTATTTTGTTTGTGAAATTAATTAATTACGTTCTCTAATATAAATTAATTATCCGTCCTTGAATAAAACAATATAGATACATTTTTTGCCCTGATTTCTTACACTTACGTGAGTACTAGACATATAAATACAACGACTTTTTATAATAATAATGATGATCTCTTGAATATCACTGATATATTTAATTTTTTTCTCCCGGGAGATAACTACTTTCTTATATAAACCCCCCCCCCTGGACATAAGCCTCCCCAAAGATTTCCACAGCGACCGGTTTTGGGCCACCTGCGTCCAGCGGATTCCAGCGCATTCATATGATACTATATCAATAAGGCTGAATTAAAAAATATTATTAGTAAATATAATTATTAATAAAAATGTTTGGACCCCAACGAGACTTATGTGAAAATCCATGATATGCGACACCATTTAACACCATTTGGAGGGAAAGTCTACACATAAACTTTTTTATTGTGTAAACTGTTGATCTATTATTTCAATTACAGTGATAATAATCATTTATTTATTCTAACATTATTAGATAGCACTATCTAGTTTCAAGTTAAGTAATCATGTGTTACTGATTTGTGTTACTGTTATTAACTTAAAAACATAAAATGAACGAGGCACGAACGTCCGTGTTCATTATTACACCATATAGGCAATCTTACCGCTAATCGGGTTGTCAATGATATCCCAACAATGCTACAAACACCCCCTCTTGTTCCAATCTGAATGCCTGTCAGTTACACGGCGTCATATTATCGGGAACTAATAGCCAATCGGCCGCTGTCGTTAGCTCGTGATTGACGCTAGCCTGATGAGCTACAGAAGCAATTTACCTGGATAATACATTACTAGCCCATAGGGGCTTACTTATTGAGCTAATCGACGTTCGTATGAAAGGTTCTTAATGTAGTATTATACTTGATATAAGTAAATACTACTTAGTTACTCCAATAAATGATTTAAAACCGAATCAAGAAAACTGAACCAAAAGAAGACATCTTTTTTGCCTCCAAACTTTTTTTGGAACGAAGTGCCTTATCGCGCGTAAAGTTGTAACGAAACTTTTTGTTATATTAAGCTATTGTAAAAAAAATACAATTTTATTACAATTCCTTCACTAATTAATCGAAAGGAATTTCGTTCCATCCGGGTGTCCCTTTTTAATTTATTTTATTTGACACTTTTTAGTTAGGGTCAGTAACTTAAAAAGGATTTTCAGATACCTATTCCATGATACCCCACTTGAAATAATTCGTAGATATTTTAAAAAGTAAAGGAGTAGTGATATTCTCACCTATATAATATATTGTTATCTTAGTACCTAGTTCTGTGTACACACTTTGCAATAAAAAATACAGTTCGATAAGTTTTATGACTTATAAATGCTATAAAATCATGTTATTATAAATTGAATAAATAATATAAATATTTATTTAATTATACACCAACAGTAAATATTATGTCATTAAATTATAACAATAATAATATTTCATAAGTTCTCATACTTATTTAATAAATTCTTTAGTTGCTCAGAAAGTAGGTACATGATACAGGTGTTGTTTACTTTTGTTGATCCATATACAATCTATCCTCAAATGAGGCATGCAAAATTTGTGGTTTGATCTCTGAAGTATGTTTAAGAAGCTAGATAACAAAATGTCACGATGAAGTTATAATTATGTCAACAAGATAAATTATAATTTTATTTTATTAGATATAATGTCAGTATTAATGTCTTTATCATTTAAAAATTCTAAATTATTTTAGGGTTCAACGTTTGTCAGGGATAAAAACCTATTTATTTTAGTCATGGAGTAGGTAAGAAGTCTAGTGGAATAGAGCTATTTGTTTGTTGTTAATATAGTGTCCTGGAGCTAACAAAATCAAGTGTAAGCGGAAAAAAAAATGACCGCGATACAATATGATAAAATATTCGTCAAGAATCGATAACCAAGTGCATGTATTTGAGTTTGTAAACTGTTTATGAGAGAAAGAGACAAGCTATTTTTAGAATCGGAAGAATGAAAGCGGAGATACAGAATAATAAGCTATTTCGACTCTATAGTCACTATCTCCGATAGCCGTGATCGTCTAGTGGTTAGGACCCTACGTTGTGGCCGTAGTAACCCAGGTTCGAATCCTGGTCACGGCAGTGATTGCACTGTCGCGGCGGAGAATCTCTTTTTAGTTTTTTTTTGTTTTTATTTTTATGTTTTATGATGTGTAAATTTTATTTATGTATTTTTGGATATTATTCGATCGTGCATAACAGCTAGGATGAAATATTTATGGTACTTGCAATCCTGGATTAGTAACATAATTATTTTTGTATCTCGTTTATGCCACAGGTTAAATTATTTAACAATGTTCTTTCATTTTAGTTCCACAATTTCTCTATAGATGGCGCTAATGGCTAAAAATTAGGAACGTTTTACCCTCCTAAAAGAAGTGTGTTAAGCATTAATATTACTACTTTTTATTTAATAAAATTATGCATAGGTTATTGTAAAATAATTAATTTTAATTAATTGAATTAATTAATTTACCTCATTACAAACCATTACCGTTAGGTACATTCTAAAACCCGTACCTACTGAGAATAATTTACACTCCTCTTCCTCCTCCTCCGAGTCTTCGGTCAACTGGACTCACTCTATACCAGACCCGCGGGTCCAGTTGACCACATCATATGTTGAATAGGTTGACTGGACCCACAGGCCAATTTTATTATTAGTACAGTCACGAAGAAAAGCCGTGTTATAGTTCTATTTTGATTACTTAAAATATACGAATATTATTCAATTCGGTATTTACACTTAGTACGCACCACATTTTGTCACTACAATAGGCACTGGCCTTGTATTTCTAACCGACTTCAAAAGAGAAGAAAGGTTCTATATTTCTCTGTATGTATTTTTTTTTTATTTACACAGCCCCTTCCACCTATTTCTCCTTTCTCTTTGATCTTCATCCTCTCCATCCGTCCGATGAGAGAAGGGATATAGAACCTCCTTCACTTTTTAAGTCGGGTAGAAATACAAGGCCTGTTTCAAGACACATTGTGAAATAGTTTTGAGTACACAAACCTACAGCAACGACAAGAAATAGAAAAGAGTCTGGTTATATCGTCATATTTCTCTTTCGTAGACTAGACACTATAAGAAAAACTTCAATGATTTGTATTCAAAACTTTAATAACCGTATCATACTCTGATGTGGAACGTGGAGAGAAAGTCCGGAGCCCGCACAACAACGTGTTCGAAGTCCATGAAGGAGAGTCTCCCGTCTCCGTCAACGTCAGCCTCGTCCAACACACTGGCGACGATCTCCTCTCTCTCCTGCGGGTGGAGCTCTCCTTTTGTGAGGAGTCTAGTCGCCTCAAGGAGATCGTCTCTCCCTATGTACATGTCGTCATCCAAATCGTAGATGCGGAAAGCGTACCTGTGAATTAAAATTATATTTTAAATGTTAAAAAGGTATTCTCTTTGTTGACACGAGTAATCAACGAAAAGAGAGAATGGTGACAAAATTAATGCAGGGTTCTTAAACTCAAAATTATATCTGAACATATTTATCCTTTTTAAATTTTTATTAAGAAAGAAAAATTCAACCTCAGGCGGGACTCGAACCCGCGTCTTCTGGATTGGTACTCCTGGGTTCTGGGTTGGGCAGAATTGTCCAATCGATGTTGCTTTGTCGCCGTAAAGACATAAGTAACATAAAGAAAGAAAAATTCAACACATCAGGCGGATACCTCGGTGGCTCAGTTGGCAGAGCGTCTGGAGTACCAATTCAGAAGACACGGGTTCGAGTCCCGCCTAAGGTTGAATTTTTCTTTCTTAATAAAAATTTAAAATCTTAGCTTGAAATAAGCTAAAAAATACAAAAAGATAATATTTATCCTTTATATTATTTTTAGATTTATATGATTAAATTAACCATGCAAGACCTAGTTATGTGTGGGTAACTAATTAGTTACCAAATAAAAGTGCAAAGTAAGTACCTAATGATTTCAGCACGAAACAAAATTAGTTGTAATATTTAATAGGTATATCTACTTAGATAATAAAATATTTTTGTTTATAGTAGGTATATTATATGGGTCAGTTTTTAATCAGTATCACATTAATTACTAGCGGAAAATAGTGAATATATTTCCATCTTATTTCTGACTAATGTTTGTGTTGCGTGAATGTGGAAAATTATATAAAAATATAAATATGGGTTGTTCTTTAAATACATGTCTATGGGAGTCGGCACTAATACAATTGTAATGTAGGTTGCGACCTTGAGAACAAAAGAATGAAAATTTACAAAGTTTTGTGCAGTATACATTACGACAGTAATTTGGCCGTAATTCTACAGACTCTGTCTTTAGCTAGATAGCCGAACTAAAAAGTAGAAAATTGCTTAAAAAATAAAATAATGGGTTCTTGTTACTACAAGTAGATAATATTAGGTATTCCATGCTTTTTAAACTGGGAAATATATATAAATAGGTTGTGAGGTTTCACAATTACAGAAAAATAAATTTTCAGTTTCATATCTCGAAGGTGAGTAACTTATGGGTGTAGCTAGGACAACTGGGACAATTGGTCCGTCTGTCTGCCCCACCTCGTCGGCCTTGCCTCTGTTTCAACATGTTAGGTATTTTAATGATTAAATTGACTGCATAGCTATCATAAAAAACCTGAGCGAAAGCGAAAAAGTAACTTTACTACTAGAATACTCTTTTAGCAGTAAAGTTACTTAAGTTTAAATTTAGTAGGTACCGTATGCCATTTTAGACTTTGACCTACATCGTTAGGTTTACATATTGTTAACAAAGTTGTTTGGCCCTTAAAAGAGACCATGATTCTTTGTGTTTGTTTCGGCATTTCTCAAAAGTGTCTTCAAAAGATCTTTTTACAGAAATAAATACCCTTATATTTATTTTTGAAAATCATTTAAAATGACCATTTTGATAGCAACATTTGTCCACCCGCGATATTTTATTGTAAAATTATTTTGTAATATGTAAAAAGTAGTACTCTGATATATTGTCTAGCTACATTATACAGATTTACACATTCGTTGCCAGTAATAAGCAAATAATATTCCTTTTTTCTCATCCAACTTGGATATTCTCCATACAAAATAATTTGTCCACTTCACGGGCTGCGTAACAAAAATCATCTTAATAAATATATTAGCTGCAGTATTTAATTATTAATGAACTTTTTGCGAAGACTTTGTTAATTGCCATTGATATCGGTAAAATTTATTTTATATTAGGTATTTAAAATATTAAAATTTTGGGTAGAAAAGGATGTCCATTGTTTTGATCATTTTTGTGATTCATTTTTGTAACAGTATTAAATGGTAATTGTAAAATGGGACACTCAGACTAATAACGAGCCAATCACATGCCAGAATCGAATATAAGTCGGCCATTTTGTCCTCGAGTGAAAAAAGTTAATGACGCGTGTTTCTTTGTTGGCGAGCAAATTTCCAACTTATTACAATACTTATAATTGTTTTGTTTCAACCAACTCAGGTAAGTGAGACTTATATTATTTAATTAATTAATTAAATAGGTTGTAGCAAACCTTTATTGAAATGAAAGGTGGTTAGAACTCATTGTGATTTTTGTTTGGCTTAACATATTTGAAGCTACTTTCAAACTATGTTCACGTTTCATTTTTGTTATGCTTTGTTACACTTTTTGGTTGCGTTACAAAAATGAAATAACAAAAATGAAGTAAAGTCACGATCACATTGCTTTGAATTATTATATTCTCATTTATTCAATTAAATACATATAAAATACATTTTTAAATGGAAGTATATAAAAATAAAAATATACATTTAAAAATATAAAATAGTAGCCCAGCTACCCTGCCCACCTGCCCAGCTACGCTGCAGTAGCCCTGACCACCGGTAGCCAAGCTACCGGTAGTCAGGGCTCCAGAGAGAGGAACCTCCTGACAATTCAGAGCGTGATTCTCTTGTTCTTGTTGAATGTGAGCGTATTTTTGCTTAGCCAGAATTTTTATTAGAAGCTTATGCTTATAATTATTTAATAAGAAATTTGAAAAAATCTACTGATACAGTTGATTTTTAAAAATTTCTTATTAAATAATGAATTAATATAAAGTTAATTTATTTGATCAGTTGACGTTTTATCCGTCAGTTAGTCTATCAGTATTTGCACGCCGTCAATCGACGCCATTGATTGTCTAGCTTCTTGTCCGTTTGCTATTTTTTCTATGTTTGTTTGTCTGTCCCTCTGCCTGTTTGTGTTTAAGCTATATTTTCTTTTTAGGATGCCAATGACAGCAGCAGAACGTCAAAAACGTCAGAAAATCAAAGTTTGATATTAAATTTGTTGATTTTACCTTTTTTTAAGTGTATAACGTTAATTAATGTTGTTGAATAATGCCTGTTTATTTGTTGTATTGTTGATTTGTTTTAGAAAGATAACTGATAATACATTGATGTCTTTTGATTGTCCCCAAAGAAAAAAATATGTTTGTAAGAAAAACAATGTTCGTTTTGATTTTCTTTAATTAATCAAACAAATGATAAAAGAAATATAACCTGTTATATTTTTATAAGGGGTTCTGCAAACCCCTCATAAAAAAACTATAATAGTAAGATAATAATGTGCATTGTAAATGAGCCCTAATATTTCATTTTTGTTATTTTTTGTTACGCGTTTCATTTTTGTAACATTTTCATATTTGTTTCATTTTTGTCACAATGGTCATTTTAAATGATTTTCACCCATAATTTATAGTGCTCCATCTTTCATGCGTCTGCAAAGTGAAAGAGCACAATATTTGTGGGCTTATTCTAATTTAATTGACGTTAATCTAATCTGTTTTAGTCACTCTCACGTTCATACATACATATATTTATAAGTGCAGGTGCTCCATCTTTGTTAGTCCTACTAATATTATAAACGCGAGAGTTTGTAAGTATGGATGGATGTTTGTTACTTTTCACGCAAAAACCGCTTAACAGATTCGAATGAAATTTATCATATATATAGTTTATTACCTGGATTAACACATAGGCTACATTTTATCTATATACCATGCGGGCAAACCCGCGGGAGGCAGCTAGTATATAATAATGGTTATTACCTACATATGTTTAATTACTTCATAATTACGTTACATCAGTACCTTTATTTTAAACGTTTATCTTAGGAGAATAACTAGTGGTTAGTAGACTGCATACATATCTATGAATTTTTCGTGTAGTCGTATAACATTAAAAAATTATTGAGAAGATCAGTTCCCAAACCAAGTACCTATATCCTAAAGTATGTTCTTCACGCTAGTCTGAATGTTGAATGATGCTATCAGACATACCTCCCTCCTATTACTCTATTCAACGCAACTGTCCCAATGCTGGGCACGCCCAGGTCACACACGGCTTTTAGAAATTATATGCGTACATTTACCTTCTACTTCGTGTCGATGGAACATGAATGACATCAAATTTAATACTTATATTTACTTTAGAAATATGGCCATTGATCCTGACAGGCCCAGAATAATGCCACATTCACGGCATTTTCAGTGGCAACCCTCAGGTCTCTCGATGTGCAGGTGTTGGGGCACGAAGAGCACGACAGTAGGTGCGACACGGTTTGGAGGCTATTACCACTGCGTATTTATCGAATATTGTGAAGGGAAACATCGTGAGGAAACATGCATTCCTGAGAGATCTTCTCGATGGAGTGTGAACTCTGCCAACTTGTACAAGGGTAGTGTAGAGTTCAAATGAGAAGACAGTCTTGTTGGGATTGAACTAGAGATTTTTGACTATAGCATATTTCTTTTTTATCGTGATGAGGGGGCAAACGAGCAGGCGGCTCACCTGATGGTAAGTGATCACCACCGCCAATGGACATTTGTAATACCAGAAGGCTTGCATATGCGTTGCCAACCCCTGCAAAAACCGTTTAGGTTTCTAAAAACAGGGAATTACTAAACTGACAGCAAACGGAATGCCTGTGCTGTCAGAATAGTCGCTCCCGCAACTAGCTTTGGTAACCTTACTCAATCGGAAAAAGATCTTGATTCACTGCGGTCTTCTGTAAGGCGGAGGTACTTCCCCAGTCGGGCAGCTCAGTTTCAGTGAGGAATCTCACTATGCCCTACCTCTCAAATAAATACTTCGAAACTTTTAAAACTTAAGCAAACTATTCAGATGAGACGAAGGGATTCAATGAACTCGATTGTATGTCTTACCAAGCCTTAATATCTCTGGGCGCTGCTTCGCTGAACACTGACATCATATCCAGGAAATCTTCAAACGTCAGGTTGCCAGATCCGTCGTGTGAGAACACTTGACATATTCGACGTTTAAACGGATTCTCCTATCAAAACAAAAATAACAACATTAAAAAGACGAAGAAAATATTTAAATATATTTTTTACACTAATTTATATAATATTTATCAAACTTTGTGTAACTAAGTTTTTTTTTCTATCTGCTTAAGTACCTATATCGGTTACATTTAAAAGGTTACAATGCGAAGATGATTAAAAGAAAGAATTTCTTCTTATTTCCAAACAAAATCACGTGTATTATAAATATACAGGTACGCTGGGTATCCGGTTTCATGAAGCTAAGGATCGCAGCAGATGGAGGGAAATCGTACGGGAGAAACTGATGCAGCGGGGGAGTCACGGCCCTCACTAATGAGGATAACGACGCGAGGAGGAGGAGGGTATCCGGTAGGGTTTTGAGTTTATTGATTCGTATTCAGTATCTATTCTAATGTTATTTCCATTTACTACTACTAAAGGCTAATGACCTCACGAAATTCCGTTCTACGCAAGATATTATCCGCAAACCAGACTCAGCTGCCATTTTAAATAATGAACAAAAATATTAAAAGAAAATCAATCAATTAGATTGTGTCCAATAAATTTATTACCTATCCTAAATTTAAGCTATCAATCACTTAAATATCATCGAACTTAAGACTTTTACAAATCTTAAGAATTAAGATATTTGTCAAACTTCAATAAGAGCAGCTAAGTATTAAAGTTTTTCTCTTAACTTATTTCTTAGAAAATCTTTTAGGATAAATTCTACGATACTTATTTATCGATCGTTACAAAGTCATCGTTACGTTGAATCACGTTATATAAAGTTACCTTGCCGAAAAATAAATTGATTGCGGAATCAACGCTCAAACTTTTTACTTCATTCAGCCAGCGACAGAATTTAAAAAGAATAAATTTGAATAAAGAATGGCGACAGTCTTACAACTGATTTTCATTTTTATGACGAAATAATTTGAAGGTGACTAGACTCGCAGACTTTGACTTTGTAATATGCCAATGCATCCCTTTCATGAACTAAAAATACTTACAAAGTATTCATAAGCATGTTAAATTACATGAAAATGTAGGTAGAGTAGTAAAAACCAATCTTTAGCCAATATGTCCCAAAAATATATTTCACAATTTCTCTGACTCTCGTTACAAGGCATGATTAATTAATTCATTCAAATTTACTGTAGCATAAATTATAGTTCACGAGACGTAAAATTTTCGGTTGTCCTTTGATTAATTAATTGAAAATTTTAATAATTATAAATCAAAGATTACCTACGTGAAAAAAATTACTAGTCATATCATTAAAGAGGTCTGAAAAGGCGGTGTTCATGATCCATCATAATTTATTGTAAAGTCTACTTAATAAAGATATTATGATTTATGATCTAACGAAAGGAGGGGATAATAATAATGAACGTTCGAATTTTAAAATTAATTTATTACAAAGACTTTTTTTAGAATTCGTTTTTTTAATCTATGCATGTCTCTAGGCTTAGATACCAAAATCCACAAATGTCACATTAAAACTTATGGGTGTATTTTGACATGCTTAGCATATCATTACGCCTGCCATCCCCGAAGGTTCAGGCAGATGTGTACTACACACATTTCGCCAGAATATTTTTAAGTCCCATGTAATAGCACGCGAGCCTATTGCCATGAACGAACATGAATCTAAACTCCGAGCTGCTACTGAGACTTTCATAGAAAACCAACCCGATAGCATTTTTCTCGACCTGGGAATCGAACCCGTGACCTCTTGCTCAGCAGTCGCACTTACGACCTTTAGACCAATGGGGCAAAGGCGAAAAATATTAGCGAGTGTAATTTTGAAACTTTATTTATTAGGTACAGGGCCATTATTCTCGAATTATTTGATGAGTTCCATTTTTTAACCCTACGTGTGCCGTTAGTTATAAATACCGTAATCATTAAATTACACTTTGTTACACACGGGTGTATTTTAGATGCATGACGACCCGTTTAGCTCAGCGGTAGTTAATGCTGCCTGCTATGCTACGGGTTCGAATCGGTTGAGCATCAACATTTGTATCCGAGTCATGGATGTATCTATGTATAATATGAATATATATGCAAAAAAAAATTAGTACCTATATAGTATATCATCATTTCAACCGTTAGACGTCCACTGCTGGACATAGGTCTCCCCCAAGGATCGCCACGACGACCGGTCATATGCCGCCCGCATCCAGTGGCATATAGTATATATGTAGAACAATATCAACTATCTAGTATCTGTAATACAAGCCTCGTTGCTTACCACGGAACTAGATGGCGCTGTGTAATAATATCCGGAAATATTTATATTTATTGAGTATGTACCTACTTATGTATTTAGTAGGTACCTACTTATATATATAATAAGAGTTGTTGTTAATGTTCATACTTTTAACTCTGGTAGTTTCTCTATCTCCTCCACTGGAACTGCTATCGTGTGTGGTTGATTCTCAGTCATTCGTTTAGGCACTAAGTTAGGATTCACTTCTCGAAAGCGTTTGAATACCCTGGAAGAAAATAATATAAAATAAATTGTATGAACCATCTAATAATTTTCAATGTATACCTAGCGTGATTTTTAGTGGAACGTCGGTGCTTTTTTTTATTAAAAGTCAATAATTAAAAGATTTCTTATACCTATTAGTACAACATTCCATTCGCAATTTTGCCCGCATCATATATAGATATAGAAATTGGCCTATATGTTAATTCAGGTGATAAACTATCGTTATGCCAAATTCCATTCAAATCCGTTAAGTGGTTTTTGCGTGAAAGAGTACCTAACAAACATCGACACATATACCATATTGTAAGCTTTCGCATTCAGCAGTTGCACTAACAACGTTGTTCATCATCGTCGTCATAACATTTACGATGATCATAACACTGTGTACCAAAATCTCGTAACTTGTTTTGTAAACAGGTGTAGAGAGAATCATAATAAATAAAATAAAATCGCACTTATTTCCACCTAACTACGTCTCTAATTTATTCAAACAGGACAAAAGCCTTTTGTGTCTAACTTTACAAAATGGAAAACGTCCCCATTCATCACATTTTGGTGTTGTATTGTGCGAAGTGTAATGTACCGAGGTAATATGTAATAAGGTTTAGATTTGTCTGACGTACGAGAATATCATGTATTATTGTACCGAAGGTAGACTCTGACGTAAATACGGTGTTCATGTGGGTGTTGTAAAGGACACAGGTGGTGACGTATGTATGTATATAAGTACTAGCTTTTGCTCGTGACTTCGTCTGCGTTATATTAGTAATTTTATCCAATCTATCACAATAATCTCACAATTTTAAGAAACCCTAAATGATTTCTAAGGGGTTTGGCAACGCATTTGCATTTGCCTCTGGTGTTGCAAATGTCCATGTGCAGCTCTGATCACTTACCATCAGGTGAGCCTGCTGCCTGTTTGCCCCCTTATCACCATAAAAAAACTACTATTTTATCAATTTACTTAATTATGTCTACTCTCTTTAAAGAAACTATTGATTCGTACAAACTTGGGCCCCCTTTTCCGCTCTATTAAGGGATTTTTGTCAGGAAAAAAACTATTCAATCTCCTTCTCCTGGGACTATCTCTTTAGTAAATTTCATATAAATCGGTTTAAGCATGAAAGGTAACAGATGGACAGACATATTTTCGCATTTATAATATTAAAGTATGGGTACGGAAACTAAAAGAAGGTTAGATGTGGGTCATACATACTGGCTTAAGTATTAGATATCTTGTACTAGGTATTTTTCTTAACTTTTCAAACCCTGAGTATTTACTCAATAATTTATGTTCCTAATAACGTCAATATTGTAATAATAAAGTTACAATACATTGTACATCACTAAAATGCATTTTTTTACTACTCAGTAGGTACTTGAAAAATACAGTGGGTATCATTCTAAGCCTGGATCTCGTTTTAGGATGATGTTTTAGAACTTCACAGTTCGTACCGTACTACCTATGTGGTCTTAAGAAGTATTTATTAGACTTAAAAGAGTTTTGCTAAGAAACTACGATTTATGGATTTTAAACTGCCCCTAGTCCATTTGTGGTCTGGTTTGTTCTAGACCATAGATAATAAACAGGACCAGAAATGTCAATATTAAGTAATAGCAGATAAAATGCGTGCAATGTTTTTTTTTCAAAATCAGTTTACGTCAGATTTTAAATGCCTACATACGTAGTTACTTACATAACATATACTTAGATAATATACATGTTTGTATATATATGACACGTTGTCTTAAAAAAAATAAACAAGGCCAACAAAAAAAGAAGAATACAAATAATTATACTTAATACAATACGCCCTTGAATTTATCCTTGTGGAAAATAATGTGGAAGACACCCAATAATTATCTTCAAGGACACTCAGTAATACCCCAAAAGAAAAGCTATAAATAAATTTGTTAATTTTACTCTTTCTTGACATAGGTATGTCATTACTTTTTAGAATTTGATTCTTATCTATGACATTATCTGATGGTATAATAATACGTACGTTACTTTTTTACGTTTAGGTATGTTTTTATTATATTTAGCTGTGGTAGCCTAGCGTTGTGACCAGTGGACTGAGATGTCAGAGGTGTCGAGTTCGAACCCAAGGCAACACTGACTTTTCGGAAGTTATGTGCATATTTATCACATGCTCAAACGGTGAAGGAAAACATCGTGAGGAAACTTGAGAGAATTCTCGATGGCATGTGAAGTCTGCCAGCCCGCAGTAGGCTAGCGTGTGGACTGTAGCCAAGCCATTAATGGGTTGATGATGAATTATGTTTTTATCGAAATCGGCCACTTCTCTCTTTTTTTATTTCAAATATCAATAAGTTTTTTACTCATACAATAAGCAATTAATTACAGTATCTACATAAGTACATAAGTAAGTCTTCTATCTAACCCTTTTAAGAATAAAAGCAAGCGAATATGTGAAATACCTATAGGTAGGTATTACACAAAAGCCTAAGAAACGAAAACGCGTAATTTAATATAAAAACTTATAAAAAGAACTTTTGCGTATTGTAATGTCGCCAGGTTCAAAATGAATCATATATGACGATGCGATCCTCATTCATATTCAATTCTAAGAAAGCTTTGAACTTCTACTAATACATTAAGTGAGGTTATTGACACTACAGACAGTCAAACAATTTATGAAAATTGGAAATTATTAGATTCTAAATACCATCAGTCTATTTCTTCAAATAAATCCATTTAAGTACATTTTTACAAGTCAGTGTTTGAGATTTGTCCTAACTGATGACATGAGAATACATAAGTTCTGAAAGTAACTTAGAGAAATATGGTTTCTTTTAAACTTCAGATCAAATAAATTGCGCGGTTTCAAAAAGTAAATAGGTCTTATGCAACAGAGCCGGCAAGAAAATCCATAAACATTATAAACAATTAAAATTTATAAATGTAATATGCTACTTAAATGACATATTAGGTATATTACTTTTCTTTGTTTATAATTTCTGTTATACTTACAAAGCATATAACTAAGTATATGTTGTGAAAGAAAATAATTAATCATATTTTTTAAGACAGACTATTTCCCTCTAAAATGAGACCCGTGATTAGCAGTGAAACAGTGAATGAGTTCAGCTAATGAACAAAACAACTAACAGCTTTAACAACTCTGCCTACTCACTAGTGTTGCACCACAGCTAAATAAAAACCGTTAATTAATGGGCACGTGACTGAAGCCGCGGGATCGATCCAGTATCACTAGTGCGTCACTAAGTAAGCCGATTAGCTATTTCTGTGCGGTACTTAGCGATTGCTTTGTTGACATTTTGTATTTCGTACATTTTAGGCTTCCGACCTTTTTGGAGATAGGTATAGATAGGTAATTTATTGTCTATGGATTATCAAAACATTGCCAAAAGGAGTATGCTTATAATGTAAAATGTATGGATTTAATGCATCGTATCAAGAAAACAATAAAAACTAATCTATTTGTATGTCCTCTTTACTTCTATAGAGTGGCGCTTGTAGTAAAGAAACCCTTTGCCTAGCAGTGGACTCCGATAATGAACATAATATATTCAGGTAACTTACGTGAATTTATGAAATTTCAAATTACAATACGTTACCAAAAATCGTAAATCACATCATAAACTGAGATGCATTATATTAATTAATGTACTAGCCATTTAAAAATATATGTACATTTTAACACGTTTAGAACATTCGATCAAATCTGCTTTTAACAAAAAAAAAAAACAAAATCTTATACCTATTAGTTTTGCACACCTTGGTACATTACCGAAGTTTTCAGACGGAGCTCTAACTTTATGAAAATATTTTATAGCCTATGTTCAAGAGAGACAAAGCAGGATTCGTATGGTAACAGAAAAGTCCAGTAGTTTATGAGCCCATTCAATGCAAACAAACAAACAATCAAATCTTTCCTCTTTATAATATTAGTGTAGATAAGTAGGTAGACATCTATTAGAATAAAAAATATCTTACCTAAGTATTTCTTTCCTTGTAAAAAATGTACAGTCCTGTTTAAAATATATTTAGTTAATTATTTACAAAATACGACTAACAAAACAACTTTAATGTTTGCCGCTAAAAAGAGTTTTTATTTGTTAATCATGGATGTCTTTTTCTATTCTATATTTAAATTTCAAAACATCAATACACAGAATACAAAAAAAAAACAGAAACTTCATCAACTACGCGCTCAAAAACTTTGAAAAAAGAACTTCAAAAACCTCACGAAACAAATTGTAGCTGGCAACAAATGCACCGTTACCTGATAATCCTCTAGCTGTTGTTCGGTGAACGTAACAACTTTGTTCCCCATGCCGGAAAAAAAATTCCACTCGCGGTAAAAAATATTGGTAAAAAATATCCGGTAAAAGGCCGGTAAAAGCTGCCTGTTGCCGCGACAGCGACAAAACACTGGCTGTACGCCGCGATTGGGATTAGGGTGTGACGCCGCAGAGTAGGCGGGCGGACAGAGACTGCATGTCAAGGACACGGTCATTTGTATGCGAAAGCACTATCTCTGTAATCTGTTGTTATATTGTTATATTCTGATTTATTCGGTCGGGTTGGCAAATGTAACAATGTTAAGTCTGAGGGATAGGAATAACTCACAACTTCTTATGTGTAACGGGATTTATTTTCCTAACTATTATGAGCACTTCACATGGGGTTTCCATTAAAAAGTAATGTATAATGTTCAACTTTCTACCGTTGGAATACACCTGGATACATGGGATACTATACATTATATTCCAATGAATTTGTATATCCAGTTCTATTTGAAGGCGCTAAGTTGACGTTTGGACATGGTAATATTGTAATTAAAAATACTCTTGATATATATATAAAGTGGTTACAAACTATATTTATAAGGTTCATGTTCAAATAGCCAAACGCTACTCAAAATGAATTCTAAAAATATTGCAGTAACTTTCAATTAGCAAAAAAAAGTAGATACATATTTAAGGGCTTTTTAAAATTAAGAAACAATTAAGTATTTACCTATCTAATAAATTTTGTTCTACAAAGTCTGTTCCAACTATTTTTTTACTTACTTATACAGAATTCTAGAAAGCAACGGCGAGGGTTTTTGGAAATATTATTATCGAAAAGTACTAACGAGTATTCTAATTTGAATAAATGTGTTATAAAAAATAATTTCGACTGCTGAAGTGATATCCCGCTTCAAATCAACTAAACAAACTTTCAGCTAGATCTTAAGTACCTAGTAATATCTTTTTACGGCTTATATTTTGTGTTACCAAAACTACTTCGAACTACAACTAAACAAACAGTCCACATTCATTCAACCTGTAGCCTCTGTTCGCGTGTTACTCTATGGAAAATGTGGCAAAAGTTAGGCGGGTCGCCTATTAGTCGCCGCACCCCGGCCACCATTGACTTCAATGCTGATTGCTCTATTTTATATTCATACGAATCATTTGGCCAACTTTGCCCTACTTTTATGGAGTCTGTACGAGTGGGCGATTCTGTTTTGTAATTTACTCGAGCGCTCTACAAGTCATTCATTCATATCCATCACGCCTGTCGTCCCCGAAGGGTTTGGTAGAGATCTTCTACTAATATACGCCCACAATTAGCTGGTATGGTTTAGGTGTTAGAAATGTATAAGGTAGTGAGCCTATTATTGGTATCAACCGGGCACAAATCCAAACTCTGAGAGTCTGAGCTGCTACTGAGAATTTCATAGTAAAACCCAATAGCACTGCGCCACCAGGGAATCGAACCCAAGACCTCTTGCTTGTTTAATTGTGTACGAATCCATTACGACGAAAGCTTCTATCTGTAGGATTAGCAGATATGTCAATGGTCTGAAATCATACCTGTTACACCTACCGACACTTACTGTGTTAAAAAAATATTCTGCTAGATAGCAAACTTTTTTATTTAAAGTTTTTTTTTATATTAAAGAACCAGTCTACGCTCCGTATAATTACGTAGGTATAATAAACAATGAAATTCTTGAAGTATTTTTAATTAATGTTTTAATTAAAATACTTGTACGTGTCTGTGCCCCTCAACGACTGTATGAACTTGAATGCTGGTGATGTCACAGTCCCATTGGTGGACACGAGGCAACCCTCATTTGAGGGAGATCAGGCTATAGTCCACCACGCTAGCCTACTGCGGGTTGGCAGACTTCACACGCCACCGAGAAAATCTCTCAGGCATGCAGGTTTCCTCACCATGTTTTCCTTCACCGTTTGAGCGTGTGATTGTGTATTATATAAACCTAGTCTAATTATATTTTGATATCTATAAAAACTTTTCATTCTCAAATAAAGATGTTATATATTTTGAATATTAGAAAAAATTACGAAAATGCTACAAAAGAAACTAATTTAAAAAGAATTTCTTTAGGCCGCGCGCAAAAGCGGTGGTTCGGACAAGTCAAATTGGATAATTTAATATTACTCAGATTACATGCTCGAGTTTTGAATTTAGAAGCATTTTTGACATAAAAAAAGTATAATATTTTGACGTACTGATATTATAGATAAGAAGATACCTTTATTTGGTTACTAAAATAAGAAATACATGGAAGTATATGTAAATGTATTTGAGTTTTATCATATAGGTATTTCAATAAATATTTTTTAATATTCAATGTCTTGGGTAGTATTTTTTATAAAGTATATTTTTTTGATTAGGTACGTTAGATAAGTAAGTTAATCTTAACTTATATTAAGAAGTTTAAAAAGGAAAGGAGATAAAGAAAAACAATGGAATATTTATTTATAGAAAAACTATATACCTAGGTACCTACCTATAATTTTACAAGAAAGTAAGTTATTCTGACATAACGCTTACGTCATTTCAGGACTTGAGAAGTTAACAACTTTTTTTAAACATGAATCCTTACAAATCTTATAAAATACTAACATAATAGTTTGTTGTGTTTTTACGCATAAAGAACTGAGCAAATTTCGTTGAATTTTGACATAGAGATAAATTGGACCAAGGAAAAAGATTTAGACGACAAACATGCATGGATGAGGTTGTAGGCAAAAATAATATCTTCTAATAATAATATAATAATATCTTCTTCTTCTTCTTCTCAATTAGTCTATGCCCATCCGCCACACTCATCCAGGCACTCCGTCTCTGTGGGGAAATTGTTGGTACTGGCCGGTGCCAACACCGATTGGCAGTAAGCTGACCATCTGATCTCGAAACAATTCTTCGTGTGCCAGTTGTATACATATCTGCAATAAAACCTCCTTTTTATATGATTTTTTAAAATTAATTAGTTCATTTCATTTGCTTCGTTAGTCTAGTATTAGCAGCTCGGAGTTTAGATGCGTGCCCGGTTGATGGCAATAGGCTCGCCCCCTATTGCATGGGACCTAAAACATACCGGCGAAATGCGTGCGGCGTGGCGGGTTCACAGCCACTGTCTTATTAAAAAGTGCTTTATGGTCGACCTAGATCAAGCCCAGGGGAGCCCCCTCGCATGGGCTTTCTGACCCCATGTGACCCCATGTGACCCCATGGCCTTCATCACCTCCCTTTTAGATCTGCCCTTGCTCTCAGGCATACAGGTTTCCTCACGATATTTTTCTTCACCGTTCTGTTTAAATACAAACTTACATATTCATAGAAATCTCAAAGTTATCGGTTTACTGACTCACTTTAGCGATAAATTATCATATGGGGCCGATAGCTTATCCTGATTTTCAAGCACGAAGGGCTTATTATTTGATGAGAGATAATCATATTTATTTTAAAATTATTTTTATTGCCCCGATCATTTAAGTCGGTCGCTTTGACAAACGGTAGAGCAGTTAAAAAATCACATAACACACGAGAGTGAGTGGGATACCACTATATACATAATATACACAGTATTCATAATTCATATATAATTGAAACCAACCATCCTATTCAGAGGAAGCAGTATCTGCCCACGCATGCTCTACATCAAACGCCTGCAGCAATGCAATATGCGGCTGAATTTCAAATGCAAATATTGCTATCTACCTACACCGAGTATGTTATTAGGGAGTGTTTACTTTACTACAGTTACATGCCTGAAATACCTACTCGCCTTTTTGACTGGCGGAGAGTGTTCCTCACGTTTTCCTCAGAAAATGTAGGTATACATAACATTTTAAGTATTTTTAATTAAATAAGCTGCGAGGTGATTAGGTATTCGAATATCATCATCATCATCATCATCATCAACTATTAACGTCCTACTGCTGGGCACGAATCTCCTCTAATTTTATAGAGGGATTAGGCCATAGTCCACCATACTAGCCTACTACGGGTTGGCGGATTACACATGCTATCGAGAAAATCTCTCAAGCAGCGTGTTGCCTCACGATGTTCCTTCACCGTTGAAGCATGTGATAAAATTGGTATTCGAAGATACTTAAAGCATTGTGTTTTGTAAAATATCAATCATATAATTATCAGGTCACAAAAGCCTTAGTTCTTCTAACTTCATTTGCCTCTGTCCGGATCCAACCCGGGTTTCATCCAACATCGCACTAATCGTGTCGTCAAATTGTGAGTAAACCTTACCTATAGTCTAGTTCTAGATATATAGTCTAGTAAAGACTATGTTACTAGTATCGTGTAAACGCTCCCTTACCTAAGCTGGTGGGGCCATCTATATCGTACAGTATATTCTATTAGACAGTGCTTCTCCTTCGGCGTTTCTTGGCATAGTCTGTAGTCCACTGCGTTTAGAAAATAATTACAATACATTAGTATTTCGTGAAAGGTAAATCTCACAAAAATACGTGTTTTTGTTAGATAAAGTGATGATAATCGGCGATTATGATATCCTAAAAGCTATTTTTTTTCTATTTTTTACTATAATAAATTATTAATCCAGGGTAGCTTTAGTCATAAATAGGTCGTAAAATAACCATTAGCTGACTTATTTACGACTAGAACAGCCTTCATAATTAGTATTAATTTAGAGGTAGTTTTTCTTCCGTAAGCGTCTAATAAAACTGATGTACAACTCATGGTCATGACAGAACATAACTTCGTTCAAATAAAATGCGTATTGCGTTGTTCAGTCGTGTATTCTTCTCGTACTGTTTAAGAGATATCTTGAAAGCTAAAACCTCATTAAGACTATTATAAAAACCTGAAAGGTCATAAATCTTTTTGGCTTTTAATATTCTTCTCAAAGTGAAGAAGGAAGTCGGTGCCTCGGGGTTAAAGCGGTCGTTTGGTTAAAATCCATGAGATTGTATAACTGCCGTCCTTTTGAGCTTATTGGGAGCGATGAAACTCGACCGCAATTACTGAGAAATGATGAACTAGCAAAATGGTGTTTTTTTTTTAAATAAAATTCTTAATCTTTCCTCGTTAATTTGGGATTTTTTGGGCCAAAGTGAAAAGTGATGTTCTGATATTGTTTTTAGTCGTTTTAAGCAAATAAGGATTGCGGCCTGGAAAATAATTAATTTTATTTTACTTTTGCCATTTTTAAATAGAGTCAGCTTTATTAAAAATTAAAGATGATAAATAAAATATAAAGATAATATAAAAATAAGATAAATCAAATGATGTACATCATCATTTGATTTATCTTAGTTAGGCTACTGACAAATTTCTAACAGAACCTGCGTGTTCTCATTCATTAGATAATAATAGTTCCAAGTATACCTACCACTAAAATCTAAAGCGTCTAGAGTACGAAGATTTGCTTAGACCTTGCCTAGACTTGCCTTATGCTTACCAAGTGCGGCTAAGAAAATTCCTCTTGCCATAGAGTGCAACAAATGCGTTTACGTTTAAATCATGAAAAGTAACGCTCAGCACTCTGAACTCATCGACCAATTAACTACCCCACCGTTGCACTATGGGGAAGCGCCTAAGAGAGCCGTGCCATAAATGCTTTTTACAAAAGTCTGCGGAGGTACATGTGTTACACCTCAAACTGAAGCTAAGGGATGAATCTACATGAATCGACAGGAAATTTTTTTTTTTTGCTAATATATACTATGTCAGAGAGCCGCCAAATACGTTGGTAAAAAATTTCATTAAAAATCTTCTAAATTTGCGAGTTGTTCAGCTTTAATTTATAGTGATATGGCAATAGTAATATATAAGTGTTATACCATTTTTACTGTATATTATTTATTGCGGTTATTATTATAGATAAAAGTAAGAAGTATTTCTCACCATTTTTTGGTTCCCATATATATTCAAAATGATAATACAATATCGAAAAACCGCATAACCGTATAATAATAGATATAGTTTTTATCATGTCATTTTGCATACGTTTCTCCTCAAATTATTCTATATAAAATAGCGCATATTCATTGTAAAAAATACAGTTCTTCATTATTGTTTATTCGATATTGTTGAAACTAAAGGTGTACCTAATATTTTTTCCGTAATGAGTGAATTTTCATGCACCAGACGTGACTTATGTGTCGTATTACATAACAAGTTTGAGAAAACCTTATAATAAGAAACCTCTGGAGCTTTTAGATGAAGCTTTGGAGCTTCTAGGCTAGTCTTAGCACATTTTAATGAATTTGTTTTTTTTTTACATTTTGATATGTATTTCAAGTAATAAATTTATTAATCACTCTTTAAGTATATAAAGGAGAAAGTTTATGTAATATTATTATAAATTATACTCATTAAATATAGCTGCAAGCCTATAGAATTTATTTTTGATTGTTATAATACTCAAACATCTGCTGTAAAAATATTTCAATCTTAACTTTTATGTTTACATATTTTTTATAACTATTAAAAATATATTAACTTCCCAAAAATGTATGTCATTTAAAAGTCTATATATTCAAGATTATCAGAAAAAAAAATCACTTAATTATCTTCAAAAACATGGAAGATACAGATTTATGGCACGAAAATGACTCAAGTTCCCCATAGTGCGTTGGTAGGCTTCACATTCAGATATCCTCAAGATGTTTACCTTCACCGTTTGAGCATGTGATAAATAGGAAGAAAGAAAAATGGTTTATTTCCTCAACCAAGGACACTCAGAGACTTAACAACATAGACATAAAATAGAGATTTAAATTAAACACAAAACGTTAAACTAGAATATATAATTTACATGACAGCACTGGTCCAGTGTCACATAACCCTGTGACACTGACAGTGACAACAGAATGCACTTGTTGACGTGCGTACGATCAATACTTCTAAGGAAAATAAAAATACGCGTGCCTTGAGATTGAACTCGAGCCATATGATGTCTCAGTCCACTGGTCACACCACTAGGCTATCAATGCTCTTCAAAATTGGTTTCTATATTGTCTGATTTAACGTTCAAAATATCTGCACAAATCTAGCAGCTGCTCGTAGATATTGTATAAAGTGATAACATGACTCATCATGACGCGTTGAGTTCAAGGCCTCAACCTCTGTCGAGGGTAGAGCAGGGGATTGAATGATTCAGCTTTTTTCAGGAATAGATAAAAAGTCCACGGTGTTATACGCGTTGATCGCGTTTGGCCGTCAGCGATAATTTCAAAATGCGTTCAACGTGGAAGAATAATATTTTACTGATTATTTACTATTAAAAATGTGTCATTAATGGCTGAATACACGACGTAGTTTTAAGTAGCCACAAAATATAAATTATTGACACGCCTGCAAAGTGAAGGTATGAAAGTTATATTTGACTAGCGTTTGAGTGTTTGGTCAAAATTTAAATAGTAATGGCTCGCCTAGTATATAACCTAAAATATGCGAAGTGTAGGTGTACACCTCTGCCTAACTTATTGGGGATAAACGCGTGACAATATGTTAACGTTGTGGTTACAAGACAAGTTTGGTCACACTTTGGTACACGATTTCAGTACATGAAACCTATTTAATATCTAACCTTACACTCACCCTATTAAAGTTCAAAATAAATTAAGGAGGCAGTTCAAAGTAGTCCTCAAATATAGTGCTGTCTCTTTCACAAGGCAGTTGAGTATATTTTGTTCGATTGATTTAAATTATTTTATCGCGACATATTGATATTGTTTCGGATCCCTTTCAGCACTGACAAGCAGTAAACAACAACAAACAATAACAAGAATTCGATGTAAGGCTCCAACACTAAAATGAATGTCATCAGCAATAATGATGAAGGATAAATTAAAATGGCACAATACTCACGCGCATATATAATATGACATAGAGCTGATAGCACCACTATAACCTTCCACATTGTAATGATAACAAGGGTTATCTAATAATTATTAACTCTAGATATATATTTTTATTACATTCGATGCGTGCGGTGATTGTTTATATACAAGCGGTATATAGTGATTAAAATTCATATTAGTAAGATATTGTGTGTATGATTGAGTATTTTGTGGAACAATTTGTAGAAGGTAGCGATTGCCGTATTGTTTTATGTTGCTCTAGTACTCCGACGGACATGACAGAAAAAACGAAGAAAAAAATAATTATCAACGTTACTGATTCCTTCATCATCTTCAATATCAACCCAATTTTATTGTCCCACTGCTGGGCCCAGTTCATCCGAGAGCTAAGAAAGCCAAGAGCTACTAAAAGTTTAAAAGTATTAGGCCTTAAGTAGTTTGAAAAACCCGTTCTTTTTTGCGATTCCCTAACATTATGAAAATCGTAAGAGAGAACGGGGTTATAGATTATACAGCTACTGTATTAAAACTCATTTCTAAAACCTTATCTGTGCTTAGTTGTTTTATCTGTATAGTAAGTAAGTATATATAAAATCCCGTAATACGCTACAAGATGGAAGCTTTTAACTTCAGCTGGCGGACATTTCATAAACCTGCTACGTCAGTTCACGTCGCACACAATTTCTCGCAAATCACACTCCAACCTCGTGATCATCATCAACCCATTAATGTCCCACTGCTGGGCACGGGTCTCCTCTAAATTGAGAGGGATCAGGCTATAGTCCACCACGCTAGCCTACTGCGGGTTGGCAGACTTCACATGCCATCGAGAATTCTCTCAAGCATGCAGGTTTCCTCACGAATTTTTCCTTCACCGTTTGAGCATGTGATAAATACGCACATAACTTCCGAAAAGTCAGTGGTGCGCGCCTTGGGTTCGAACTCGAGACCTTTGACATCTCAGTCCACTGGTCACACCGCTAGGCTACCACGGCTCCGCTCACTGAGAACCTCGTGATACAGTGCCTGAATGAAGAGAACGGTGAAGGAAGAATTTAATTTTAATATCATTTTATATATTCTCTCTACTAACTATTTATGTAACCAGTTCCAAGCTGCTACCGAGAAATTCACATAAAACCCAGTTAGGTACCTACCTATTTACTATAATTTTGGTCGATTAGAAAATCAAGACTTCAAGCTTGATCTAATAAATATCTACCGTTAGATGTCCACTGTTGGCCATAGGTCTCCCCCAAAGATTCATCCATCCATTCATCATCCATCACCTTTAATAACCATGCTTACTAATAAAGAAAGCTAGATTATAGATAGAAGATAAATTGACGAAATCCGTGTTTTTCCGTGATTTACACCATGCATCATTTTTACAATGATAAATGAACTGATGACTCAATCGGCAGAATGAATGTCAACTATAGCCTCTTTTCTATATTTTTAAAAGAAATATGATCTTTTGTCATACACTGTATTTATTATTTTGTTGTTATAAGGTCTAAGCTTATCACACAAACATTTTCCCCATACAGCGATTCGAACGCAATACTTTAACCACCTTTTAAGTTAATTAATTATATCTCAATCGTTGCTAGTTTTTGTTGTTAGTATTAATTGTTCAATCTAGAGAATTATACTTACCATATTACTTTTCTTTTTTTTTTATTATCTTTGACTAATGATATCTCAAGACATTACATTTTTTGCATTGACCTCGCATAATTATTACCAAAACAATGTAACAATACCTTCTTTTTAAAAGAATGTCTATGGAGTTTCTTGCCGGTTCTTCTCCATGAGATCAACTTCTTGGAATCGTTCAACTAGTCTTAACTAAAAAAAAAAAAAAATGCTTGAAAAGTTCATATGAAATAAAAACCTTCTAATTTGATTGATCTAAATGTCAATTTTTATTTCTCAATTAAAAAAAGGGTACCTATCTCTTTTATAACCTATTAACATGCTTACTTTACTCACTAATTCCTTTAAATATTACGAGATTAATGTTCTTTAACAATATAACAAATATTCTTGATACTTTAGGCACTTTACCGTAATATTTACTGAACATTCTTCATAACTTTCAAGTAAGTATGCCCACAAATTTCCGCTGAAACTTCTTAATTGATCAAACTCGGATCCCTTAGTGTACAATGTATGAGCAATATCCAGTGTAAACTGGTTTGAGGCAGTTAGTCTGTTTGTTTTCACAACTTGTGTAAGTCGGCGAGTCAGGGCGCGTAATAGGGATGTCAGGTTTCCCGTTTAGTCAGGGAAGTTCTATAATTAAATGTACATTACATATATACATACCATCATGCCTGTTGTCCACGCAGGGTTAGGCAGAGGTGTACTGTCTCTATACCTACATTTCACCGGTATGTGATGTAATAGGGGGCGAGCCTTGTGTCATCAACCGGGCATGAATCCAAACTCTGAGATGAAATGACTGAGATTTTCTTAGAAAAACTCAATAGCACTTTGTTCGACCTGGGAATGGAATCCAGGACCTCTTGCTCAGCAGTCACACATACCACCACTTGATCAACGAGGTAGTGTATATAGTACATTAAGATTTAACTACCTATTATATTATTATTTACATTGATTTCTTAGACTTACGCGAATATTAGACATGGAAATAAAAATACGTTTTTCGGATTTTATCGCGGTATATTGATATTATTTAAATTTTTACGTCGGGTTAAAATAATATCAATATACCGCGATAAAATCCGTAAAATGTAGTTTTATTTCAATAGATACCTATTATTTAAATACCTGTCATTATGCGGCCGATTAAATTTCTAAATTTTTAAAGAAATGTAAGGAAAAGTTCTTCCCTTTTTCTTTAATTTTTCTGGCAACAGATGCTGCCATCTGTTGCTTCTTTAAATTTAATTATGGAAAATATTTAACGATAGACTCTATTAATGAAATATATATTATTTTCTCATATAAAAATAAAATATAACACTAATTATAATAAACAAAATCAGCCGCCAGGGTTGTGAGTGGATGTTGAAAATTATACAGATCCACTAAATCTATCGTTGGATAAGATATTTTATTATTTAAATTATCAATATATGTCATCAAAATATGTATGACCATTAAAATATATACCATCTTTTACTTTAAACTTTATAAAAAAAAGCGAAGGTTAGATAGAGGCTCTAGGAAGAAGCTCAAAGGATTTGCAAGCGAAAATCATAGGTGACTTTTTGCCATGCCAATTTAGTTCCTACCTTATATTCAAAGAAGGCCTAGCAAGGCTAAGTTGACCAAAAGAAAAGTGTACACTCATACACCCACTACACTATACAACACTATATGTTGCTACGCTATATATTTCTCGTTACCCAAGCTAAACCAAACCAAACAAAACAATGTCGCACCTATTTTCATGCCCTTCGTGCCCCAATACCTGCACGTCGAGAGACCTTTGGTTTGCCACTGTAAATGCTGTAAATGTTGCCACATTTAATATATAACATTCTGGGCTCGACAGATTTAATGGGTATTAAATTTTACGTCATTCATGTTCCATCGACACGAAGAAGAAGTTACCCAAGCTCCTCCCATGTAGAGCTATTGAGTTTAAAGAACCCGTAGAATACTGAAATGCGATTTTAGTCTCTTAGAAATAAAGGCTAGCTGTAACATAGTATCATCATCCCATTTAATCTCCCACTTCTGGGCATGGATCTCCTCTTAATCCAGAGAGATTAGGCTATAATCCACTAGGCTAGCCAAGTGTGGATTCGGATTCACATGCCATCGAGAAAATCTATCAGGCATTGCAACTATTTTCGATACTCCAAAAGTAACTGTAATATTACTCTAATTGAAATAAAAACAATTGACTTTGACATTCAAGTTTCCTCACGATGGAAAACGAAGGACCTCCGAAACAAAAAAAAAACGAAAAAACGAAGAAAACCTTCACCGTCGGAGCATTTGATAAATACCCACTTAACCTTGAAATGTCAATGGTGCATGCCGGGGGTTTGAACTCACGACTATTGACATCTCATAATATTAGTTTGTAACAAGTGGCTGCGTATTATAATATAATTATACCTCTAAAATTTAATTGACGTGTATATTATTATCTGAACCAATTAACCAACTAGTAACAGGTGGAACAGTGATTTAGAACACCTGTTCCAGTACTCGGGAAGTAATCACGGTTCCAATTAAAGGCTCTTGTTTTCATTCGATTAAACTTATAATTGCACTAGCTCGGAATTGAAGCTTCAGTCTATTGTTTTAGAATTAAGGCTTGAGTTATCTAGCCTTTATTGTGTAGATAATTACATCTACCTAGTTGTTTCTGCGACAAACTGATTGTTTTCAAAGTTCCTAAACTAAAATAAATGGGACTTTATTCTACTACCATGTAGTTCCATGCAAAGCAATGAGGTTTGCATGGTAAGTGGCCAAATTGGTAATACTTACTTATTTATAACTTTTATATAGGTACAGAAATATACACATCAGATCGCACAATCATTCATTATTACGGCGGACCATTGTTGCTACGGATTGCAGTCTTACTTACGTAATGTCACTGCATCGACAATATTATTCATATTTTTTAAGAGTTAAAAGATGAACATAAAACTATTTATAGTGTTATGAAAAATATATATTTTAAAAAAAATTGCTCCGCCGCGACAGTGAAATGACTGCCGTGACCAGGATTCGAACCTGGGTTACTACGGCCACAACGTAGGGTCCTAACCACTAGACGATCACGGCTATCGGAGCTGGTGTTAATACCTCCCAAATACTCAGCTTATTTCTCTCAAAATAAAATTGAACATTTACACAGTCGTGACTTTCACTATATAAATTAACTAGCAGCCCGCCCGGCTCCGCGCGGGTATTTTTAAGTTACATAATTGAAGTTTTCATCATCATCATCATCTTCAGCCTATATTCGTCCACTGCTGGACGTAGGCCTCCGCAATAAACGCCACTTCACTTCGGCTCTTTTCTTCCAGTCGCTGCCAGCTGCCTTGCGCAAGTCGTCGCTCCACCTGGCCGGCGGCCGTCCTACACTACGTATCGAAATTTTCATACGGATCCCTAATTGTATTTTTAAATACTACCTACTGGTGAAAGAATTATTCAGATTAGCCCAGTAATTTCAGAGTCTATTCAACACAAACAAATGATCAAATATTTCCTCTTTATAATATGTACCTATTAATAGTTTGGATGAAAAAAGTTGTTTGTGATTTTTGTTATAAGAAAGGTCGCTTAGCCGTGGCTTTTATAATGTGCGTGTAATTGTATTCCAAATAAAATCAGAGAACTGTCACTCCGGTAGCTTTACGTACTGCGCTGCTATCATTATCATCACATTTATTGACCCACTTGGGCAAGTGGGCACTGTTCTCCTCACATTAGATAGAGCAAGTGTTCTTTTAAAAAAAATCACGTTGTCCCACATTGGGCTTTTCGCCTGTGTCGTGGGTGCGTTTGCAAACAACTCCCTGTAGATTGTACAAATATTTGCTAGATGTGTGCATCAAAACCTTGCTGTTCATCAGACTTCAGACACCATCGAGAAAATTTCTCAGGCATGCAGGTTGCCAGGTTCCCCCGCGATCTTTTCCTTCCCCGTTTGAACTAGTCATATGCCACTATGCGATTACGCTGCCTTCAATGTATATCTATTTACATGGTTCATGTACAAATGCAGCAATTAGGAACAAGCAATTAAGTTCAAGCTTACAATAAATGGTGTTCTCGAATTGCTTTTGCTGAAACAACAATATTTTAGCAAAAGGTATACGTTCTACAGAATGCAACATAGTTTATTTACACAGTGTTTTATTCTGGCACTCGGTTATCCGAACACATTGGCACTTAACAGTAATCTTATGGGGGGCCTGGCCCAGTGGCGTAGTTAGGTACTATGTGATCAAAGGCCGTGGGCCTAAAAAAGGTCATTATGCTTCTTCTTCATCATCATCATCAACCCATTAATGTCCCACTGCTAGGTACGGGTCTCCTCTCAATTGAGAGGGATTAGGCTATAGTCCACCACGCTAGCCTACTGCGGGTTGGCAGACTTCATATGACATCAAGACAAATCTCTCAAGCATGCAGGTTTCCTCACGATGTTTTCCTTCACCGTTTGAGCTTGTGATAAATACGCACATAACTTCCGAAAAGTCAGTGGTGCGTGCCTTGGGTTCGAACTCGAGACCTTTGACACCTCAGTCCACTGGTCACACCCCTAGGCTACCACAGCTGTTTATTTACATTATGTTTCTTAAATTATCTCAATTCCCGAAAAGTTTTAAGTTAAAGAGGACTAATATTTTATTTTTTTTGGCCCCAGCGCTCCTGACCGCCTTAAGAAGCTTCGCCACTTGGGGTCAGTGGCATCGATTGTGGTAAGATCGAAGTTTACTAATAATTTCGGCACCCAAGATCCTAGAGTGGGTACTAGACCGCCTATGTAGGCAAAATATTCGATTTTGTTGTCGTTCTTGTATAAATTTATAAGGTTAAGTTGCGCTGCCTAAGTCAGTTTATAGATTGATGTAGAACCTCTTTTGGTGAAGTCACATATGTATACCTAAATAAAATAAAAGCGTAAATCGGTGAATTAGACAAGAAGTCAAGTACAATCAACGAATTTCTTCTTTGTTTACCGTGACAGATTCGAGAGGCCGACCAATCTTACAGTCAGCGCAATGAACCGGAACCGTTGTGAAAGTGCTCCAGTTACCGCTAAGTGATCGTTGATTTCAACAGTTCAATCACCAGCTCCGGTAGCCGTGATCGTCTAGTGGTTAGGACCCTACGTTGTGGCCGTAGTAACCCAGGTTCGAATCCTGGTCACGGCAGTGATTGTCACTGTCGCGGCGGAGCGTTTCTTTTGTTTTTTAAAGATAATTTTGTGCTTTTGATTTGATGTTTTCCGCTGATTTATTTCTTGTATTTATATACTAGTTAATCAATCATCAGCATATCTTCACGCCTGTATTCCTGTAGGTATTCACATTTCACCGGTATGTTTTATTCATGGTTGCGCGCCCAGGTGCGCTACCTATAATCGACTACAAATCCTAACTTCCAATTATTACTAAGAACTCTTAGGTGGTTGCTTGGGTTCGATACCCAGGCAACGTATTATTGGGTTTTTCTATGAAATTCATAGTAGCAGCTCAAAGTTTAGAATCATGCCTTATTGCATGAGACCTAAAACTAAATGTGGGTGTATATTCGGACACTTCTGCCTAACCCTTCTGGGAAGACAGGCGCAAGTATTTTTAGTAGCGAACCAGCCATTCTCTCTACTGATCCTTAAAGTACTGTCTAGTAAAATAATCCCGTTTCCATTAAAGTGGGCTAACTTTACGGAACGTGACTAAATTTTTCAACGTAGATACCTAGCTACTTTGTAAATTAAGTAGCATCAAGGTGAGTTCCGTGCGAGGGGATATTATGAGTTACAGCGGGTTCTTCTCAACATCCCACGTAGTTTTAGAACCTACTTTGTAATCTGATAATAAATAATAATAAATATTTATGGACATTACTTATGACAGAGACCTGTGCCTCACAGTGTTGAACAGTTGTGAAGAAAGTTCTAGGGTGGAACATGTTACTTATGAAAAAATATTCTTCAAAATCAAACTGAGAGATGTAGGGGGCTTACTAGATCTTTTTATATGATAATTTCTTTGTTCCGCGGTAAGTAGGTCATAACAGCGTTCGTATTGCTACGCCAATCAAAACCTTATCGACATCGTTCAGTCGAAGGACGGAGCTCAGTCACTTCGCCTTTAGTCCAGTATTCTAGCATTATGATTGTATACTCGGCCTACTTATTGGTAGACTACTTTCAACCTTATATTTATAAAAATAAGGGAAATTTGATACCGTAGTGGACTTTGAAATCAAAAGTTCACTTTGATAAAAAAAAATCATATGCGCGTTCTTATTAACACTGGCTGAAACGGTAAAGAAAAACATCGTAATAAAACCTTCATGTCTAAAAGATGTTGCCAACCGCATGTGACGAGTAATCATACATCAATCTATTTACCTACTGTCCCACTACTGGGCATGGGTTTCCTCTCATTTGAAACAGATTAGGCTGTAGCATGCTAGCCTAGTGCAGGTTGGCAGTTTTGCCATTGAAAAATCTCTAGTCATGCAGGTTTCCTCAGGATGTTTCCCTTTACCGATTGAGCATGTGATAAATATGAACTTAACTTCGATAAATCAGTGGTGTGTGGGATCAAAGTCGAGCCCTTACACTTTACAGTCCACTGGTCACACAACTACGCTGTCATATCTCTTCTAGACGTATAAATACGTTTATAAACAAAAGAATTACACTGTTTGTTTATTGTGGAATTATATTGTTGGTTCTTTACGCTGATAAACACAAATCTGATCTGCAAAAAACATTACCCTAATTTGGGGTCTTTCCAATACTGATTTAATTTACCGGTTCGTTGAATACGTACGTGATCAATTTAATAATTAAATTAAAAATCAACATTCGATTGAAGTAGCCACGTTAACGTTGTTAAGGTTCCAATAAACAAATTTTATTTTTTAATTTCACGGTAATGCAATTAAATTTATCAATTTAGGGAAGTTCTATCTCAAATTTTGCATTTCTTTTAGATTTTCAATAAACACTACTACAATATCATATGGGTATACTAATTTTTCTTGTTTTTGGAAGCTATTCAAAATCTATTCTCTCTTCTTTTATATTTTTCTACACCGTATGAGCATAATATGATAAAAGTGCACATAGCTTCGAATAATGCTTTGGCTTCGAACCTTCATTGCTTTCATAGTCCACTATTCACACCACGAGATTATCACAGCTATTTAATATTCACAACTACTAACAAGGGTTATGACGTCACAAATTTACAAATATATCCCCTACTCATTGTTTCCGATACTAAAAAAGATCCTATTATGACGCGTGTATTCCAGCCATTATATTTGCAAGCTTATCGATTTCCAGCTAGGAAGGGCCACTTAGATGTCCAATGTCCATCGATACTGTTAGTTAATTACTTTGATGGAGTTTTAAAATGGAACGATGCTCTGATATGTGTACATCTGACACAGGCTTTATAATATTGTAGTGTATTGTATGTGGCTGGCTTTGATCATAGAGAAGACTTACCTTTTGTGTCGTTCCATTTATAAATCGAATGAAACGAAAAAGGAAACATATAATAAAGAGATTGTATATAATAGAACTGATATAAATTTTATCTTAGTCTCTCAGTGTGTTAAGTAATTACTTAATTTCTTTCTTTTTAGGGGACAACATATTTTTCTGCTCCACTAAGAAAATTCCACTAAGAGATTTATTTTACACCTATTTGTTTTTAAGAGTACCTATGCATCGTAACGCCTTACGTTCAGTAATGTCAACCTACTGAGTGTGTGTATTTATCATTCCAAAACATCCGGATAAAATAATATCAACATGCCGCGATAAAAATTGTAAGAAGTAGTTTTATTTCAATATCTAATATTTCAGTACATAAGTGAAAAATAAATAATACGCATGTTAAAATTTAAATTAAGAAACAAAATAGTTCCATTCTTCATGCATTTGAATTTAGAAGGCGTCCAACTAGCAAAAAGTTTTGACCACGTTCCCGTGCGATATTAAAATGCAAATAGATTCCGTTGCAAGGCCAGAATCCAATCTAACAAGTTCAAAGAACGAAGCCATTTGAAGTTTTATTCCACAAAATGGTACTTCTTGTATGGAAACTTTTTTCTGTCAACCGGATCGATTGTAATGGTTAGATAATAATAATATTCTTGGACATAAATATCTAGGTCTAGTTTACCACGCTGGTGCGGGTTTTGAAGACTCCTCATTGTCGCTGAGAAAATTTCTCAGGCATGCAGGCTCTTTTACGTGTTTTCCTTTGCCGTTTACGAAAAAAGAAAGAAAGAAAGAAACAAATATTTATTTGTGATATTATAAGCATGTTATAAATACGCACATGACTGAAAAACTAGTGTTTAACTTTCAAAGTTTGTATTATCATTAAAACATATTGGTAACTACGAGTATATTATCTAATATAATCTCTTTTCCCGTTTCAGACTTCACTTTTACTCAAGTATTATAAACCAAAATATCTATTTACTTACCTTAGTGGTAATACAAATAAAAAAAAAAAACTTTGAGTTTGTTTCGTACATTCTTCTCAGAGGAAATGCAATTTAGATCCTAAAAAAAAATGACTTGACTAAAAGTGTCTTCAAAAGATCTATTTACGTAAATATCATTTATCCCACATTTCCAGTTTCCTTTGTAGCGTTAGTGTTGTCTAAGATAGGTTTAATGCCCGTCAGTTCTAAGCATTACAGCAAACACAGCGCCGACTTACAGACGGTCGCTCCTCAAAGGCGCTTGTATGCGGAACGTATTGCGCGCTGCATGGCCACTTCATAAAGTGCTTTATACTATACATCTCTACGTATCATATACGTGTATCACAATGGCGACGAGGCACTGTCTACCTCATGAAAATATAAGGCTATATTTTATTTACTACAAGGTTTTGCCCGGGACTTCATCTGTGATGAGATTTGGGATGAAAACTATCCTATGTTCTTCCCCGAGACTCAAACAATCTCTATAACAAATTTCATCTAAATCGGTTGAGCTGTTATAGCGTGAAGAGATGACGGCCACACTTTCGCATTAATAATATTATTATGGCTACTATTATGTGTAAATGTAGGTTAAGGCTGCAGTTTTTACAAATGTAAACTGGACTTATCATCATCATTATTATTTCACCCGAAAGACGTCCACTGCTGGACATAGATCACCACTAAAGATTGCCACGACTACCGGTCTAACGCCACCCACATCCAGCGGATTGCAGCGACCTTTACCTGTGGGTGGTAGTGACGCATTTGTCCGGCTAGGAGGATCGCTACTCACTTAGTTTTGTAGGCTTAAACAATTTTTCTTTCTTCTTTCTTTTCATCGGTCCACCTTGTTGGTGGTAGGTATACTTAAGTTGCGTTTTTAGATACGCGGTCGCCACTCGAGAACTCCCAATGGGCGTTCGTCGAGCGATGTGCCCTTACGAACGTGAACTATTAGTCTGAATTTAATAATACCCATCTAATAACCTCTTCAGAAATCGAGTACTGAATCTTAACGAATCCAAACTTACCAACATCCACTGTATTTACCAAATACATAAGAAACTCTAATAGCTTGTTTCCACCTTAAAACTTTATCCCATAAAACGGTTGAAGTTGAATCACCCGTCCAACGACAGTTTTGTAATAGATCTCGACGGGGTTGTTTGTTGAACCGACATGATGCTGGAAGTTTGTTTAAAGTAGGTACTATAATTGCATTTTGAAGGGCGTCCTTTAAAATAAGTATTGGTTTTCGTTCTTTGTTAAAAAATCTTTATTATTGTACGTAGAAAATAATGTGGCTGTCAACCACATAATATATAGGTGATAGAATTCTGTCTGCACGGTGAAGGCTAGTAATTTTATAATGTTCTAATGTTATTCATCCTAACGGAAAACAAATAAACATTTGATAGACTTATAAGAACTTGCACGGCACATAAACAGGGGATCTGCACCAGGGATAAATCACGGTCGTTCCGCCCAAGGATACGACACGTCAACATTCGTTTACGTCCACAATAAAACGTCTATAAGTGTTTCATACACTTTATTGCTTCACGGATATTATTCTCCATAAAATCTCAAACAACCACGTTTATAACGACGAAACGAGCGGCTCCCCGGCGAGGCGGGGCGCCTGTAGACTATACGAGGCACTGAGAGACAGGAATCACAGATTGACAGAGCTTAGAAGATAGACGGACATCAATAGAGGAAGCTTGAAGGGGGAGGCCGGGGGGAGGGCGCGGGGCGAGCAAGCCGCGGGTGGAATGCTCCTAATGCCGCTTCGTTCGTCGACGACGGTCGCTCCTCCCGCACGCGCAGCTGCGGCAGCCGCCAAGCCGCGCACGCTGACGTCAGAGCGTGCCGATTGAGCACCCAGTAAGCGACAGCGTTTAGCGCCGAATGCGCGTAGCCGAGCAGCAGCGCGAAGTGTGCTAGGAAAAATGGCACGTGCAGCCCGAACGCGCCAGCAATTACTATGGCGGCGTGCGGACACCAGCACATGGCGAATATAGCCGCGATGCCCATGAGAACGTTGCCGAGCCGTCGCCGGGAGCGGAGAGTTGAAGTCTGAGGCTGCGGCCCGAGGAGACTCGGCTGGAGTTTCTTTTTCGATCTGACGTCACCGACATCGACAGCGTCTCGACGTTCTCGTGGGCCGACGCCGGCGACGATGATGACGTGTGTGGGTCTTCTCATGAGCGGTACTGGGAGGGGGAGCTCCCCGTGCGCTGCTCGGGCGGTGAGCGACAGTGCTGTGAGCTTGACGCGCACTGCCCAGTGACACTTGGCTACGACGATGACTGGCAAGCAGTAGGTGACGATGGCATGCGCCGCCGCTAGAGGCGGACAAGAGATGCATGTCGTTGTCAACGCTGCCGCACCTGGGGATAAGAAAATACATTGTATTGACTGCGTTATGGTATTCTTGCATGAAAAAATTTTTTGTCTTTAGAGTAGTTCTAAGTTTCGGCGAATGCGCTTGCTTGCTTATATGCACACACATACACACAAAAACAAGATATAGATTGTCCAGTATTTTTAAAAACTTTGTACACTTTTGTACACCAACCCGATAGTCAGACGATATTGTGAGGGCAGTGGGGAATCAGTGGGTGTGACTTGCACAAGATCGGCAACAGTGGCGTTATAGAGAAGAAGCCTTTACTCAGCAGTGGGTGTCACCGGCAGGATAGATAGATAGATTGTACACTTTTCGACCTATTTATGTTTTCTGTATAATTTCAGTAATGAACTGACAGAATTTTGCTTAAGTTCTGTAGATTTGCAGGGTTTAATCAAATCAGATAAAAGGGAATAATGAACGAGACACAGATAAAGACATAAAACGGGGCTATTTTGGGTTCTTTGTTCATGAATTTCAAATAATGGCAGTAAAACAATGTAATAAAAATATTTACTACGAGATTACTACTAGCCTTCTTGTTGATGTAGGGAAGTAATTTGGATACTCTTTCATTTCGTTAAATAGCCTTTTTTATGATTATTATTCAATGTCCAATTCGCAATGGGAACTACCTATAAAGCTAATGTAATTGACTGTTTACTTTTATCTGAAAAATATTTTTTTGTTGTTCGTTATTGAATTGCATTGGTATGAAGCATTTTTTTAAATGTTATGTTTGATTATGCTTTCTGTGTAAGTCAATGGATACGTTTCCCAATTCCCGTGATATTTCGTGGTATGACATTATCAGATCGTTCAAATCCCTTCTTATATCTATTAAAATAGGACCTGTAGTCCCAATATCAACTGCTACGGTTCGGTACTGATGTTTCTCATATATCTATTTATTTATAACGAAAACTAAAATACGCAGCAAGGTTTCAAATTGATATAGTAAGAGGATCGAAGTTGATGATGAAGTGATTTATAAACTTACTAAGCAGTAGCGCTAGTATCCAAACTGCCACTACAGCTAAGTGTGGGCGCGCACACAGCGAGGTGCCGCCGCGCCGCACCGCACCGCACCGGTCCGCGGCAATGGCCACGAGAGACAGCGTGCTGGCTGCCACTGGGAATGACTGTGGATCACAATCTTAGTATCAAAAGCGTACCGTACTTTAGAGATGGGCTTTAGGTCCTAAATACGTCGTTAAACCTTATTGCTCCTTATTAGAACATACATACATACATACATACTATCACACCTGTCGTCCCCGAAGGGTTATGCAGAGGTGTACTAATGTATGTACACCCACACTTTGCTGATACGTTTTAGGTCCCATGTAATAGGGGGCGAGCCTATTGCCATCAACTGGCCACGAATCCAAACTCCAAGCCGCTATTGAGAATTTCATTAAAAAACCCAATAACACTTTACTTGATCTGGGAATTGAACCACGATCTCTTGTTCAGCAATCGCATTTACGACCATTGCACTAGGCAGGGGATTATAATATTAGTGTCAAAAAGCGCATCTTACTTTAGACAACTCTAAGAGAAAGTCGCTACATCCTTAAACCTAATTCCTTTAGTTTATTATTAGAGTGTCTCCATCTTAGGTCTTTATCGACAGAAATCTTCTTGAGCCTTCTGTACAACGCTGCCATGTCTATGAGATAAGTCTAAAGCGACATCAAACTACGGTAGGTATTCTCAAAAAATCTTCTATAGCGTTGACAAATTTGAATTGCCACTGAAAGCTTCCGAAGTAAGAAACATAATATTACAATGTGTTCGATACAGGCCTTGAATGTTAGTCTTAGTTCGATTTTTGTAAAAGGCCTGCCAAAAGGACAAAAATCGAACTAAGAGTCTTATCACTATCTACTAAACTATATCACTAGTTTCAAGACAGGATAAAGGTATGGAAATTCCTTTTAATGTAATACTAACCTCGATATAATAAGTAACTTGGCACGGCAGTTCGTCTACCCTGGCGGCGCGGGTGGCCGCTAGCGGAGTACTAGCCGCACACACGAGGAAGTCAGCCGCGCATGCGCTTAACATCTGGGGTGTTCTCAGTCGAGACGCGCCGCCCGACGCTAACGCAGCCATCAAGCTCACATTGCCTGTACAAACAATTAAAGTACTATTTAGAATAATATACTACCACGCGCCTGTCCTGCACAAAGGGTGAAGTGTGTAGTATATTATAGGTTCAGGTAATAGAAGGCCTGAACCTGTTGCTGTTAACCGGACACGAATCCAAAATTCGAGCCCTACTGAGAATTTTATAGAAAAAGTTAAAAAGATTGTTCGAACTGGGATTGGAACCCAAGACCTCCACAAGACCACCAGTTTACGGGACTTTGTATTAAGATCGAGACACTCTGTAAACTATATATCATACGAATATCTGTGCTAGTGGTTAATATGCCGTGGTGTTTTGTTTTTGTAATTAAGTAGATCTTTATTAACCCTTTGACCGGCGGC